>CM057453.1:33365000-34565000 GCA_016271365.2 Neoceratodus forsteri
CGTGTATTGGTCTCACATGATCAAAACAGCCTGTAGACGGTAGCCAAAGCTGCATCTCAGACTTTTCTAGAAGGTACAGCCAAGAACGAATTACTGAAAATTTTAACTGCAGGTGCTGAGGTAAGAAAATGCCTACTGCGCTCAGTCTGTGATGTCTCAGATGCCTTTGCCAGGGCAGCTGCCGATGGCATTAGTATAAGAACATATTCTTGGACCAGTGTGGCTGGGTTTGCAGCTGATGTGCAACAGACATTTTTGAATATTTCCTTTAGAGGCACCAGACTGTTTGACTATCACATAGAAGAGGCTTTGAGAGGCCTCCAGACCTCTAGAATGATGTTGAGGTCCGTTAAATCCCTGTACGCTACACCTGGTAGAGCCCATTCTAAAGCCTCTAAAGCTAGTGGTGCTGAGCCGTCTGGCTCAACATGACTCGTGCAGGACTTCCCCCAAACCATTTCAGGCTTTGAGCAGCAACATGGTGTTGGGTGTTACACACCCAGCCTGACTGTGCAGCAGTAGGATAGCAGGTTACACAGGTATGTGGGCCAAGCAGCAGGTGGGACAGAAGAAACCAGTTCTTATTTATTTTTTTTGTTTAATAGTCTTTGGTGGTTTATTTATTTAGTTTGTTTTTGTTAACCGGGTAGGTGCACTAGACAAAGGCATTGCCTATTATCAGGCATGACCCGGGAGAGTTACTGATATTACAGGTGATGCAATAAATAGTGACAGTTTCGGTGACACAAATACCAGGTGAATGCAGAGTCCACAAAACATGGCAAGATCTTGCAATCACAGTTGGGAGTTACAGGCAGTGTAAGCAGTGTATACCAAGTAATACAACACACCGATGGTTGGAAAATGCAACACAACAAGGCATTAACATTGATCAGGTCAAGGTAGCTAACCATGGACATAGCAACGTAACAGGAGGGTGGATACCATGGAATGGGAAAGGCAGCAGAAGGCTCATTGAGACAGCCAAAGTTCATTTCCAGGTGTGGGGTGGGGGTCACAGAAAGTGAAAGGCACTGTCAGCCTGGAATTTCAGTATCAGGGAAGAAGTGTACAAATGCACTAAGTAAAAAGAACCAAGATAACCACAGTGTAGAAAAAGAAGAATCAGCATTTATATAGCACTTTTCATACACAGTGTACCCCAAAGTGCTTTACAAGCAATGCTAGATGGGTAGTGAAGTGACTGAGTATGTAGTGACAGCCATATTGCACATCAGCACCCACACACAGCCTGGACAATTGCATGAACCAGTTTATGGGAAAGGGCATGTTGGCCAGGACAGCAGGAATGTCGCCTACTCTTTGTGAATAGTGCTCTGGATTCTTTTACTTCCACCTGGACACCCACCAGAACAGCACCAAGATGGGTAGAAGGGGCCTCAGTTTAATGTCTCATCTGAAGGACTGCAAACCCTAGCAGTATAGCACCACCCCAATGCTGCAGTCGGATGCCAGCATTTTAGGTGCACGTCCAATCCCAGTGTGGGTGAGAACCCACAACCTTCCGATCCAGAGGCAGATGTGCTACCAACTGAGCCATGCTGACACCTTACAGAATAGGTAAGGCACTCTTTATGCTGGGCTAGTGAAAAGCCTGTGGAGCCAGTGAATTTTGTCAGTATTCCTGCCTGCTAGTGGCTGGAAAAATTAGTTTCAGCCCCTATCAATAGAGACCTAAGGCAGCTGATCGTGAATCAAAAAATAATGCGCAACTGGAAAGAGACTGGTTGCCTCCAGGCCAGAAAGGAGTACAGTGTAGTACTGTGGGACTGCAAGACTAGACATAAGGCAGCAAAGGAGGAGCAAGAAGCCAGGATAAGAATGGAAGCTGCTGACATTAGTCTTCTTCCAGAACATAAATAAAAGGAGGCAGGTGAAAAAGGGGATTGGGCCCCTGAAAATGGGAGCCGGGAGAAACCACTAAGCGAGCCACAGGGGTAGGAGGTAAAGCACAGAAAATATCAGCAGATAAATGCCCTGCAGCCTTCCAGTCTGCCCAAACCTGCCTGTTTATGACAGTGTGCCCCGATGGTCCCCATTCTGCCTCATTTGTACTTCTCTCTTGCACTTGTCCCACCCCCGTTTGAACCCCCCAGCCACCCAGTACAGACAAACTTTTCTGGAAGTCAGTTCCACTCTGCGACCACTTGTGTTCTGTTTATATATAAAAAAAAATATATATATATAATCCTTTATGAACCTTCCCTCTTACAGCTTCTTGATGTTCCCACCGGTGCCCAGGCCATTGTACTACTTAAGGTGAAAAACTCCCTGCCTTATTTATCCTGTGGAGGTACTTGACATCTTTATCATGTCTGCCAGTGCTCCAGATAACCTCAGCAGGCAAGAGTAATTTACTTATCTGGTGGCACTGAGGGTTAAGGTGCTGGACGCCACACCTCTCGCTGCACCAGCGACCCGGGGTTGTGAGCGAACCCAGGATGCTGGGGTTGGTCGGGGAGAGGTGTGTATTTAGATTGAGCTGCCAACAGGCAGCTCTCCTTTCTCAGGGGAGGGTCGGATGCATCATGCAGCTCTGGTGGTGACCAGGAGGTGCGGCTGACGCAGTGCATGTAGAAGGGAGATATGGGGGCAACAGCGGATGTTCTGTAGGTGGGTGTGGGAGTGTGCCTATGCAGCACTGGATGTCATTGCACGTTCGCACTCCTGGGACTACAGGAAAACGAGGAAAAGCCCCCATCCCTTAGTAGGTGAAGGTGGGTCCCATGGCCAACCTCCACATCCAGTGCTGGGTCTTCCAGCCTGCCTCTGGTGCTCCCTTTGTTCCCTGGTTCCTGTCTAGATTTACAGAAAGGTCGCCAGGAGGAGTCGGTGGTACCACCCTGGGAGGCTTAGATCTGGGTGGTCGGGGACCAGAGGAGCAGAGCAGGAATACCCCTCCCACTGCCAAGTAAGGCTGGGGGCTTTAGGCAGGGTGGGATAAGGCTGAAATAGAGCGACACACCGGAGCAAGTCTGGGGGAGGGTGAGGAGGAGAATAACAAGAGTTGGGGGGGGGGGTAGTTATTTACTTTAAAAGAAAGAAGCCTTGCAACACGCCCCAATATTGGGTCAAAACAGAGTGCAAGCCAGCACAAATGTGTAGGAAAGGTGTCAAAATGTATTTACTTACTATATCTACACACAAATCATATATAAAAAGCTTGGATAGTGCCACCCTCACAAAAAAGAAGCCAGACGGTGTTTCATTCCCTTATATGGCCTTCTAGGGCTCATCAAGAGTAATTTAGTTTTCCATTTTGTAAATTAGGTGAGTAAAAAGTGCTTCAAATCTTGAAGAAAAATACTCCCTTTGAAGCAGCGATAATGTTATGAAGCACTCTTTCAGGATACGGAGCATCTTCAGGTGTGTGGATGAGTATTTGTACTCATTAAACCATTTTTTGAAGCGTTTTTCCTTTAAAAATGGTGAGTAAAATAGACTGCTACTTACATTATATGGAGCAGTGCATGCCTCCCCATCCTCCAGTGTGTACATATGGAGATCCTCCAGTCACTCCTGATATGACTTCTTTTGCTACCCCAAATCATTTTGGTTGTCCTCTTCTAGCCTGCCATCAGCCTGTCTCAGCCCTTCCTCAAGTGTAGGGCCAAAAATAGCACCCAGTATTCAAAGTGCGACTGAGTCAGTGTTCGGTATAAGGGGGTTTTATGTGATAAAGGCGAGTACTAAATCTCGCCAACCCACAACAGCACTGCAATAAGCAGCCAACATCAAAACCGCAACAGACATCATTACGACCACTGCAAAACTGCGACTATCATTACATTTTCCTACAACAACAAAAGCATCCCCCCAACTTTAAGATTACTAACTCCAAGGGGGATGCACTTAGGGAAAAAAAGAAAAGCCCAGGACAAAAAAAATTCTGTCCTGCACAACAGGACCTAGACTCTGGTCCTTAACTTCCATTGGCGGTGGCTCTAGCCACTATACCAAACGGCCAGCTTGGCAGGGCTCAGCCAAACTGCACCACTAATCATCTTCCTGCAGATATGAGTGCATCGCACTCCTACACTCTCTCTAACCTACTCCTCGCTATTGTGCAGCAGTTGCTCTTCCTACGAAGGGTTTTATTGAGTTGCTGTTCTAGAGCCGCTCAATAAAACACACTCATATCACGGTACACCATATAAGGGCATTATAACATAACATTCTTCATTTGCTGGGCATTCCCCTCTCTATTCATCCCAGCATCTGATTTGCCTTACCCACAGCCCTATAGTACTCTGTGCTGATGCCTTCAAATTATCCATTATTAACACCCGTAGCTCCTTTTCCTCTGCTGTGTTCTTCTCTATCACCCCATCCGTCGTTTATTCCTTTCTTGGAGTCTTGGCCCCATGTGCATTATCTTGCTGTTTTTCACTTTACTTTTCAACTGGCTAACCCTTGGCTGTCCCTTGAGTCTTTCCAGATCTTTCTTCATGGTTGCTGCCCACTCTTCCACAGATCTTGATATTGAATGCACAGAGGCATATTTTTACCTGACCACCCCTCATGTCACATCCCTGGGCACCCTAAATGTAACCTCCTTTTCCCAAATGCGCCCCGTTTCAGACTGCCATCTGGGTTCTCCCACTCGGCCAAGTTCTCGCTCACCTCACTCCCTGGGGCATCCCGAGCTATGAACTCCTTTTCCTGTGTGCACCCAGTTTGAGACCACCATCTGGGTTCTGCCACTCAGTCAAGTTCTTACCTCATTATCTTATCAGCAACCTCCAGGACACCCAGTTTCTAAACCAGCCTCCAGTATGGAACAGAGAAGGCGGCCCTGCTAAAAATCTGGGTGTAAAACATTCAGTGTCTGACCCTTATGAACAGCTCTTGTCACCCAATCGAAGAATTCAATCAGGACCATCTGGTTTGACTTCCTGCTGGTAAATTTGTGCTGCCTGGAGTCCTGTAGACCATTGACCTCCAGGAATTCTTCTTTATTATAGATTCCAATAACTTCTTTATATAGACGTCAGACTGACTGATCGGGATGGTAGCTAAGTTTACGTACTTTGCATCATTGTTTAACAAAGGGCCTGTGGGGAGAGAGGCCCTTTGTTAAAGGAGGTAGCCTTGCTCAGGACCCCTAGTGCTCTGCAGCAGCATTTTCTGATTTCTGTGGCATGATTTATTCATTTCTGTAGCAGAATGCAGTCCTACCATTGGCTAAAATATGATGTGATGTCATTAATGACATCACATGTCAAGCATAGAGCAGGGGCTTCAGGATAAACAAGATGGGTACAGGAGCCTGGCACTATAGAAAAACTGTTTGAATGAAAATTCACCAAAACAAATTAATTCTGTGGCACTGTAAGAATTCTGCGGCATGATGCAAATTCTGTGGAAAATTCTGCAGCCACAGAATTGCAGAATTCCAAGGGCCTTGGCCATGATAAAAGCCTCTGGACATGACACCTGTGCTGGTAGATGACTACCTGCTGGAGATCAAGCCTGGTAATTCCCAAGGAGAAGACAGGATGCAGTCCAGGGTCATAGTAGAGATAAGCAAACAGTTTGCATGGTCACTAGTAGTAATCTTTTAGGAGGAATAATGGAACACTTTTTTTTTTTTTTTTTTTTTTATGAAGGGTAGTTTGAGTCAAACTAAACTGATCATTTTTTTTTCCCCCCCAAGGACGTGGACAAAGGGAGGGCTGTAGATGCAGTCTGTATGTACTTTAGCAAGGCTCTTGACATTGGCGCATGACATGCATGTGGGCAGAGTACACCATTGTGGTATGCATGAGGCATACACAAGGTGGAATGGCTTTGAGAAAGAATGGAGACGGTTGTGGTGGACAGTAGTACTCCAGTGGAGAAGAGTACAGAGCAGCATCCCTCTGGGATCTGTGGTGAGACCAGTCCTGTACAGTATTTTCATCAGGGATCTGAAAGCTGGGGCTTCCAGTTCAGGTACTTAAATCCACGGATGACACTAAGTTGGCCAGGGTGGTGTATTCCCTTGCTGATTGCAGCAAACTTCAGGAGGGCCTGAACAAGTTAGCCAGTTTCCTGGACTTCCGGAGTCTCAGATTTACTGTAGCCAAAAGCAAGGTGCTACCATTAAGGAGGAAGAAGAAAGGTGGGACCTACATGATGTGTGGGCTCCCCTTGTGATGGTGGAGGAAAAGGACTTGGAGATCATAGCAAAGTGGCTGAAGCATGAACGGGCCTGCAGAATGCTGGGATGCATTAAAAGGGGTGACCTGCAGTCATGGGTGAGCAGTGCAGCACCACCAAAATGATGCAGGGTTGGGTCGGGGGGCATGAGGAGAAGTTTGTAGCCTTTAACATGTTCTTAGTACATACAAACATAGTAATGTTCCAGCAGATAAAGGCCTAACAGTCTTATCTAGTCTGCTTGCGTGTACAGTTCCCACTGCATTTATAGAGGGAACTGCCCCTCATACCCCCTTGACACCTCTGATACCCGCTCTACCTGCAGCTTTCTCCCTCACCTTCAGTGGCGGCTCTACACCAGGGCCCGCCAGGGCACGTGCCCCGGTTAAAAAAAAAAAAAAAAAATGCTGTGCCCCATATGCTGCAGAGCTTCCCCCATAGTAACAATATATCAGTGCCCTGGCTGCCATCTGTTGTGCCCTAGCTGTGCCCTGGTAACCATTTGTGGCTAGAGCCGCTGCTGCTCACCTTGTCCCAACCTCTCCTGAAGCTGTCCATGTTTTTTTTTTTTTTTTTTTTTAGGATACCACATCCTCCAGCAAATCATTCCACTTTGCTACCACCCTGTCATTGAAAAATGCTCCTCCTCCCGAACCCCCCAAAACCAGCATTAGGCTGTTAACCCTAGCGGTCATGTACTTCCTCTCCCTTCTGTCCCCAAGAGAGCACATGTTGAGCCCCTCATAGGTGTTGCCTTGCTGACCCTGGATTATCTTGGTTTACGTTCTGTGTACCGTTTCCAGCAAGCTGATATCCTTCTTAAGGACACCAGTATTGCACACTGTACTCCAAGTGTGGTCTCACTAAAGACGTGTACAGTGACAGAATGACCTCTGTCTTCCTACGGTAATTCCTCTGGTTGTGCAGCCCAGCTTCCATTTGACTTTGGCAGCAGCTTTCCTGCAGTGTGCTGAGTGTTTCAGATCACACTTGATAATTACACCCCAGGTCCTTTCCTTCATCTGATCTGGTTACCTGCACACCACCCAGTCAGTATTTGGTCTTTTTTTTTTTTTTTTTGCCACAGTTGGATAACTTTATACTTTTTAGCATTGAACCCCAGTTGCCAGACCACTTTTGTAGCCTAGCCATATCTTCCCCGAGTCCCTGTCTCACTCCTCCATGTCCACCCTCCCACAGAACTGTCTCATTTGCAAATAGGCAGATCGTATCCTTGATCTAGTCCACAGTGTTAATTATGAATATGTTGCACAACACCAGACCAAGCACACAGCTCTATGGGATCCCACAGGTCCGAGGCCTAGTTTCTGAGACCCCCCCCCCACTTCCCCAGACTACCACTTTTGGCTTCTGTCCTGCAGCCAACTTCTGCCACACCCAACAAGCCTGTTCCCCACTCCCAGGTCTTCCAGCTTCCTCACCAGTCTTCTGTGAGATAGGAGTCGAAGTCCTTGCCAGTACCCTTGAGCAATAATTTAGAAAGTGCAAACTGAATGTTAGGGGTTTACTGTACCATTTCTGTAGATTTCTGGCAAGAAGGGGCACATTTATTTTAAATTTATGTATAGGCCTAGAGCAGACTACACAGCAATGCTAACCCACCTATGGATGTCAATCTACAGCAAGTGGGAGGGGACTGAAGTATACATTCCATTTATAAAATAACAAGAAAA
This sequence comes from Neoceratodus forsteri, assembly GCA_016271365.2. Classification (NCBI taxonomy): domain Eukaryota; kingdom Metazoa; phylum Chordata; order Ceratodontiformes; family Ceratodontidae; genus Neoceratodus; species Neoceratodus forsteri. The sequence continues at coordinate 33,372,857 of CM057453.1, forward strand.
AACTAGAAATCTCATTGGCTAAGAAACATCAGCTGACCATACATTAAATCTCTAAACACACACTCATCCTAGTCCTAAATCACATCACATCACACAATGAGCAAATCAGTACTCCTGCAACCAGAACTATCTTCCATCAGTCCCCCTACAACCAGAACTGATCTTCCATTACAAACTTGGCTGTTACCTTTACACTGTAAAAAACTTTAACTGGGCCCTAAAAATAAAACTACCTTAAATAAAAAAAAAAAATGTTGTTTTCCTTATAATCTCACACTCCTTACACACACACAAACAAATTAGAAACATTGTATTATTTATAGTTTTCATTACAACTGTTTCTTTCCTGACAGTGAAAAATCCCCCTTCTATCTTTACCTGCTCGTCCGGGAAATCTCTTCTATTTGCCCTGACAGTGGGATAATTGAATCTCTGGCTCTAGAAGTTGGCCAACTTAGTGTCATCCGCTTTATAAAGTATGTTGAGCCCTTAATACCAATTGTTTCCTTTTTATGGACAGCATTCTGTTATAGTTCTCTTCATGGAACTAGTAATTTGGAGTTTTTACTATGTTCATGGTTTGTGTACAGAATACTAAGTATGAACTATTGTCCTATCAGAACCATGTTCAGCGTTCTGCGCTCAAACCATAGCATAGTTAAAATTCCAGATGACTGGTTCTAGCAAGGGAACTGTCACAGAATGCTGCCCATAAAAACAAAACAATGGGAAATACAGTTTTTCACATCACATTTTATTTAGGTACAGTTACATATGGATCATTTAGGGGTAAGAATATAATTTCTGAAACTAGGAACATTATAAACAGCTGCTAATTAGAAATCATTTCCTGTCCTCTAAGTCTGCCAAAGGAGACAAGGAAATGCAAAAAAAGTTTAAAAAAAATAAATAAATAAAATCTTGGCACTAGGACTGCGCTGGCTTGAAACTAGACCGCAGGCCATGACAGCAACAGCTTTTTATTTTATATAATTGCTGTGGCAAAAAAGAAGACCTAGAATTATATGCAATTAAAATGTAGTGTGTGTAAACTCAAAGTACATACTCGGGTTAGATTTGTAAATCCCTCGAGTCATTTCCCTCGGATTTATGTAGCATTTAACCCCTCGGTATCTGTAAACTTCTCGTTACACACACTACCCCATACTTGATTCTATATTTAATACACTTCTCAGGGGCGTAGGGACACTCAGCCTTCAGCCTCGCGCCTTAGCACGCCCTTGGGGCATGCATTAAAACCCTTTAATGCACACCCTATTGTGGCTTATTACTTACTTAAAGAGCAGAAGCATGGCATTGGCAAAAAGATGTGCCCAGCAGGCAAAAGGCAGCATATGTCCTAATCCAGTGGTGTCATGACAATGCACCATACCACATTCACTAAGTAATAGACACACTCAGTCATCTCACCATTCAGACGCCACAACACGCGCGCACACACACACACACACACACACACACACACACACACACACACACACACACACACTGACACTCTATCTCCCCCCTCTCACATTTCATACCATGCCTGCTGGGCCTTGGTTTCAGTCAGCAATCGGGTGTCTGTGCCACTGCCTGCTGCCTTTCTGCCATTCCCTTTCTGCCTCTGCAGCTTCATCCTCCTAAGAGAATGATGGCACCGACCATCTGAACAGTTCGCATATTGTAAGAGGCTGGTATGAGGTGGGGAAGGGATGCAAGCATCAATGGAGGAGACAGTCTATTGGGCAGACCAGGCATGGTCTGATGGCGGTGCCCCGTCACTGCTGCATCTCAATGTCTTCTGTCATCCTTCTTCAACACACCTATGAACCTGTCCCCCCACCACCACCACCACGGAACATGTGCACCTCATCTTTCATCTGCCTCGTAATTGCTGGGGAAAGAAAGAAAAAAAATCAAGTGCTGGTGTGTGATACTGGCACTCCAAAATGGCCCTAGAGCCAGCGTCCGTGATCCGGTGAGTTGCCCAAGTCCTTTGCCTGTAGAAGTACCTCCTTAACACATGAATGTGTGTGAATTTTGTAATTCATGTGTGATTCACGTATATTTATGCATGAATGGGAACACTAAACCTTGCCAAAGTTGAGATATAGGCCATCAACTGCTTGGCCTTTGTCCACTGTCCTGGTGACCCAGTTGAAGAAATCAAGCAGTTTAGTCTTGCAGGACCTCCCTTACACAAATCCATGCTGCGTCACATCCTGGAGCACATTATCTTTCAGAAAGCTAACCAGCCTCTCTTTTAGAATGGTTTCCATAAGCTTGCAGATCAGCTGACTGGCCTGTAGTTCCCTGGTTCATCCTTCGGCCCACTTTTATGGAGAGGCACCACATGTGCTGTTCTCCAGTACCAGTGCATGTTCTGTGACTCCAGAGAGGTATTAGACTGGTCTGCCAGAGGATCCACCAGAACCTCTGTCAGTTCCCTTAGAATCCATGGGTGCATGTGGGGATTTATCCACCTTCAGGGCTCTTAAGTACCCCTTTAGCTTGAATGACTCAGTCCGTGAGCTCCCTCCTCCCAGGCCCCACCTTCCTATTCCCTTGTGGCATTGGTCCATCCTCTCTAGTGAACATTGAACACAAGTACTCATTAAGTACCTCCACTTTCTCTTCACTACCCTCTGCCAAACCACTCTCCTTTTTCAATCAGACAGTTTCATCCTTTATGTTCCTTTTCTCCCTTATATATCTGAAAAAGGCCTTCTCCTGCATTTTTACCCCCTTTGCTAGCTGCCTTTTGCCACCTTTTTGGGCCATGATTTTCTTACTTTTTGATTTTGGCACAGTCACTGATTCCATCAAGGTGTCCTGCTAGAACTTTCCCCATCCTACCAAAGTCCACCCTCTTAAAGTCCTTGTCTTGGTCCTGACGATCCCCCTGCCATGTCTGGGGGAACCACACTGTGTGGTGGTTACTGCCTGTAAGTGATGCTTCCACTTTCACATCCTGAGCATGCTCACAGTTGGACAGGGTCAGGTCCAGTATAGCCCTCTCTTAGTGGGTTCCATAACACCCTTGGTCAGGAAACCATCCTGAAACGCATTCAGCAATACTTGCTCCCTAGTGCAGGAGGTAGCCGGGATTTTTCTGTCCACCCCAGGTAGATTGGAATCCCCCATTCTTACTACCTCACCTTTACTAGCCATTTCTGTGGTTTGAGAACCTAATACCCTATCCAGCTCCTCTTAATATAGAAACATAGAATTTGATGGCAGATAAGGACCACTTGGCCCACTTAATCTGCCCATTTCCCTGCCCAGTGGATAGGCTGCAGATCCTAGTTAAACAGGCTACTTCCTCCTATCCCCCACTAGATTTGTCTTGTGTCTGTCCCATGCATTCTTGAATTCCCCCATTGTTTTTGACTCCACAACCTCCTCATGAAGTCTGTTCAATGCATCTACAACCCTCTCCGTGAAAAAAATACTTCCTCACATTGCCTCTGAGCGCCCCCAACTCTCTTCAGATTGTGCCCCCTTGTTCTTGCACATCCCTTTTTCTGAAAGATGCTACCCTCTTGGACTTTTGTTGATTCCCTTGAGGTGCATGAAAGTTTCTATCATGTCCCCCCTCTCCCTCCTTTCCTCAAGGGTATACATATTAAGCTCCTTTAGTCTCTCTTTGTATGTCTTCTGATACAGGCCCAGCACCATTTTGGTTGCCCTTCCCTGGACAGCCTCCACCCTGTCTCTTTGCGGAGATGGGGTCTCCAGAATTGTGCGCAGTACTCCAAATGGGGTCTCACCAACTATCTGTACAGAGGGATAACAACTTCCTGTTTTCTACTGGTGATTTCTCTCCCTATGCATCCCATTATCCCCCAGCCCTCCTTACTGCCTTCTCACATTGCTTGCCTACCTTTAGGTCATCTGATACAACTACCCCCTGGTCCCTTTCCATTGTTGTTGTTGTCAGTAGCTCACCCCCCACCCCCATTGTGTACTCTTCCCTTGGGTTTTTGTTTCTCAGGTGTAGTACTTTGCACTTCTTTTCATCGAATCTAGGCTGCCATACATTTGACCATTCCTCCAACCTTGCCAAGTCCCTTGTCATCCTTTCTACCCCACCTTGTGTATCAACCCTGTTGCAGATCTTTGTGTCATCTGCAGAGGGACGTACTTTTCCTTCCAGTTCCTCTGCAATGTCACTTATAAAGACATTAAAAAGCACCGGACCCAGTACTGAACCCTGCGGTACCCCACTAGTAACCCCCCTTTCTTCACTGTGGACTCCGTTTACTATTACTCTCTATGTCCTGTTGTCCACCCAATGTTTTACCCAGGCTACCACCCTGGTACCCACTCCCAGGCTGGTTAATTTGTTTATTAATCTTTCATGCAGGACTGTGTCAAATGCCTTGCTAAAGTCTAGATTAGATTCGTCTGACATGATCTTCCTGCTGTGGATCCATGCTGCCTTGAGTCTTGTGCTCTGCTGGCCTTTAGGTATTCAACAGTTCTTTCCTTCAGAAGTGATTCCAACATTTTACCTACCACTGAGGTCAAACTGACAGGTCTGTAGTTTCCTGCCTCTGTCTCTTACTGGGAAGGTGATCTGTAGACCACCCCCATCCTCCGTTTCCTCCATCTAGTGGATTGTACCGGTGCCTACAGTGCTCCAGTCTTACCCTCTGGCTCTTCCTCTCTGGTAAAAGGTATCTCCTCTCTTACGTACAGGGCCACTCCCCACCCCCTTCCCTTTCCCATACACCACCTTTTCTATACAGTTTATGCCTAGAAACTGAGAGGTCCAAGTCATGGTTTTGTGTGGCCCATATCTCTGTGATGGCTGCTATGTCCGCCTCTCCCTCGGCCATCAGTGACTGCAGTTCTGCCATCTTATTTCCCAGGCTTCTGGCATTCAGAGACACCATCCTCCACCGTGGCTCTGCACCTCCATGACCCACTTCCCACCATCTCTTTCCTCCCTCAGTCACCCTTGCTCCCACCTCCACCCTTCTCATTTATCTCCACCTCATGCTGTCCTGATTGGGGGAGGCTTCTTCCATCAGGTAACTAAGGGTGCTGTGCGCCCTGCTGTCCCCCCACCCCCTTAAGTTTAAATTGAGGTTTTTCCCCATGAATTTCTCCAACTTGCCCTTTAGGATCTATGTTCCTTCCTACTCTGATGCAACCTGTCTGGTGCATACAGGTCCTTGTTATCCCAGGTCCCTCTCCAGCCATCAGTGAGCCTGTACTCCTCTTTTTTGCACCACTATCTAGGCCATCTGTTACATTTCTTTATCCTTGCCTTTAGGAGGCTGTATAGCATAGTGGTTAAGAGCACTGAGCTGCAAAGCTGGAGACCTGGGTTTGAAGCCCATTGGGCTCCTACTTGAACTCCTACTTGAATACTGTGTGACCCGGAGCAAGTCACTTAACTTCCTTGTGCTCCCAGGTCGCACCTGGAAACAAGCTCTGGCTTAGTGTACCTTTCCTGGTTAAACAGTTTCCCCTTCCCCTTTTCCTTGCCACACTAGCCCACGGGATCAGAAGCACCACCGAGAAGGCTACCATCCTCCCTCACTGCAGATTCTTTCCACCTCCCTGAACCTCTCTTGCATCTCCCTCACCTCACAACCATTCATCCCCAGGTGTACTGTAATGTGAGCCCCCGACTTGTGCTATCAGAGATCCCACTATTCCTGCCAATATCAGTGGCATGCATTCTACCCTCCTACGACTTGCCATTGACTCTTTCCCTCCCCATCTCACCCCTTCACAATGGAATCCCCCAGGATTACCACCCTCCCACTCCATCCTGGGCCCTCCTTACCCCTCTGTCCATTGTGCGCCCACTCCCACCTGCCTCCAATCCTCTCCTATCCTGTGTGTTTCCCTTCACCGACCTCACCATAGCTCCCTCCTTTCCTCCTTTCTCCGCCTGGCATGCCCCTATCTTCCCTTTTTGCTCACCTCCCCAGTCTGCCCTCTACCATTCCCTTCCCTTCTGTTCCCTCGTCCAGCCTTTCCCCTTGTTCTGCCTTGTCCACCACCCCGCCTTCCGTGCTTCACCTGCCTTCCCCCTCTCGCCTGAACTCCTTATCTACCGCCCCTCCTCCCTACTTTCCCTGATTCCCCCCACCAACTACCTCTATCCCTCGCTTTACCACTGTAACTCACCATTCCACCATGTTTTATTTATTTATTTAAGAGTTTCACCAGGAGGGCATACTGAGCAGAGTACTGCTCGATTCCAGATGCGTCCTGGGGTGGAGGGGGAAAGGATGTATACAGTAACAAATAGTTCATAGTAACTACAGTACATTCCAACAACGACACATGAATTATAGAGGAATAAGATTACACACATGTACAATAACATCGGTGATGGGGAAAGCAGTTTGTACCCAGAGTGCAGTAGTAAGATAACTAGTCAGCAAGTCTAGAGTTCAGCAATTCAGCAATGACGTATAAGTGCCTATATGAACTTGATAGTCGCATCTTTAGAAACAGGAAGAATTACAATGGCAGTGTGGTGAGTGTAGGCCTACTATAGCAGGGGGTACACTGGAGGCCTGGGAAGGCACTTGGGGCATCCAGTGTGAGAAGTGAGATGTATGATATCGCAATGGGACTGTCAGCAGAAGCAGGTGGGGGCAGGGGAGCACCTTGAGGATGTTTTTCCGCCTTCCTCGGTGGGAGGAATTTGTTCCGTACCGGCAACTCCGGAGATGCTCCCCCTGGACCCACCCTGTCTTGCCATACCCTTTCCTCTTGCTGTTATCCACCCCCCTTTCTCTGAGCCCTTTATCCCGCTGAGGGAGGGGGGACCCTGGGACCTGCCTAAGCACCTGCTACTTCCTACCCCCTTCCCACTCTGTGTGTCCATTCTAGGGATGTGTATATGTTCTGTCCACATAATCTGGCAGAGTCCTTTCCCTCTAAGATATGCCAGAAAGTGTTCAAGCAGGCTCCTCCAACCCACCCAGGTGGTAACTCCCCAGCACTGCCCTGTGATACCATTTCTTCCTTTCAACTTGGAAGAATAGGTTCCCTCCTTACCGCTCTGCATTACTGACACCCTAAAAACCTCAAAACCCTTTGGGGAGTTTTACAGCAAATTTTTGTCTTCTCTACTTCTCGCCGCTCTGATGGACGACGCAAAATCTGCTCCGGGTTTCCAGTTCTGGGCAGAAGATGTCGCAATCCAACCCACACTCCTTATGTGTATACTGCTTGGACCATGAGCATGATGTCCATACCTGTAATTTTTGTCAAGCCTTTTTGCCTTCGACTCTGGAGGATCGCCTCGCCCGCTTGCTCCTTGGACGACCAAGTGAATGGGATCTGCCTGTCTGCACAGAGGGGGCATGGAACGTGGTTTTTGCAGCTGCTGTTTCTGCCAAGCAGTTAGGGGCCATGATGAAGGACATGGCTCAGGCCACTGTGCATTCCTCCTCTGCTTTGGTCTTCATGCCGCTTCAGCTGGACGCATCGTTCTGTGGTGCTTTTCAGGAAATGTGCCATTCTCTTTCCCTACTTATGTGGAGGGTCCCTCAGGCTCTCAGAAGTCCAAAAAGTTGAATCCAAGGAGAAAGAGACCAAGAAATGGTCTTGTCTGTGCTAGTGGGATTGGGAGTGCTCTCGGGCCTCTGATTCCCACACTTCTTCAGCGCTCCCAGCTTCAGCCGAGACTTCCTTTTTGGCTGCCGGCTCCATGGTACCCCCATTGGGCCAGTTGGCAGAGTGTCAGACCCACTGTCCAGCCGAGATGTTCCTCGAGTTGGTCAAGCCGATCCTTTCCTCAGAGGAGGTTGACACCTCTTGAGGACTCCGGTTCCCTCAGGGGGAATGGGGCAGGCCACTGTCCTGCCACCTCCTACTCTAGAGCTTTCTAACCAAGGGGCGGGTCTGGCATCACCGACTCTCTCTGATTGACCCTGCTGCCCCCCCCCCCCGGTGTCTGCTGAGGTCCTGCTCTGGTAGCCAAGACTCTAGCAGCACACGCTGCTCTCTGCATTTGTGCTCTAAGCACTCATGCAAGCGGCACTGCTGCTATTCCTACTCATCCTCCCGGGGCAAAGAGGGGCCCCGGCGCAAGCTGTGTCAGCGCTACGAGGAGTTCATGTGGTAGCAGCTTCTGTTTTCCCGGGTGAAGCCAGCCTACGCCTAACCCGGCCATAACTGCGATGTGTCAGCAGAGCCACAGCAAGCCCCACCCCAGCAGGAGCCCATTCGGACAGTCTTGACACAGCCCACTCCGGTTTCTCCGCCAGTAGTGATGGAGCGGCCACCCTCTGTACCGATGGACGGTGTCCCGACCAAGCATGCTCGACCTGAGAAAGGGCTTCCCTGTCAGCTCAAAGTTACTCTTACCCCCCAACCGCCCCTGGTGGGTGAGCAGTGACACAGGCAGTAAGCCTCCAATTCATGAATCCTCGCAATCGGAGGGTTCCTCTCTTCACTCCCACTCTGTGCTCTGGAGTCAGCCAAGGATCTCTCTAGGGAGTAGGGCCCCACTTTGTTCATGGGCTTTCTCCGCTTGATCTCAGATTCCATGGACCATCAGCTTTAGCCCATTCAGAAGAGAGGAAGGTACCCCTTGACTGAGATCTTGGACTGGGGTGACACTCCAGTGGAGGCCTTCCCTGTCCAGGATGCTATCCTAAATCCCGCTCTGGATCTGTGGCAACAACCGGCCTCTTGCCCGGCACCTTCAGCCCAGATGGCCTGCAAGTACGCAGTCCCTACCGGTCCCCCCTGGGAATTTACCAAGCACCCCTTGGCCGAGGGGCTGGTGACTGTCTCCTGTCTTTCGACGCATGAGCAGTGTGGGGGACATGGACAAGTTCTCTGACAAGGAGTCCCAAAATTTGTATCACTCAGCCAAGATGTATGCCACGTCTATACTCTGCCTCCAGCAAGCCAGTTTGGCTCTTCTGATGACCTACTTTACGCACATCCTTCTGGGATCCTTGGACGAGGTGCTTTCCCACCTCCCTGCAGACTTGCAGAGTACTGTCAAGCAAGTCCGAGGCCAAGGCTGTGCCATAATGAAACAATTATTCCAGATGGACATTGGCGATTCCTGGTCCGTGGCCGCGGCAGTTGCCTTGCGCCGCAGGGCTGAGCTACGCATCTTTACTTTCACCGCTGATATGCAGCACGAGTTGGCAGACGTGCCCTTCTTGGGGACTGACTTGTTCGGTCCAGGTGGGAAGGGGCATCTCACCAGAACTGAAAAGTCCAGTGCCACCCTGGACTTGGTGACATCTGCTGAAAAGGACCAGAAGGGCACCAAGTCCACCAAGAAAAAGCCCTTTCAGCCCGCTCCAAGCTGGTCAGCAGCAGGCCTGGTGTCCAAGACCCAAGTCTGTGGCATCGGTCGTCCGGAAGCCAGGGGATCGGTGATCTGGTGGTCCCTCGACCAGACCCTCCTCTGCTTCCAAGCCTGCCCAGTGACGAGATGGGGGGGTGTCGGCGAGTCACAGGTCAGGAAGCATAGAGGAAACCCAGGAGCAGTTGTAAAATTCCACAAAACTGTGCATTTTATAGTTGCAGTAACAATTCTGTTTTATGCTTCTGCGGTATAACCAAGTGTTCTGTCTGTTCCTGTGTCTGAGGTTTAACCCAAACTCTGTACAGTAATCCATTACATTTTTTAAACATTGGTCCACCCTGTTTTGGTTTCACCCCAGCTGCTTAAAATCACCCTGGAGAGCAACATCTGTTAGCTTGTTCTGAAAGAAAACCACAATCGGTTAGTTTAGTTTCAGCATTTTAATATTTTAACCCTTCATGTCCATCAATCATTTGTTGCCACAATTTTTTCAGGCTTTGTCTTTCCTGGATTTCCGGATCTTGGAGCTGTTCTCTAACAAGTCCAAATCAAAATCACTGAAAGGAAAAGTATCCCCACCCTCTGAAATTTTCTTTGCCTGGGCTCTTGTCACCAAGGCTGCTGAAACATCAGGACTTACTCCGTCTTTAATTCAGTAACTCTTGTAAAGTCATTTTCAATATTCACAGGTACAGGTAACTTTGGTACTACCCCCACTTTCATTTGGTGCGACACACCATTAATGGTCAGTCACTTGGGTGGTGGAATAGTATTGAGTGTCCCCGTGGATGCAGACGACACCAGTACCTGGTCCCTTTGCACAGTGTTTTCCCAGCACTTTAACATGCACTAGGGTGTGTCTGCTTCCCAAATCAATAAGTCCCTTTACAGTCTTATTCCCCACCTTCACATCTGTTAAGTATTTGCCAAGGACAAATCTGCTTCAGTGCCAGTCTCTTTATTATGGCAGTTTCTTGCAAAATGGCCTGGTTTATTACAGTTATAGCAGATAATGTCTTTGGGCACAGATTTTTTACACCCACCAGAGTTCTTAGCAGGCTTGGAATTTAAATGGGAAAAAAGTTTCTTACCAGTGGTTCGCTGTTACCTTGCTACTGACACGTCTGTCTGGCCAGTTGGTAGTCCCCAGCCAAAGAAACGACCTTTTCACCATTCTCTGGTCAGTGTTCCTTTACCCACTGCTGCACATCTGTAGGCAAGATGTTGATGAATTGTTCCATGGCAAATGTGTCGATGATCTATGGGACCATTTTGCTCTCTGGTTGGATCCACTTGATCGGGAGTTCTGAGTCGGGTGAAGGTTTTTCGAGGATTGTCACCGAGTTGTACCTCAGAGATGGAAATCTCTGCCTGTAGCTCTCTCTGGAGATGTCTTACCTTTTCAGGATTTCGCTTTTACCTGGTCTTAGTTTCCTGACTGTGCAGTGTCCATACTGCAGTAGGCAAGCTGGTCTTTACCTGTCAGGTAGGCTACCAGTCTGATTGCCGATTGCTGCTTTTTGCATTTTTTCAACCCATTTCTTGAGGAGGCTAGCGTGGTGTTTCTTAGAAGGATTTTTCTTATCAGGGGAATCAGTCTCATACTTAACAGTGCCAGTACATCTAAGAACCTTATATGGCCCTTGCCACTTCATTAACAACTTGTTTTCTGTTGTGGGCAACAGTAGCAAAACCTTTTCACCTGGCTCGAAACCATTTTCTTTTACCCCATGGTCATAATATACTTTATGCTGATTTTGAGCATCTTCCTGATTACTGTGGGCAGTTTCAACATATTTTGCCAGTTTCTTTCTTAGGGCACACACATAAGATATAGATTGTTTCTGAGTGGGGTTATCTTCCCACATTTTCTTTATCACATCCAGTGGCCCTCTTAGCTGCCTACCATACAGCATTTCAAATGGCGAAAACCCTATCGATGCCTGTGGCACTTCTCTGAAAGCAAAAAGTAGGTAAGGGAAGTAATGGTCCAAATCTTTCCCTTCCCCTTTTACAAACCTTTTTAACTGCGTTTTAAGGTTGGTTAAAACGTTCAACAAGACAGTCTGTCTGACAGTGATAGGGGGAGGTTCTTGTGGCAGTGATAGCTAGCAGTCTATACAGCTCCTTAAGCAGTGCAGCACCAAAATTACTACCCTGATAAGTAATAATTTCTTTAGGTAAAGGTATTTGTCAGTAACCCTTGGTGAGATCGAGGGTACTGATATACTTTGCACTTCCCAGTCTGTCCACCAAATCATCTATTCTGGGCATAGGATAACTGTCAAATTCTGACACTTAAGTTTTCTGAAATCAAGGCATATTCTAATACCCCCTTCTTTTTTGTTTACAATTACCATGGGAGATGACCAAGCACTCCTCTACTCCTCAATGATACCCAATTATGTCATTTTTTGTATTTCCTTAACCACATCAGCTTTTAACCGCTCTGGCAACCTGTATGACTTTTGCCTAGTAGGACGAGCATTCTTTGTCACTATTACGTGCTCAACCCTTTTTGCTCGGCCTGGTACCGTGGTAAAAGTAGCGTTAAATGTCTTTAGCATATTATGAATGTCTACAGTTTCTTCTGAGGTTAAGGGAAACATTCACGTTTACAGTATCGACATTTACAGTTTGTTCCAGTATATCATAAGCTACATCAATATCTTCCCTATCGGTTTCTGGTAAAACTAGCAAGGCAGCTTTTTTTGTGAGTTCAGTGAGGGGAGTCGCTAATTCAGCAAAGTTGGGAACAAATCTCTGATAATAACCATCCAGCCTTAAAAATGACCTGACATGTTTCTTTGTTTTCGGTATAGGGCTGTTAGCAGCAGCTTCTATTTTAGACATCTCTGGTTTGACTTCTCCATTTCCCAACACATAGCCCAAATATCTAGTTTCCTGCATGCCCAATGCATATTTAGTAGGATTAATACAGACCTGCATTTTTAATAGCTTGGATAACTGCTTGTAGGTGTTCTAGGTGGCTTTCCCAGTCGGGACTGTATACCACGACATCATCCAGGTATGCAGCACAATAAACAGTGAGAGGGGATAAAATTACATCCATGTACTGCTGGAATGTAGCTGGCACACCATGTAAACCAAAGGGCATGGTGGTGAACTGATAAAACTGCATTTGCCACCCCTACAGGATTCTATCTCTGGATTATTTAGCTAAAGTCCAGTTTTGAGATTGTACAGCCAGCACAAGTTATGGGAAAAGAATAGGCAATGACAGAACCTAAAAGCCTGATGGACTTTTTGAAATGGTGGGCTATACAACAAAAAGAGGCTGAGATGCAGAAAGAAAAAGAAATTAAACGGTTAGAAGCGTTGAGGAGAGAAGAGATGCAGCAACAGGAGCAGCAGATGAGAGAAGAGATGCAGTGACGGGAGCAGTGATGGCTAGATGCCTTACAAGCTGTCGAAGGCAGAGGATCCAGCTTGGATCTGGATGAGCAACAAAATGCAAGCAACTTAAAGGCCATTAAACTTACTAAGTTGTGTCCCTCAGATGATATTGAGGCATACCTGACAACCTTTAAAAGAGTTTCCACAGTCTACCAGTGGTCAAAACAGCTAAGCTGAGCTGCAGGGGAGATTTCTTTTACAAGAAAGATTTTATTTTTGCTTCTGTACATAGTTATTCTGAACAGGTTTATTTTATTTTACGTTACTGCTACAATAAATAAAGCTTTGGTCATATTTACAACTGCTCCTGGGTTTTCCCTATGCTTCCTGACCTGTGCCTCGACGACAAGGGGTGCCCTCCCTTTCCTGAACACCCTGGGTCCTCCCGTGGGGGGCAGGCTCCACCACTTCATTTCCTCCTGGTCCACTGTCACAATGGACAGGTGGGTTCTCGAGGTGGTCGTCCAGGTTCTGCCTCTGGAATTCAACCAGTACCCGCCGAACCCATGCCTCAAGGGAAGACATGCTGTCAGTCAACATCCAGTCAGCCGTTCAGGATGACATTGCCCAGCTCCTGCTCAAGGTGTGGTAGCTGCAGTCCCAGACCCTCCACAGCATCCAGGGTTTGTGTCTGGGTACTTCCGGGTCCCCAAACAGATGGGGGGGGCAGCGCGCCGTTGCATTTTGCGACCTGAACAAATTCACAAGGTCCACACTTTCAGGATGGTCACTCTAAGATCATACCATCCCTGGAGCAGGGCATGTGGTTCTGCTCTCTTGATCTTCTGGACACGTTTTTCCACGTCCCGATCCATCTGTCCTGATGCTTCCTCCACTTTCGGGCGCAGGGCATCCTATACGAGTTCCAGGCCATGCCATTTGGCCTGTCCTCTGTGCCCAGGGTCTTCACCAAGTGCATCGCAGTGATGGCTGCTCATCTGAGGCGCCGGGGAGTCCGGGTATACCCGTATCTGGACAGCTGGCTCATCGTGGGTCCCTCCAGGCAGGAGGTGGAGGGGTCCAGGGACCTGGCCCTCCAGACCTGCATCTCTCTGGGCCTCTTGGTCAACGAGGCCTAATCGGAACTTGTGCCTTCACAGGTGATTTACTTTATCGGGGCAGAGCGCGACTCTTGCAGAGCCAGGGCACTGCTTCCGACGGATGGGGCGGAGGCTCTTACCTCCTTTACCCAATCATTTCAGGTTGGGCAGTCGCGTCCCCACTTGGGACCTCCTGCGCCTCGTGGGCTACATGGTGGCCTGCGCCAGCGTGATCTGATGGGCCCACTGGAGAATGCACCCCCTGCAATGGGAACTGGCCAGCCAGTGGTCTCAACATAGGGGTCTCTTTGACCAGTTGGTTATGGTGACCCAGTGGATGCAGGATGTGCTCCAGTGGTGGCTAATCCCGGAACATCTGCTGGAGGGTATCCCATATTTCTGTCCAGAGTGGACAGTCATCCTGATGACCGACGCTTCTCTCATGGGCTGGGGAGCCCACCTGGGGGATCAGAGTCTACGGACTCTGGTCCCCCTTGGAGTCCCGATGTCACGTCAACCTGCTGGAGCTCAGGGCGGTTCAGCTGGTGCTGACTGCTTTCGCTCCACATGTAAGGGGTCAAGTGGTGCAGATCCAGATGGACAACACCATGACTATGTAGTATGTCAAAAAACAGGTCGTGATGCTCTCCCTTCCGCTGTGCAGGGAAGCCCTCTGCATCTGGACACTCTTGTGCAGTCTGGAGGTAAACCTTCTAGCCATTAATGTGGCTGGTAAGTCCAGCCAGCTTGTGGATGCTCTCAGCCAGGTGGGCGAGGCATCACACGAGTGGTCTTTTTATCCCAAGGTAGTGCAGAACCTGTTCTCCCTTAGGGGCAAACCTCTGGTGGACCTGTTTGCCTCCAGGGAGAACGCCAAGCTGAGGCTGTATTGTGCCCGCCCCCTCAGGGAATGCTGCAGGTGGATCCCTTTTGAGGGCCCTGGACCCTGGACATTCTCTGTCTTTCCTCCATTTCCCCTGATCTATAGAGTTCTTCTCAAGGTCAGGAGGGACAAGGCACAGGTGATTCTAGTGGCTTCAGACTGGCCACACCAGTTCTGGTACCCAGATCTCCTCAGCCTCAGCAACAGGCTCCCCTGGCATCTCCCACTATGCCCAGACCTGCTCTCAGTCAATCAAGGGAAGGTGCTCCATCCGGACCTTCTATCTCTGCACCTGACAGCCTGGTACCTGAATGGCTATAGTACCTGGCTTTGGGTCTCTCTGAAGATGAACTTATCGTTGAGTCGACCCAGAAATGTTATGCCTTCAAATGGAAGAGATTCTCCATTTGGTTTCGGGGCAAAAGGCTGGAACCTTTGGCTTGTTCAGTGGCTGACATTCTGGACTACATTTGGTCCCTCTCTAAGGAGGGCCTCCAGTCGTTGACCCTCCAGGTGCACCTGGCAGCCATTTCTGCTTACCAGGCATGGGCCGGTCAGCAGTCGGCAGCACAGGAGAGAAGGTGGTCTGGTGCTTCTTCAAAGGCCTGGACTACATTTCCCCTCTGTTGTGTGAACCACCACCACCACCTTGGGATCTACTGCTGGTTTTGGCATAGCTCATGGGCAAGCCGTTTGAACCAATGCACAGGTGTGAGATGTCACACCTGTCATGGAAGACCACCTTCCTGGTGGCTGTCACGTCAGCCAGAAGGATCAGTGAGCTCCAGGTGCTCTTGGTGGAGTCTCCTTATTTGGTCTTCCACAAGGACAAAGTCCCAACCAGAAGTTCCTCCTGAAAGTTGTTGGATTTCCACCTTAACCTGGTGATTAATCTCCGGGTGTATTTCACCAACCACACCTCGGAGGACGAGCACAGGCTCCATACTCTGGACCCGAGGTGAGCGCTCGCATACTCATCTGCCGCAAGAACTGCGGCCACCGGGTGGTCGTCGCTTCCCAAGCCGCCACCCGAGACTACTTGCTCAGACTTCAGTCCCAGAGAGGTACGGCAAAGCCGCAAATTTTATGCCCACCAACCCACCCCTTCCTGACCATTATTATTTAGACCTCCTTGCCCGGCCTCCCCTGCCATTGGCTTTCCTACAAATCTATTCTCCCCGCCTCCCTAGGACGCCCACAGACATATAAATTTTGGGCTGCCGCTTCGGGTTCAAGGGTCCCATCCTAACTAGCCCACCACAATCTCCCCTACCACTTGTCTCAGATCAGATTTGTGACTTCTTATTACTGTCCCTAGTCGCTGTGTCATAGTAAATTCTCCTTGCTCCCTACAAGTGGTTTCAGCGCCTACATCCCTTTGCTGACCCTGTGGTGTGTAGCCTTAGCTGGTGATACTTCCGAGATCAGGTTTACGACTTCTCGTAACTATCTCTAGTCACTGTGCCATAGAAACATCTCCTTGCTCCCTTAAAGTGGTATCGGCACCTATATCCCTTTTCAGATCCGTGGTAGCGGCGTGGCCTTACCTGGTGATACCTTGCCCAGATTAAGCCCTTACAGCTGTTTCTCTTTCTGACCCCAGACTTTAACCATGGAACTTGCAATCTGGCTCTACCTATTTACCACCTTACCACCCTACCCTTACATTGGGCTACGCCAGATGGAGTTACCCCAAAGAGGACTCTTATCCCCTACCACAAGAATGTCTACTCATGGAGTCCCTATACAACTCGTGCTATGCCCCCAAGTTGTCGTACCCACTTTCAGCTGAGTCTCCCTCTCGGACAGCCACATGCTAGTGTACAGGGATTCTACATCGATAGTTAACCAAACAAAATGTTCCCACTCTATATCCCTGATTTTTATTTAAAACGTGTGTGGTCTGTCAAGTGTGAGACTCAAGTTTAGCCACACTAGTTTGTAGGAAATGGTCCACAAACTTCCCCAGTTTTTCTGTTAAAGAGCCCATTCTTGCAACAGTACGCCAACCTGGAGGGTTGGTTAAATCCTTGTGGATTTTGGGTAAGATGTAAAACCCAGGAATGATGGAATTTTCATTCCACAAATGTTTAAACTCCTGTTCCGAAAAGAAACCATTTCCTATACCCTCCTGAAATAGATGATATAGTTCCATTTTGAATTTACTGGTGGGATTTCCTAATAATTTAGTATAGTTAACATCAACATTCATCAAATCCAAGACAATCTTTATATAGTGTTCTTTAAGATAACTATATTCCCTCCCTTGTCTGCCACTTTTATGATATCCTTACATTCCATCAGCTTTTTAGTGCAATTCTCTCATCATTAGTAAGGTTGCCTTGGTTGCCCTGATTTTTCTAATATCTCATTTACTTGTTTCAACACTGTTTTTTCAAATGTAGCAATGGCAGGGTTAAACACAACAGGTATAAAATCTGAACACTGTCTAAATAGTCTGTCTGTCTGTCTGTCTTGTGTAGGTGCAAGATTATTGTAATTCTCACCCGACTCCATTCATGCTGTCTCTGTTTCTTGGGCCTCTATCTTATTAATCAGATAGTCAATGTCATCTAACTGATTTACCCCTACAGAAAGGCTCTGCATGCCCTCGAGGGTCGGTTGTGGTCTCTGCGTTACATCCACAGCAATATCCGAGGAGCCCATTATTCCATTTATTAATTCAGTTCCCTGATGTTAACTGAAGAAAGCAAGAAGTTTAATTTTTTGTAACAATTTATACACATCCACCTGCACTCAGAATTTATTTAGATGGAGGTAGGTACAAACGAAAGAGCACATTTAAACAAACAGTTTTCTGTAGATGTTAATTCCCTCTTGGAAAGATTACTTGTAGCTCCTGCCTCTCCTCCCTTTGTTACTCCTGGTCTGTCTTCTCTCCACTGAGGCTTCTCTGCCCCCTTCTGCCTCTCCTAGTCTTGCGCCCCCTTCTCCTTCGTTTGTTCCTTGTGTCGGCTTATCTTAAAAAAAAAAAAAAAAAGGATCTTCTTTCGATTTATTATCCGCAAACCTTGCTCTTGAACATCCGTGACTTCTGTTCTGACTGCGGTCGAATTTTCTCCAGGATAAGATTCTATTATTTTCAAAGTCCTCTTGGTCTCTCTGTAGTTTTTTCTGTTTTACAACCAAGTCTGCCTCGTGTTGAAACTCAGAATTCAGGAACACGTAAGGAACATCATAAATAAAAGGTTAGACACCCCAGTGGGTCTACATTTTGAACAATTCATAACTGGGTCGATGAACTCCTCAAAAAGGAGAGCGAATGGATTTATAGACTACAGAGCACCATACCGGGCGGTTTGAATGATCAGTGGGACCTCAAGCCCTTTTTGGAAAAACGAGATGAGAATCTGTTACTATTGTTTGTGTAGTAATGTCTTTTTCTCTAAGATAGGCCCTTATGCTAGTTAATTTCCTTTAGATACAGTATAACTATTCTCCTTTCTGTATTCTCTGTTTTTAGGTTGAACATACGGCAATATTGCATTTTTTGTGGATCCCAGCTAAAGAAGGCTGTAATTTATGAATGTTGCAAAAATTTTGGGTGATGACAATTTAGCTTCACCTCAGTACTACAGCCTCCCTCCCTCTTTTTTGGCTCTGTGTGCATATCTGTATATTTCCTGGTACTTGACTTCGTTTTCTCTCCTTCCCTTCCCCCGTATGGCTCAGGTTTTTCTTCTCTTACCTCTTCTCCCCCCATGTCCTTCCTTTGCTCTTCCTCACACTCCACTTTGCTCAGTCTTTTTTCCTTCTTTGGTATTCTTCCTTCGGTTTTGTCTACTCCTTTGCTTTTTGGTCCTTTCTAAAAGGATGCTTTTGTTAAGATCAATAGCCCTTAGAAGTTTAGCTGACATTGTGCAATAATGAATTGAATTTTGCAGCTAGTAATGTTTAAATATTTTGTATAGCTTTTACTACTTTGGGCTCGTGTGTATAATTTTTGTATTTGAATGACTCGTACGCATTTTCTGTTATCTGAGCACATTAGGCACTTTATTATGATGTACTGTTCTTAGGATACTTAAAGAAACTTTGTAATTATTATGCCACACCCCCGGCCTAACAGCTGAAGCACAGGGGTTCAGACTGTGGCTCGTATTTTGCCATTAAATTACTTTTGCACAAGCAGTAATTTCATCAGTAGGCATTTTTTGTCTGGAGTGTTGTCTTTTTCCTTTACATGGACGTTGGAGTTAGCTGCTGTCTGAACAGCACAAGTTGCCTGTGTGAGAGCAGTGTACTTTTGGGGGTTTTGACTTCTAATAGGGGTCAGGCGGAAAGAGATCGGGACCCTGGTCTTTACTGCCCAGGGGCAAGACCTGCTCATACTACCTGTCCCATTTCCTTTATCACCTCTCTGGTATCCCAACATGTTCCCCTCCCTTCCCAGAAAAGGGACCTCACCAATGTAGTCCGACACATCTTGCATGCCATACAGCACTTTCAGCCCTCTGAAGAGCTGGCTGATCCTCCCCGATCTCCTCCCCCTTAAAGATTCCATGGTGCCGGGGATACCATGCCACCCTGGTCTCCGCCTTCATTCATAGAGGATTGTGTGTCAGGTGACCAAGATTTGCCACCTGATTTAACAGGTGAATTTGAGGATGAAGAGTTTCAAGATTTGGATTTCCCTAATCCTGAATTCCACTATTCTGAAATCTCTACTCTGAATGAAGATCTGCCTCTGCCTTCGGCAGTCTCTCCCACAGATGACCCATCCTTTAGTGACATGATGGTTCGAATTCAAAAGGTCATGGGATTCTCCACTACTGAACATGACTAACAATGTAAGGATATGGCTGAATACCTTGAGTTACCCGAGGTGCCGGTTTTAATGGTTCCTCCACTAATACCAACCTACCAGAATGCCATGCTGGCTGCTTGGCATCAACCTTCAGCTATTACAGCTATTCCCCGCAAAGCGGATCATCTATATCAGGCTCCTCTGGACCACCCCTTTCTGTCTAGTATTCCAGAGGCAGATTCTGTGGTCATTACTACTGCTCACTGCCGTACCAAAAAATCCAAGCACATGAGCTCCTTACCCCCTGATAAGGAATCCTGAAAAATTGACTATCTGGGGGAAAAGGTCTTTTCCTCAGATGCTATGAGTATCAGAATTTTGAACCATATGAGTAAATATCTGTGTACCCTGGGGTCCTCTGCCATTGAGCTTATCAGTAAACTCCCTCCCTCACAGGACAGGGATAAATTATTGGCTACAGTGATAACTAGTAATTCTGTCTCCTTCTCGGGTAAGGATATGATGCCGTAGATACCTCAGCCTGACTATTAGCCACTGGTATCACACTGCACCGCTATGCCTGACTTCGCGTTTCAGGCTTTGCACCTGATATACAACATAAAGTAGCTAATGCCCCCTATAATGGATCTAAGCTCTTCAGGCCAGGTACTCAAACTCTACTGGATGACTTACAGGCATCTGGCAGAACCCTCCATACGGTCCATGGCATGTATCTTACTCCAGCCACAACCTACCTTACTCAGCACTCCTCTTATTCCAAAAGAGGTGGCAGATACAGAGGTAATGACAAAGGCGGCTTCAGAGGTTATGCTCAATCTAACAGAGGCAGTGCCTCTACTGCCCAGGCTGCTTGCTCCCACCCTTCCAGTATGGCTGCACAGCCCGCCTCCTAGTGACCCACTAGGGCTTCCCCCGCCTCCTCGACCAGGCCTCGGAGGCTGTGGAAGGTCACTTTGCCCTCTATCTGGAGGCTTGGCAAATGATTACTTCCAACAGTTGGGTACTTCAGATTATCCAGAAGGGACATACTCTGGAGTTCCTCTCCACTAACCACGCCCTTCCCCTCCCAGCAAGATTTATTGTCCTCCAGATCATATACCCATCCTACAGAAGGAATTGATGGCCCGTTTGACCAAACAGGCCGTTGTCCTGGTGCCCCTTCTGGAACATCAGACGGGATTTTACATACTAACATACTAAAATGCCAGCAGAATAGGCCTAACGGTCTTTCGTGTCTGCTCGTTTGGTCAGCCCCCACCCTGGGAGCTGACCTTGCTGCCCTCCTCGCTTTTTCTGGTTTCTCCCTTTCCAGTTCCAGATATTCTCGCTGCACTGGATTTTGCTTCCAGAACCCTTCCCCTGTACCTGTCCGGCCCCCTCTTGAACCCCTCCACCGTCTCTGCCTCCACCAGCCCCCTGGGCAGTGCATTCCTTGGCTCCACCACCCTCTCAGTGAAGTAGCACCTCCTCCTTTCTCCCCTGAATCTTCCCCCCTCCATCTTCCACCCATGCCCTCTAGTTGCCCACTCCTCCTTCCTTCGAAGCACCCTGACTGCTCCTCTCGTATTTACCCCCTTCATGTACCTGAAGACCTCTATCATGTCCCCCCCGGTCCCTTCTCTCTTCCAGTGTGTACATATTTAGCTCTTCGAGCCTCTCCCCATAGGTCCTGTCCCCCAAGCCCCAAATCATTTTGGTTGCCCTCCTGTGGACCCTGTCCAGGAGTTTAATGTCCCTCTTTAAGTGTGGCCTCCAAAACTGCACGCAGTACTCGAGGTGTGGCCTCACCAAGCAGTTATACAGGGGGAGTATCACTTCCCTCCTTCTGGAGGTGATTCCCCTAGCTATGCATCCCAGCATCCTGTTAGCCTTGGCTGCTGCCCTCCTACAAGTCTCCAAGTTGTTCATCTTGACATCCATCACCACCCCCAGGTCCTTCTCAGCCATCGAGACTTGTAGCATTCACCCCCCCCCCAGGGTGTACACTTGGCCCGGGTTTCTGGCCCCCAGGTGCAGTACCTTGCATTTCCCTGCATTGAACCTCAACTTCCACTTTCTAGACCATCTTTCCAGAGCCTCCAGGTCCCCCTGTAGGGTCACCCTCCCCATCCACCACCACCCCCAGGTTTGAGTCATCCGCTAAGAGACTCATCTCGCTCCTGATACCTGTCCTTATGTCAGAGACGTAGGCGTTGAACAGGAGGGGCCCAAGGACTGATCCCTGTGGGACCTCACTAATGACCCTCCTTGGGGATGAGACTATCCCCACCAACTATGACCCCCTGGGTCCAGTCCTGGAGCCAACTGTCTATCCATCTGATCATCTGGTTCCCCACCCCATTTCTCCCAACTTATCCAACAGGCCCTCGTGAGGAGCAGAGTCAAATGCCTTGCTGAAGTCTGGAAAGAGGACGTCCACTGGTCTACCCAGGTCCAAGGCACTCGTCACCCAGTCATAGAACTCCACAAGGTTTGTCTTGACACAATTTCCGTGTGACGAATCCATGCTGTATATTGTCCAGGCACCCTAGCTTTCCAGGTTCCCCCGCCTCTCCTTGACAATGCCCTCCATCACCTTGCCCACCACGATTTCAGGGCTGACAGGCCTGTAGTTCCCTGCCACCTCCCTTGACACCCCCTTGTGGATAGGCACTATATGCACCACCTTCCAGTCCTGGGGCACCCACCCTGTCCTCAGAGAGATGGTGAAAAGCTCCGCCAGGACCATCCACAAGTTCCTTCAGCACTCTGGGATGTAATTTATCCGGCCCTGGTGCTTTCTCCGCCTTAAGGGACCGGAGGGCTTCCCTCACTCTCTCTGCTGTGATTTCTACCTCCGCTACCTCTTCTCCCTGCTTAGCCCTCCCTCCTCCTGCCAGTGATGCCTCCCCCTCCCCCCAGACCCACCGATCGGTAAGGGTCCCCCCTGCTCAGTATTACTGTCTCCTCCCATGTATGATGCAGCACCCCCATTTTCCTTGGTGAAAACTGAGGTGAAGTACTCATTTAGTACCTCAGCCTGCTCTCCCGGGTCTTGTGCCCATCTCACCCCTGTTTTAACCCTGCTAATCTGCCCCTTCACCCTTTGTTTTTCCCCAGTGCATCTAAAGAACCCCTTGTTCCCTCTCCTAATTTCCCTGGCCAGGTTCTGCTCCTTCCTTGCCTTAGCTGCCCTCACCACCCTAGTGGCCCTTCTAGCCATCAGTTCATACTCCCCTCGATCCCTTTCACTCCTTGAGCGCTTGAATTGCCTATAGGCTGCCTTCTTTCCCCACACCACCTCCTGGACCTCCCTGGTCCACCAGCAGGGTTTTCAGGCCCTACCGCATTTTCATCTTACTCTGGCACAGGTGCAGGTAGCATCCTGCACCCCTCTCCTGGTGATTTCCCACCTGCTGTCAGCATCCATGTCTGAACTAATCACATCCAAATGCTCCTTAAGGATCCTTCCATTTCCTTAAAATCTGCCCCCACAGGTCAGTTACCTCCTTCTTTGTGCATCCTTCTACCCCTCCTAGGTCCAGGCAGCACCAGACTGGCATGATCACTCCCCGCCAACGGGTCCCTTACCTCCAGGCCCCCAGTCTGGTTACTGTCTACCAGGACCACATCCAGTACTCGCGCCTCCCTGGTCGGTTCCCCCACCTGCTGAGTTAGGAACGCGTCTTGAAAGACATCCAACAACCTCTGTTCCCTGGCCACCGAGGATGTCATAGTCTCCCAGTCTGTTCCTGGCATGTTTAAGTCCCCCACCACCACCCTTCCCCTGCCCAATCTGCAGTGTCTCCCAACATCTGTCACCAGACTCTCCTGCAGCTCCTCCGCCAGCGCACTTCCCACTTCTTTCTGGTGCCCAAACGTATGGGAGACATCAGACCAATATTGGATCTCGGACAACAGAATCTTTACATTCAGTACAAAAAGTTTCCGCATGATCACCCTACCTGCTATCATGCCGATTCTGAAACAGGGCGATTGGCTTTGCGTCCTAGACATGAAAGATGCCTACCTTCATATTCCCATCCACCCTGCATGCCACAGGTTTTTACACTTCCACTTACTGGGTCAAACTTACCAGTTTCGAACACTCCCTTTCGGCCTCTCATCAGCCCCCAGAATGCTCACCAAGTGCCTAGCAGTGGTAGCAGCAGCCTTGCGAAGAAAAGGGCACTTCATCTTTCCATATCTAGATGATTGGCTAATAAAAGCAGACTCCAGGGTAGCTCTGCTCGCCTCCCCTAGATGCTACCTTGAAACTGTTCGCAGGTCTAGGGATCACTGTCAATTGGTCAAAGTCTAGTCCAAACCCAGTGCAGTCTCTTCAGTAAATTGGAGCTGTCCTAGATACAGTTACAGCCGGGGCCTACTTCCTGCCTGCCCTGCAGGATACGTTTATAGCTGTGGCATTACACGTACAGATTCAGAAGATAGTCACAGCCAGACAAATGCTGTGACTTCTGGGTCTCATGTCCGCTGCCACCCTCCCTATGGTGGCATTCACCTTTCTCCACATGAGACCTGTCCAGTGGACCCTCCAGAATCAGTGGTCCCAAAAAGCAGGACAGTTCGAAGACAAAATCAAAGTCGCTCCCTCTCTGAAGTCAACCCTGACATGGTAGACAATCAGAACCAATCTGAATCAAGGAATACCTTTTTAGTCTCTCACACACAAAAACACTAACCACGGATGCTTCCCTGCTGGGCTGGGGAGCGCACTTAGGTCCTTATCAGACCCAAGGCAAATGGCCCACTTCTCCCCATCTGTCTCGTATGAATCTCTTAGAGATGACAGAAGTCTGTCTGGCCCTTCAGGCATTCCAGCCCTACCTTGAGACCAAGATCATTACGATCCAATCAGACAACACTACTGTAGTGTTATACCTCAACAAGCAAGGGAGTATAAAGTCCTCGCTCTCTATGCAGAGACATCCTTGACAGTTGGGCAGGAAGCCCAACGGCAACAGTTGACGCTGACTGCTGTCTACCTACTGGGACATTGCAACCAGTTAGTCGACTGGCTGAGTCACCAGTCGACAACTCACGAATGGACACTTCATGAACAAGTGCTCCAAGAAATCTCCAACCTATGGGGAAACCCCCCAGATGGATCTGTTTCCCTCCCAAGAGAATTACTGTCTTCTCAGGTATTTTTCCATTATCCCGAACAGAAAGGGACGATCTATAGATGCCCTGTCCCAACCCTGGACAGGTCTCTTCTTATAAGCTTCTGCCCCGTCCCTCTTCTGCAACGGACTCTACTGAAACCACAGTTAGAGATGACCACAATGATTCTCATAGCCCCACTGTGGCCTTGCCAGACGTAGTTTCTCCTACTCCTACAGCTGTCAGTACAAGAACCAAGCCCGCTGACAATCAGACCAGACCTCTTGACTCAGTGTCACAGGTCTCTCCTACACCCCAACCTGAAGGCTCTACGCCTTCATGCTTTGCTCCTGAAGACACTTTCATAACTTGATTACAAGTATCCTCTCCTGTTGCCAGTATACTCTTGGCTTCCCGTAAACCTGCAACAAAAGCAACATACAAATTCCAAGTGGAAACGCTTTTCCATCTGGTCAGTCTTTCGATCTTTGGAACCTTACTCTTGTCCACTGACTTAAGTTCTGGACTACCTGGCCTCACTATCTGAGTACAGTTTATTCTTTTATTAAAGTCCACTTGGCCACCATCTTGACTTTCCATGAGCTACTGAATGGCAGGTTACTGTGCCAACATCATCTAGCTAAGATGTTTTTGAAAGGAATGTTGCATATTAAACCTATCAGAAGACTCTCTCCTCCTAGGGACCTCAGTTTTATGATAGAAAAATTGACCCTTGAGCCTCTTGAGCCAGCAGCCATATGCAAACTTCATTTTCTTTCATTGAAAATCCTATTTCTGGTGGCTGTCACTTCTGCTCAAAGTATTTCCGAGCTTCATGCTGTCATGTGTAGGGAACCTTATTTGATTTTCCACAAAGACAGGGTGGTCCTTCGTACAAATCCTTCCTTCCTTCCTAAAGTAGTTTCCGAACATACTTTAAATCAGTCCTTGGAGCTTCCAGTCTACTATCCTGACTACTCCAATCAAGTGGAACATCTACTGCATACTTTAGATGTCCATCGTATACTACGCTACTATACTGATCGAACTCGGTCGATTAGAACGATGTCTCAACTGTTTGTCTCTCTTGCCCCAGGTCGCGAAGGCCTCCCAGTTGTGACACGTACTCTTTCATCCTGGTTA
This sequence comes from Neoceratodus forsteri, assembly GCA_016271365.2. Taxonomy (NCBI): domain Eukaryota; kingdom Metazoa; phylum Chordata; order Ceratodontiformes; family Ceratodontidae; genus Neoceratodus; species Neoceratodus forsteri. The sequence goes on from CM057453.1 coordinate 33,398,542, forward strand.
GCACATTGTATTTCTTTTTGTTACAAAAAGTACAACAAGCCTTTACCTTGGCCTGTCCAAGCCCACTCCACTAGAGCTATGGCCACCACTGCAGCTTGCTTTAAAGAGCTGGTGACATGTTCAGGTGAACTTTAACAAGTAAGCAATAATACCCAACAGGGTGGGCGGTATTGTGCTATACCGGACCGCCCAGGGCGTAATGAGGCCCGATGTGCAGGCGGAGGGCCTTATACCCCTGGAAGGCCGGTATAGCACATACGCCACCCTGGAGGGTAATATTGCTTTTAGAAAATTGCAACAAAAAAAAAAGTGTAAAAATCATTCTAACAAAATACTGATTTCAAATATGTTTTGTAATAAATAGTTCCTCCACCTGCATATGATGCATTTTTAATGTATTAATTTTATGTATTTATTAGCTATGGACTTCACTTGCTTTGACTTAAGCATCCAGTCAGGCTACTCCAGGTCTCTACAGTGCAAATCGCCTCAGCCCCTTCTCTCTCTCTCTCCTATCAATCTTCAACACAACAGATTCACTGTAAATTTAACTTTCTGTGCCCGTTTCTTTTTAGCTGCTTCAGATCTGAATCACCGCTTCAACACGCACATCCTTCTCCGTCGGGCCCACAAAGTTGCGATAAATATTTATAAAAAAAAAGTCCTTTCCTTATCCTTTTGTGCTTGTCCTCTTATTTGGTACTGTCTCCATTTTTGTGCCGTAAATGGAGGGTCCAGGCAGCTTCTGGTACAGTGGGCAGGTGGCTGGACGACAGGGAGACAATTTAGTAACTGCCTGATGAAAAGGTGAAAGGTTGGGCAGCCGTGGGGCGCTGATGCCTGAGGTACTTTTGTTTCTGAATTACGGGTGGGGCAAGATCAGGATTACTGTGGGGAACTGCAATCCTCCTTGGTCTTGAACCATCAGCCCCCTCATGAGTTTACAGTTGGTTTTTTTGGTTTTTATCGTTAAGTGACACTGTGCTGTAACCCATTAATCAGGCTGATTCGTGTTTTCTTACCCTCTGAATGCAGGCAGCAGGCTGAGAATGGCACTGCGATTGGCTGAGCAGGGAAACTGAAGGTACAGGGGAAATGATTTTAAAAATGTTAGCGGGACTTTATTTTGTTAAAAATAATCATGTTTTATTTAGCGAGAGTGTGGCGGGTGTGACTGCTTACACAGTTTACAGAACTGTTCTCTTCGAGTGGCGCTGAGCACGCGATGTGACCTACTAGCTCTAGTAATTTAAGAAGGGAGCGTTTTTTTTTTTTTCTTCTTCACTACGGGAGAACTGTGTCAAAAATTAGCAGTATTTGGCAGGTCTACATGTGCAGTGTTCTTGTTTTTCTGTGTGCTCTCATGCTTGTGGCAGTTGTTTGTGATTTGGGAGCCCTGGGAGCCTCATTTGGCATGCCGGCTTTCTGACGTGAGAGTCAAAGACGGAGTTTTGTGTTGATGCCTTTCACATTTCATTACGAGTACAGACTATCGCTGTGACTGTTGGTTTTAGCTCCTTTATTTATTTGTACTGTGCTATCTGTTTATTCACTTTATGACATAGTCCTGAGTTGTTTGGGGGAGGGGAAGAGTGAAGGCTGCAAACTCGCCCGCTAAGCAGCAAAAAAAAAATGGCAGCATTTCAAAATGAACATTCGATTTGCATACTGATCTCTGTGATGTGGTTTGTGGCAAGCTGGCACTTTTAATGCCTGGGCTCTATTGCCTGATAGGCCTGGCAAGGTGGGCATCTATCAGTCAGTCAGAGACTGGGGATTTTCTTGACCATTTTCTAAAACATAATATTTAGACTCAGTCCAGCTTGTATTTCCCAATAATTCTGTATTTGTCCTCCTCATTATTTATTACTTAGGTCATTTATGTGAAAACAGGATTTCTAGGGACATGGATATGTTGTTCATCCACACTGTCTGGCAGGTTCCTTGCCACTTTAAATCTTGCCGGAAGGTCTTCAAGCTGGCTCCTCCCACCCAACCGGGTGGTAAAACTCTCAGCTCCGCCCCATGACGCCAGATCTTCCTTACCGCTTGGAAGCTCAGGTTCCCTCCATAGTGCTCTGCATTTAGACTGGATCCAAACTCTTCGGTTCACCCGAAAATAATTTTTAAGTTTTCTAGACTTCTGTCTGCTTCTTTCTTCGTGGCTGCGATGGACAAATTGACTCCCGGTTTTTGGTGGTGTCCATGCGGACAGAAGATGTCTAGGACAGAGCCGCACTCTACATGCGTCTACTGCCTCAGGCTTGACCACGATCTGCAGGCCTGCGATTTGTGCAAGTCCTTCTTGGCAAATGTCCTCGAAGACCGTGCTGCCAGGCTTCAACTTGGGCGCCCCGAGACCTATACTGCCGGTGAAGTCGAAGGAGACCCGTTGGGCGGTTTCTGCAGCGGCTGGCTCGGCTGAGCGACTTTCAGATGATCGCCCTCAAGGAGGAGGCAGCCCAGGCTGCATCTTCGTCTTCCTCGGTCGTGGCATTTATCCTGCTCTCCTTGGGCTCCTCCTATACAGCTTCTTTTAAGGAGCTTTGCCAGTCCCTCTCCATGAAAGGTGAGGGGCCACCGCGACACTCCTCTGAGTCCAAGAAGAAGGACTCGAAGGGTAAGAATCCCACCCGTCGAAGCGTTAAGTGTGAGCAGGAGGTCCCCTTCCCGGAAAGTCTACTTTCGACCCGGTCGAGGTTGCAGCTAAGGCCGCTGGCTTCACAGTGTCCCCATCAGGTCAGCGGCCGAGACACCCGTCGGCGTGGTCGAGATTTTTCTCGACCCGTCCGGATGAAGCTGTCGACTGGAGAAGCCAACAACCCTTCACGGTTCCCCAGTGAAAACCGAGGACTTGCCTGTGCCGGGTCCCGGTTAAGGCTCGAGCCGAGGAGGCAGGTTTCCCTATTCCCTCCCAGACCCACCACCGGAAACACCCGGCGGTCTCGATCTCTGACCTCTTCGGTCCAGCCTATCCCGCCGACACCCGGTCTTGTAGCCTAGAAGAGGAAAACAGCGGCAGCTCATCCTCCGTCTACCTCTGAGGAGGAGAGAGGCTTGGCACAAATGTGCTAAGCGCTATTGTGGACTTAATGCAGCAGCTTCTACTGACCGGGAACAAGCTGAGGCCGCCTTTCCCCGCCATTAAGTGGCTGTCACCCAAAGGCCGAAACAACCCCTCGCAGTGGTTGAGGTGCCCAAACCGGTGCTGGTTGTTCAGCCAAAACCAGCTGCCCCACCGATTGTGGTGGAACCCCCGCTTCCACAACCGAAATCTGGGGCTCCGACCAAGGATTCTCGGTCGGTTCAGGGACGGCCCCACCGATTGTCAGTCACCCTCACTTCCGACCATCCTTGGCAGGTGGAGGGTGGCTCAGGCCCTAGGCAGCTGTTCGCAGACGACTCTTCCCCATTCTCCAGGCCCCTTGACCTGGAGTCCTCTGGGGGACAGTCGATGGCTGAGAGCCCATCCTCGTTAATGGGTTTGCTTCGGCTTATCTCGGAGTCCACCGGGATGCAGCTTGAGCCCGTATCCAAGTGGGCCAAGTATCCCCTCACGGAAATACTGGACTGAGGGGATTCTCCCTTGGAGACCTTTCCGGTGGCTGAAGCCATTATTGGCCCAGCCTTGGAGCTATGGCAGCGACCGGCTTTTTGTCCTGCTCCATCGGCCAGGATGGCCAGGAAGTATGCGGTCCCTACCGGGTCACTGTCGGGTTTCTCGGAGCACCCCTCTGTGGAGGGGTTGGTTACCGATGGCATTTTACGGCATTCTGGGAAGGCCAGGGATGTGGACAAGTCCCCCCGACAAAGAGTCCAAAAATCTGTACTATGCCGGGCGTAAAGTGTATGCTGCGTCCTCCCTCGGCCTCCATCAGACCAGTTCGGCCATACTGATTGCACACTTCTCCCACGCCCTCATGGGCTCCCTGGACAAGGTGATTCCCTCATCTCCTGGCTGACCTGCAGACTACGGTCAAGCAGGTGCGGGATCAGGGAATGGCAGTGGCGAAACAGCAGCTCCAAATGGCTCTCTATATTGGAGACTCCTGTGCCCGGTCAGTAGCGGCCACAGTGGCCATGCACTGCAAAGCTTGGCTGCAGATCTCCACCTTCACGGCAGATACCCTGCACAAGTTGGCACATGTCCCCTTCCTGGGTACCGACTTGTTCGAGCCTGGGGTGGAAGACCATCTCCAGAGAACTGAGAAGTCCAGTGCCACCTTGGATTCAGTCACATCTGCCCAGAAGGATAAAGGCCGCCGGCAGCAGCATAAGTCCTTTCACCCTTCTGCCCCTGTGGCACGTCCAGCCCAGCAACACCAGCATCGGGGCCAGCAGGCTCGCACTTGGCACCCCAAAGCCAAGCCTGCAGCTTCCTCCAGCAGGAAGCCTGGAAGAAAAGGCCCAGGAGGTCCCTCAGCCGGTCCTTCCTCCAAGCCTGCCCAGTGACGGGTTGAGGGGTGTCGCCCCCAGCCGTGTCACTTTCCCTTGGGTCCCCCCGTGAGGGGATGGCTCTGCCACTTTCTTTCCGCCTGGTCCACTATAACCACGGATCGGCTGGGTGTTGGAGGTGGTAGGAAGGGTCTGCCTCTGGAGTTGAGCAGGCCCCGCTGCTTCTGAGCATCGTCCCCACGGGGCTCAAAGGGTCACCCGGCGCCTCTCTACTCGGCCTGTCGAGCTGACATTGCCCTGCTCCTCCAGAAGGAGGTGATCAGGAAGGTGGCGGACCCTACACCAGACCCAGGGTTTGTGTCCAGGTACTTCCTGGTCCCAAAACGGACGAGGGTCTGGCACCCCTTTCTAGACCTGCACAACCTGAACAGGTTCCTAGGGTCTTGAACTTTCAGGACGGTCACTCTGGCTCAGATCATTCCATCCCTGGAACGAGGCGTGTGGCTCTGTTTTCTGGACCTCCAGGATGCGTTCTTTCATGTCTCAATCCGTGGTCCCACCAGCGATTCCTCCGCTTCACAGCAGAGGGGTCCCTCTGCGAGTTCCGGGCCATGCCCTTCGGCCTTTCTCTAGCTCCCAGGGTCTTCACCAAATGCATGGCAGTAGTGACAGCATTCCTGCAGCGCCGAAGGGTCCGGGTGTACCCCTACCTGGACGACTGGCTGATTGCGGCCTCCTCCAGACCGGAGGTGGAGTGGTCCAGGGATCTGGCCCTCCAGGTTTTCTCTCAAGTTGGCCTCCTCATCAATGAGGCCAAGTCGGAACTCGTGCCAAAGCAGGTGATCCAATTCATCGGGGCAGAGCTTTACTCTCTGTGAGCCAGAGCACGGCTCCCGGCGGACAGGGCCGAGGTTCTTTCCTCCTTTGCCCAGTCATTTCAGGTTGGACAATTGCACCCTGCCCGGGACTTCCTGCGCCTCCTGGGACTCATGGCGGCCTGCACCAGCGTGGTCTGTTGGGTCCGTTGGCACATGCGTCCCCTACAGTGGCGACTGGCCAGCCAGTGGTCACAGCGCTCTGGTCCTTTGGACCAGCCAGTGACAGTGACCCAGGAGATGTGGAACGCTCTCCAGTGGTGGATCGTTCCAGCTCATCTGCAGGAGGGCATCCCGTTTGTCCACCCCAAGCCGACGGTCTCTCTATCGACCACCTCTCTGATGGTTTGGGGAGCCCACCTAGGGGAGCACAGAGCGCACGGCCTCTGGTCCCCTCGGCAGTCCCGATACCTCATTAACCTGCTGGCGCTTTGAGCGGTTCGTCTAGCCCTCACCGCCTTTGCTCCCTTTGTACGGGGTCAAGTGGTCCAGGTCCAGACGGACAATACCACGACCTTTTACTACCTGAACTGGCAGGGCGGGATGCGCTTCATGCCTCTGTGCAGTTAAGCTCTCCGCACTTGGTCCCTCGTGCGCAGCCTGGAGGCGGATCTTCTTGCCATCCATGTGGCAGGAGCCTCCAACATTCTGACCGATGCCCTAAGCCAGATAGAGCTGCGTCCCACGAGTGGTCTCTCCTGCTGGAGATAGTGCAAGATCTGTTCTCCCATTGGGGCACTCCTCAGGTGGACCTGTTTGCCTCCAGGGAGAATGCGAAGCTGAGGCTGTTTCATGCCCACCCCCCTCAGCAGGGCTCGCTGCATGGGGATGCCTTCTCGAGGCCGTGGACCCTGGGCCTCTTCTACGCCTTTCCCCCATTTCCCGTGATCCACAAGGTGCTTCTCAAGGTGAGGAGGGACAAGGTGCAGGTGATTCTGGTAGCCCCAGACTGGCCCCGCCAGTTCTGGTATCTAGATCTCCTCAGCCTCCGCTCCAGGCTCTCGAGGCAGCTTCCAGCCCGCCCGGACCTGATCTCAGTCAATCATGGGAAGGTATTCCATCCGGACCTTCAGTCCCTGCACCTGACTGCCGGGTTCCTGAATGGCTAGAGTTCCAGGCCTTGGGTCTTTCCGACAAGGTCCTCAATGTTGTTGAGGCATCCCGTAAGGAGTCGGACCAGGAAATGCTATGCCTTTAAATGGAAGAGATTCTCCATTTGGTCTCAGGGCAAGGGGCTGGACCCTTCCTCCTGTTCCTTGGCAAGCATTCTGGACTACCTTTGGTCCCTCTCTCAGCTAGGGCTTCGGTTGACTACCCTTAAGGTGCATCTGGCAGCCATCTCTGCTTACCGGGCACAAGCTGGGAAGCAGTTGGTGGCACAGGAGAAGGTGGTCAGGCACTTTTTCAAAGGCCTTGATCACTTATCCCCTCCTATGCGAGAACCTCCACCTCCGTGGGATCTACTGCTGGTATTGGCTAAACCCATGGGCAAGCTATTCGAACCGATGCACAGGTGTGACATCTCTCACCTGTCGTGGAAGACCACCTTCTTGGTGGCTATCGCGTCAGCCAGAAGGATGGGAGAGCTCCAGGCACTTTCCATCGAGACTCCCTATCTGGTCTTCCACAGGGACAGGGTTGTCCTGCGCCCCCACCCGAAATTCCTTCCAAAGATGGTGTCGGAGTTTCACCTTAACCAGGTGTTGACTCTGCCAGTGTTCTACCCCAATCACACCTCGGAGTCCGAATATAGGCTCCATACTTTGGACCCTAGAAGAGCGTTCTTATTATAAGGAGCGAATGGCTGAAGTTCGGGGAGAGGTTCGCCAGCAGTTTGTCACCTACGCTAAAGTCGCACCTGGCAGACCTGTAGCCAAGCGGACGATAGGCAGGTGGGTCACCTCCTGCATAGACCTCTGCTACAGGTTGGTGGGCATGGAGCCTCCCAAAGGGATAAGAGGTCATTCTACCTGCCATACCGCTGCATCGGTGGCTGCTTCCAAGGATGTCCCTATCCAGGAAATCTGCAGGGCTGCTACCTGGAAGTCAGCACACACCTTCATTACCCATTACCACATCGACCTTGAGTCATGCCGGGATGCTGGTTTTTGGACCTCGGTTCTCCAGTCTTTATTCTCAAAGTAGGGGGTGTGCGCCTTGCCTCTCTCCTCCCGGAGAACTGCTAGGAGTCTGCCAGACAGTGTGGTTGAACAACATATCCATGTCCCTAGAAATACAGGTTACTCACCTGTAATAGGAGTTCTAGGAATGGTATATGTTGTTCATCCACCACCGACCCGACCTCCCCGGCTTCGACGCACAACCTGGCTCCCAGCGGGCTAGATCTGGCGTCATGGGGCGGAGCCAAGAGTTTTACCACCCGGGTGGGTGGGAGTAGCCAGCTTGAAGACCTTCCGGCAAGATTTAAAGCGGCAAGGAACCTGCCAGACAGTGTGAATGAACAACTTATACCATTCCTAAAACTCCTGTTACAGGTGAGTAACCTGTATTTTTGCTCCTGATGAGTTTCTGTTTCTATTGCTTTCTCCCTACCTGAAGTCATAGAGCACTGCTTGTGATGTGAGTTACTCCCATGGTAACAGACTGTGATGTCTCAACGGATTAGGACTTGGAGTAGGGAGTATGCTATAGAGGCAGATGAACTCAAAATAAACTTAAGGGACAGTGATCATATATTCATGCACATTTCCGTAGTAATAAATTATCGGGAGAAGAAATATATAAAATATAAATGGAATGCAAGCAGAATTGTACCGAATTATGTTTTTTAAAGTATTCTTTGAGGCATCAGTAGCTCTTTAAAGAAGCCTCCATTTCAGATATCTGCAATGCATCTACCTGGTCCATGATCCATACATTCACAAGGCACTACAATCTGGATATTGCCTGACGATGTAGGATGGCCTTCGGCCGTGCAGTCCTACAAGGTCTCCTATCATAATTGTCCTCCCACATGGACATAACTGCTTGGGATTCATCCCAAAAGTATTACCTACTGCGAGAGACCACTCCGTGGAAGATAGTACAGTTATGTAAAGACGTACCGTAACAGTAGATCTTTGAGGAGTGTCTCCTGCAGTAAGTCTGTTCCCACCCTCCATCCCCCTCCTTCTCTAAGAGAGCAAGTTCTGGTCCAGTGACTAGGGTTGGGACTCCTCTGGTACCTCGGCTTCCCCTCAGTCCTCGCTTTGCGAGCTGAATCCGTCGGCATAACTGAAGATACCAGGGACCGCCCACACTTGTATAGGAAACAGGAAGCTGATGTCGTGTGGGCAGTCCCTGGTTAAAAAAAAAACTGCTAGAAGAGCTGCCGTGTATCACAGCGACATCTGCTGGATACCCAAAAGTATTACCTACTGCAAGAGACACTCCTCAGAGATCTACTGTTATGGTAAGTTTTTCCGTAACTGTACTTTCTAGGAGTGGTATAAGTTCATCCACACAGACCCACCCTACCTCCCTGGCAGTGACGCACAGGTATGCTTCCAACGGGCAACAACTGGCGTCTCGGGGTGGTGCTAGGGGAGTTACCACCCAGGTGGGTGGGAGGAGCAAACTTGAAGATTTTCTGCCACTCTTGAAGGGAAAGGATGTGCCAGATTGTGTGGATGAACAACATATACCACTCCTAGAACTACTGTTGCAGGTGAGTAACCTATTTTTTTGGGTATGTGGATAAGTTGTTCTAGCCACACAATCTGGCAGACTCCTAGAGCCACTGTTACAGGTGAGTAACCTATTTTCTAGGGACATGGATATGTTGTTCATCCACACTTATTGGCAGGTTCCTTGCTGCTTTAAATCTTGCCAGAAGGTCTTCAAGCTGGCTCCTCCCACCCACCCGGGTGGTAAAACTCTCGGCTCCGCCCCATGACGCCAGATCTTCCTTACTGCTTGGAAGCTCAGGTTCCTCCTTAACGCTCTGCGTTTAAGACTGTTCTAATTCTTGAAAGTTCAAAATCAAAGTTTTTGCTAAAAGACTTGGTCTTCTTCTCCTCGCGGCTAGAATGGACAAATCGACTCGGTTTTCGGAGGTGCCCTTGAGCAGAAGATGTCTGGGGACGGATCTGCACTCACGTGCGTCTACTGCCTGGGCCTTGAGCACGACCCGCAGGCCTGCGACTTGTGCTCTCCTTTCAGCCTACGCCTTGAAGACCGTGCTGCCCGATTACAACTGGGCGCCCGAGAAAAGAATTCCACGGTGAAATCTAAAGAGGCCCGATTGGTGTCGGCGGCCGGGCTTGTGGATATCAGCTCGAGCAGATGATCGCCCTGAAAGGAAGCGGCGCGGGCCGCTTCTACCTCGGCTGTGGCATTTGTCCCGCTCTCTCTCGGTGCCTCGTACTCGGCTTCTTTTAAGGAGCTTTGTCTGACCCTCGCGACGAAAGGTGAGGGGCCAACTTCTTCGGGACCTTTTTCCAGGTCCAAAAAGAGCAAAAGTAAGTCTCTCCGTCGACGCTCTTGGGAGCGGGAAAGATCCCCCTCCCCTTGTCGACAGTCGACTTCGGTCGACCCCTCAGCTTCGGCCACTGGCTTCACGGTGTCCCCGTCAGGCCAGTTGACCGAGACTCCCGTCGACGCGGTCGAGATTTTTCTCGACCCGCTAGACGGTTGTCGGCCGGAGAAGCTGAGAATCCCTCTCCCGGTTCCCCGATGGGAGTTGAGGATCCTGTCGGCTCGCTCTGTGCCTCCGTTCCGAGCCTTCGGTGGACTGCCAGAGCCGAGGGAGTGCCGTTTTCCAACACTCTCCTCGCCTTCCTCGCCTAGTGGAGACTCCTCGGTCTCGGACATCCTCGCGGTCCAACCGATCCCGCCGCCATAGGCAGTCTCGGCAAGCCGCGCCGCCGCTCTTCCTCTTCCTCGGACGAGGGGAGGCTTCGGCGCAAGTTGCGTCGGAAGTACGAGGAATTCATGTGGCAACAGCTCCTTTTGACCGGGAATAAGCCGACCCAGTCGTCTTCCCCGGTCATTAAGTGGCTGTCACCGAAGCGGCCGAAACAACCCCTCATTGTAGCCGAGGAGCCTGTTCTCAGTCCGGTTGTTCGGCCAATTCCAGCTGCCCCACCTATTTTGGTGGAACCTCCGCCTTCACAGCCATTAGTTGGGGCTTTGACCAAAAATTCTCGGTCAGCCTTGGGTTTGCCCCATAGGCTGTCTGTCACCCTCACTCCCGATAAACCTCGGCAGGTGGAGGGTGGCTCAGGCCCGAGGCAGCTCTTTGAGGACTCTTCTGAGTCCGATGATGGTTCCTTCCTCTTCTCCAAGCGCATGGACTTGGAGTCCTTGGGAGGGCAGTCAGTGGACGATAGCCCTTCGTCCTTCTTAGGGTTGCTTCGACTCATCTCGGAGTCCACCGGGATGAAGCTCGAACCCGTTTCTAAACGGGCCAGGTATCCCCTCACGGAGATTCTGGACCGAGGGGATTCTCCTACGGAGGCCTTTCCGGTGGCCGAAGCCATAGTGGGTCCAGCCTTGGAACTTTGGCAGCGTCCTGCTTCCTGCCCTGCACCTTCGGCCAGGTTGGCCAGGAAGTATGCGGTCCCTACCGGTTCCCTGTCCGGTTTTTCGGAACACCCCTCGGCCAAGGGGTTGGTTACCGACAAGCGTTTTCCGGCGTGCGAGGCGCCAGGGATGTCGGACAAACCTCCCGACAAGGAATCCAAGAAATTGGATTATGCCAGGCGAAAAGTCTATGCTGCGTCTTCTCTCGGCCTTTGTCAGGCCAGTTCGGCCGTCCTCATGGCACATTTTTCTCACGCCCTGTTGGGCTCCCTGGATGAGGTTGTCCCTCATCTTCCCGCAGATCTGCAGACTACGGTCAGGCAGGTGCGGGACCAGGGCAGGGCAGTGGCCAAACAGCAGCTCCAGACTGCTTTAGACATCGGGGACTCTTGTACCAGGTCTGTGGCGGCCGCAGTGGCCATGCATCGTCGGGCTTGGCTGAGGATATCCACCTTTACCTCGGATACCCAGCACAAGTTGGCGGATGTTCCCTTTGGGACTGACCTCTTGACCCTGGGGTGGAAGGTCACCTGCAGAGGATCGAGAGTCCAGTGCTACCTTGGACTCGGTCTCTTCCGCCCAGAAGGACAAAGGCCTGCAAGCCACAGCCTAAGCCCTTTCATCCTTCTCGCCCATGGCGCCTGCCAAGCAACGTCGAGGCCAGCAGGCCTCGACTTGGTATCCCAAACCCAAGCCGTCGGCTTCCTCCAACAGGAAGTAGGGAGGAAAAGGCCCAGGAGGTCCCTCGGCCGGTCCCTCCTCCAAGCCTGCCCAGTGACGGGCTGAGGGGTGTCGCCCCCATCCCTGTCACCTCACCCCTGGTTCCCCCGGTGGGGCGACGGCTCAGACACTTCCTTTCCGCCTGGGCCGCTGTTACCACGGACAGGTGGGTACTGGAGGTGGTGGTGGGAAATGGCCTACCTCTACAATTCGAGCAGGCCCCGCCCTTCAGAGCCGTCGCACCTCGGGGGGGCCTCGGGGTCCGCAGCCTCACTGGCGGCTCGTCGAGCCGACATCGCTCTCCTCCTCCAAAAAGAGGTGATCAAGGAGGTAGAGGACTCCCATTTAGACCCGGGGTTCGTGTCAAGGTATTTCCTGGTTCCGAAACGGACGGGGGGGTGGCGCCCCATTCTCGACCTACACAACCTGAACAAGTTCCTAAGATCTCGAACCTTCAGAATGGTCACTCTGGCGCAGATAATACCATCTCTGGAACACAGCGTGTGGTTCTGCTCTCTGGACCTACAGGGCGCGTTCTTTCACGTCCCTATCCGTCCGTCACATCGAGAGTTCCCTCCGCTTTCGAGCAGAAGGATCCTCTTGAGTTCCAAGCCACATTTAGCTTATCTCCAGCTCCAGGGTCTTCACCAAATGCATGGCAGTGGTGACAGCATTCCTGCGGCCGAGGGGTCCGGGTGTACCCTTATCTGGACGATTGGCTGATAGCAGCCCCTCCAGGCCAGGAGGTGGGCGGTCAGAGATCTGGCCCTCCAGGTTTGCTCTCAAGTCGGCCTTCTCATCAACGAGGCCAAGTCAGACTCGAGGCAGAGCAGGTGATCCTGTTCATTGGGGCAGAGCTGACTCTCTTGATCAGGCACGGCTCCCGGTGGACAGGGCCGAGGTTCTTACCTCCTTTGCCCAATCATTTCTGGTTGGGCGTCCATCTGCCTGGGACTTCCTGCGCCTCCTGGGTCTCATGGCGGCTTGTACCAGCGTGGTCCGTTGGGCACGCTGGCACATGCGCCCCCTTCAGTTGGGACTGGCCAGCCAGTGGTCACAACGCTGCGATCCATTGGACCAGCTAGTGATAGTGACCCAGGAGATGTGGAACGCTCTCCAGTGGTGGACCGTTCCATCCCATCTGCAGGAGGGCATCCCGTTTGTTCCCCCCGAGCCGACGGTCTCTCTGTCGTCCGATGCCTCTCTGATGGGTTGGGGTGCCCATCTGGGGGAACACCGAGTGCACGGCCTCTGGTCCCCGCGGGAGTCCGGATGCCACATCAACCTGCTGGAGCTCCGAGCGGTCCGCCTAGCTCTCACCGCCTTTGCTCAGTTTCTCCGGGGTCAAGTGGTCCGAGTCCAGACAGACAATACCACGACCATGTACTACCTGAACCGCCAGGGCGGGACGCGCTCCATGCTTTTATGCAAGGAAGCTCTCCGCATTTGGTCACTCGTGCGCAGCCTGGAGGCGGATCTCCTAGCCATTCATGTGGCAGGAGCCTCCAACACCCTGGCCGATGCCCTGAGCCGGATAGGGGCTGCATCTCACGAGTGGTCTCTCCTGCCGGAGGTAGTACAAGATCTGTTCTCCCACTGGGGCACACCTCAGGTGGACCTGTTTGCCTCCAGGGAGAATGCGAAGCTGAGGCTGTTTCATGCCCGCCCCCCTCAGCAGGGCTCGCTGCAGGGGGATGCCTTCTCGAGGCTGTGGACCCCGGGCCTCTTCTACGCCTTTCCCCCATTTCTCTTGATTCACAAGGTGCTTCTCAAAGCAAGGAGGGACAAGGCGCAGGTGATCCTGATAGCCCCAGACTAGCCCCGCCAGTTCTGGTACCCAGATCTCCTCAGCCTCAGCTCCAGGCTCCCGAGGCAGCTTCCAGTTACGCCGGGACCTGCTCTCAGTCAATCAGGGAAGGTGTTCCATCCGGACCTTCAATCTCTGCCTGACGGCCTGGTTCCTGGCGGCTAGGTTCCAGGCCTTGGGTCTTTCGGCCGAGGTCCTCAGTGTTGTTGGGGCGTCCGTAAGGAGTCGACCAGGAAATGCTATGCCTTCAAATGGAAGAGGTTTTCCATTTGGTGTCAGGAGAATGAGGGCTTGGACCCTTCCTCCTGTTCCTTAGCAAGCATTTTGGACTATTTATGGTCCCTTTCTAGTCAAGGGCTTAGGTCGTGACCTAAAGGTGCACCTGGCAGCTGTCTCTGCTTACCAGGCGCGGGCCGGGGAGCAGTCGGTGGCGCAGGAGAAGGTGGTCTGGCGCTTTTTCAAAGGGCTTTTGATCACATTTCCTCCGGTGCGAGAACCTCCACCTCCGTGGGATTTACTGCTGGTACTGGCAAAGCTCATGGGCAAGCCATTCAAACCAATGCACAGGTGTGAACTCTCACCTGTCGTGGAAGACCGCCTTCTTGGTGGCTATCACGTCAGCCAGAAGGATGGGAGAACTCCAGGCGCTCTGCATTGAGTCTCCTTACCTGGTCTTCCACAGGGACAAGGTTGTCCTGCGCCCCACCGAAATTCCTTCCGAAGGTGGTGTCGGAGTTTCACCTTAACCAGGTGTTGACTCTGCCAGTGTTCTACCCCAGTCACACCTCGGGAGGCGAATATAGGCTCCATACTCTGGACCCTAGAAGGGGCTCGCTTACTATAAGGAGGCGCCCGGATGAAATTCAGGGAGAGGTTCGCCAGCTGTTTGTGTCACCTACGCTGAAGCCGCACCTGGCAGACCTGCTGCAGCCCAGCGGACGATAAGCAGGTGGGTCACCTCCTGCATAGATCTCTGCTATAAGTTGGCGGGCATGGAGCCTCCCAGAGGGATAGAGCTCATTCTACCACGTCATACTGCTGCATCGGTGGCTGCTCCAGGGCGTCCCTATCCAGGAATCTGCAGGGCTGCTACCTGGAAGTCAGCACACACCTTATTACCCATTACCACATCAACCTTGAGTCATGCCGGGATGCTGGTTTGAGGCCTCAGTTCTCAGTCCTTATTTCCCAAGTAAGTATTGGGGTGTGCGCCTTGCCTCCCTCCTCCCGGAGGAACTGCTAGGAGTCTGCCAATAAGTGTGGATGAACAACATATCCATGTCCCTAAATACAGGTTACTCACCTGTAACAGGAGTTCTAGAATGATATATGTTGTTCATCCACCTAACTCTGACCTCCCGGCCCGATGCACAACCCTGAGCTTCCAGCCAGGCCAGATCTGGCGTCATGGGGCGGAGCAGAGAGTTTTACCACCCGGGTGGGTGGGAGGAGCCAGCTTGAAGACCTTCCGACAAGATTTAAAGCGCCAAGGAACCTGCCAATAAGTGTGGATGAACAACATATACCATTCCTAGAACTCCTGTTACAGGTGAGTAACCTGTATTTTCCTGCTCTCCTCCACTTGCCAGTCTTCTTGCCCGGCATCCCCTCTGCTCCTCCTTTCATCGCCCTATGAATCCCCCACCTCCATCAGTGCACCTGTTTCCTGCCTCAGCTGCCACACCTTCACCCTCAGATGACTAAACTTCCTACAAATCGGGCATCCCCCATCTCCAGAGTGCTCTGAGAAATACTGTTGTTCCACAGGTAAGTGAAGCCTGAAAAGGGGACTCAGTGTCTTCTACATACTCATTGGTATGTAAAGGTTTGTAGAAACCTTGAAGCCTGACAAAAGCATCACATACCATGTGATTTTGCACAAATATATTATTGTTGGTATGCAATGTGGTCACTGTTAAGTGTGTGCCATAAAAGTGACACTCCACTAGTGACAAGTATACTCTTGACAAAGCCCAGAGTACCTGGGTGAAACACTGGGTCAGGTTTTGGAGTCCATCTTTCTGCTTGTACTGAAATTAAACCTAATGTAACCTAAAATGCGTGGAAATTGGGGTATGTTTTATTGTTGCCTGGCTTCAAACATTGCTACATAGTTTGTTTTGTGTGCACCATCAGTTCGTAGCATCCGATCCATTCAGTCTGTGCGGTAACTAGAAGTTTTAGCTGACAGAAATTTGATCTGATGTCCTCTAGCAGGAAGCAGTGACTCGCCCTGAAGCTCTGTGGCACTATATTCAGTGGTAATGTTAGGAAGCACGTGTTCTTCCAGAAGGTGGTGAACCTATGTAAGATCCTTTCAGTAGTGACTGTGGAGTTGTTGGATAGTTTTATTCATCCCTGCTGATGAAGCAGGTGGGACAGACAGTGTTCCCTGGTGTCCCGTCTGACCCCAAATTGCTGTGCCTAGTAAAAGCATAAAAGCACGTGTCTGCTTCTCCATTTTTCTTGTTCTATGTGCCTACCATTCTTCCCTGGTTAGAGGACATGTTTGCCTTTTTCAAGTTGTAGCTTTCTTTGCAGTTATGAACAGAACAGAAAATAGACATTTTATATTTTAGGCAACGCATAGAAAGGCTCACAGCAAAAGGTTCTTTGATAAATTGGCTGTTTTAATTCATACAGTACAGAAATGGCGACATGTTCAAAGAAAATGCTGTTAACTCATCTGTTATCTCCTCTTACCATTTCTCCAGTTTACTGTATACCTAAATGTTTGAGTTTTCACAGCACCATAGTCTCCCAGCATTTCCAGAAGACATATAAATCCTTTGTATTATAACTAGTTTCCTAGTTAAAGCTTTCCATGCAAACTCTCTTAGTTGTCTTGAGTTTTTTGGTATGGTGACAATAACCTAAATCTGTTTCTGTTTCCACTGTTCCATCAGAAAGCAAAATTTTAGATTCCCTTCACCCCTTCTTTTTAATACCAGTCTCTTCAAGACTGGAAAACCTGAGTCTGGACTGAGATTATTTACATGATAACATTCAGTTAGCTGGAGTATACGAAGGAATACCTGACTGATGTGGGTGATTAAATTCTGAGGCCAAAAGCCAGTTATTCCTAGTATACTCCATCTAACTGAATGTTATTACTAATCTCACTTCGCGAGAGAGAGCTCTTGCAGCAGGTCATTACACATAGGACACTGCCAGCAGGCACTAGAACCCCATGGAAAACTTCTAGCTAGCAGTCCAAGGCGGGAGACTGCCCCCGACGTCCGCCACTGTATAAGGGAGCGTTCCCCTGGCACCACCTCAGTTCTTTTCCCGCCGTCAACCCAGCATATCGGCTCCACAGATGCCTCCTGCTTCCCATCGACCATTTTTTCTTCAGTGCTCCGTGCAGTTCAGTACTTGAGTTTTCAATCTTCTCTTTGCCTTCCACTCCACGGCAGAAGGCTAAGTGTGCATGCGGCAAATGAATTCCTATGAAGGACGGCCATTTAGCCGATTTCTTGTGCCTGGGTCCCGGACACAAAGATCGATTGCCTGCACTGCCAGAGCTTCAACCAGCGCACTCGTATCCACCGTCTGAAGACCCTAAAGGTCTACCTCTTAGAGTAACAAGTGGCCGCGTTGCAGAAGTCTCACTTGGGATGAAGCTCCTCCTTGTCCTTCGCTCATGACACTTCCCCCCGAGGAGAAAAAGCACTGGGGGGTGGGGGGCATCACAAAAAGGACAGGGAGAAAACCAGGTCAAATTTGCGGTCCTTCTCTCAACACAAAGGTAAGGCCTCCTCTGACAAGTCGTCAGACTCTGACCACTGGTCATTAGCCCTCCCGGGGGCTGATGCCATAACGCTTCCCGCCTCTTGTCAGGCAGGAACTTTGAGCATGGGCCTTCTCAGGCCACTTCTTCTTCTTCCTCATTGGCCATCAGACCCCACAAACCGTCATCAGGGTATAAGGCCCAGGATCAGGCCACTGCTGCTTCTTTGGCAGGAGTCCACTCTGGCTCACCTGTTAAGGCCTCGTCCTCCCGTTCGTCAGCTAAGCCTGATGACTGGGGCAAGCAAACAGGAGGTGATACAGCAAATACAACTCCATAATGCCTGACCAGTCATCCCCATTCAAACTGGGCAGACAACATATCCCATAGCACCTGTCTCCATAGCTGTGGTGCCAAATAAAGCTACGGTTCCACGGATGCTGCCAACCCCCTCCAAGGGCGTCCGCCAGAGGACCTGACGGTGCCTGACCCTATTTTGGACCCCTTGACGTCAAGTCCTAACGAATGGCCCCTGACCACTTCCCTGATGCCTAAGGCTAGGCCAGACAACCAAGGGGCAGGGGCTGGAGCATCAGGCGGCCAGATGCCGGACGCTCCCCCACTGCTGGACCAGACGCCAACACCCTCGGGTCCATCGGGTGTGGCACCAGAGCCACCGTCTGGCTGTATGGTCCTTTTGACAGCGGTTGGAGCATTGTTCACCAGCTGGTGGAACACAATAAAGGGAGATCTCTTTCATAAACCTGATCAGGAGGGGACACCGGGGGCCATCCCTCCACTGTAGCAGACGCCTTCTCCCAGATCTCCGTTGCCACCGTCGACATCTAGACTGACTCCAGGTGGCTTAGACCCTGACTTCATTAGAGGTAAGGACTGGGGTAGTCATTCCCCCTCACGCTTGCCTTCCTGCAGGGACAGCAGATGCACAGATGGTAGTTCTAGGGGTCGAAACAGGTTGAGAGGGCACCACTCCCGACGTCACAGGTCCACGGACTGTCGGGCCGCTCTAGAGACTCCAGCGACGACTCCTCCACCTACTTCTCTTCAGAGGATGAGTTCCCTCTGCCCTCCTTGGATACCAGGAGGGACTCTCTAAGGTCACCACTTGACGATCCTAACTTTTTAGAAGTCATGAGGCATATACAGTTCCTCAGTCAATGGGAGACTGTGGATTTGGACCTGGAGACATGACTTCTCACCAGATTCTTAGGGGTCTCCGACCCTAAGCCTCTGGTCATCCCCTTCCCCCCTCTGGTGGAACAGTTTCATGATGTCATGAAGCTGGCATGGAAACATCCAGCCAGTATGTCAGCAGTGCCCAAGAAGGCGGACTGCCATTATCGAACTCCTAGAAATGAGCCTCACCTCAGGGAGCACCCTAAGGCAGACTCCATTGTGCTCATGGCGGCACATGGCGGGACACAATGGCCCAGACACACCAGTTACCAACCCCCTGATAAGGAGTCTAAGAAAATAGCCTAGTTGGGGAGGAGGGTGTATGCCTGTCCATAAGGTCCCTACATTTTCTGGCTCACATGGTTATGCACCAGAAGTGCCTGTGGCAAAAAGCTATGGACCTTGCCAAGACTCAGTCATACTCATCGACTAAGTCTGAGCTGTTAGCAGTATTACAATCTGGAGGAGATGTGGGCAAGCTCGTGCTCCGCAGCTCCTACGACGCGGCGGATACCGCAGCCCGGGCGCCTGTCTCAGGCGTCACTTCTGGCTGAGGATTTCCAGTTTTAGACAAGATCTTCAGGATACCATCTTGGACCTGCTCTTCCTGGGCCTGGTCCTTTTCATGTAGGAAGCCCAAAAGATTATTCAGGGCCCACAGGGTTCAGGCAAGGCGGTGTCGGACATGCATAGGATGTACAAATCAGAACTCTACTCTCCTAGGCGTAGACCCTTTCGGAGGCAGCAGGGGCAGCAGACAAGAAACTGCAAAGAGGGGGCTTTAAAAGAAAAACACCCCTTCAAACAGCAGGCTCCCAGGGCCAACGCACCACTGAGCAGCCCAGAGCCCCCCTCCCTACTCTTCCCACCTCAGCCTAACTTCTTCCCCCCCAACAGCAGAGCAAGCAGGGGAGGCAGTTGGGGGGAAGGGGGCGTTTCTCCCTTTACCTCGCAGGATGGTCCAGAATAACCACAGATCAATAGGTACTGCAGCTTATAGAGAAAGGCTATGCTCTAGAGTTTTCCATGTTACCACCAGACAGCCCACCTGTCCTGTCAACCTGCTCCCCTTCCCACGCAGGTCTGATCCGGGTGGAAATTCAGGTCCTCCTATCCAAGCAAGCCATCCAAGTAGTGCCAATATCTCAAAGGGGTAAAGGGTACTACTCTCACTACTTCCTCATCCTGAAGAAGATGGGAGACCTTCATCCCATCTTGGACCTCAATTAGCTGAATCTATTTATAGAATACAAACGGTTCAGGATGGTGACGCGACAAGGATTTCTTCCCTTGCTGCATCATGGGGACTGGCCCTGCTCACTAGACATGCAAGACACTTGCATGCTCATAAAGATCCTGCCATCCCACAGGAGATCTTTCAGGTTCACATTCGAAGGCTAACTCTGCCAGTCTGGACTGTGCCCTTCGACCTCTCCTCTGCACCTTGGGCGTTCACCAAGTGCCTGGCGGTGTTAGCAGCAGCCCTCAGTAGGCAGGGGCATTATAGCTACCCCTACCTAGATGATTGTCTGCTATCGGCTCCCTCCAGGGACTTCATTACACTGCCTAGTGCACCTTCCATATGTTCCAGAACCTAGCGATCACACTGAATCTCCCGAAGTCAATGCCATGGCCATTTCAGAGGCTCCAGTTTATAGGAGCCATCTTGGACATGGTTCAGGAGAGGGCTGTTCTCCCCATGGACAAGGCAGAGCATCTTCAAGCCCTTGCTCAGAGGTTGGCCTTGGTGCAACAAGCTCCAGCCAGATTAGTGCTGCAGCTTCTGGGGCACAAGGTCACTGCCATTGTCACAACTCCCCTTGCTCGTCTGCAGATGAGAACACTCCAGTGGAACCTCAGAGTGCAGTGGGATCAGCGCAGTGACGACCTCAACCAGAGGGTCAGGACCTCGAAGGCTGGTCACCAAACTCTTATTACAGCCGAACCCCTCCCACTTATTGGTAGGGGTTCCTTTCAGCAACCCATCATCTCAGCAGGTAGTCACCACAGATGTGTCCGGCATGGGATGAGGTGCACCTTGGGAACCACCAGACCAGGATGTTCTGGACTCAGGCAGAGAGCTCTCTCCACATAAATGTACTGGAGATGAGAGCTGTGCATTTCAGAGCGAACTTCTCCCAGGTCCCACACTGATACAAATGGACAGTATGTCGGTGTTTTATGTCAACAAGCAAGGGGGGGCACATTGTTTCTCCCCCCCCCCCTTTGCAGAGAGGCCTTGAGGGTCTGGTATTAGGCGATGGACCACGGCCTGCATCTTCTGGCAGTCCATGTTCCTGGTCTTCAGTACATGCTTGCAGACAGCCTCAGTCTCAAACCCATGAATGGGAGTTGCTGCAGGACATGGCAAAAGATCTTTTCGACAGATGGGGCACATCAGAGTTGGACCTGTTTGTGTTCCCACTCAGTGCCAAACTGCCAAATTGTTGCTCACTAGAGCCAGGGCATGGTGTTTTCTGGTGAGATAAGTTGTCCCTCTCCTGGACGAGGAAGTTTCTTTATGCCTCCCTGCCCTTTCCCCTTCTGCAGAGGGTTCTGCTCAAGTTACAATCAGAGCCAGCAACCCTGGTTCTGATAGCACCGTTCTGGCCCAGACAAATCTGGTTCCGACTTTTACGGCATCTGGTGGTGGAACCACCTGTTCCTCTCCCGCTGTCCCCCCACTTGCTTTCCCAGGAGCGAGGCACTCTGCTACACCCCAACCTAAAGTCTCTTTCTCCACACGTGGCTCCTGCAGACCTAGGAGCATGTTCGGGGTAGCAGAAGTGTTGGTGGTGGCAAGAAAACCATCCACCAGGGCCGCTTACGCCATGAAGTGGAAAAGATTTAGCCTCTGGGTGGCCACATGTGATCTGGACCCATTCCTGTGCAAATTAAATTGGGTTCTGAAGTATCTTTTATCTCTGTCGGACTCTGGTCTTAGCTGTTCCTCAATTAAGGTACATCTTTCGGCCATTTCTGCCTATCACGTACCGGTGGATGGCAAGAACCTGGCCCAGCTCAACCTATCCTGGACCTTCTTCGGGTATCCTACATTAACCCCCCAGACAGGACCCTGTCCCTCCTTGGGATTTATTTATGCTGGAAAAGCTGACTTTTGCCTCCCTTTGAACCAGCCGCAAGTTACGAGATTCGCGTTCTCTCTTGGAAAACATTGTTTTTGATTGCTGTTACTTCAGCCCGGAGGATTTCCGAGCTCCAGGATCAATCAATCAAAACTTTATTTATAAAAGGCACCTTTCCAAACAAAGGCGCCTGTACAATAAAAACAACACATTTTTATAAATATCCAAATAAAAATTAAAACTAATAGATACAATTGTAGCTTTAGTAGTTAAAAAATGGCAGGCTTAAAAGATGCGTCTTCAAAGCAACTTTAAAGCTTTGGACGGTCAGGCAATCTTGTACCCAATGAGGTAGAGAATTCCACAGGGTCAGGGCCACAAAACTAAATGCCCTTGCCCCAGATGTTTGTAAATGAACCCTGGGAATCTCTAGCAATCCCTCGTCGGTGTATCGGAGAGGGCAGCGGGGACAGTAGGGGGTGAAGGAGATCTTTCATGTGTAAAGAGCCATACCTGGTTTTTCACAGGGACAGAGTGTCCCTCCATACAAATCTTAAGTTTCTTCCAAAGGTGGTGTCTTAGATGACGCTTAATGAAGACATCAACCTTCTGGTTTATTATCTGGAGTATTCTAACAAAGGGGAGGCCCTATTGCATACCTTAGATGTCCATAGAATTCTTCAGTACTACATTGATAGAACAAGGTCGATTAATTCAGCCTATGCAGATGGACTGCTTCTCCAGTTGTCTCATCCAGCTAGCTCTTTACCACCAATACTGGTGATTATTAAAGACTTTAGTAACATGTCCAACTATAAATTAAATGTAGAGAAAACTGTGATATTGCCCCTCAACCACAGAGTATTGAGGCATACCATCTCTGCCCTAGGATTTACCTGGAAATCAGATTCTAACCCCAGTAATGCTCACGATATTCATAACTTTATGCAGTCAGCCTGGTGGGTTGGACTGCCCGGAGAGATGGAACACATGCAAATGATGGAATTCTTGGCACTTGAGCATCTTTCAGATACTGCCTCTACCAACTGTAGTGTTCTAACCCCTTTAGATTTTTCTCTCTGCCTGAAAGTCTGGTCGCTCGGAGTCTCTTGTCGCCCTCTTTCGCGTGAAGAAAGATAAAAAATCATCAAAAACCATAAGTATAATTAATTTATTTTACTGCCTCTACTGATTTGTCAGTTTAGATCTAGTTTATTATTAAAGTAGTTGTTTTTTCTCGGTTCCTTGCGGTTCAGCATAACCATGAGGGATCAGAGTTAGTTTAGTTTAACTTGGGTTCTCTGACTAAAGAACCTATATAATTATCGCTAAATTTTGGACCTTACAAACTTTATTTGTAACCATTTTTTATCGGTTACAGAATCGCTGAACTGGTTCATATTTCATCTCCCTGCGGGGTTCCTTTGGTTCCTTATCGGTTCCGGAACCGACCGCGGAAAAAAAATAAAAAAAATTGAAAAGCTGTTTAAATAACAGCAACAGTATCTATTATTTAGCGGTTGTTTTTCCTCTTTGCTTATCACCATGGCAGAGAAACCTAGGAAGAGAACCGGGGAGCCCGGGTTTAAAAACTGTTTAAAGTGTGGAGATGTGTTTGACAAGGCAGACAAGCACACCTGATGTGTAGCTTGTCTGGGTTTCGAACATCTGGACCAGGAATGTGAGATATGTAAAACTTTTCCAGATAAAACTGGAAAAGCGCCTTGAACGGCTCAATAAAAAGTTTTCTAGGGGTCCCTCAGTCTCTGACCAGCTGACACCCCAGTCTGTTGTGGCTGAACCCACAAGTGCTACTACTCCAGCCCCTGACACGGGCGAAAAAGGGGCAAAAAGATGAAAAGAACTGGCTGACTGTCTGGTTACCTCAAAGAAAACAAACTTAAACATGCAGAACCCTCTCTTGTTAACCAAGGGACTTCTGTGCAGGTGTCTGCAGTGCCTTCAGCTCAGGAGATAGCTCAAGCATTCAAAATTATTCAGGCTCTGCAGAGCATCATCCCTTAGCCTCCTGCCCCCTCACAGATTCCCCAGGTTGCTAGTACATGTGTTGCCCTCTGCACCGGAGCAACTATATTTTGAAGAGGATGATGAGCCTTATGAGGAGGATGAACCTATCCCTCCAGACATGTCCCCTGAGCAGGATTTTGGCTCGCCTCCCAGGGTGTCTGGGGATTTTTCCTCCCATTTTTCCTTTGTAAGGAAAATGGCAGATGCCTTAGATGTCGCCACAACAGACCAAGTGGAGGATGAGGAGGAAATTGAGTACCTTAGTATGATGGGTTTAACACCCAAAAAGGCCCTCCTTCTCCCAGTATATACATTTTTTAAGAAGGATGCTATGAAGCTCCTGCAGACCCCTAATTCTATTCCTCCAATCAACAGGAGAATAGAGAAAAAGTACCATTTGGATAGGGAGGAAGCTGACTTCCTCTTCTCCCATCCTAACGATCAAGGGGTAATATAACAGGCAGCCTGTGATAAAGCTAAAGTCCCTCTGTCCTCACATCCACCAGAAAATTGGACAGTATGGCCAAAAAAGGCTATTTGTCAGCCTCACTGGCCATGAGACAGGCTACTTTCCAAGCTTGTGCTGCCCAGTATCAGAAATCCCTGTGGCAGTCGGTACTGGCAATGTCCATGTAAGCCACCTCACCCTTGTCAGATGACCTGGCTGAAACTTCCAGGTTTGGGCTAGAGGCGGCAAAGTACCAGTTCCAGATGGCTGCTGATTCGAATGACACTGCAGCCAGATGGATGGCTAACTCAGTGGCTCAGAAGAGGTTTGCTTGGCTTAGGGCTACAAACCTCACTCAGGATACCTAATTGAAAGCCCTGGATTTTCCATTAGAAGGAAATTCTCTTTTTGGAGAATCCACGGTGGCCTATATGAAGAAGATGGATGAATATAAGGCAACTTATAGAAGTAACTCTGCCAGAGGCAGACTATGTGCCGTCCACCAGGCCCTATGGAGGGGCAGAGGTCGCTCTTTCATGACAAGACCTTTTTTCCAGCCAGTAGCCATGCCCCAACACCAGCAGTACCCCCAACAGTGCTACTCTAGGGGTAGGGGTAGAAGGGGCTCTAGGCGAGGGTCTCAGGCACAACCTCAGCCCCAGCCTAAACAGAACCCCTGAGATGCAGGCCGCCTCCTCACTACCTGTCGGAGGCGGACTGTCCCATTTCCTCCACCTTTGGTCAACCATCACCACAGACAAGTGGGTGTTGGAGGTAGTGGGCAAAGGTTTGTCTCTGGACTTCAGATTTCTTCCTCAAAAAATTCCAGGGTTTCCCTCTCTCCTCCCCTAGCACAAACTTCATTGCTAGAGACAGAGGTTCAAAAGCTGCTACAGCTCAGAGCAGTGGAACCAGTTCCTACAACCCTGAGAGGAAGAGGTTTTTACTCCAGATACTTCCTAACAACAAAGAAAAATGGGGAGTGGTGGCCAATTTTGGATCTCGGAGCTTTAAACAAGCACCTGAAAAGGCCAAAGTTCAAAATGGTAACTTTGGCTCGGATTCTGCCAACAATCCGAAAAGGGGACTGGCTGGCATCTCTGGACTTACAAGATGCCTATTTTCACATCCCCATAAAGGAATCTTTCAGGAAATATCTCATCTCATACTCCCATCGGGTCATTATCAGGTTGCAACCCTGCCCTTCTGCCTTTCCTCGGCACCAAGGGTGTTTACAAAATGCCTAGCAGCTGTGGTGGCATTTCTTCGAAGACAGGGAGTGACTGTTTTCCCATATCTGGACGACTGGCTGGTGGTGGGCAAATCACCAGAACAAGTCAGAACCTCTCTAAAGCTCACACAGGATCTTTTGGAGTCCTTGGGTTTCATAATAAACCACAAAAAATCTGTCTTAACCCCTACACAGACTTTACAGTTCATAGGGGCAGAGATCAGTACTCCACAGGCCAGGGCCTTTTTGCCACTGGACAGGGTGCAAAGCCTTCAGGCCATAGCAAATTCCTTCAAGTTGCACAGGCAAACAGCCAGGCAATTCCTGCAGCTCTTGGGTCATATGGCTGCATCCACAGGCACAGTGCAGGGTTCCAGGTTTCACACGAGACATCCCATTTCATCTCGGGAATCATTGGAGTCAGAAAAAAGATCCCTTTTCAAAACTCATTCCAGTGACAGGGGCACTGTTACAAGCCCTATTGTGGTGGAAAAAGGAATCCAACCTAAGACAAGGAGTCCCTTTTCAGAAGGAGGATCCTTCACTAGTCCTCACGACAGATGCATCCCTTCTGGGCTGGGGCGCCCATCTGGGGGAGCACACAACTCTGGGTACCTGGACAGAAGCAGAGTCCCTTTAGCATATAAACTTGCTTGAACTCGGAGCAGTGTGGCTGTCACTAAAAGTTTTCTCTACACTGGTGATGTGCAAGGTGGTATAGGTCAGAAGACAATGCCATCACTATGTACTACATAAACAAGCAGGGAGGCACCAGATCAGGTCCCCTATGCACAGAAGCCATGAAAATTTGGACACTGGCGTATTCTCTAAAGGTGTCCCTGCAAGCAATCCATCTGCCAGGAAAGGACAATACCTTGGCAGACACACTGAGTCGAATAAATCAGTCCCATGATGGATGGACACTGAACAAGCAGGTGATGCAGGTAATTTTGCAGGAGGTGGGGCATTCCAGAGATAGACTTGTTCACATCCCACCAGAACCACCAGTTGCCTCAGTATTGCTGCAGACCACTGGCCCAGGGCACAATCCCTCTGGATGCCCTGGTACTGGACTGGTCAAGCAAGTTGCTTTATGCATTTCCCCCTTTTCCTCTGGTTTTCAGAGTACTACTGAAGCTCAAATCCTTCTCGGCTTCTCTGATTTTGATAGCTCCAGATTGGCCCAGGCAGCCATGGTGCTCTCTTCTGCTCTCCATGTCAGTGAGCAAACCAATAAGTTTGCCTCTCGGGCACAATCTCCTGACCTCCAATCAGAGTACATTGTTGTACCCAAATCTCAAGTCCCTCTACCTCAAGGCATGGCTCTTGAGGAATTAGAGTATGCAAACTTAAACCTTTCTGAAGCTGTATTAACTGTCTTGAAAGGTTATAGTATGCCCTCCACTAAGAAAACGTATTCTGCTAAGTGGAGGAGATTTTCTTTTTGATGCTCTGGTAGGAATTTCGCCCCAAATGAGGTAGGAGTCTCAGTGGTGTTGGATTATCTGACTCGCTACATTCACAAGGTCTACAACCCAGTTCTCTAAGGGTTCATCTTGCAGCAGTGTCTGCATATCTTTCTGCTAGGACAAAGGTGTCACTAGCATCAGATTCCATTTTCAGAAGATTTTTTAAAGGCCTGATACATTTGCATCCTCCTCACAGGGCACCAGTGCCCGCTTGGGATCTTAATATATGTATAGCCAGATTAATGAGGGCTCCTTTTGAGCCCATGGCTACAGCCCATTTAAAATATGTTACCTGGAAACAGTTTTTCTGGTAGCAATTACCTTAGCAAGAAGAATCAGCGAGCTTCAGGCTCTCTGTGTTGACCAGGACTACATCTCCTTTCACAGAGATAAGGTAGTCCTCAGAACAAACAGACAATTCTAGGGATATGGGTATGTTGTTCATCCACACTGTCTGGCAGGTTCCTTGCCGCTTTAAATCTTGCCGGAAGGTCTTCAAGCTGGCTCCTCCCACCCATCCGGGTGGTAAAACTCTCAGCTCCGCCCTATGACGCCAGATCTTCCTTACCGCTTGGAAGCTCAGGTTCCCTCCTCCGCTCTGTGTATAGACAGGATCCTAATTCTTCGGTTCGCCCGAAACTTATTCTTAAATTTTCAAGACTTCAGTCAAATTACTCCCTCGTGGCTGCAATGGACAAATCGACTCCTGGATTTCGGCGGTGCCCATGTGGGCAGAAAGTGTCCAGGACGGATCCGCATTCCACGTGCATCTACTGCCTCGGCCTCGACCATGACCCACAGACCTGCGAGTTATGCAGTTCATTTTCGGCCAACATCCTGGAAGACCGTGTTGCCTGGTTACAGCTTGGGCGCCCCGAGTAGCGCTACGCACCAGTGAAGTCAAAGGAGGCCCATTGGGCGGTGACCGCGGTGGCTGGCTTAGCTGAGCAACTTGAGCAGCTGATCGCCCTCGAGGAGGAGGCAGCACAGGCTGCATCATTCTCTTCCTCAGTCGCGGAATTTATCCCGCTCTCTTTGGGTTTCTCCTACTCAGCTTCTTTTAAGGAGCTTTGCCAATCCCTTTCCACGAAGGGAGAGGGACCATCGGGACATTCTTCTTGGTCCAAAAAGAAGGACTCGAAAGTTAAGTCCCATTGTCTGCGTTCATGGGAGCGGGAGAGGTCCCCTTCCCCGGACAGTCGACACTCTACTTCGGTTGAGGTTGCGGCTAAGGCCGCTAGCTTCACGTTGTCCCCGTCAGGTCAGCCGGCCGAGACACCCGTCGACGTGATCGAGATTTTTCTCGACCCGTCGGACGGGCTGTCGACTGGTGAAGTCGGCAACCCTTCTTCACCGGTTCCCCCGGTGGAGACAGAGGACTTACCTGTACCTCCTGTGCCAGAGTCCCCGGTCAAGGCTTCCGAGCCGAGGAAAGAGCGGGTGTCCCCTGCCCCTTCCCAGACCCGTCCTCGGAAACACTGAGGATCTCGGTCTCGGTCTCTGACATCGTCTCGGTCCAGCCGATCCCGCCGACACCGGCGGTCTCAGTCTCGGCACCAAAGTAAGCGGCACCGCCGCTTATCCTCATCTTCCTCCTCGGAAGAGGAGAGTCTTCGGCGCAAATTGCGTCGACGCTATGAGGACCTGATGTGGCAGCAGTTACTTCTGTCCGGGAACAAGCAGACACCGTCGCCTTCCTTGGCCATCAAGTGGCTGCCACCCGAAAGGCCGAAACAACCCCTTGCTGTAGTTGAAGTGCCCAAGCTTGGGCCAGTTGTGCGGACGAAACCAGCTGCCCCACCGATTTTGGTGGAACCTCCACCGCCACAACTGAAATCGGGGGCGCCGACCAAGGACTCTCGGTCGGGTCAGGGTCTGCCCCACAGGTTGTCGGTCACCCTCACTCCCGACCGTCCTCGGCAGGTGGAGTGTGGCTCAGGCTCCAGGCAGCTCTTCGCGGAGTCCAACGACTACTCCTCCATGTTCTCCAGGCCCATTGACCTGGAGTCCTCTGGGGGCCAGTCGATGGACGAAAGCTCATCGTCCTTTATGGATCTGCTTCGGCTTATCTCTGAGTCCACCGGGATGCAGCTCAAGCCCATATCCAAGCGGGCCAAGTATCCCCTAACGGAGATACTGGACCGAGGGGATTCACCCACGGAGGCCTTTCCGGTGGCTGAAGCCATTGTTGGCCCAGCCTTGGAGCTCTGGCAGTGGCCTGCTTCCTGTCCTGCGCATTCGGCCAGGATGGCCAGGAAGTATGCGGTCCCTACCGGCTCTTTGTTCGGTTTTTCGGAACACCCCGCTGCCGAGGGGTTGGTCACCGATAGCGTTTTCCAGCAACGCTAGGGATGTGGATAAGCCCCCTGACAAGGAGTCCAAAAAGCTGGACTATGCCGGGCGCAAGGTGTACGCTGACTCCTCCCTTGGCCTCCGCCAGGCCAGCTCGGCCGTGCTGATGGCACACTTCTCCCACGTCCTCATGGGCTCCTTGGATGAGGTGATCCCTTATCTCCCGGCCGACCAGCAGACCACGGTCAGGCAGGTACGGGACCAGGGAAGGGCAGTGGCAAAACAGCAGCTCCAAACTGCTCTGGACATTGGAGACTCCTGTGCCAGATCAGTTGCGGCCGCAGTGGCCATGCGCCGCAGAGCATGGTTGAGGATATCCACCTTCACGGTGGATACCCAGCATAAACTGGCAGATGTCCCCTTCCTGGGGACCGACCTCTTCGGCCCTGGAGTGGAAGGTCACCTGCAGCGGATCGAAAAGTCCAGTGCCACTCTAGACTCTGTCACCTCCACCCAGAAGGACAAGGATGTTGACGACAACAACAACATAAGTCCTTTCACCCTTCTGCACTTGCGGCACGTCCGGCCCAACAGCACCAACACCAGGGCCAGCAGGCTTACGCTTGGCACCCCAAAGCCAAGCCTGAGGCTTCCTCTAATAGGAAGCAGGGAGGAAAAGACCCAGGAGGTCCCTCGGCCGGTCCCTCCTCCAAGCCTGCCCAGTGATAGGTTAAGGGGTGTAGCCCCCAGCCTCGTCACTCCCCCCTGGGTTCCCACCTGTGGGGGGACGGCTCCACCACTTCCTTTCCACCTGGTCCGCTATCACCATGGACCACTGGGTGTTGGAGGCGGTAGGAAAGGGCCTGCCCCTGGAGTTGGAGCAGGCCCCGCCCTTCCAAGCCGTCACTCCTCGGGGGGGCTATGGGGTCCATGATCTCTCTGTCAGCTCGCTGAGCCAATATCGCCCTGCTCCTCGAAAAAGAGGTGATCAGGAAGGTGTTGAATCCTCCTCTAGACCCGGGGTTTAAGTCCAGGTACTTCCTGGTCCCAAAACGGATGGGGGGCTGGCGCCCCATTCTCGACCTGCACGACCTGAACAGGTTCCTAAGGTCTCGAACTTTCAGGATGGTCACTCTGGCTCAGATAATCCCATCCTTGGAACGAGGCGTGTGGTTCTTTTCTCTGGACCTCCAGGACGCGTTCTTTCACGTCCCAATCCGTCCATCCCACCAGAGATTCCTCCACTTCAGGGCAGAGGGATCCCTCTAAGAGTTCCTGGCCATGCCCTTCGGCCTTTCTCTAGCTCCCAGGGTTTTCACCAAATACATGGCAGTGGTGACAGCATTCCTGCGGCGCCGAAGGGTCCGGGTGTACCCCTACCTGGACGACTGGCTGATTGCAGCCCCCACCAGAACAGAGGTGGAGCGGTCCAGAGATCTGGCCCTCGAGGTTTGCTGTCAGGTTGGCTTCCTCATCAACGAGGCCAAGTCGGAACTCATGCCAAAGCAGATGATCCAATTCATCGAGGCAGAGTTCGACTCTCTATGAGCCAGAGCCCGGCTCCCGGCGGACAGGGCCGAGGTTCTTTCCTCCTTTGCCCAGTCCTTTCAGGTTGGGCAGTCGTGCCCTGCCCGGGACTTCCTGCACCTCCTGGGACTCATGGTGGCCTGCACCTGCGTGGTCCGTTGGGCCCACTGGTACATGCGTCCCCTTCAATGGGGGCTGTCCAGCCACTGGTCACAGCACTTCGATCCGCTGGATCAGCTAGTGACAGTGACCCAGGGGATGTGGAACGTTCTCCAGTGGTGGACCGTTCCAGCACATCTGCAGGAGGGCATCCCGTTCGTCCACGCCCCCCCCCCCGAGCCAGCGGTCTCTCTATCGACCGATGCCTCTCCGATGGGTTGGGGTGCCCATCTGGGGGAGCACAGAGTGCATGGCCTCTGGTCCCTTGGGAGTCCCGATGCCACATCAACCTGCTGGAGCTTCGAGCGGTTCGTCTAGCCTTCGCTCCATTTCTGCGGGGTCAAGTGGTTCAGGTCCAGACGGACAATACCACGACCATGTACTACCTAAGCCGCCAAGGCGGGACGCACTCCATGCCTCTGTGCAGGGAAGCTCTCCGCACTTGGTCCCTCGTGCGCAGCCTGGAGGCGTATCTCCTAGCCATCCATGTGGCAGGAGCCTCCAACATTCTGGCCGATGCCCTAAGCCTGATGGGGTCTGCGTCCCCCGAGTGGTCTCTCCTGCCGGAGGTAGTACAAGATCTGTTCTCCAACTAGGGCACGCCTCAGGTGGACCTGTTTGCCTCCAGGGAAAATGCGAAGCTGCGACTGTTTCATGCCCGCCCCTCTCAGCAGGGCTCGCTGCAGGGGATGCCTTCTTGAGGCCGTGGACCCCGGGCCTCTTCTGCGCCTTTCCCCCATTTCCCATGATTCACAAGGTGCTTCTCAAGGTGAGGAGGGACAAGGCGCAGGTGATTCTGGCAGCCCCAGACTGGCCCCGCCAGTTCTGGTATCCAGATCTCCTCAGTCTCAGCTCCAGGCTCCCGAGGCGGCTTCCAGCCCACCCGGACCTGATCTCAGTCAGGGGAAGGTGTTCCATCCGGACCTTTAATCCCTGCACCTGATGGCCTGGTTCCTGAGTGGCTAGAGTTTCAGGCCTTGGGTCTTTCCAACGAGGTCCTCAACATCGTTGAGGCGTCCTGTAAGGAGTCTACCAGAAAATGCTACACCTTCAAATGGAAGAGATTCTTCATTTGGTGTCAGGGCAAGGGCCTGGACCCTTCCTTCTTTTCCTTGGCAAGCATTCTGGACTACCTGTGGTCCCTTTCTCAGCAAGGGCTTCGGTCAGTGACCCTTAAGGCGCACCTAGCAGCCATCTCTGTTTACTGGGCACGGGCCGGAAAACAGTCGGTTGCACAGGAGAAGGTGGTCGAGTGCTTTTTCAAAGGCCTTGATCACATATCCCCTCCGGTGCGAGAACCTCCACCTCTGTGGGATCTACTGCTGGTATTGGCTAAGCTCATGGGCAAGCAGTTCGAACCGATGTACAGGTGTGACATCTCTCACCTGTCATGGAAGTCCGCCTTCTTGGTGGCTATCACGTAAGCCAGAAGGATGGGAGAGCTCCAGGCGCGTTCCATAGTCTCCTTATCTGGTCTTCCACAGGGACAAGGTTGTCCTGTGCCCCCACCTGAAATTCCTTCCGAAGGTGGTGTCTGAGTTTCACCTTAACCAGGTGTTGACTCTGCCGGTGTTCTACCGCAATCACACCTCAGAGGCCGAATATAGGCTCCATACTTTGGACCCTAGAAAAGCGCTTGCTTACTATAAGAAGCAGACGGCTGAAGTTCAGGGAGAGGTTCACCAGCTGTTTGTCACCTACACTGAAGCCGCACCTGGCAGACCTGCAGCCAAGCAGACGATAGGCAGTCGGGTCACCTCCTGCATAGATCTCTGCTATATTTTGGCAGGCATGGAGCCTCCCAGAGGGATAAGAGCTCAGTCTACCTGCCATACCGCTGCATCGGTGGCTGCTTCCTGGGATATCCCTATCCAGGAAATCTGCAGGGCTGCTACCTGGAAGTCGGCACACACCTTCATCACCCACTTGCACATTGACCTTGAGTCACGCCGGGATGCTGGTTTTGGGGCCTTGGTTCTCCAGTCTTTATTTCCTAAGTAGGGGGGTGTGCACCTTGCCTCCTTCTTCCCGGAGAACTGCTAGGAGTCTGCCAGACAGTGTGGATGAACAACATATCCATGTCCCTAGAAATACAGGTTACTCACCTGTAACAGGAGTTCTAGGAATGGTATATGTTGTTCATCCACACGACCCACCCGGCCTTCCCGGCTTCGACGCACAACCTGGCTTCCAGCAGGCTAGATCTGGCATCATGGGGCGGGGCCAAGAGTTTTACCACCCGGGTTGGTGGGAGGAGCCAGCTTTAAGACCTTCCGGCAAGATTTAAAGCGGCAAGGAACCTGCCAGACAGTGTGGATGAACAACATATACCATTCCTAGAACTCCTGTTACAGGTGTGTAACCTGTATTTCATTCCCAAGGTCGTTTCAGACTTTCATCTGAACCAGTCAGTCATTCTACCTGTCTTTTTTTTCACAGACCATACAAGCTCTGGTGAAAGAAGACTCCACAGTCTGGATGTGAAAAGAGCCCTCAGTTATTACATGACAGCTACTAAGGGCCATAGGCAAGACAAAAAACAACTTTTCCTTACATATGGGAATGTCAGAATGGGCAAACCAGCCTCAAAAAGATTCATTTCTCGATGGATTGTCCAGTGTATTCAATTCTGCTACACTAGAGCAGGTAGGGAGTCCCCAGCTGGGCTGAGGGCACACTTGACAAGAACAGCTGCCAGTCTTGCAGCTGCTAGGGAGGTTCCATTATTGGATATTTGTAAAGCAGCTACCTGGAAATCAGTACACACCTGTACAAAGCATTACAACTTGGATGTTTTGAGGCAGTATAGCGCAGTGGTCTAAGACTCTGAGCTGCAAATCTGGTGACATCCAGCAGACCAGACCTGGGTTTGAATCCCACAGCTTCCACTTGCATACTGTGTGACCCTGAGCAAGTCACTTAACCTCCTTGTGCTCCCAGGTTGCTCCTGTAAAAAAGCTTTCAGCTTAGTGTGCTATACCTGGTTAAACAACTAAATTAAAAAAAAAAGTGATGCCAGGATTGGCACAGCAGTCCTGCAAAGTCTGTTTCCAAAATAAGTTCTGTGCCCACCTTGAGGGGTACTGCTTGGTAGTGTGCACAAAGTTATGAATATACTGAGCATTACTGGGGTTAAAAGAAAAAATTACTTGCCATAGTAATCTTCTTTCTTCCCAGTGATGCTCAGATATTCATAACTCCCTCCCATCCTCCCCTTCCAGAACTTCAGCCTCTGCACTCCGCATGCTAGTGCCACATAGCCATACCCTTCTGGGTACACTTCTGTATACCAAATAGATTTAAACAGAGTTGTTCTGTCTCTCTTAATAGTTTTCTCATGCTGTTTGGTGAACACCATTGTTTATTTGAGGTAGTTCCTCCTTAAGAGGTTTTTTGGGTAAATTCTCTTTATTGGGATAATCCTAAAAAAGGAAAAAAAATGTAATTAGCTGTTGGATTTTTTCATAGTGCCTGACTTCCAGGCTTCTTACAAATCTAAAGGGGTTAGAACACTACAGTTGGCAGAGGCAATATTTAAAAGATGCTCACGTGCAAAGAAATTCCATCATTTGCATGTGTTCCATCTTTCTGGGCAGTCCAACCCACCAGGCTGACTGCACAAAGTTATGAATATCTGAGCATCACTGGGAAGAAAGAAGATTACTATGGTAAGTAATTTTTTCTTCCCTGAGATACCTGGGGAGAGAACTCACCAGAAACCCAAACAGAATTATAAAACTGAACCTGGACCCCCCTGGTGACCTCAATTAGTCAGGACTTCAAAAGATGGTCCCTGTTACACATTTCTATTTGGGGGAAAAATCGGCATAATAAAGATGAATGTCTTACCTCATCTTTTTTGTCTGCTTAACCTCCTGAACATCTGGCTCCCCCTGGCATGGTTTAAGAAAATTCACCATCTAATTGCTGATTTTTATCTGGGCTGGTAAGAAACCCCGGATAGCGTTACACAAACTAGCTGTGCCTAAAACAAAAGGGGGGCTACGCCTACCGCATATTGGATTGTATTACTGGGCCAATCATACTGCCAAATATCTCAGATGGCTATCAGTTGAAATCCTTCGACCCCCTTGCCCTTCTTACCGGCCTAGCTTAAAATAGAATCCACTGTTATACGGGCACAAGGTCTCCACCCATCTGCCCTATTATACACCATGACCTGCTCTCTCCCCTCTCCCTTAAAGCTTTCTCCTGTAGCAGGGTCCATTCCCAACTCTGTGCTTTTTTGAAATACAGGCATACCCGGGACACATCTCAAACCTGGTGTGGAAATCCTAATCTTAAAATTGAGGGCAAGCCTCTTCTATCAAAATGGATTCCCGAATTAGGAGATTGTTCCTTTACATATTTTAAGATTGAAATAGGCTGGGTTTTCCTCTTGCGAAATCCTGGATAAAGCCAATATCCCAAAACCCTATATTTTTGAAGTGTTTCAGTTACGTCGTCTATTAGTACAAGTGTTTGGTACCACTCCACCTCAACCCCCGAAATTATCGTTTTTAAAAGACTTGAGCCCTTTAGCGGGCTTCCCTCAAGCAGTATCTAAAATATACAGTACTATACACGATTGGCATTGTCCGGACAGTTTTGGCCCGACATATTACTGGTCCTCTCTCTTCCCTGAATAAGACATTATCTGGCCTTCCCTATGGCAAAATTGTCATAAATTTGTTACACAAGACAGGCTTTGATTTTTGCAATTCAGCATTTTACATAATCTTTATTACTCCCCTCAAAAAATGGCTAAGAGGGGTATGATTCCATCCCCAACCTGCACTAGATGCCTTCTAGAAGTGGGTGACTTACTTCATATTTTCTGGACATGCCCAAAAGTAGCTCCCCTCTGGAATATTATTAGACAACGTGCAGACCCACTTTTAGGTTTAGCTGAGATATTCACAGCAGAAATCTGTTTGGGAGATTTTTCCACCATCCCGGTATTGAACTGAAAATACCACATTGCCTTAATCTCTGTCAGTTAAAAAAATTAGTTCTGAGACATTGGAAGGACACAGCAGAGATCACATACACAGAATGGCTTCAAGAACTCTTAGCAAACCTTAGAACAGAAAATGTTATAGCCAACCTACATAATGGGGTCAAGAAGTTTGTAACAGGATTTGGGGCCCCTTACAAGCTCTTTACTCCCTTCAAGGGTGTACAGATGTCACCTCACTCCCATTGTGATTTTATATAGACTAGTGCTCTGTGTGTATTAGTTTGAGAAAGAAGGGAGGGAGGGATATGAGAGAGGGAAGGGTAGATCCACAAATTCACATTGTATGATTTCTAAACATTCTGTGTAACATGGATCTCCTTCCTGTAACTTGAAATCCCTAATAAAATTCGAATTGAAAAAAGAACAAGGTCGATTAGGAAATCTGAGCAGTTATTTGTTTCTTTCGCTCAGCGGATGGTTGTGCGCACCAGTTACTAAACAGACCTTGTCAAAGTGGTTGGTCAGTTACATTATTTTCAGCCATGAGAAATGTGGGAAGCCCCTGCCGGGTACTGTGAAGGGCCACTCCACTAGAGGGATCTCTGCTTTGTTTGCCTTGCTCAGAAATGTGTCTGCCACAGATTTTGTGTCGCAGCCACCCGCAGTTCGGTTCACGCCTTTTTTTCAGCATTATAGTCTGGATATTGCTTCCAGGAGGAAAGCAGACTTTGGCCTTGCAGTCCTCCCATTGCTTCTCTCCTGATAGCACAGAGACCTTACCTTCTGTTCCACCGCCCATCTGACTTGGTGGTATTTCAGTACTGCTTGGGACTCAGTCCTATGTGTAGTGACCTGCTGCAAGAGCTCTATCTTGAAGTGAGATAGTACAGTTATGTAAGAACTTACCATAATAGTAGATCTTCGAGAAGAGCTCTTACAGCAGGTATACTTTCCCTCCCTCCTTCCCCCAGTGCTTTTTTCCCTATGGTTATCCCTTCAGGGATGAACAGATCTCCTCAGTTTATACATTCCTTTAAGCTAGCCAGGTTTCCGGTGGGCGAACTGAGGTGGTGCCGGGGGACCACCCCTGTATACGGTGGCTGACGTGGGTAGAGCCGATGTCGGGGGCGATCCCCCACCTTGGTCTGCTAGCTAGAAGTTTTCTGTGGGGTCCTAGTGCATGACCTGCTGCAAGAGCTCTTCACGAAGATCTACTGTTACGGTAAGTTCTTATGTAACTGTACTTTATACGAGTAGGAATTTTGAACCCAGCATTTTAAAGAGCAGCTTTCCAGGTGCTCACACCAAGCAGCATGAAGAACCCATACCTGCCCCCAATTAACAGGCTACCAATATCTCCATTTGTAGTTGCCCCTGTTTTGGAAGGGATCATATCGTGGCTCCATGGAGCCATGCCACGATGATCCCTTTCACTTCCTGGTCTGGTACCTCCTGATAGTGTGAGCCACCCCCGCACTAGCACGTTTTATGATATCACTATAGTCAAACCTCGATTATCCAGACCATTCATACAGACTAGAGACCTGGTCCCAAACAGTGTTACCTCATATAGTCAAACATCCATTATCCGGATGATCGATTATCTGGACAAATTGTACATCCCCCGCTAGTCTGGATAATTGAGGTTTTGACTGTGTTTGGAGAGCATGGGGACGCTTTCCATAAAAATTAATGGGGCCGTTTTTTAAACTCAGTGTTTTTGTATTTTAGATGGGCATTGCGAACAAATCAAGGGCACTACACAACACAGTGCCCTTGATGTGTTGGCAGCGGCCATCTAAAATACGAAAACAGGAGTTTAAAACACGGCCTCATACATATCTATGGAGCACGCCCCTGCACTCTCCACATATTGACATCACAAAACTTGCTATAGCCTCTGGGGCGGATCGCAGTATCGGGAGGTACCAGGAAGTGAAAGCGATTGGTACAGCTCCTCTGAGCCAGAATATGATCCCTTCCCTTTCAAAACAGGGGCAACTACAAATGGAGATATTGGGGGCAGGTAACAGTTCTTTATGCTTCTGACTTAGTGTGGGCATCGCCAGAATGTGGGTAACCTACTGTGGGTGTGCCCAAAACATGACTTTTTAGTAATTTTTTGGGGTATGAATGACAGTTTTCCTGTGCTCTGATTGGCTGATATGAGATACCTGTCATATATTAATAGGTAAACAGGATGGGGTAGACACATATATTTAAGCTGATGAGTGCTAGCAGAACTGGAGGACATTCATCAAACTAAAGAGGGGGCAGAATAAGGGAAACATTAGAAGCATTACACACATGTTGATGATAATAATAGTAAAAAGAAACCTAACCACCAATTACCTTAAAGGGGAACTGTCATCAGCAAGATTTCTTAATGTCTGAAAGCCCATAAAAAGCTAATTTGATTGAGCCATTGTGTTTATCTGTGAGTCTTTGCGGGCCAGAGTTATTCATATGTAAATCACCCTGTATTTAAGGGCTTGTGGCAGCCATATGTTTTGGGCTCCTGACAGGAAATGTCTCCAAGGGTCTAGGTCCTCCTTTGACCATATTTAATCCAACAGGTTGAATAGGAAATCGACTGTTTTATGAAGTGTGTTATAAGGTGTTTTTCTACATCTATAACAATTGTTTTGTATGTGCATTGAAACTAGTGAGTTATCATCTTTATTTTTCAAACTGTTAGTAAAAATAATCCATCTTCAGGATTACTTTAACCTCTAGGCTATACTGCCAGCTGATCAACAAAAACTACACATCTCGAGGCTGGCTCTGTGATTCCAACAGGTATTGGGGCCCCATATCAGATTTCTAAAT
Organism: Neoceratodus forsteri; assembly: GCA_016271365.2. Lineage (NCBI taxonomy): Eukaryota > Metazoa > Chordata > Ceratodontiformes > Ceratodontidae > Neoceratodus > Neoceratodus forsteri. Next base: position 33,436,818 of record CM057453.1, read on the forward strand.
CCTGGCTGTGTTCATGTCAGTGCAGATTTCTAGGACTGCCATAGCACCAACTTCTGTCTTTTTCCGTTCCCTCTCTTGCAGCCTTTTCTCTTACAATTTCAGGTGTGAACTCCGGTCTACAAGATGCAAATGTGGCTATGTACCTACTGGCCTGGCATCATGGGACCAGCCTTGAAATGTGTAGCCTTTGATTATCAGCTGGCAGTACAGCTGTGAACAAGCTTTGTTCATCCCGCAGAATGGGTTTTGAGCAGGTTAAGATTCTGAAAATATTATCCTCTCTATCCAGATTTGACTTGAAAAGAAAAAAATAGGACACAATTGCTTGTTTATTAATTGCAAAAACACATAGATGGACAACATTGTTAAAACATGCATAACCTGAAATGTATTATTAAAATATAGAATAATATATGGGTGGGTGTGTGTAGCCAGATTTTTACACACACCCGAGGTGTGGGATGCAACATAAACTAAAAGTGTGTGTGTGTAAAAATCTGTTTATACACACACACACACACACACACACACACACACACACACACACAGCCTGTCTCTCCCTTTTGTTTTTTCTTTTCTTTTAACATTACAGTGATAACAACATTCTGGAAAGTCGCAGTCTGTCAGCATTGCTGCATAGTGTAAGACGCACTCGAAGGGTATGAGCAGCAGGATCAACCAGATTGATTTTTTTTTTCATTTTCAAGGCAGAATCAACTAGATAGATATTTAAGAATATTTAAAATCTCACTTGTCTTAACAGTGTGTGGCAAAGCTTGAGTGCCGCTATGTTGGGCAAGATGTTCAGCCCGCCCACAGTGAAACTATGCGCCAGTTAGCTTTCTATGGTGATGCTTGATTGACAGGTGTTGATTACAACCTAGTGGTTGTACCACAAATATCAACCGGGAGGTTGTGACTGGAGATAAGTGTATCTATCTGTATGTTTAAAAAATAAATAAATAAATAAAATAAAAAATTATCACCATTACAGAGTATTTTACTTCTTTTGATGAAGTTAAAAGTATAACAGTTTTTTACCGAAATACTTTGGATGGAATGGGATTTTCTATCGTAACAATACCAGTATTCTGTTGTATTATTGAGAGGCCGCATAACACAGTGGTTAAGGGCACTGAGCTACAAATCTGGAGACCTTGGTTTGAATCCCACAGCCCCCACTTGCATACTGTATGACTCTGAGCAAGTCACTTAACTTCCTTGTGTTCCCAGATCGCACTTAGAAACAAGCTTCAGCTTAGTGTGCCTTTTCTGGTTAAACACTTTCCCCTTTCCCTTATTTTTACTAAGTTTGAAATGTAAAGCTGGTAACTCACTAGTTTCATTGCACATACAAAACAAATATTATAAATGTAGAAAGTGCTGTAATTAAAAAAATCCCATTCCATCCAAAGTATTTCAGTAAGAAACTGTTATACTTTTAACGTCATCAAAAGAAGTAAAATACTCTTAATAAATGCATTTCAGATTATGTATGTTTTAACAATGTTTAAAGAAAACACAAATTGCACATACCCCTATAATGCAAACCATCATATGAAGCATATGCAAATGCCCAGGAGTTAATTTGGACTGTCTCAACTTTAAGCAGGATTGCAAGGTGCCACAATGCCTCGCAATACAATCAGCAAAGGCTGAGAACAGCAGACACAGACACATGTTTCGTCCTCATTTGGACGCATCTGTGTGCCATATCTGTATCTCAGCCCAGGGAGAGATAGCCAGCCACCCTATAGGGGATCTTATTGTTTTGGGTCATGGGCAGCCCAAAGTGGAGAGAGAGAAAAGAACAAAAGAATCCCAGAGCAGATGCACTGGGGCAAGGGTTATCCTAGAGGATATTGGCCATACGGCCAGTTTTTAAGGACAACACAAATTGCACATACCCCTGTAATGCAAAGCATCATGGGAAGCATATGCAGATGCACAGGAATTAATTTGGACTGGCTCAACTTTAAGCAGGATTGCATGGTGCCAAAAGGCCTCACAATATAATCAGCAAAGAGAGACACGTTTGGTCCTCATTTGGACTCATCAGTGTGCCATATCTGTACCTCAGCCCTGAAGATGGATTATTTTTACTAACAGTTTGAAATGTAAAGGTGATAACTCGCTAGTTTCAATGCACATACAAAACAGTTGTAGAAAGTGTTGTAATAACACCTTTAAACACATTTAATAAAATTTTAATGTTGTCCATCTATAGTATCTGTGTTCTGTTTTTTTTCTTTTCAAGTGAAATCTGGATAGAAAGAGCATATTTTCAGAATCATAGCACATGCTCAGATTGTTTTTACTGTTTTTATCCAGGAAAGGCACACTGAGCAACAGATTGTTCCCGGGTGTATTGTGGGAGCACAGGGAGGCCATGATGCCAGGCCAGTAGGTACGTAGCCACATTTGCATCTTGTAGACCTGAGTTCACACACAAAATTGTAACGGAACAGGTTGTAAGAGAGGGAACAGAAAAAGACAGGTGGTACTGTGGCAGCCCCAGAAATCTGTACTGACATGTTCAGCTGGCAGTATTGTATATCCTAGAGGTTAAAGCAATCCTGAAGATGAATTACTTTTACTAACAGTTTGAAATGTAAAGGTGTTAACTCACTAGTTTCAATGCACAAACAAAAAAATTATTGTAGATGTAGAAAGTGTTGTAATAACACCTTTAAACACACTTAATTAAACAGTCAATTTTCTATTTAACCTGTTGGATTAAATACAGTCAAAGGAGGACCTAGACATACTAACATATATACTAACATACTAAGAAGTCAGCAGATTGGACCCTATGATCTAACGAGTCTGTTCGATGATCAGTGCCTACCCAGGGCACTGTTTTAAGCCCCTTCCCCCACAAGATCCCCCAGCAGGGTTCTGAGATGCACCCTCCCCTTATACCTAGCCCAGCCTTTCTGGAACCAGTCCATAGTCGTAGCAGCCACCAACTCTCCTGGCAGCACATTCCGGGGCTCCACCACCCTCTCAGTGAAGTAGCGTCTCCTTGTGTCCCCCCCCCCCTTTCAGTCTTCCCCTGTCTAGCCTCATTGAGTGTCCTCTGGTGGCCCCTACCTCCCTCAGCTGAAGTATCCCCTAAAGGCTTACCCTGTTCATTCCTTTGAGATATTTGAAGACCTCTGTCATATTCCCCCTTGTTCCTTCTCTTCTCCAGCGAGTACAGGTTGAGCTCCTCCAGTCTCTCCTCATAGGGCCTCTTCCCCCAGTCCCAGTATCGTCCTGGTCACCCTCCTCTGGACCCTCTCCAGAAGAGCAGTGTCCCTTTTTAAGTAGGGACACCAAAACTGCATGCAGCATTTGAGGTGTGGTTTAACCAGGCAGTTGTACAGCAGAAGGAGCACCTCTCGACTCCTTGAGGTTATCCCCCTGGCTATGCAGCCCAGCATTTTATTTGCTTGGGCCACAGCCCTCCTTCACTGTTCAGAGTTATTCATTTTGGCATCCACCACCACCCCAAAGTCCTTCTCCCCCCTAGAAACCTGCAGTGTCTCTCCCCCCACAAGGTGTACACATGAACTGGGTAATTGGTCCCCAGGTGCAGAACCTTGCATTTCCCAGCATTAAACTTTAGCTTCTAGGCTCGTAACCACCTCCCCAGAGTCTCCAGGTCCTCATGGAGATCCAGCTTCCCCTCCTCCCCCTCTACCACCGCCCACAGCTTCGAGTCATCTACAGAGAGGCTCATCACACTCCTGATACTGCTTCTGATGTCTGAGATATAGGTGTTAAACAGGAGTGGGCCCAGTACCGACCCCTGTGGGACCCCATTAATGACACTCCTGGGGGATGAAACCTCCCCCCAACCGTCACCTTCTGTACACGCCCCTCCAGCCAGTTCCCTATCCACCTGACCATCTGCCCACCACCCCCATATCCTCCAGCTTCCCCAGCAGCCCGGGATGCGGCACTGAGTCAAACGCCCTGCTGAAGTCTAGAAAGAGGACATCCACTGGCCTGCCCTGATCCAGCGCACTTGACATCCCTTCATAGAACTCCACCAGGTTGGTCTGACACGATCTGCCCTTAACAAAGCCATGCTGGCGATCATCTAGGTGACCCCACACCTTCAGAACCTCTTCCAGCCCTCCTTCAAGATGACCTCCATCACTTTGCCCACTATCGACGTTAGGCTAACCGGCCTATAGTTTCCCGGCTCCTCTCGGTGACATCATTTCCTATCAGGAGCCCAAAACATATGGCTTCCACCAGCCCTTAATTACAGGGTGATTTACATATGAATAACTCTGGACTGCAAAGACTCAGATAAATACAATGGCGAAATCAAATTAGCTTTTTATGGGCTTTCAGACATTAAGAAATCCTGTTGATTCTCCTTTAAGCAGAAAGAAAAAAACAAATTAAACAAGAACTTTAATTTATTTTCATAGTTATATAGTACATGGTCATCACTGGCTGTGTCTGTGGATTGCCATCCCAACTAAAAGCTTATGTACCACAGTTCATAGGTAATAGAATGCTGTTGTACCCTTCTGTGGTGCAACAGCTTTGTTTGTTTTTAGTTAGAATGGAAACTAATTCCATCTTCCATTTTACTTTAATTTTCTCACACACAGAGAACACAGACCCTCCCGTAACACTAAATCATTTTTTTCAGCATTTAAAAAAAATACATCCACTGTACCCCCCCCGGCGCACATACACACTCTCTCTCTCTCAGCGGCAAGGCAAGGATGGGAATACTAAGAAATGAAACTGAAGATTTATTGAAGTCCAAAAAGAAGCATTTTTTAATTTTATGTTTCAAACCATTTGCTATACAAAATGAGACATAGGCAACCATACATAACTCAACTGTTTCCATCTGGGGGTTCTGATTGCATCGGGGACCTCTTGACCTATAGAACGCTAAATGGGAACGCAGCCTTGTTGTGCATAGCTGCCCATGCATTGTTTTTTATATAGTTAGTGTGGAAAGTGGATTTATACAGGTTGAGAGTTCCATTAAATTACAGTCACATGCCGACTTAAGTCGAGATGATGGCACCCCTAATGTCACTGGCCTGTGGATTTCATCTGTCTGCCAGGAATGATAGGGCTCAAGAGCTCGCTGAGGTTCAGGCTTCACCTTGTTCAGGGCTTCATTGGTCAGTAACAGCACCTTCGAGGCAGTGCAACATCTAACAGGCAGATAGCCAGAAGGCTGAGTGAGGAAGTGACGTAGTCCGACCTCCAGGTTTTCAAGTTGTGGTGGGATAGGCATCGGCTATAGTAAGAGAGGAGGGTAAGTGAAAGGGATAACCACTAGGGCCCACATTGGGAAGTTGGGTAAAGTGGGCTGACTGGATGGGCCACTGGGCCTTTTCTGCTGCCATTTTCAATGTTTCCAAAAGGATGCCCAAAGGCTTAATGTAGCATTCTGGATTAGCTGCAGATGTCACACTTGACTCAAAACTAGAAAGGACGCTCTGCACTCAGTTCTCCAATTGCGAAGTGCACAAGTGCAGCTTTTATTCTGGCAGGGTGCCTTTCAAACCAAGCCACTTCTCTTGAGTGCACCTTTACTTTTGACATTTTTGTCACACTTAACTAGCGAGTAATAATCACTGCCGTGGGGCAAACAAGGCAGATAAGATAGACCCTAAGCCCCTTCCATCACAATACTATCTTTAGGAAAGCGGCATATGGCAACATGTTCCCTTCTACTTTGAATATCTGGTAATATGACACACATGCAGTGTGTTATGGGGTGCTTTTGTCGCAAACACACATGAAATTATGGATTACTAATGGTTATTCTCTTTTTTTTTTTTTTTGTTAACTTTCAGAAAGTGGAGCGGAAACATGCAAGAGGGTGGCGTTGAAAGAAGGTAACAGTGTCTTGGAAAACATTGCAAGTGAAGTCCATGCTGAAAAGATGGTCAGTGACAGTGAATCACAGAAGCCGGACAGCACCATCTCCAATCATTCGGGAAGGCCATTGCATGAACTGCAGGGTGATTTGTCTGACCAGGCTGTGCCATCCACCAGTTCAAGCCAAAGAGAAGAACAGTTGGGGGGTATACATGGCCTGGAAACAAACCGTGAGACATGCAAAGAAAATGCTGCAACTCATCTGCTATCTTCTTTACCATTAAGGCCTCTTTCACCTACCAAGCATTTGTCAGATCAAAGCATGGAATCAAAGAATTGTGCCAATTTAGCAGTTCATGAAAGACACCACCCACAGGAGAGTGCACAGCAAGTAGTGGAGAAGAGTACCTTGCAAAAAAAGGAAGCCCCTGCCATGTTGCATTACAGGTTAAATCAAGAAATTGTCAAAGAAAAGCAGCTATTTTACAACAGGTTGTACAAAGCAATAGCGTGGAAGCTGGTGGCGGCTGGAGGCTTTAGTCCCAAAATAAACTATATACAGATTCTGAACTCGTGCATAGAGTCTCTTAAGGCAACTCTGAATTGTTTTTATGTCCCACTAAAGGATATTACTGACTTACCTCAAAACAAAACCTCCCCAGAGAACATGGTTTGTGAGCTGAGATGCAAGGCGGTTTACTTGGGCACTGGCTGTGGGAAATGCAAAGATGATGCAAAGTTGGTCGCCTCAAGAGAAGCCTTAAAGTTGTTCCTCAAGAAGAAAGTTATTGTAAAGATTTGTAAAAGAAAGTATCGCGGTAGTGAAATGGATGACTTGGTCTTGCTTGATGAAGACTCAAAGCCAGCCATTTTGGCTCCTGCATTGAGAAGTCCTCAAGAAGCATTTCAGAACATGATGTAGGTGTCGTGCTACATCAAAGGGGACTATAAGAGCAACAGTATCACCGGTGCAGTTACTGTCTGAAACAGAGCTGTAATAGGGATTAGTTCTCTGCGTATTTTGCTATTTTTGTTCAGAGAAAACACGCACACTTGTATTTTTAAAAAGGTTTTACACTGTTACCTATGTTGACCCTCCAAATAAATGTTTTACCCATTTATGAGCAATAGTAATGGAAGAGACTGTACTTTGCCTTAACATGTGATGCACTTCTTTGCTAAAGATGCTCCTGAGAAATCACTTTTTTTAGTATACAATTTTAATAGTCTCACAGCTGCAGTGTTTTCTTCCATTCAGATGCTAGTTAACAGATGGTATCACCACATCTGTCCTTAAAAGAAACTGAAATGCTTTGAAAAGTAAAATATTTGACACAATTTAAAGGATCATGAAAATGTAAATGGGTGGAGATTTAAAAAACAAGTTTCTTAAAGTGATTGCTGACCTCTGTATCCATTGCAAGAGGATAATCAATAATGCGAAAACAGATGGAGAAAGAAAACATTTCTTTACAAAGTATTTCAGTTTTACAAAGTTTTTGATTGCTTTAGCAGTTTTTGTTGTATTTAGTATTCTGAGGAATCCTTTTCCATACTTCCCCCTTTATCGGTGCCTAAGCATTATTGTAACTGCAGAAGAAGACACTAGAGGCCTCAAATTACTGTTGCTGTGAGCTACAGAGCTTATAATAAATGAGAACTGGACAAGAAAGTAAACTTTTTTTTTTTTTTTTATGGTTGAAAACTTCTGCTTTGAACTCCTAACATTTAAATAAAGGGCAGTGTCACCGGGCGTGGGTTTAGGATAACAATTTCAGGTAGACCACAAGTCGGGTGCATAAAAAAATGCATGGCTGCCTTTATCATTTTATTTTCATCAACTAAAATATACAGAAAGCAAAATGGCAAATCAGACAACTGCTTAGCTTCAACAGTTTCTAAGGCTTTTTTTCAGCCTAGCATGAATCAGACAGTGTGAAAGCACACACTACTAGGAGGTCTTCCACCTTCCTCAGTCAGTATTCAACTGACCACCCTATCTGTCCTTCTGTCATCACTAAGGTAGGGCTTTTAATAAGCTCACTAGAAGTTGGAAAAATATTCCACTGCCCTTTTGATTAATAGCAGACATAACCTAAAACTAGCCACTGGGGCCACCAAAACTAGCCACTAGGAGCCACCGTTGTTCCATAGAGAACAGTTATTTGACAGCCACCTGGAGCACTTTACATAACTTGTTTACAACATCGTTAAAGGTCATAGCTGAGGTCAGAACATTCTGTGCTCTCTTGAACTCTCCTGCCGGGTACTACTGCCCCATGCTGTCTGCTTCAGAATATATCTTAGAAGGGGGCTGCTTACATCTAGAAACAGCAGACACAACCTTTTGTTATTCTTACATTAAGATTGCTGTCTCATTTTGTAATTGTACTTAGTTTTGTTCTTGGGTTAATATGCATAGAAAGCTTATAATCGATTTATAACCAGTCAGCATGTTGGACATTGTACAAAGCATATAAACTGCTTGGGGAAGGGGTTCCAATTTATCCCATGGGTGTCCACTATGATGGTGGTCATCCTGTCACACATCCTCCCCGCATAAGAGGACAACCATCCAGTGAGATTTGGACAACTGCAGAACACCCTGGAAGGGTGTGGAGTTTCAGCCCACTCTCACGGGAAGCGGCGTCTCCAGGTCCCTTTCAAAAAATAAATTTGTAAAGTATTCTGTTCATAACAATAGAAATAACCCGAGACATCTTACAAGTTTACTCCAATAGCAAACTACAAAACAGTACATATACCAGGAGAAAGAACTACTAATGGCAGTTTTATGCCATCTACTGACTTTCTCTGACCAGATACATTTGACCGGCTAGACCATCCAACACCCAGTATAACTGCCTTAGTGGGGAGAACTGCCTTGCTCCATCCCCACTTAAATATTTAAAGGTAGGCTAGTAACATACCATGCTGTATGCCTGACAGCCTGTCCCTAACCACTGGGTTTACGTATCAGATCTTATACACTGCTAGTGGTGTTGGCCACTACCTTGCCCTTCTGTTGTATGTGGGAGTCTCCTCCTCCTCCAAGGGCGTTATCTCTTGCCCTTCACCCTCTGGGTTACTCCTCCCACATCACTATCAGGAGTCGCTATCTGTCTGCCCCATAACAGGTCTTATAGTATGCTGCCACCTGCCTGTACATGCCTGGCCAATAGAAATACAGGGTTAGTCTAGCCAAAACCTTCCCTTCCCATGGCTGAAATGCCCCAAGTGCCTAGAGTGCACATCCTCCACCACCTTTTTCCTATATGCCATGGACACCACTACCTGGGCATCCATTTGCTTCGTCCGGGGGTTGGGCTTCATATGATATAGAACTTCCTTCCTAAGTTCATACCACCATAACTTGCCCCCCACATCACTATGATGATAGACTGACACTGCAGTTGCAGGTGTCTGCTGTTGTCAAGTCCTCCTTTTGCCATCTTAGGAACATTGCCAGAGTTAGGCATCTGGTTCCATCTGACGACCTTCCAACGTTGGTCCATGCTTTTGTGTTCTCGTGCTTGGACTACTGCAATTCCCTTTACTTTGGATTTTCAGGGGATGAAATTCGCCGCCTGCAGCTGGAGCAGAATGCAGCAGCCCGGGTTTTGACGGGCTCTAGTAGATCCTGTCATATCTCTCCGATGTTGCACGAACTGCACTGGCTGCCTATACGGTTGCGGGTCACCTTTAAAGTCAGTTTACTGACTTTGAAAGCCTTTCATGGGCAGGGTCCGGCCTATCTGAAAGAACTTCTGGTTCCCTACTGCCCTGGTCGATCGCTCTGTTCGGCCGACGAGGGGTTGCTAGAGATTCCAATGGTGAACCTGAAATCATCTGGTTCTAGAGCTTTTTCTTATCTTGCACCCACCCCATCGGTTACGGGAGTGCACATCCGTGGAGGAATTTAAGTAAGGATTGCAAACTTTTCTTTGGCAAAAAGCCTTTGTGGAAAATTGAACTGTATTTTGATTAGGTTTCTTCATTCATGTTTAACATTTTGGATTTTAATGCTTATTTTAAATTGTTTTAAGTTGTAAGGCGCCTTAGAAATAGAAAGGTGCTGTACAAATAAAATTATTATTATTAGTAGCCTGTCTCCCATCCATGATTTTTACATACTCCCTTAACAGGGTTATTTCAGGATCCCCCTCCTGCAACTTTCCCCAGTCAACATCAAGAGAACAACCCTTTTTCATAGGAGGAGGTTTAAAACATGTGAAAGTCCCTTCAGCTAAAATGGTTTCTTCCATCTTGTTTGAAGTCTTCTGCCCCAGTAATACATTGCCAGTCAAAGTCTTACCTGGGGTCTCCTCTTCTCGTTCACCATCCAGCACCATAGCAGCCCGGAAAAGTGGGAAACAATGGGATCTCCACAAACGTTGGTCGCCATTGCTTCGTCACGGGGTGGTCCTCTTCCAGAGCCCATGGATCCTGCTCCACCAATTCTTCCTTGACATCCTCTGAGTGGGACCTCTCGAGTAGCTCCTGACATCTATGCTCCGCCTCTGTCCGACGTCAAGTCAGCCTCTAGCCATCCAGTGAAGAAGCCATATCAGGGTCTCCATTTAGCCATTGGGTCCGTCTCTTCCCATCAATGGTGTTTCACCCAGGTCACCTTTACAATCAGGCACTGTCCTCATCTCACCTGGCACCATGCACCTCTGCCGTGTATCCTCTGCATCAGGTCTAGCACCAACTGATTGGACTCCCCCTGTTACCTCGGACATTCAGTCAGATCCCACTATTGAGTACCATATGTCACCGAGCATAGGTTTAGCATGACACAATTTCAGGCAGACCACAAGACAAGTGCATAAAAAGTGCATGGTTGCCTTTATCATTTTATTTTCATCAAGTAAAATTATACAGAAAACAAAATGGTAAGTCAGACAAATGCTCAGCTTCAACAGTGTCTAGGGTTTTTCTTCAGCCTAGCATGAATCACAGTGTGAAAGCACACACTACCAGGAGGTCTTCCACCTTCCTCAGTCAGTATTCAACTGACCACCCTATCTATCCATCTTTCAGCACTAAGGTAGGGCTTTTTATAAGCTCACTAGAAGTTGGAAAACATTTCCACTGCCCTTTTGATTAACAGCAGACCTAACTAAACTAGTCGCTAGGGGCCACTGTTCTCCATAGAGGACAGGTATTTGGCAGCCAGCGGAAGCACATTACATAACTTGTTTGCAACATTGTAAAAGGTCAGAGCTGAGGTCAGAAAATTCTGTTCTCTCTTGAACTCTCCTGCAGGGTCCTACTACCCCCATGCTGTCTGCTGCAAAATATCTTAGAAGGGGCTGCTTACATCTAGAAACAGCAGACACAAACCTTTGTTATTCTTACATTAAAAGATTGCTCTCTCTTTTTATAACAGTATTTAGTTTTGTTTTTAGATTAATATGCACAGAAAGCTTATAATCACTTACCAGCCAACCAGCACATTGGACATTATACAAGACATGTAAACTGCTTGGTAAAGGGGTTCCAGTTTACTCCAGGGGTGTCCACTATGACAGGGTTCACCCTGTCACGGACAGCACTGGCTAAAGATTAAAAAAAAAAAAAACTGTTCTCCTTGGATAAAGAACAAATTGAGGTACATAAACACTTTAATTGCTGAGTTAAGTTGCATTACAAATTTTGGTATGATTTATTGTGAGGTTCTTCATCGGTATAGGAATGAAGAAACCTTTTTATCTTCTTTTAGGATATCTCACATCAGGCCATACCTATGGAACTATAGCCGCCAGGCAGTAGGACCACATGGAAGCTTTTTGCAAGCAGTACGCTATGGGCCACAGACGACAGTGTCTTATGTCGACACCTCCAGTAGAAACGTGGTTGTCCCCTTCCCTCAGTTTTTTTTCCCCATTGACCATACTTGGCAGACCCTCTATGGAGATGCTGCCGCTACTGTCAACTGCAAGTTGGTGTTTTTTGGGGGGGAATTTCTCTCCCTAGTTCACTATTTTTTAAAAGTGACCATCGCTGTTATATGTGTTGTCTAAAAAACCCGCTAAGCTCTAAATACTTCAAATGCGGTGAAAAAATTTACTCAGGCTACTTACACAATGTCTGCATGTGTTGCCTCGGTGTGGCCCACAACATTAAGGCCTGCAAGCCTTGTCTTAAGTTTAATACAGCTATCTAGTGATACAGGAAGAACGCCCTGGAAACTCACTTTCTAAAACAGGTAGCCAGGATGGCGAAGGAACTCCAGCAAATGAGCTCCACTGCATCGCTGGCCCACTCTTCAGCTCCAACTTGTCGAAGTGCCAGGAGAAAACTACTGGGCAACATAAGCACAAGCACTGGGAAAAAGGAGCAAGGAGAAATCCTCCCCAGTGCGTTCTCATCGCCTCACCAATCCAGTGCGACTGCCACAGTGCCTTCGATTGCCTTGGCAAGGATGTCATTGGCCACCCGGACCTCTGATTCCTCCAGGTCGAGACAGGCTGTGACTTTCGCCAGGCCTAGCATGGCTGGTGAAAGGACCATTGATGTTGGGGGCAGTGCCTTTCCCGTCGACTTCCCAGAGCATGCGTGTAATACAGTCAAGCACCGACATGTAGGCAGTGCTTTCATCCTTCATGGACATGCTGCAGCTCCTGCTACCTCCTCTTCCAAAAGCAGTAGCAGCAGCATCGATAAGGGAACCCAAGACAGGCCCCACCACCGGTGCCTGTTCGGTCAACACGCCCACTCCCTTCCAGGCTGTCGACGACCTCCTCTTATCCTTTCTTGAGGCCTTCAGAAGCCAACGACAAGGATCAGGAATATAACCCTGACCCTAATGCAAGAGGAGGAGGATTAATATGTGGGGAGCTCTTATGAGAGGTCTAGCTCCACCATCTCCACAGGGAGTGAGGACTTGATTGTATACACTTTGAGGCCCCCCCAAAGCCCCTTCATTCATCTCCATGATGCAGCAGCTCTAATCTGCTGTGTGGTTCAAATCTGAGGAGAAAGACGTCACCAAGAAGAATCTGGTAGAACTTTTAGAGCTAAGTGATTCCTCTTCTATTGCTTGCCCTAGAGGATGCCACCCAGGCTGCCTGGCACAAGCCTGATATGATTCCTGCCATTCCCGGGAAAGCAGATAAGCTATACCAGGCCCCCTCAGGAAGGCTCTTCTTGCAGACCAACATGAGGATGACTTGGCTGTAATAAATACAGTCCATGATAGGTCTAAAGTGCCTAAACATCTCAGATCTTACTTCGAGAGGGCTCTTGCAGTAGGTAATTACATATAGGACTGATGGCGGCAGGACCTCACGGAAAAATTTGTAGCTAGCAGTCCCTGGCGAGGGACCAATTCCACGTCATGTGACTGGCGTCAGGAGACGTCAGTATAAAGGGGTGGTCCCGGACGCCCGCCTTCCAGTTCTTTCCTGCCATTGCTTCGTGCAGCTCTCATGGAAAAGTTAGTAGCCACAGCCTCACCTGTCGGTTTTACCGAAAATCTTCTTTTTTCGACTAACGTCAGTACTAACGCCGGTGTATGTCGTCCCCTACACCCTCTGAGCACAAGAATAAGTGCGATTCATGCGGCACCCAACTACCACACAAGGACAGTCACTCCCTGTGCCTGTTCTGCCTAGGCCCTGATTATCCGGTCGAGAAGTGCCAGCATTGCCTTAGCTTTAACGCAGCTACCCGAAAAAGACGGCAGCAATCCCTGGAGGCCCGTATTCGTAAGAAGAAAATGAGCTCTATGGAGAAGGAGCTTAAAAAGCTAAGGCAGATGTCCACTTCCCGCGAAGGCCATCTAAAGAAGGACAAGGAGAGGCACCGGGACAAAGGCTCCTCCACCGCATCTCCCTCAGGAGTCACGGGAATGCAGGTAACATCCCCTCCGGGGGATCGCTCCTCGACGGCCGCCTCTGAGGTTTCTGAGGTGGTGTCGGCCTACCCGTCTGGTTCACGCTTGGGCCTTGCGGGCGCCTCCGGGCAGTTGGAGGCCTCCGCCCCGGTTCGGCCGCAGGCTTGTGGCCTACCATCGTTGGCGACTCTGGTAAGCCGGGCGTTGGCTCCTCTGACGTCCGTCTGGAGAGGGCTGGTAAGACGTCCGACCCTGCGAGGCGACGCGCGGCTTCTTCCGCACTGGACCAGGCCTACCCCTCCGCTCGACTTATCTCTGATGATGTGTCTCATAAGTCGAACGTTGGTTCTTCCAGTGCCCACTGAGACCTCGCCTCTACGCCTCACGTCGGCTCGTCCGATGTCCGGCCGGCGAGGGAACTGACGACTGACCCCCCAACGTCCGTCATTCCTGGTTCACCGCAGCCTTCGCTGCCGTCTGGGGAGCCAGAGTTCCCCGAACCTGAACCTGGGGAATTTTCCCCTCTGTCCCCGGGCGAAGCTGGGGATTTTTTGCCTCCGCCAGTCCTTCCTCCATCTGGAGCAATGGACCTGACGTCGACTCCGCAGACGCCGGCTCTGACGCTGGCCCCCTCCCCGACGTCGGTACCTCCGGCGTCAGGGCCTCCGCCATCGGCCTTACCGACTCAGGGAGATTTCCTGCTCCCATCGGGCCCTCCACCCGCCCATGAAGTTCCCAGCCGGGCCATCTGCTCAGGCAGCCCCCTTGGCTTCGGGTATCCGCCGTCTTATTCGACGCCGGGTTCCCGGGGACGCCGTATCCGGTGCCGCAGTACCAGACACCGGGCTTCCCGACGCCGCAGTACTCGACGCCTCAATACCCGATGCCAGGTTATGGATACACTCCATATGGGTATAGCCCATATTCTTATCCCCCTCCTCCACCACCCTCGCGGCTGCTGGTGGACCTGCAGGAGACTCTGTCCTCCTGGTGGGCTGAAGCGAAGGCTCAGCTCACCAAAGAGGTCGAGAGCAGCCTTCCAGCGACAGTGCCGTCCCAGGTTCCCGTACGCCCCAGGCAGCACACTCCCTCACCACCTCCGGACTTCAGGGTTCTTCTGTCTGGATCCAGAGAGGGGCAGGACACGCGTCCCCGGGGACCTCCCAAGGGACCCATTCTTCCCCCGGGTCGGGAAAGGGAGTCAGACCCTTCCGATGGTTGCTCAGAGAGACAGCGAGCCTCACGCTCCGTCGAAGCCCCGGCCAAGGACTCCTCCGGAGGATCCTTCTTTTATGGAGTTGCTTAGAAAAATCCAGGAGGTTCATCAGTGGCACTCTTTGGAACCAGATCCTCAGTGTCTAAAATTCGTTGAACATCTGGATCTGCCCGTGACAGCTCCTACATTAGTGCCACCCTGGGTAGAGCCTCACACCGACCTAGTGACCAGGAAGTGGAAAAAGCCGTCGGCCTTAGCCCCACTTCCTAGGAAGTCGAACAGGCTATATCAGGCTCCAGAGGGTGTTGATTTCCTGGATTCTCACCCTCGCGCCGACTCGGTCGTGATTAGCGCCACTCAGCCAGTCGGCGAACCCAAAACATCTTAGCTCGTCACCTCCTGATAAGGAGTCTCTCCTTCTGGACCAGTACGGGAGAAAGATTTATGCTTCCTCCACACTGGGATTAGGGCCTTGAACTATGTCTGCCACATGGGGGACTACCAGAAGGCCATCCTTACTCGGGTGGAAGCCAAGCTGGACTCCTTGCCTGACTCCCAAGTCAAACAGGAGTTGGCTGATCTCGTCCGCTGTGCTCGTTCGGCCAGTCGTCACATGCTACGTACGACGCAGTGGACACAGCTGGGTGGAGCTCAGCCGCCGTGAGCTCACGGCGCCATGCAGCCGCGTGTCCGCTCTGGTCCCGAGGTGCAATCTGCTATTCAGGAAGCACCTTCCGGGGTCGGTGCTTTTCGGGGGTGACGTCAAGGACATCATTACTGATTTGCAAGAGAAGGGGACGGCTCTGAAATCAGTTGATTCCATGTACCATCCCCATCAGCAGCAGCGCCGTCCCTTTCGCAGACTCAGTCGGCCAAAGGCGAAACCCCAGGAAAGGCGGGCCACAAAACGTCAGGCCCCCGTGGCTGCTAAGCGCACCCCTGTCCAAGAAAGCAGCGGGTGCTTCAGCTGCGACGCTGCCCCACACCACCTGACTCCTTTCCTCTCCCACTGCCTCCAGACTCCCCGGAGGAACCAGTAAGAGGGAGGTTTTCCCTCTACCTTCCGGGATGGGAGAGGATAACCATGAATTCTTGGATGCTCCAGCTCATAGCAGAAGGACACTCCATAGAGTTTCTTCAGAAACCACCCCGCCACCCCCCTCTGAAGTCGTCATATTCACGGGAACACCTTCCTTTAGTCTAGGAGGAAATCTCGGCTCTTCTGCTGAAGCAAGCGATAGAGCCCGTCCCCCTTCATCTTCTGGGACGGGTTACTATTCCCATTTCTTCCTGGTCCCAAAGAAGATGGGAGATCTCAGACCGATTTTTAGATCTCAGCTCCCTGAATCTTTATGTAGAGTACAAAAGGTTCAGAATGCTCTCTCTGCAGAGCCTTCCACCCCTCCTCCAGCTGGGTCAATGGCTTTGTGCCCTGGATATGCAGTATGCTTATCTGCACATTCCCATTCGCCCATCTCATCGCAGATACTTTCATTTTGCGTTCTAGGGGGACCACTACCAGTTCAAGGCGCTCCCGTTTGGTCTATCCTTGCCCCGCCCCCGAGTATTCACCAAATGCCTGGCAGTGGTGGTGGCCCACCCACGTGTCAAGCAGTACAGGTGTACCCCTTACCTGGACGACTGGCTCCTGGCGGCCTCGTCCCAGGAGGAACTCCTCGTTCCTCTCCCTCACCCAGCAGGTTTTGCCTGCCTGGGTATACCATCAACCATTCCAAGTCTCATCTGGACCCTTTCTAGAGGCTACAGTTTATTGGGGCGATCCTCGTTACGACCACGGGCAAGGCCTTCCTGCCTCCGGACAGGGTGGCCTCCCTTCAGACCCAGATAAGTCTGTTATCCGATTGCAGGATGGTCTCTGCAAGGTCGGTCCTTTGCCTTCTCGGGCTCATGGCGGCTGCTATCCTGACGGTCCCTCGTGCTCGACTCCACATGAGGATCTCTCGGTGGACTGTACGCTCTCAGTGGGATCAACTAGTGGACGACCTAGATCACTCAATTCTGATCTCATCGCCAGTGATGCGAGACTTACAATGGTGGATGGTTCAAGAGAACCTGTTTCGGGGGTTCCTTTCTTTCATCCTCCCCCCTCCCAGACTCTAACCACAGATGCCTCAGGCGAAGGTTGGGGAGCCCATCTAGGCCCTCATCGGACCCAGGGCTCCTGGTCCAGGCTAGAACAAGCTCTCCACATCAATGTGCTCGAGCTTTGGGCAGTGTTGTACGCTCTCCAAGCCCTTCAATACATCCTTCTTGGCCACCTAGCCGTCCAGACGGACATGTGCGTAGTGTGGTACATCAACAAGCAAGGAGGAACTCGGTCCTGTGCAGGGAGGCAATGAGGGTTAGGGATTGGGCAACACAACACGACCTTCACCTCATGGTGATTCACATTCCAGGAGTCGACAGCACCCTGGCAGACAAGCTAAGTTGCTCTTCTGCTCTGACTCACGGAGTGGGAACTGGACTAAGGGGTCCTAGACAATATCTTCCAACTTTGGGGAACACCACGGGTCGACCTGTTCGCATACCCCCAAAACTTCCCACCTTCTGCTCGCTCGTTCCAGAACAAGGTGCTTTCTGGAACGACGCTCTGTCTCTAGACTGGAAGGACAGATTCGTCTATGCCTTTCCCCCCAATTCCTCTTATCCCAAGAGTCTTGCAGAAACTAGCTTCAGAAGGAGTGAGAATGATTCTGATCGTTCCTTTCTGGCCCAGGCAAATCTGGTTCTCTCTCTTCTACAACAATATTCAGAGGATCCTCCTCTTCCTCTGTCTCAAGGTTTGTTGACCCATGATCAGGGGACCCTGGTCCATCCAGGCCTCAAATCCCTTCAACTGCATGCATGGCTCCTGCAGACCTAGCCCAATCCCATTTTGATGTGTCTCCCAAAGTGGTGGAGATTTTGGTGAAGACCCTCCACCAGATCCACTTATGCCATGAAGTGGAAAAGATTCACTATTTGGGCTGCCTCCAAGAACGTGGAACCTTTCTCCGGTTCAGCAGGGCTTCTACTGGAGTATTTACGTCATCTGTTTGACCTGGGTTTCAGCCATTCCTCTTTGAAGGTACACATGGCGGCCATCTCGGCCTATCATGTTCCCTTCACAAACAAGGCCTTTGCTGAACTGGAGGTCTCCAAGACCTTTCTCAGAGGGGTTCTCCATCTGAAGTCTCCCATCCGTACTCCTGCCCCCCTTGGGACTTGAATTTTGTTCTCGAGAAACTTACCCTTCCTCCCTTCGAACCTGCAGTCTCTGCAGATTTGAAGTTTTTCATGGAAGATGCTCTTCTTGGTGGCCATTACTTCGGCTCGAAGAATCTCCGAGCTCCAGGCCCTGATGTGTAAAATCCCCTACTTAATTTTTCACAAGGAACGAGTTGCTCTTCACATGAATCCTAAGTTTCTACCTAAAGTAGTAGCAGAGTCTACCTTAAATCGGTCCATAGAGCTACCTGCCTTTTTTACGCAGTACTCTAATCAGGGGGAATATTTACTTCATACTATGGATGTTCACCGGATTCTGAGATACTACACCAACAGGACAAAGGATCTCAGAAAGACTGATCAGTTTTTTGTCTCTTTTGCTCACAAAAGGGAAGACAATGCAGTTTCCAATCAATACCTGTCTAAGTGGTTGGCTCATTGCATCACTTTATTATGACAAATTCCACAAGACCCTCCTGGGTCAAGTCAGAGGCCACTCCACAAGAGGATTTGCTGCCTCTGCAGCTTGTTTCAAGAATGTGTCTGCGGCAGACATATGCGCTGCCACCACCTGGACTTCCGTCCATACCTTTACGAAACACTACAGTTTGGATATTGCCTCTCGCCGTAGAGCAGGCTTCGGGCTAGCTGTTTTGCAAGGCCTCCTGTCTTGAGGCTTGCATGGCTAGAGCTACTTCTTGGAGTAGTTTCCTCCTCCCGGTGCCTTTCTTTGTTCCAGACTGCTTGGGATTCAGTCCTATATGTAATTACCTGCGAAGAGCCCTCTCAAGTAAGTACAGTTACGTAAGAACTTACTCTGTAATAGTAGATCTTCTAGAGAGGTTTCTTGCAGTAGGTAATATCTTCCCACCCTCCATCCCCTAGGCTTTTCAGCTCCTTTCCATTTAGGGAAATATCCCATCTCTCTCTCGCCTGGCCTCTTTCAGACTGTGGTGGAAAGAACTGGAAGGCGGCCCGGGACCGCCTTTATACTGACGCCGGTCACATGACGCTGGCGTGTCCCTCGCTAGGGACTGCTAGCTAGAAATTTTTCCTTAGTCCAGCCTGTCAAGGCCAGTCTTATATGTAATTACCTACTGCAAGAGCCTCTCTCGAAGATCTACTGTTACGGTTAAGTTCTTATGTAACTGTACTTTCTTGCTGTCTCTCATAACAGGGAGTCCTGGAGACTAGATGTCTTGGGGAAGAGGACCTTTGCTTCTGCCACATTGGGCATGAGAATTGCAAACTATCAGACCCATATGGTAAAGTACCAAAATACCATCTCGAGGAAGGCCAAAGCTGCAGCCCAAGTCCTACCAGAGGATACTTCAAAGCAGGAGCTGCCGAAGGCCCTTCAGGAAGGGGCAGATGTAGGAAAACGTCTATTGAGGTGGTCTTATGACATTTCTGATGCTTCTGCTAGAGCAGCAGCCTCTGGTGTCTGCTTAAGAAGGCAGTCTTGGTTGAGAGCGGCAGGATTTGCCAATGATGTGAAGCAGTCCATCTTAAATGCTACAAACTGTTCGGAGCAGATGTTCAGGATAGCCTCTCAAACCTTCAGGCTTCATGCAAGACTTTAAAATCATTAAACTCCTTCTAACGTACAGAACCAAGAAGTAGACAGGGGGTGCCCTTTCATATGGCCAGCAACAGACACCAAAAAGACACCATTCGGGAGCCAGACTACAAGATAAATGCAGAGGAGGATCAACTCTCCCTGCCCCAGGACCCACTCCAGGTGCCCATTCAAAAGCTTCTAGAGGTGGAAATACGGCTGCAGCCTAGGATCTGCATCTGCATGACTCGTTACTAGACCCCCACCCGCACCTTCGGGGGTGGTAGTAGGGTGTCTCCTTTCCCTCCACCTGGACCAGTGGAGGAAGGTCACGTCAGATGCTTGGGTCCTGCAGATAATAAACCGGGGCCATGCTCTAGAACTTCTGGAGTTGCTTCCAGACCATCTACCAACTCCTTCAGCCCATCCCTCTGAACACACGCTGCTGCTGCTGCTAGAGGAAGCACATGTCCTAATGCAGAAAAGGGCCATAGAACCAGTTCCTTGGGAACAAAGGGTTTTATTCTCACTGTTTCCTAGTCCCGAAATGCACAGGGGATCTGAGGCCCACTCAGGACTTAAGAAATCTAAACCACTTTATTCAGTACATGAAGTTCAGAATGATCACACAACAAGGCCTGTTGCCACCAGTACAAGAAGGGGACTGGATATGTTCCCTAGATGTGCAAGATTCTTACCTGCATATTAAGTTTTTTCCATCTCACAGAACATACATCAGGTTCCTTTTCTAGGGGGAGCACTACCAGTTCAGGGTATTAACCTTTGGTTTATCATCTGCGCCACAGATCTTTACCAAATGTTTAGCAGTTGTGGCAGCAGCCCTCGGGAGAGAAGGACTATATGTCTTCCCCTATCTGAATGACTGGCTGCTCAAAGCTTACTACAAAGAGCAGCTTTACCAGACTCTAGCACACACCAGGTAGCTGTTTAATGCCCCAGGGATCACAATCAGTGTGCCAAAATCAATCCTGACACTATTATCAGCACCTGCAGTACATGGGGCAATCTTGGACATAGCCCAAGGCTTAGCCTTCCTGCCCCAGGTCAGGGCCGAACACCTGATAGCATGGGCTCAAAGGGTCTACAACAGGTATATCACAACCAGGACATTCTTGAGACTGTTGGGCCTGATGGCAGCATCCATTGTTATGGTACCACTGACCAGACTGCATATGAGGATTCCCCAGTGGACATTGAGTCCAATGAGACCAATGCAACAACGACAGAGCAAGAAGGTTTTAGAAACCTCTGCTGTCCAAAGGGTGCTTCAGTGGTGGATGAAACCCAGTCATTTGCTGACAGAGATTCCTTTCCTGATCCCCCTCCTCTCATCAGGTCCTTACTACAGATGCATCTGGGATGGGATGGGAGCACATCTGGGACCTCACCAGGCACAGAATATGGACAAAAGTAGAGTGCATCCTCCACATAAACATTCTAGAAATGTGGGCTATTCTGTACAGTCTACAAGCCTTCCAGACCCATCTATCCCTGGAACATCTGCTGGTGCGAACAGACAACATTAGTGTGAAGCACTACATAAAAAGCATGGGGGAGCTCATTCCTACCCCCATGCAGGGAAGCAGTGAGGATTTGGTATTAGGCTCTAGCACACGGTCTAGAACTGTTGGCAGTTCTTGTTCCAGGTGTCCAAAATTTCTTGGCAGACAGGCTAAGCAGGTCACAGTTCAAAATGCATGAGTGAGAACTGTTGACCTCGGTGCCAGAAGAACTGCTCAGCAGGTGGGGTTTTCCAGAGTTGGACCTTTTTGCATCCCCACTCAATGCAAAACTGCCGCTTTTCTGCTTGTGGCAGGGCCTGGAGTTCTCTGGTGAGACACGTTGTCCCTCTCTTGGAATGGGAGGTTCCTTTATGCCTTTCCTCCCTTCCTTCAAACCCAGAGGATGTTAAGCTCCAAATGGAGGGAGCCGCTCTGATACTCATTGGTCCCCTTTGGCCCCGTCAGATGTGGTTCCCCTTTCTACAGTTGGCAGTGGAACCACCAGTGCCCGTGCCCCTTTGCAAGGGCTTACTATCACAGGAACAGGGAACCGTGGTCTGTCTGAATCTCAAGTCACTCATTTCAATGCATGGCTCCAGAAAACAGCCACTGCTAGGTTTGTGGTATCTCAAAAGATGGCTGACTGGTGACTGCCAGAAAACCTTCCACCAGAACCACTTATTCCATGAAGTGGAAGCAGTTTGCTTTGTGGGCTGCTTTCCATCAACTGGATCCTTTTACATGTTCAGTGAATCAGATTTTAGAGTATTTGCTGTCCTTGTCAGACATAGGACTGCAGTACTTCTATCAAAGTGCACTTGGCTGCCATTTCAACTTTCTGCGTGCCAGTTTGATTGTCCAGTTGCTCAGCTGGAGGTGGCCCTTACGTTCTTGAGAGGCATTCTACACTTGAAGCTTCCTATCCGCAATCCAGTCTCGACTTAGGATCTGAATTTTGTGCTAGAAAAACTTACTTTGGCTGCTTTTGAGCAGATGTCATCTTGTGGCCTGTGCTTTCTCTCTTGGAAAGTATTGTTTTTAGTTGCTATTACTTCTGCTCAAAGGATTTCTAAGCTTCAGGCAGCAATGTGTGTGCCTCCATATTTGATTTTCCATAAAGACAGTCTTTACATACCAGTCCTAAGTTTCTTCCTAAGATGGTGTCTGAGTTTACTCTAAATCAAACTGTTCACCTACCAGTTTATTTTCCTGAGTATGCCAGTCCAGGGGAAGCATTGTTTCTTACTTTAGATGTACATGGAATACTCTGGTAATACATACACCACACAGAGGACTGCATACACTGAACAGAGGACTGCAGGAAGTCCTCACAGCCTTTTGTTTCCTTCACCCCTGGGAAAGAGGGGGTATTAGTTTCTAAACAGTGTCCAAATGGTTGGCCAACTGTATTACTTTTTGTCATAGGAAGTATGGTAAAGAACTTCCTGGTTGTGTTTGTGGTTGTTCCACTAGAAGTGTGGCCACTTCTGTTACCTGTTTTAAGAAAGTGTCAGCTGCACAGATTTTTGCTGCTGCAACCTGGATATCCACACCATTAAACACTAGTCTGGACATTGCCTCTTGAAAAAGGGCAGATTTTGGCCTAGCCGTGCTTCAAGGTCTCCTTTCTTAGACCTGTAGGCTTCTGCCACCCTGATTGTTTTGTTGCCCATACTGCTTGGTACTAATTCCATAGGTGTAGCCTGATGAAACAGACATCCTTGAAGAAGATGGAACAGTTGCATACTTAACCGTAACAGTAGATCTTCAAGAGAATCTTTTGCATCAGGCCATGCCATCCCACCCTCTGTACCCCTAAGCAGAGTTTTATAACTTCTGTCACTTTCTCCAGGATAGTCTACCTTCTGTTTTCAGCCTCGCCTGGGAGCTGGAACCATAAGCACTCTCCCAGTTCCCTAGAGAGAGGTCCTCTGAGCATCCATCAGGGAACTGAGGAGGAGGGAAGGGGCCGCCCACGTATATATGGGAGGGGTCGACATAAGATGTAATTGTGGGCATCCCCTAGCGGACTGCTTACAAAATGTTTCCATGTGGTCCTCGTGCCTGGTGGCTGTAGATCTTTGTCGTGCTTATCTCAGTCATCAGGTCACATCATAGGAACGTCACAGCCAGTGAAGCAGGATCCACATGGAAGATTTTCAGCAGTACAACTGGAGCCGCCCATACCGATGTCGTCTGCCGATGTCATCAACCCTGTAAAGGCATGAGCGGCCGTGCTCCTTCTTCAGTTCTTTCCCATCAACTTTGTTCGCCTGGTCTCTGGCTCCCTCGCAGTTCGTGCCTTTTTTTTTTTTTGCCTACGTCCTACAGTTATTTTCTTTCTAGTTTAGAATCTCTTTGAGATTTTTATTTTATGTTGAGAGTCAATCCATCCTCTTCCCTCTTCCGTCACTGCCGCTGCGGCAAGAAGATTGCTTCCACAGCCGAACATTCCATCTGTGTCTGCTGTCTTGGGCCTGACCATCAGGTTGATGACTGTGAGTTTTGCCAGAAGTTTAATCAAACAACCCTTCAGCAATGCAGAAAGGCTTTAAAAAATGTTCTAATGTAACAGCAGGTACCCAGTTCTGGACAGGGGTCCTCCGGGGCCTTTGCTGCTCAGTCGCCAACTGGATCGTCAAGCTCCCAGGCCTCTTAATGCCCAAGACAAGTCCTGGGGGGAGGGGGTCATAAAAAGGACTGTGATCAGGACCGCTTCCCTGGCAGTGGCCCCGCTCCCTGACAGCCTCCTCTTCTTAGTCCGGGGGTAACCTGTCGGCTGCGGCTGCACCAATCTGCTGTCCAAGTCTCTCTGCACACCAGACCCATGCCGACAGCTCCGCCACCTAACTCCCATGGTGGTCAGTCGTTGGCCTGTGGGTCATCGCCCCCATCTTCGTCGATGATGGGCTTGTCATCGATGGCCCTTCTGTTGTGGCCTGATGCCTCCCCAGGCCCATGGACTATGGGCTCCTCTGGCTCCCATGGTCATACAGGCAGGCTATCGACCCCCCGCCCGCTGTCAACACAGTCTTCAGCATTCGTCCACCTCAATGAGATTTTTGACAAAAGTTCACTACTGTAATTATCAACTAGTTGGGAGCCCTCAGGCCGTCGTTGCCTTCACTGTTGACGACTCCATCAGTGTCAACCCCCCCCGTCAACAGAGGTCTGCTCCTGGGCTCTCGTCATTGGTGCCTCAGTCAGATCTAGAAATGAAGGCGGTCGACATCGAGGAGGAGTACCACCATGATCTCATGCTTCCTGAGGAGGAGGAAGAGCTCCTCTCCTCAGATAAATCTGCTGCTTCCTCAGTTGGTGAGGATTCTGTGAAGGACACCTCCAGGTCTCCTCCAGAGGATCCATCCTTAATTAGGCTTTCCGGACCTTAGGCATTAGTCCTCTCTGAGTACCCTGATTTTCTGTTTTGAGCTTCAGCTTTTAGAGAGCTATTTATTATATTCATGTATGCTGACATTTTATTGTTTTTATGCTGATTTGTATTATTGTACTGATAGTATGTTTTTGTTGTTCGGCAACTAGAGCCTCCTGGATTGGGTGCCAGAAAAATAAAATTTGCCTTGCCTTTAATATCATGAAGCAGTTGTCCTCAGCCACGGGCTTTCACACCGAAGAGGAAGATGCCACCAGGAAGGACCTGGTGGACTTTTTGGAGATCCAGGAATCTCCTCCCAAGATCATACCTCCCATTCTTCCAGGCTTGAGGAATGCCACCACTGCAGCCTGCTACAGACAAGACATGGTGCCTGCTATGCCATGGAGGGCTTAAAAACTTTATCATAGCCACCAGGGGTTGCCCCACTATGCTGCCCAGCCTGAAATGGACAGTGGTCATTAAGGCTGCTCATGAGAGGTCCAAGGCACCCAAGCACATTGGCTTCCTCCCCCCAGACAAGGAGTCTTTCCGGATTGATTTGTGGGGAAAACGGGTCTATGCTTCATCCATTTTGGGATTGAGGATAGCCAGTTACCTGTCACGTGATGAAATACCAGAACAGCAACTGGAAGAAGGCCAAGGCCCTTCCAGACGGTTCTCAGAAGCAGGAGGTTCTCCAGTGCTTGCTGACTGCAGAGGATGTTAGCAAGCACTTCCTCAGGGCCCTTTACGATCTTTCAAATACTATTGCCAGGGTGGCTGACACAGGCATTTCCCTATGTAGGCACTCCTGGCTCAGGGTCTCTGGTTTCACTGCAGACATCCAACAGAAGGTGCTTAACTCTCCCTTTAATGGCTCCAAACTTTTTGGGCCAGATGTTCAGAACATCATTAATGACCTGCAGGTGTCAGGCAGGGCCCTTAAGTCTGTCCACTCTCTTTATCATACCCAGCCTAAGGGCAGGCAGTGCCCTCCATTTTGTAGGGTGGCGGCCTCAGGGCACGTGTAGGGCCTTGTGCACCCCCTCCTGTACCGGAGCTGCAGCCAAGCATCCCCAGAGTGATGGCCCAGCAGCAGTGGATGGATCTGCCTCCACCTGACTCCTTGCCAGACCCCCATCTGCCAGTTCCCGGCCAAGAGGTAGCGGTCGGTCAGTTCTCCCTCCATCTTGCACAGTGGAGCACCATCACATCGAATGCCTGGATTCTCCAGATTATAGAAAGGGGTCATATTCTGGAGCTCACAGCGCAACCTCCAGAACACCCTCCTCTTCCATTCACCTACTCTCCAGAACACTTATCCCTCCTCCGGGAAGAAGTACAGGCCCTTCTGCACAAGCAGGCCATCAAGCCTGTGCTGAGGTGCCAGAGAAACAAGGGATTCCATTCCAGGTTTTTCCTGATCCCCAAGAAGACCAGAGATCTGAAGCCCGTCTTGGATCTAAAGGATCTAACATACTAAAATGCCAGCAGAATAGGCCTAACGGTCTTTTGTGTCTGCTCGTTTGGTCAGCCCCCACCCTGGGAGCTGAACTTGCTGCCCCCCTCGCCTTCTCTGGCTTCTCCCTTCCCAATTCTGGATATTCTCACTGCATTGGATTTTGCTTCCAGTACCCTTCCCCTGTACCTGTCCCACCCTCTCTTGAACCCCTCCACCGTCTCTACCTCCACCAGCCCCCTAGGCAGCGCATTCCATGGTTCCACCACCCTCAGTGAAGTAGCACCTCCTTTCTCCCCTGAATCTTCCCCCTCCAGCTTCCACCCATGCCTCTAGTGGCCCCTCCTCCTTCCTTGAAGCACCCTGACTGTTCCTCCCTATTTACCCCTTCATGTACCTGAAGACCTCTATCATGTGCCCCGGTCCCTTCTCTCTTCCAATGTGTATATTTAGCTCTTCGAGCCCTCCTCATAGGTCCTGTCCCCAAGACCCAAATCATTTTGGTTGCCCTCCTCTGGACCCTCTCCAGGAGTTTAATGTCCTCTTTAAGTGTGGCCTCCAAAACTGCCACGCAGTACTCAGGTTTGACCTCATCAAGCAATTATACAGAGGGAGTATCACTTCCCTCCTTCTGGAGGTGATCCCCCTAGCGATGCTTCCCAGCATCCTGTTGGCCTTGGCTGCTGCCCTCCTACAAGTCTCCGAGTTGTTCATCTTGACATCCACCACCACCCCCAGGTCCCTCTCAGCCATCGAGACTTGTAGCATTCCCCCCCCCCCCCGGGTGTACACTTGGCCCGGGTTTCTGGCCCCCAGGTGCAGTACCTTGCATTTCCCTGCATTGAACCTCAGCTTCCACTTTCTAGACCATCTTTCCAGATCTCAGTCTGTACGTCCAGTATGAAAAGTTCCAGATGGTAACTTTGCTAGGCCTGCTTTCCCTCTTCAAGCAAGGGGACTGGCTGTGTTCTCTGGACATGCAGGATGCCTACCTGAACATCTCAATTTTTCTTCCCCACAGGAGGTCTCTCCGGTTTCTGTTTCAGCATGAACATTATCAGTTCAAGGTGCTGCCCTTTGGCTTGTTGTCTGCGCCATGGGTCTTTACCAAGTGCTTAGCTGCAGTGGATGCCACCCTCAGAAGGAAAGGGTTGTACGTCTTCCCTTACCTGAATGATTGGTTGCTGAAAGCCCCGTTCAGGCAGCATCTTCTGGGGACCCTAGAGAGAACCCTCCAGCTCTTCATCTCCTTGGGCATCACTGTCAGTCTGCCCAAGTCAGTCTGAGTTTCGTCCCAACAGCTGTAATACATTGGGACGGTACTAGACTCGGCGCAGGGGAAGACTTTCCTGCCACAGAACAGGGCTGAGTGCCTTATTTTCCAGGCTCGGGAGGCGGCACAGAGCCATCTCATCCATGCCAGGGCATTCTTGAGGCTGCTGGGCTTGATGGCAGCAGCCATCCCCACTGTGCCTCTGACCTGACTACATATGAAGGTTCTTCAGTGGACCCTTCAGATGCAGTGGGATCAGTGGACGGATGCTGGTCTACTCTCTGGTTCACAAGGTTCTACAGTGGTGGATGGAACCCCAGAACCTGTTCCAAGGGTCCCATTTCAGATCTCCTCCCCTCACCAAAACTTTACCACGGATGCCTCTGACTTGGGCTGGGGAGTGCATCTGGGTCCTTTCCAGACTCTGGACTCTTGGTTTCCATTGGAGGCCTCCCTGCACATCAATGTCCTGGAGATGCGGGCGGTCCTGTACACTATGCAAGCTTTCCAGGACCACCTCCTTCCGTTTCAGTTGCTAATTCAGTCTGACAACCTCTGCGTGATGTTCTACATAAACAAGTGGGGAAGGGGGAGACACTTATGTACCCCCTGTGCAGGGAGCCCTTAAGGATATGGTACTGGGTGCTAGATAACTGTCTCACCCTCTCCACGGTCCATATCCCAGGGGTACTCAACACCCTGGCAGACAGTCTGAGCCAGACAGTCCAGCTCGCACAAGTGGGAGGTCCTCTCATTCATCGTAAAAGACCTGTTTGACAGATGGGGGCAACCAGAGTTGGACCTTTTTGCATCCCCACTCAATGCAGAACTGCCCAATTTTTGCTTGCTCGATCCAGGGCCTGGAGTTTTCTGGTGAGACGTGTTTTCTCTTTCTTGGAGAGGGAGGTTTCCCTATGTCTTCCCTCTTTTTCCTCTAATTCAGAGGGTGCTCATCAAGCTACAGATGTAGAGGGCCAGCATGATTCTGGTAGCCCCCTTCTGGCCTCGCCAGTTGTGGTTTCCTCTCCTTCAGCAGCTGGCAGTGGAACCTCTGGTACCCCTCCCCCTCTACAGGCACTTGCTGACCCAGATTCAGGGGACCATGGTCCATCCCAGTCTCTAGTCCCTCCATCTGCATGCTTGGCTCCTGAGAATATAGCCATAGCCAGGTTCAGCGTATCGAGTAGAGTGGTGGATGTTCTGGTGGCTGCTCCGAAGTCTTCCACGCATGCCACATGTGCCATGAAGTGGAAGCGGTTTGTCATTGGGGCCGCTAAGCATAATCTGGACCCCTTCACCTGTCCGGTGAGCCAGATTCTGGACTACCTGATTGCTTTTCGGATTCAGGTCTCCAGTACTCAGTCAAGGTGTGCCTTTCGGACATTTCAGCTTTTCATCAGCCTGTGGGTGACCTCACCGTCGCCTACCTGAATGTTTCCCACATATTTCTGAGGAGCATCCTGCATCTGAAACCCCCAATCCATCCATCTGTCCTGGCTTGGGATTTTAATTTTATTATGGAGAAACTGACCCCGACTCCATTTGAGCCAGCTGCGACTTACGTGCTATGCTTTATTTTCTGGAAAGCATTATTTTAGTTGCTATTACTTCTGTTCAAAGAGTCTCAGAGCTGCAGGCTCTCTGTTGTGAAGAGCCTTATTTGTTTTTTCACAAAGATGGTGTCGTTACACACTAATTTAAAGTTTCTTCCTAAGGTGGTGTCTGAGTTTACTTTGAATAAATTCATCCACCTTCCCGTTTATTTTCCAGAGCGTGCCAATCCAGGGTAAGCACTGCTTCATACGTTAGATGTGCACAGAACTTCTGAAATATTACCTGCTCCGAACCAAGGAAAGCAGGAAATCGAACCAGTCGTTTGTTTCTTTCACCCCGGTTGGAGAGGGCGTTCAGGTTTCGAAACAGTGTTCATCTAAATGGTTGGCAAATTGCATTGTGTTCTGCTACAATACAGCAAAGAGTTGCCTGGAGTGGTTAAAGCTTATTCCACCAGAGGCATAGCTACTTCTGTGACTTGTTTTCGAGGAGTCTTAGCCACTGACATCTGTGTGAGGGCCACCTGAAGTACCGTCCATATTTTCACCAAGCACTACAGTCTGGACAGTGCCTCTAGAGCCCACGCAGGATTTGGCAGGGCTGTGCTACAGGGCCTCCTGTCATAAGTTTATGGATGGCTTTCCTCCCAGACTGTTTGCTTGCACCTGTCACTGCTTGGGACTCGTTTCTACAGTGTGACCTGATGACTGAGATAACCCTGTCAAAGATAGAACTGTTACGTAAGAACTTACCGTAACAGTGGATCTTCGAGGGGATCTCAGTCATCATCAGGTCTACTTTCCCTCCCATCATCCCCATTTGGAGCTCTTTTTTGGAACTTGCTATCTGGTTTATCCAGCCTTTTATTTTAGGCCTGGGCATCACTCTGTCTTCTCAGTCTCCCATGGCTCAGGATCTGCTCCCATTGTCTCCAGGGGAAAGAAGTGAGGAGGGAGCGGAGCTGCTCACGCCTTTATAGGGTTGATGATGTAGGCAGACGGCATGGGCGGCCTCAGTTGTACTGCTAAAAATCTTCTGTGTGGATCCTACGTCACCGACGGTCAAGTTCCTATGGTGTGACCTGATGACTGAGATCCCCTCAAAGATCTACTGTTATGGTAAGTTCTTATGTAACTGTTCTTTCTAGGGACATGGATATGTTGTTCATCCACACTGTCTGGCAGGTTCCTTGGCACTTTAAATCTTGCCGGAAGGTCTTCAAGCTGGCTCCTCCCACCCACCTGGGTGGTAAAACTCTCAGCTCCGCCCCATGACGCCAGATCTTTCTTACCGCTTGGAAGCTCAGGTTCCCTCCTTAACGCTCTGCTTATAGACTGGATCCTAATTCTTCGGTTCACCCGAAAATAGTTTTAAAGTTCTCAAGACTTCAGTCTAATTACTCCCTCGCGGCTGCGATGGACGAATCGACTCCCAGATTTCAGCGGTGCCCATGTGGGCAGAAGATGTCCAGGACGGACCTGCACTCCACGTGCATCTACTGCCTCAGCCTTGATCACGACCCGCAGGCCTGCGAGTTATGGCGATCGTTCTCGGCCAACGTCCTAGAAGACTGCGCTGCCCAGTTACAGCTTGGGCGCCCCAAGAAGCGCTACCCGCCGGTGAAGTCCATGGAAACCCATTGGGCGGTGTCCGTGGCAGCTGGCTTGGCTTAGCAACTCGAGCAGATGATTGCCCTCAAGGAGGAGGCGGCCCAGGCCGCATCCTTATCTTCCTCAGTTGCGGCATTTATCCCACTCTCTCTGGGATCCTCCTACACAGCTTCTTTTAAGAAGCTTTGCCAATCCCTTTCCACGAAGGGAGAGGGGCCATCGGGACACTCTTCTCGGTCAAAAAAGAAGGACTCGAAGGGTAAGTCCCATCATCAGTGTTCATGGGAGCGGGAGAGGTCCCCTTCCCCGGACAGTCGACACTTGACTTCGCTCGAGGTTGCGGCTAGGCCGCAGACTTCACGGTGTCCCCATCAGGTCAGCCGGCCTAGACACCCGTCGACCCGGCCGAGACACCCGTCGGATGGGCTGTCGACTGGTGAAGCTGACAACCCTTCTTCACCGGTTCCCCCTGCTGGAGACCGAGGACTTGCCTGCGCCTCCTGTGCCGGAGTCCCTGGTCAAGGCTTCCGAGCCGAGGGAAGAGCGGGTGTCCCCCGCTCCCTCCCAGATCCACCTTCGGAAACACCGAGGGTCTCGGTCTCGGACCTCGTCTTGGTCCAGCTGATCCTGCCGATATCGGCGGTCTCGGCACCGAGGAAAGCGGCGGCACCGCTCGTCCTCATCTTCCTCCTTGGAAGAGGAGAGGCTTCACATGCAAATTGCGTCCACGCTACAAGGACTTAATGTGGCAGCAGCTCCTTTTGTCCGGGAGCAAGCTGACGCTGTCGCCTTCCCCGGCTATTAAGTGGCTGTCACCCGAAAGGCCGAAACAACCCCTCGCTGTAGTCGAGGTGCCCAAGTCTGGGCCGGTTGTTCGGCCGAAACCAGCTGCCCCACCGATTGTGGTGGAACCTCGGCCTCCACAACCGAGATCGTGGGCGCCGACCAAGGACTCTTGGTCGGGTCAGGGTCTGCCCCACCAGTTGTCGGTCACCCTCACTCCCGACCATCCTCGACAGGTTGAGGATGGCTCAGGCCCCAGGCAGCTCTTCGCAGACTTCTCTGAGTCTGACGACGATTCCTCCTTGTTTTCCAGGCCCCTTGACCTGGAGTCCTCTGGGGCGCAGTCGATGGACGAGAGCCCATTGTCGTTCATGGGTCTGCATCGGCTCATCTCGGAGTCCACCGGGATGCAGCTCGAGCCTGTATCCAAGCGGGCCAAGTATCCCCTGAAAGAGATACTGAACCGAGGGGATTCGCCCACGGAGGCCTTTCCGGTGGCTGAAGCCATTGTTGGCCCAGCCTTGGAGCTCTGGCAGCGGCCGGCTTCCTGCCCTGCGCCTTCGGCCAGGATGGCCAGGAAGTATGCGGTCCCTACTGGCTCTTTGTCTGGTTTTTCGGAGCACCCCTCTGCGGAGGGGTTGGTCACTGATAGCGTTTTCTGATGTTCTGGGAATGCTAGGGATGTGGATAAGTCCCCCGACAAGGAGTCCAAAAAGCTGGACTATGCTGGGCGCAAGGTGTTCGCTGCGTCCTCCCTAGGCCTCTGCCAGGCCAGCTCGGCCGTGCTGATGGCACACTTCTCCCACGCCCTCATGGGTGATCCCTCATCTCCTGGCTGACCTGCAGACCACGGTCAAGCAGGTGTGGGATCAGGGAAGGGCGGTGGTGAAACAGCAGCTCCAAATGGCTCTGGATGTTGTAGACTCCTGTGCCAGATCAGTACCGGCCGCAGTGGCCATGCGCCTCAGCGCATGGCTGAGGATATCCACCTTCATGGCGGATACCTAGCATAAATTGGCGGACATCCCCTTCTTGGGGACTTACCTGTTCAGCCCTGGAGTGGAAGGCCATCTCCAGCGGATCGAAAAGTCCAACACTACCCTGGACTCTGTCACCTCCGCCCAGAAGGACAAGGACCGTCATCGCCAACAACATAAGTCCTTTCACCCTTCTATGCCTGCAGCACGTCTGGCCCAGCAACATCAGCATCAGGGCCAGCAGGCTTGCGCTTGGCATCCCAAAGACAAGCCTGAGGCTTCCTCTAATAGGAAGCAGGGAGGAAAAGGCCCAGGAGGTCCCTCGGCCGGCCCCCTCCTCCAAGCCTGCCCAGTGACGGGTTGAGGGGTGTCGTCCCCAGCCTTGTCACTCCCCCCTGGTTTCCCCCCATGGGGGGACGGTTCCACCACTTCCTTTCCGCCTGGTCCGCTATCACCACGGACCATTGGGTGTTGGAGATGGTAGGAAAGGGCCTGCCTCTAGAGTTCGAGCAGGCCCCGCCCTTCTGAGCCGTCGCCTCTCGGGGGGCTACGGGGTCCGTAGCCTCTGTCAGCTCACCGAGCTGACATTGCCCTGCTCCTCGAAAAAGAGGTGATCTGGAAGGTGGCGGATCCTCCACCAGACCCAGGATTTGTGTCCAGGTACTTCCTGGTCCCGAAACGGACGGGGGGGGGCTGGTGCCCCATTCTAGACCTGCATGACCTGAACAGGTTCCTAAGGTCTCGAACCTTCAGGATGGTCACTCTGGCTCAGATCATTCCATCCTTGGAATGAGGTGTGTGGTTCTATTCTCTGGACCTCCAGGACGTGTTCTTTCACGTCCCAATCCGTCCGTCCCACCAGAGATTCCTCCACTTCAGGGCAGAGGGATCCCTCTACGAGTTCCAGGCCATGCCCTTCGGCCTTTCCCTAGCTCCCAGGGTCTTCACCAAATGCATGGCAGTGGTGACAGCATTTCTGCGGTGCCGAAGGGTCCGGGTGTACCACTATCTGGACGACTGGCTGATTGCAGCCTCCTCCAGAATGGAGGTGGAGCGGTCCAGGGATCTGGCCCTCCAGGTTTGCTCTCAGGTTGGCCTCATCAACGAGGCCAAGTTGGAACTCATGCCAAAGCAGGTGATACAATTCATCGGGGCAGAGCTAGACTCTCAACGAGCCAGAGCACAGCTCCCGGCGGACAGGGCCGAGGTTCTTTCCTCCTTTGCCCAATCATTTCAGGTTGGGCAATTGCGCCCTGCCCAGGACTTCCTGCACCTCCTGGGCCTCGTGGCAGCCTGCACCAGTGTCGTCTGTTGGGCCGGTTGGTACATGCATCCCCTTCAATGGGGGCTGGCCAGCCAATGGTCACAGCACTCCGATCCCTTGGATCAGCTAGTGACAGTGACCCAGGGGATGTGGAATGCCCTCCAGTGGTGGACCGTTCCAGCACATCTGCAGGAGGGCATCCCATTCGTCCGCCCCGAGCCGACGGTCTCTCTGTCGACCGATGAGTCTCTGATCGGTTGGGGTGCCCATCTGGGGGAGCACAGAGCGCATGGCCTCTGGTCCCCTCGGGAGTCCCGATGCCACATCAACCTGCTGGAGCTTCGAGCGGTTCATCTAGCCCTCACCGCCTTAACTCCGTTTATACGGGGTCAAGTGGTCCAGGTCCAGATGGACAATACCACAACCATGTACTACCTAAACCACCAGGGCAGGACACGCTTCATGCCTCTGTGCAGGGAAGCTCTCCGCATTTGGTCCCTCGTGCGCAGCCTGGAGGCAGATCTCCTTGCCATCCATGTGGCAGGAGCCTCCAACATTCTGGCCGATGCCCTAAGCTGGATAGGGGCTGCGTCCCACGAGTGGTCTCTCCTGCTGGAGATAGTACAAGATCTGTTCTCCCACTGGGGCATGCCTCAGGTGGACCTGTTTGCCTCCAGGGAGAATGCGAAAAGCTGAGACTGTTTCATGCCCTCCCCCCTCAGCAGGGCTTGCTGCAGGGGGATGCCGTCTCGAGGCCGTGGACCCGGGCCTCTTCTACGCCTTCCCCCATTTCCCTTGATCCACAAGGTGCTTCTCAAGGCGAGGAGGGACAAGGCACAGGTGATTCTGGTAGCCCCAGACATGGCCCCGCCAGTTCTGGTATCCAGATCTCCTCAGTCTCAGCTCCAGGCTCCTGAGGCGGCTTCCAGCCTGCCCGGACCTGATCTCAGTCAATCAGGGGGAAGGTATTCCATCCGGACCTTCAGTCCCTGCACCTGACAGCCTGGTTCCTGAGTGGCTAGAGTTCCAGGCCTTAGGTCTTTCTGACGAGGTCCTCAACGTTGTTGAGGCGTCCTGTAAGGAGTCAACCAGAAAATGCTACGCCTTTAAATGGAAGAGATTCTCCATTTGGTGTCAGGGCAAGGGCCTGGACCCTTCCTCCTGTTCCTTGGCAAGCATTCTGGACTACCTGTAGTCCCTTTCTCAGCAAGGGCTTCGGTCGACGACCCTCAAGGTGCACCTGGCAGCCATCTCTGCTTACCGGGCGTGGGCTGGGAAGCAGTCGGTAGTGCAGGAGAAGGTGGTCGGGTGCTTTTTCAAAGGCCTTGATCACATATCACCTCCAGTGCGAGAACCTCCACCTCTGTGGGATCTACTGCTGGTACTGGCTAAGCTCATGGGCAAGCCATTCGAACCGATGCACAGGTGTGACATCTCTCACCTGTCATGGAAGACCACCTTCTTGGTGGCTATCACATCAGCCAGAAGGATGGGAGAGCTCCAGGCACTTTCCATTGAGTCTCCTTACTGTATCTGGTCTTCCACAGGGACTAGGTTGTCCTGTGCCCCCACCCGAAATTCCTTCCAAAGGTGGTGTCAGAGTTTCACCTTAACCAGGTGTTGACTCTGCCGGTGTTCTACCCCAATCACACCTTGGAGGCCAAATATAGGCTCCATACTCTGGACCCTAGAAGAGCGCTCGCTTATTATAAGGAGCGGACGGCTGAAGTTCAGGGAGAGGTTCGCCAGCTGTTTGTCACCTATGCTGAAGCCGCACCTGGCAGATCTGCAGCCAAGCAGACGATAGGCAGGTGGGTCACCTTCTGCATAGATCTCTGCTATAGGTTGGCGGGCATGGAGCCTTGCAGAGGGATAAGAGCTCATTCTACCCGCCATACCCGCTGCATTGGTGGCTGCTTCCAGGGACGTCCCTATCCAGGAAATCTGCAGGGCTGCTACCTGGAAGTCAACACACACCTTCATTACCCATTACCACATCGACCTTGAGTCACGCCGGGATGCTGGTTTTGGGTCCTCAGTTCTCCAGTCCTTATTCCCTAAGTAGAGGGTGTGCGCCTTGCCTCCCTCCTCCCAGAGAACTGCTAGGAGTCTGCCAGTGTGGATGAACAACATATCCATGTCCCTAGAAATACAGGTTACTCACCTGTAACAGGAGTTCTAGGAATGGTATATGTTGTTCATCCACTGACCCACCCGACCTCCCCGGCTTCGACGCACAACCTGGCTTCCAGCGGGTTAGATCTAGCGTCATGGGGCGGAGCAGAGTTTTACCACCCGGGTGGGTGGGAGGAGCCAGCTTGAAGACCTTCCAGCAAGATTTAAAGCGGCAAGGAACCTGCCAGACAGTGTGGATGAACAACATGTACCATTCCTAGAACTCCTGTTACAGGTGAGTAACCTGTATTTCCATCGGTGTGGCCTGATGAGAGATTCTCTTGAAGGTCTACTGTTACAGTAAGTACGTAACTGTTCTTTTGGTAGCCACTACAACAGTTTTAGTAATGGGCTACTTTAACCCAAGGAGAGTAGAAAAATTCAATGCACTGAGTTCTTGTCTTTTATAATGTTAGTGTGGCTTGTTTTGTAACTCGTCTTGGGGCTAGAAGGTTGTGGATTCATGTCAAATGCCAGAGACCTAGGCTTATGTCCATGGTTGACACTGCTGCCCAGTACTAGCGGGATGCTTTACTGTTGAAGGGGCCATTTTCAGATGAGATGTTAGACCCTTCTGCCTGTCTCTGGCAATTGCCCAGACTGAAGTTAAAATATACAGTATGTGAATTTGTGGATTAGTAAGGGTCATGTGGCCCATCCGGGTCATACCAAGATCCCATGGCAATGCTCGAAAATGGTATAACTTTCTGTGTCACTGCACTTTGTCAATGGGTAATCTTTACACTTGGGTGTGTATGCAACCTGACTATAGGCCAGTGGTGCAGCTGTAGTTAGAAGCTGTGCCTAGCATCTTGAAACACTGAAGGCCTCAGTGTTTAGAGGCTTAATTTTCCCAAAGGCTAGGGGGATGTTGAGGTGTATTAGTAGGGGTATCACAAGTCGTAAGAGGGAGGTAATAATCACTCTTTACAAGACACTGGTCAAGCCCCATCTGGAGTACTGCATGCAGTACTGGAGGCCACACCTTCACAAGGACATTAACCAAATTGAGGCAGTCCAGAGAAGGGCAACCAAAATGGTGCAGGGACTGCATCAGAAAACATATGAGGTCAGATTAACGGAGCTCAGTATGTATACCCTAGAGCAAAGGAGGGAGAGAGGTGATATGATCGAAACATTCAAACATCTTAAGGGCATTAACAAGGTGAAAGAGTCTAATATGTTTCAATATAAGAAAAATAGCAGGACAAGAGGACACAGCATGAGATTAGAGGGAGGCTGATTAAGGGGTAATGTGAGGACGTTCTTTTTCACAGAAAGGGTGGTGGATGCATGGAACAGCCTACCTCAGCAAGTGGTGAATAGGAATGTGGTGCAGGGCTTCAAACAGGCATGGGATAGACATAAGGGAGCAATACAGATGGGTATGAATAGATAGGCCATTGACAGAGCAAAGGCCGATGGCACATTCATAAGGTAGAAAAAGAAATGGGTAGACTGGATGGGCCTTGCGGTCCTCATCTGCTATCAGCTTCTATGTTTCTGTGTACCAGTGATGGGGTAGGCAGTTCGAGAGTGAGCTCTCTGCAGCATGTTTTCTAGGGTATCTTCGTCAAAGTAGGGTAAATCCACAGTGTGAACCCTCTCCAATACCCTCATCACCCAGTCAAAGAAAACTATTAGGGTGGTCTGACAAGACCTCCCTGCCACAAGCCCATGCTGTTTATTGTCTTGGAGTCTGTTGCTGTCCAGGTAGTCCGCAAGTCCTCTTTAACCAGTGATGCCATCAGTTTACCCACAATAGAGGTAAGACTGACAGGTATGTAGTTCCCTGCTGTCTCTTTGTCCCCTCGGTGTAGCAGAACAACGTCTGCCATCCTCCAATGTTCCTGAACTAATCCCATCTGTAATGACCTGCAAAATGACCTTACCAAGGGTTCAACCAGTTCCGCTGCCATTTCCTTGAGTACCCTTGTATGCATCCCACCAGGCTTCGGGGCCTTCTCTGTCTTTAGGGCTGTTTATCCTTTCTGGATCCTTTCACTGGTAAATCTTGGCGGTCTCATCTTTGGTACCCCCTTTACAGCCTCCTTGTTGCCCTGCCACTCTCTGGCAATGGCCCACTGTCTTTCCTTGTAAAGACAGAGCAGAAGTAATCATTAAGGATGGCTGCCTTTTGCACACCCTCCTCTATTACCCTACCTCCCTCAGCCCAACAATTCTCCATCCATTCTTTTTCCCTAATATACCTGAAGAACTACATTTCCCCATCCTTGTCCCCATCCGCAGCATACAGTTCATGTCTGCTTTTGCCTGTGTAATTGTCCTCTCTGCGTAAAGAGGTTACGCTAGATGCTGATTCCGTGAGGATTTTATTTTTCCATTCAAATTTTTTTTCACACTGCCACCTCTTTCCGGTTGAGGAAGGCTTGACTGTTCCCTTCCTATGTGATCTTTTTAGTTTATTTTGTGACGAGTGCTTGGGTTGAGGAGGTGCAACAGTCTATATTACGCATCAGTCTATATTGCTAATTTTTCTCTGTTGGCTGGCTTGCTGTGCTGTTTAGGAGTTGTGTGGGGCTCCATGGTTGTGCCCCTTCTTTCTGACGTCTGGTTCTTGTGGCCATTGGCTGGGAGGGGCATGTTTTCACTCTTGCATCATCTCCATATGTGGAATGTTGCCCTGGAAACTGTATATATATTTTTATGAAAATTCTCTCAGTGCTGCTCTTGAGCTCACAGCCTTTCCCTAACAGAGCTTTATTTTTCGCTGAAGAGAGAGAGTAGTTGTCCTAGATAGTGTTTCTGTTACTTCACTGGTCAAGTGCTAAAGTTTATTTCACCAGCCATAATTCCTGACACCTGTATTCGAGGGCATGTAGTCACTTTTAGTCTGGATCTTTTTCCACAGAGAATGCCATAGACCATACGTGCAGCCTAATAAGCGCATTCTGGCTTGAAAAGGTTACACCAGGAGACTATGAATAAGCCCCCGTATGGCATCGTGATATGCTCCTATCTGACCTGTCTGCTCAAATCATTTTTTTTTTGTTAATCTGTTTCTGGGCTCTGTGTCAGTGACCACCATCATCCCAAACACCCAGCCCTGTCACTTGCGACACTGGTTAGGACCCGCCAATGAGTACTCCCAGGATTTGTCCCCTCCCCTTTCAGAGGATCCAGTAGTTGGCTGCCCAGCCTGCCAGCTGCAGGATCCTGGGCCAGGTGGCATCCTGAGACCGGAATCTGGTTTTTCCTGTTACTCCCACCATCCAAGTGGCAGATGTGCAATGACATGTACGTTGGCGTCAGCCCACCCCTTCTCCTGCGTGTGCGGATGAGGAGAGCAGTCCCTGGGACACTGTCATCCTCCTCCCTGACCAGCCCTCTGACTCCTGGGTCCATTCCTGAACCCGGGTTGTCTGCATCGCAGGTGAATGCCTTGCCACTGCACCTGCGGGACGACCTTAAATAAATTTAACTCTGCTAGATCTGTTAGCTATGGTGCATCAGTTTTCCCGAAATCTTTATCTGGAGGGCCTTTTGAAAAGGTTGTTTTGGCCTTTTTACAGGCAGCTGCTTAAATCAGGCATTCAGGGCTTGAGTGTTTGTACAGGTACTCCAAATTCGATTTTGGTACCTCTTCTTAATTTTCTTATCAGTTGTGGGATGAGGATAGTAATTCCAAAATATTGTTACACGGGTTCTTAAAGCTACCTGCACAGCAATATTGCAGGGCATAAAGTTGGCCTTTAGGGCGCATTGCAATATGTTTAACGCTGAATGATTTTGGAATTAGTTTTTCATAGTTATGGGTAATTGGATGATTTTTCGGGGGAACTAGGACATTGCTCAAGTTTTCAATCTGAGGGATGCAGAGTAAGCTTTATTATAAGGTGCATCATTTTGTCTCAGCAGTGCACTGCCTGTTATTAGGTACCTTTGTCACAGAGCACTGAACCATCATGCACAGTTATTCTACTAGGTCATATTCATATGGGTGTTAAATATTTTGTGTAGCATGGATTGCAGAAGGGGTTTTTTAGCAACAAAAAGAAAGACAACCTACCACAGGTCTTTGAGTCATTTCATTTATGGTTTGTCTTGACCTATAAATGAAATGTGATGAACTATGACATTCACAGACTCCACTGCCCAGAACTCTTAGCGCCTGGAGGGTGGTACATCTGGAAAGTGACAGGCAGGAGTGGCAAAGTGGATTTCAGGCCCCATTCAGAGTCTTATTGATCCTGTTTAAAGTATCCAGATCTTCGTCGGGGGTATCTGTCATCAGGTCCCACATATGGAACTTCACTTATGGCGAAGCAGGATCCACATGGAAGATTTTCAGCAGTACCACTGAGGCCTCCTACGCCGATGTCACCAGTCCTGTAAAGGTGTGAGCGGCCCCACTCCCTCCTCAGTTCTTTGCTGTCATTGACTCTGTTTGCATAGGTCTCCACAGAAGCTCTGACACAGTTTTATGTCATATATGCCTGCGGTTCCTTTTTTTAGCTTAACTTTCAGAATCTCTCAAAGAGATTCAATTACCTTGTTTATGTTGAGAGTTAATCCTTCTACTGCTCTCTTCTGTCCCTGTAGTAAGAAGATTGCCTCTATAGATGAACACTCTGTGTTGGGCCTGACCATGACATCTGTTTCAGACTGTGAGCTCTGCCATAAATTTAATCAAACCATTCTCAGTCAATGAAAGTAGGCTCTTAAAAAATTCCTAATGGCCGGTGACGCAGCCGGTGGAAATGGCTGCATAACTCCTCGTTCTGATTCCCCAGTGCGACTCTAGAAGAGAATCCGATACTTAGTGGTGACATATCGGGGTTTTAAGCAGCGATATTGGCAGAGTATATGCCCTGCAATGCTTCTTACAAAGAAAAGAGGCTCTTTAATAGCCAAATCTGTCTCCGAGAACCTACGAGGCAGACAGATGGCAGGCCTCAGCCCAGCCCCCTCGCGCTCGTCAGTGCTCTCAGTGTCAGGAGCTGATGACTCATGCTCCGATTCAGGATTGACCAGTACAAGAGCAGAATCAAGAAAAATTATCAGATTGCTTCACAAAATAGATGCAAAAGTTACGGACATCCAAAGGGATTTCAAGAAATTGGAATCAAGAACTACCTCGGTCGAACAACACTTAGAGGGGTTGCAGTCAGAACATATGGACTTTGGAAGATCATTATCATTCCTATATGCGAGGGAGAAAGTTTTAACAGCAAGGACTGAGGACACAAAGGCGCACTCCAGACGCAATAATATCAGAGTGGTTGGTATACCAGAGGGAACCGAGCAAGCGGACATGGTGGCCTTTATGGATTGCTGATTAAAGACAGAGCTGCAAATTGGAAAAGAATCTCCACTAGAGATTGAAAGAGCACACAGGGCCCTTGCACCAAAGCCTAGACAAGGCGCTCCCCCCAGAGCCATTATTATTAAATTCCTGAGATTCCCGACTAAGGAAAAGATATTGCGACTGGCATGGGTGAAAAAAGATTTGAATTTTGATGGCACGAAGGTATTTGTGGACCAAGAATTTCCTCCAGCTCTGGCCCAATGTCGGAAGAGAGTGTTGGGAGTGGTGAAACAGCTCAAGGAGAAGGGCTGGAAGGCCCAACTACGATATCCTGCC
Organism: Neoceratodus forsteri; assembly: GCA_016271365.2. Classification (NCBI taxonomy): domain Eukaryota; kingdom Metazoa; phylum Chordata; order Ceratodontiformes; family Ceratodontidae; genus Neoceratodus; species Neoceratodus forsteri. The sequence continues at coordinate 33,478,109 of CM057453.1, forward strand.
AGACTGTGGGTAGAGATACCTGAGGGTCCGAAAATCTATGATTCCCTATTGATGGCTCGTGACTTTTTGGTTGCCAGTGATATTTAAGTTCCTGATATCAAAGAAGAAATTGCTGAGAAAGAAATCGAACTACTACTCTGGGCGGTGGCTCCAGGCTCGAAAGATGCTAATCGACCCCATTCAAGGATGGATTCAGTGTTACTTCTACATGCGGACTTATCTAAATGGATTGCCAGAAGGAAAACCTCAGAGGAGACTGGCTGAAATACAGCAGTGTTTATTTAATGTTCTACTCAAGTTATTAAGGCCTTGATAGTTGAAAGCATCTCATCCTCGACATGACAACGTTCTTTGCTTTCTTTTAATCTCAATATGCCTAACATAAAAAGAATGGGTGGTTAGGGGGTTTTACCTGTGGGCCTTTTTCTTTTTTCTTTGGTGGTTCTGTGTCCCTGGTGGCTCCCCTACTCCTGGTAGGCGGGGGGGGGGGGATCTCTGGGCAGTGGCAGGTTTCAATGCGTGGTGTGGGGGTCGGAGTGGGTGGACTTTTTGTTTTGGCTGTTGGGTTACACACGACCATATTTCAGGGGGACCCCTTCCCGAAGTCCATCTATAAATATGGTCCTCTTGACTACACGGAGGTTTTTCGACCCTTACACCTCACCCCACACCTCTCAGTGGAGTGCTTTTGGCAGGGGCGGGTGACAAGATGCTGAAACCGTTGGGTATTGGCATAATAGTACTGGCGTGGGTTTCTTTCAAGATTAAGGGAGGAGTTGTCAGTTTTGGAGGGACTGAGAGATTCTCACTACCTACTCTCACCAGGTAACTTAGGGTAATAAGGATCAGATCCCTCTGCCGGGGCTTTGGATATATGAGATGGGAGTACGAGGGGTGATTCTGGGTGGATTGGCTCTCGTGCTTTCTCCCTCCGGGGTTTTTTGAAGGGGGGGGCAGGAGAACATTAGTGTCCTGCAAAAGAGATTAATGCCATAGGCTGTCTACGGTGGGGTAGCTTACGTCATCCTCCCACCTTGTCACGGGCGACATCTTGCCATAGGCCCCACTGAGGGGTAACCAGATTTGGTAGTCTGAGACCCCCGTATCGATGATGATGCTAACAGGGCAGGGTTTTTCGCCTCGGGAATGAATTAGGGGGGACGGGAGGAGGTGGTTTATGGGGGTTGTTTTGGGGTTGTTTTTTTCTTCTCTTCCTCCTCCTCCCTCGGATTCAGTTGAATTGGATTCTCCATCAGGATTGACAAAAGGGGGGATAGAAAAGATTTCATGATGGAGTTAGCGCCGGAGGATTGCGGGGTGCTTCTATATTATAGCCCCTCCCGGAAGCTTTTCAACACATAAACAGAGGGCACGGGCTAGTGACTCCCTTGAGAAGGGGAGCCTTCTAACCCTTCCACCTTGTGTGGAGAGTTGTTCCCTCTAGGGGGGAAAAAAGGTCGTTCCCCCCCACAGTGCACCTGAGGGCCGACTGGGTCGAGAATCATCGACTCAGGCGGCGGCTTAGGTTGCGAAAGTTCTCACTTGCAACAACTGTTTGTTGCTGTACTCCCATAAGGGAGGCAGGCCCTGTGCATTAGGTATTGGGCCAATAAGCCTGTTAGAGTAAGAGTGTGTTAGTGTGGTTGCAATGTTGGATTTTTTGTCTGCTATCTATTTCTTCCTTCTTCTCTGTTCTTTTTTTATTTTAGGAAGAGTACCTCTTTGTGTGTCTGGGTATCATAATTCCACGATTGGATGTAAGACTTGTAAATATGTTGAATTTTTGTTTACAAACAATACATGGCTGACTTGATAATAGGTTCCCTGAATGTTAAAGGGATCAATAATGTTGTTAAGCATGCTAAGATATTAGCTGAATTCAAAAGGGAAAGGTGTGATATTGCCTGTCTACAGGAGACAACGCTGGCCCTGGGAGAACATATGAAACTGCGTAGAGAATGGGTGGGCATGGTTCATTCTGACGAGCACCCGCAATTCAAAAGGGGAGGGGTGGCAATCCTATTCCGGAGGGGCCACCCGTTTCAGATTCAAACGGTTGCTAAATCAGGCTCTGACCACCAACTGACAGTTTCTGGACTTTATAAAGGGCGGACAATCCACCTAGTGGGAGTCTACACCCCTACCCCACCCTCTGGAGAGTTTTTCTGATCTCTTATTGACTCGGTAGCTAATTTGCCTCCTGGACAGGTTATTTTAATGGGGGACTGGAACTGTGTTGAGGATGTGAGCATGGACAGAAGCACCACTAAAACCCCAGGGTCTAAGTCTTGCTCTTGATTACTCTGTAACTTGATCACAGAGGCCGGATTAACAGACCCATGGCAGCAGTGTAATCCCTCTGCGAGAGACTTCACCTTTTTTTCCCCAGTTTCAAACATGTACTCAAGACTGGATAGATTTTACACCCAGAGAAATGCTGTGCACTCTTTTAGAGATGTGTCTATCCTTCCCATTACGATTTCTGATCACGCTATGATCAAGGGCAAAACTTGCCTGGGATATGGGAGTTTGGAGATTCGATTTGGGATTACTTAACGACAAACAATATACTGAATCTACCAGAAGAGTTATCCAATGCTATTTAAATGAAAACACAGAGGTAGTTTCTAGACCCAAGTTCCTGTGGGACGCCTGAAGGCAGTGGTGAGAGGACATACGATAGCCTTCGCCTCCCACAGAAACAACAGCATCAGGTTTGCATGAGGGAAATTCTTGCCTCTATTGCAGATTTAGAAACAGTCCATAAGCGCACCGGGTCCCAGAAGGTACTTAAGAAATTAAAGGAGGCTAGGGAGATATATAACTCCCTGTTGCAGAGGCGGGTGGAGAATTCCCTTAGATATGCTGGGCAACATTATTACGAGAGGGCCGGCAAATTGCTGGTGCTCAGACTCCACAAACAGGCTGCCGATAGGTATGTAGTTAAGGTTAGCTCTGACCCCCCCCCCCAGTCTCCCTTGCAAGACCCTCCCGGGGGAAATTGCACAGGAGTTTGCAAAGTTCTATGAACAATTATACAAGAAAGAGCAAGTACTAGATCATAATAGAAAGACTGCAGATTTTTTGCAAGGTGTAGAGCTCCCTGTACTGTCTGATACTCAAAGGGTTGCCTTGGAGGCCCCTTTCACTGAAGCTGAGGTAGGGGCTGCCATAAAGTCCCTGGATTCTGGGAAGGCTCCCAGACCGGATGGGTTCACTTCTGAATTTTATAAGTTGTTTCAGGAAGACCTGGTTCCGTTGCTTACCAGAGTTTGTAACGTGACCCAGGAACCAGGTGCCTTGCCGGAGATGTGGGGGGAGGCCCTTATTTCGGTTTTGCCGAAAGCAGGGAAGGATCCCGCCTCTTGTGCAGGGTATCAATCTATCTCATTACTTAACCAAGATGTAAAAATCTTTGCTAAAATTATTAGCTTACGGTTGCAAGGAGTAGTCCCTGTTCTGGTTCACCCGGACCAAACTGGGTTTATACCTAGGAGACACATCCAGGACAATATTAGATTACTCTTAAACGTAATCTCCTCAGCCCAGCTCCCTATTGACTCCCCTCTTTCAGCAATATTATCGCTAGATGCTGAGAAAGCCTTTGACCGCCTAAACTGGCAGTATTTGGATTCAGTATTGGGGGTTTTCGGGTTTGGAGAGAGATTTCGGACCTGGATCTCCAATTTATATACCAAGCCAAGAGCAAGAGTCCGGGTGAATGGGACGATCTCCAGGCAATTTGGGATTGAACGCGGTACCAGGCAGGGCTGCCTTCTCTCCCCTGTTTGCTCTTAGTTTGGAGCCCATGGCTGCTTATATTCGGCAATCAGATTATTTCCGGGGCTTGCAGGTCAGGGGGGTTGAAGTTAAGATTTCGCTTTACGCGGATGACACCTTACTATATATCTCTGACACGGCAGAAGCGTACCCAAGATTTTTAGTTTCCTCTTGGAATTCGGAGCCCTCTCCGGTTATAAGGTTAATCTGGATAAATCCGAGTTGTACCCACTGGGGGGTGCTAGGAATCAGCCCTTGCCAGGGGTGCAGCAGATCAAATGGTGTAAGGTGGGATTTAGATATTTAGGGATATGGATACCCAGGGATTTTAGGGCCCTATACAGCACGAACCGTTTAAAGATCCTGGGGGACATCAGGGAGGATTGTAATAGGTGGAGGGAACTCCCTCTTTCCATTTCAGGCAGGGGTGAATCCATTCTCATGAATATTCTTCCCCGGCTGTTGTTCATACTGGGAGCTATCCCTCTGATGCCCCCCAGGAATTTCTGGAGAGATGTAAGATCTACCCTTTCCAAATTCTTATGGTCTGTGAGGAAGCCTCGAGTGAAGTGGAAGATTATGGTGGCCCCAAGGGAAAGGGGGGGTTTTGGGATACCAGATATCCAGAAATATTTCCGGGCATCACAGTTGTTACCCCTAGTGACTATGGCCCGCGATCCCCCACCTAAGTGGGTTCAGATTGAGATGGCTGACTCCCCTTTGGGAAATATCACAGATCTCATTTTTCTGGATGCACCCAGGTTGGGCCAGCTGGATTTCAGAAACCCTTTTACAAGGTTGATTTCACAGGTATGGAAAGACATGAATTCAAAATTAGGTATTAGTTTAAAGCTTAATTCACACACGACCATTCAGAGCTGTTTGGATTTTGGCCCACTTAGGTGGGACATGGGCTTTCACTGATGAGCCAGAATGGGGTTGGTTAACCTTGGTCAGCTTTTCAATCAGAAAACATTTAAATCGTTTCAGCAACTAAAGGCCAAATTTAACCTTCAAGGTAGTGATTTCTTTCGTTACCTTCAGATAAGGCATTATGCCCATATAAATGAACAACAAATCGAGGCGGGTACAGAACCCTTGGATAACCCAGTGCTACATAACCTTTCCTCCCTGATCAGGCAGCCAGAACATCAGAAAAAAATAATCTCAAGTTTAGTTACAGAGATGAATTTGGCGGAAGGAGACTTTTTGCTACAGGTCAAGGATAGGTCGCATGGAGAATTGGGGACGGTTCTGTCGGATGCTGATTGGGCGTCTATTTGGAAGTCCATTCACAATACTACATCCTCTCTTTTCTTGCGGGAATTCCGTTGGAAGTTAGCTATTAGATTTTTTAGAGTCCCTGTGATGACAAAACACTTTGGATCACACTACTCCGACCTCTGTTGGAGACACTGTCGGTTGGTTGGCACCTATTTACATTTATTTTGGGAGTGTAAAGTTATACAAGAGTTTTGGGGGGAAGTAATAGATAATTTCAACAACACTTTTGAACTAACACTGCCGAGTTCCCCTCAGCATTGGTTATTAGGATTGCCACCCCCCCAGTTGATCTCCAGATCCTCTCACCTCCTGTTTGGAACCCTGGTGTCAGCGGCTCTCAAAGCTATTACTCTTTCATGGCTTACCCCGGATAAGCCCACTATCACTACATGGTATGGTATCTGTACCAGGATTGTAGACATGGAGTACTTAACAGCCAAATTGAGGCTGTCGGTAGATAATTTTAAGGTGAGATGGCTACCTTTTCTACACTTCATGGCCTTGCAAGAGGGGAGGCCAGTAATGGACTTGCTCGCTAAGTATGCCTAAGAAGAAACCCGGTGCCCCAACTGGGTGTATTTTTCCGCTTCTGTCCATAGTAGTTGTCCTTTTATATCTACTATGGTAACTGCTTATCCGATGTTGCCCTTAAGTTGTAACAATATGAGTAGAAGGACTTGCTATGTGGAAGCCATTTATTGTAATGAATGTGTTCTAGTGACACACCGGGGGGCACAGCTTGGTTTTTGTATTAACTGCGTTACAGCCTTTCCCTCTGCCTATTCTCTTTAACTTTTTCATCCTTTTTTTTTTTTTTTTTTTAATTGTGGTTTTTACACTTCTGATGGTACTCTCCCCCTTACTGTAACGTGTTGTACTCTATTTTACTTCATTCTCCTGAAGTTTGCTTTAATCCTCTGTCTTCTGTTTTTATTTTATATCCTTCCAATCTTTTCCCTTTTTTTTCAACAGCTAACTACTGTTTTCCTTTCTTTCTTCTCTTGTATCGGATTCATATTGCTCTAGTTTCCTTTCATAGACATTAATAGTTGTAATGGCACTTAATGAGAGTGGAATTGTACTGTTAATATGTCTATTTTTATGTGTATTTTACTTGGAAAATACTCTCCAATAAATTACTATTTCAAAAAAAAAAATTCCTAATGGAGCAATGGATAGCCAGTTCTTGGCAGTTCTCCGAGGTCCTGCTGTCCCAGTCGCCAGCGGATTTGTCGAGCTTCCAGGCCTCTAAGGCCCACGACAGTTCCTCTGGGGGGGGTCATAAAAAAGACAGATGAGGACTGCTTCCCCCGACGGGGTTCCTGTTCCCCAACAGCAGCTTCTTCTTCCTCTGGGGTACTTTGTCTTCTGTGGCAGCACCGAACCCTGTCGCTGTCCAGGTCTCTGTTCCTGCCAGACTCCTACCAACAGCACTGATGCCCACTGCAGGCAGTCGTCGACCCTTGGATCATCAGCCCCAGCCTTGTTGACACCGGTATCATCGTTGACGGCCCTCCCGTTGAGACCTGACTACTGTCCAGGTCCCTGGGCTTTCGGGCTGTCAGGGCCCAGTGGATGGGTTGTCTTGCCCTGTGCCATCGACTCCCCCTGCCACAATGCAGCAGTCTACTGTTGTCGACCTTAATGATATCCTGGCCAAGTTAACCACAGTCTTGGTCCATCAGCTAGGCATGTGTAGGCCTAGGTCACCTGCGCCGCCGACGACCCTGTCGTCGACACCTATTCAGCCTCCGTGGGCTGTTGTCAGTCACTCGTTCATTAGACCTAGAGTTGGAACAGGTCGATATTGAGGAGTACCATCCTGACCTCATCTTACCTGAGGAAGAGGAGGAAGATGAAGAGCCTCCTTCTTCTGGCAGGTCCACCGCCTCTTCCGTGAGCGAGGGACTCTGTCAAGCATACCACTAGGTTTCCTCCAGAAGACCCTACATTCTTCAACATTATGAAGCAGCTGTCCTGAGCCATGGGCTTCCATATTGAAGAAGAAGATGCCACCAGAAGGGATCTGGAGGACTTACTGGAAATACCAGAGTCTCCTCCCAAGGTCATTCCTCCTATTCTCCTGGCTGTAAAAAATAACACTACTGCCACCTGGCACAGACCCAACATCGTACTGGACATGCCTCATAAGGTGGAAAAGTTGTATTATGCCTCCCAGGGCCTTCCACACTATGCTGCCCAACCAGAGATGGATTCCATAGTTATAAAGGCAGTCCACAACATGTCCAAGGTGCCAAGCACCTTAGTTCCTTCCTCCAGCCCGACAGGGAATTCCATTGGATTGACCTCTGGGGCAAGAGGGTTTATGCCTCCTCCTCCTTAGGGCTGAGGCTTGCCAACTACTCTCTCACATGGTAAAGTACCAGAATACAATTTGGAAGAAGGGCAAGGCTGATGCCCAGGTCTTTCCTGATTGCTCCCAGAAACAGGAGGTTCTCAAATGCCTGCAGGGTGCAGAGGAAATTAGCAAGCACTTCCTAATGGCCCTCTGCGACATTTTGGATAGAGGCGCCAGGGCTGCTGCCACAAGTATTTGCCTTCATAGGCATTCTTAGCTGAGGGTCTCAGGCTTTCCAGCCCTTGTCCAACAGAAGGTGCCTAACGCCCTTTTTAATACTTCCATGTTACTTAGGCCAGATGTGCAGGACATCATAAATGAGCTGCAGGCATCTGGCAGGACTATTACGTCTGTCTGTTCACTCTACCATACTCAGCCTAAGAGCAGACAGTGCCCTCCCTTTTGCAAGGTGTCTCACAAATCCAGAGCAGCCTCCTGGCCCCAGGGCAAGAGAAGAGCCTCCTCCGCCTTGCCCCTTCTCTTCTGGGGCCACAGCAAAGTGCCCTAGGGGTGACGGACCAGCCCCGCCAGCTGGGTCTGCCTCCGCTTGACTCCTTGCTAGTCACCCCCCCTTCTGGTCCCCACCCAATAGGTGGATGGTGGTTGGAGGTCGGTTCTCCCTCCATCCCAGTCAATGGAAACTCATCACCTCAAATGCCTGGATTCTTCAGATCATAAAAGGGTCACACTGTGGAACTCATAGAGTTGCCCCCAGAGACCCCTCCAGTTCCCTCCACCTACCCCCACCTGTCTGTTCTCGGGGAGGAAGTACAGTTCTCTTCTGTAACAAAAAGCCCATCGAGCCAATGCTCAGGTGCCAAAGGAAAAATGGATTTTATTCCATATTCTTCCTGGTCCCCCCAAAAAACAGTGATCTGAGGCCCATACTAGATCTTAAGGACCTCAACCTGTATGTCCAGTACAAAAAGTTTCACATGGTAACTCTGCCAGGCCTGATGCCACTAATCAAGCAGGGCAACTGGCTGTGCTCCGTGGACTTGCAGTATGCCTACCTGCATATCTCTGTGTTTCTCCCGTACAGGAGATTCCTCTGGTTTCTTTTTCAGGGCGAGCACTACCACTTCAAGGTATTTCCATTTGGCTTATCCTCTGCACCGCGGGTCACATGTCTTTACTAAGTGCTTACCAGCAGTAGCTGCAGCTCTCAGGAGGGAGGGACTGTACATGTTCCCTTATCTGGACCACTGGCTTCTGAAGGCCCCATCCAGGGAACAGCTGCTTTGGACTCTGGAAAAAAACCCTCAGCCATTTCTTTCTCTGGGTATTACAGTCAGCCTGCCCAAGCCCATCCTGACACAGTCCCAGGGGCTGTAATATGTAGGGGGGGATCCTGGACTCTGCACAGGTAAAAGCCTTCCTGCCTCTCAACAGTGCAGAGTGCCTCATTGCCCAAGCTCAGGAGGTCACCCAGAGCCGTTATATCCCTGTAAGGATATATTTGAGGCAATTGGGTTTAATGGCCGCTGCCATTCTAATGATTTCTTTGGTCAGGTTGCACATGAGTCCTCCAGGGAACACTCTGAGTGCAATGGGACCAATGCACAGACGAGTTGGACCAGTTAGTGCTGGTCTCTTCCCCAGTCCGCAAGGTGCTTCAGTGGTGGATGGAACCTGTTGCAAGGGGTTCCATTCCAGATCACCCCCCCCCCCAGCAGATCCTCACTATGAATGCTTCTAGCTTGGGTGGGGGGGCTCATCTGGGGTCCTTTCAGATTTAAGGGACCTGGTCCCAGATTGAGCTGCCCCTGCATATCAACATTTTGGAGATGTGGGCAGTCCTGTATGCCATGCAGGCCTTTCAAAACCATCTCCTCCTCAGTCAGCTGTTGATCCAATCCAACAATCTCAGTATCATCTACTGTATCAACATGCAAGGGGGACACATTCATATCCCCTATGCAGGGAGGGTATGAGAGTGTGGTACTGGGCATTAGACCACAGTCTGGATGTTTCATCAGTCCATGTCCTAGGCATATTAAATACCCTGGTGGACAGCCTCATTCATACGCAGTCCAGCATGCATGAATGGGAACTTCTTTCATCCATCGCAGAAGATCTGTTCGCCGGATGGGGGTCATCCAGAGTTTGACCTTTTTGCGTTCCCATTCAATGCAAAACTGCCCAGTTTCTGCTCACTAGATCCAGGGCCTGAAGTTTTCTGGCGAGATGCGTTGTCTCTCTCCTGGACAGGAGGTTCCTTTCCTCTGATTCAGAGGGTACTAGTCAAGCTGCAGATGGAGGGGGCCAGCATGATTCTGGCCACCTCATTCCGGCCACGGCAAATATGGTTTCTGTTACTGCAACAGTTAGCAGAGGAGCCTCCGGTCTCCCTGCCCTTCTGCAGGTATTTACTGATGCAGGCTCAGGGAACCCTGGTCCATCCCAGTCTCAAGTCTCTTTGCATGCCTGGCTCCTGAAGACATAGCTTTTGCCCAGTTTGGGGTGTCCTAGCAACTGGCAGGAGTCCTCATGGCAGCTCGGAAGCCCTCCACTAGGGCCACATATGCCATGAAATGAGATTTACCATCTGAGCTGCCAAGCATCATCTGGACCCTTTCACCTGTCCAGTGAGCCAGATTTTGGACTACCTGATATCTCTGTCGGACTCAGGTCTCCAATACTCCTCCCTCAAGGTGTACCTTTTGGTTATCATGGCCTTTCATGAGCCCGTGAGTGACCGCACAATGGCTCAATTGGATGAGTCCTGTATCTTCCTGTGGGGCATCCTGCATCTGAAACCTCCAATCTGTTCCACAGTCCCAGCTTGGAATTTAAATTTTGTTTTGGAAAACTTGACCCTGTCTCCTTTTGAGCCAGCCACAACTTGCGAGCTATGCTTTCTTTCTTGGAAAGCATTATTTTTAGTTGCTATTACTTCTGCTCAAAGGATTTTGGGCTTCATACCCTCTGGTGCAAAGAGCTTTGTTTGGTTTTTCACAAAGACTGGGTGTCTGCACACAAATCTTCAGTTTCTCCCTAAGGTGGTGTCTGAGTTTACCCAGAACCAATCTATCCACCTTCCTCTCTATTTTCTTGAGCATGCCAGTCAAGGGTGAGTACTGCTCCATATGTTAGATGTGCACAGAATTTTGAAGTATTATCTGCTCCAAACTAGGGAATGCAGAAAGTTGAAGCAGCTTTTTGTTTGTTTCACCCCAGGTAGAGGGGGCTTTCAGGTTTGTAAACAATGTTTGTCTAAATGGTTAGCACATTGCATTGTGTTTTGCTACAACAAGTAAGGCAAAGAATGGGGCATGACTACTTCTGTGGCCTGTTTGAGAGGGGTCTCAGCCACTGACATTTGCACGGCAGCCACCTGGAGTACTGACCGTACCTTCAAGCACTACAGTCTGGACATTGCTTCTAGAGCCTGTACAGATTTTTGCAGGGTTGTGCTGCATGGCCTCCTTTCTTGAGTTTAGGGACGGCCCTCCTACTCCCAGACTGTTTCTGTGCATCTGTAACTGCTTGGGACTCATTCCATATGTGGGACCTGATGACTGAAATACCCCTGATGAAAATAGAACAGTTATGTAAGAACTTACTGTAACGGTAGATCTTCGAGGAGATCTCAGTCATCAGGTCCACCTTCCCTCTCACCATCCTCCTTTTATGGGGTTCTCTTCTCAGAACTGGTTTTCTGGTGTATCCAGCCTTTTATTTTGGCATGGGCACCTCTCTCTTTGGTCCACCATGGCATGGGTTGGCTTCTTTAGTCTCCAGGGAAAGAACTGAGGAGGGAGCTGGGCCACTCACACCTTTATAGGGTTGGTGACGTTGGCGTGGGTGGCCACAGTGGTACTGCTGAAAATCTTCCATGTGGATCCTGCTTTACCGACGGTGAAGTTCCATATGTTGGACCTGATGACTGAGAGCCCCTTGAAGATCTACTGTTACGGTAAGGTCTTATGTAACTGTTCTTTCTGTAGCATCTCAGTTTGCCCCTACAAAGATACCTTCAGACTAAGGGGACAGCAGTAGGCATTTCCAGATGTACGATGGCACACTTGGTTTGATCCAATATATATGCAAATATGTAGTAAATACCAGAATAAAAGGTCCATCGATGAAGTCCCATCTCAGTTACTCCCTGAGCCACCAGACTTCTGAATGTCTCTTTTTCAGGAAGAGATTATCAGTGAATTGGAATACTTTAGGTACAGGTGCCTGGAAGTTCCAGGGCGTCCTGTGATGTTTCACGTAATTGGTTGTTATCCCTGATTTTTCTCTCTAAAACATTTGGGATGGTGTAATGTCAACTAAGTGAATAGGTATGGAAAGGAACGTTCCCCTCTCAGCTGTCCTTCTGAGCCAAACGAGTTTTTAACGAGTCACTATTGCCATGATAGATGGTGAGGGGTTGTAAGAGAAAATTACTCACTGTAGTAATGTTTATTCCTAAGGGAATCCATCAGTCCTCTTTAGAGTGTGCACTGAATCCACTGGATTTAGTTACCCTGGAGACTGAATTCTAGCTAATTTTAGAATGCTAGAATTAGAACTAAGCTCAGATTCTGTAATGTGGTCATGCTTCCTCTGGCAACTTAGAACTGATTCTTATGTGAACCAATTTTCAGGTTCTAGAAGGGGAGGCAGTGTAAGCATCTGTAAAGTTTACTGATGGATTCCTTAAGAAGAAACACCATTACTATGGTTTTTTTTTCTTCTAACACCAGGAATTCATCAATAATGCTATAAAGTGTGCAGACCCCATAGCAGTACCATGGGAGGCTGAATCCTATTTAGGAAAAAGATTCTACAACACAGTGTGCCAAAACTGGCATCCCTCCTGGACTGTATGTCCAGGCAGTAGTGTTTTTTTTTGAAGATGTGTACTATTTTCCAGGTAGCTGCTTTACAGATTTCTTGAAGGGGGATACCCTTTGTTGCTGCCGCAGAGGCAGAAGTGCCCCTAGTGGAATGTGCCTTATGGTGGGTATCCTGCCAGTTTTTCATAACAGAATTGTATGCAGGAGACTATCCAGCGTGAGATAGACCTGCTAGTTGCTGGTTTACCCTCTCCCACTTCACCATAGGTGATAAAAAGCTGTGTACAGTTGGAGCTTACATCTTTTGTGAGGTCCAGGTAGTAGCTTAGTGTCCTCCATACATCAAAGCAGTGGAATTTTTTGTTGCCCTGCGCTGGAATGTTCTAAGAAAAGCACAGGGAGGGCAGTTGCTGGTTCAGGTGGAATTGTGACACTATCTTAGGGAGGAACCTCCTGAGGACTGCCTTATCCCTATCGAAGATTACGTAGTTTGGATCTCTGCACAGTGTGCGCAGTGTGCGCAGCTCACTCACCCTCCTGACAGGTGAAATAGCAATTAGGAATGCTCCTTTCCATGTAACATACTTTAGGTCAGCAGTAGCCATAGGCTCAAAGAGTGCCTCCATCAGTTGAGAAGTGGACACATTTAGGTTCCAGGGAGGGTCAGAGTCACCTACAGGAGGGTACAGATGACTGAGGTCTTTAAAGAACCTTTTGAAAATGGCCAAGGAGTCAGTTTTGTCAGCTGATGTGTAAGCTGAAATTGCTGCCAAATGCACTTTCAGGTTTGATCCCCCTCAGACCTAGGGATTATAGCTGTACCAGATAATCTGAGACTATAGGCAAGCCTGCCTGCATAGTGATTTATCTCTCAAGGGCACACCAGAATGAAAATCTCTTCCATTTTGAGGCGCACTGGGGTCCAGGAGAGAGCGCTGAAACTGCTGAGCAGGGCTAGTTTTCTCCATTAAAGACCTGTAGTCACTGCTGAGTAGTAATTTCTTCTGCAGTGCTGGCAGACTCCACTCAACTGGCAGGAAAAGGAAGTGCAGCCATTCTGGGAGCCAGGGCTAAGACAACCATGTGAGCAGTGGCCTACCAGTTGGAGCCAACCAGGAACTGCTTGTGGACTATAAAAGGCAACTTTCCTAACATGCCCCACCGTGTGACTAGAACAGCATGGGAGTGGAAAAGGAGAAAAGAGAAGGCAAAAATCTGCACATACGGAGAGTTCAGCCAAGTAAATTTATTATATGACTCAAGATTAAAACAAACACAGATGTGAGCAAATAAGCATAGAGCGTCAACACTTCAGGAAGCAATGCTTGGCGGCTCCATTGCCTACCTTCAGGTAAATGCCCCCTACATAGGCAATCACGTGATTCATTTAGAAATACAGACTTTGACGGCAGATAAGGACCGCTTGGCCCACCTAGTCTGCCCATTTCCCTACCTAGAGGACAAGCTGCAGATCCTATTTAACCAACAGCCTATTTCTTCCTACCCCCCACAAAATTGCCTTATGTCTGTCCCATGCATTCTTGAATTCTCCCACAGTTTTAGACCCCACAACCTACTCAGGAAGGCTGTTCCATGTGTCCACCACCCTCTCTGTGAAAAAATACTTCCTCACATTGCCCCTCCACATGTCAGTATTGTTCCCCTGCACATTTTCATGAAAAGTGCAAATAATCCATTTAAAATCACAATCAGTAAACATAGAAGGTGACGGCAGATAAGGACTGTGTGGTCCATCTAGTCTACCCCTTTCCCCTACCTGATGCAACACCGCAGACCCAAGTTAATCTGCTGCTTACCCTCTCTTCCCTACTGCAGGAGTACTCTTATGTCAAGCACATGCATTCTTGAATTCCCCTACCATTTTTGCCCCCACCACCTCCTCAGAGAGGCTGTACCAAGCATCCACTACTGTTTCTGTGAAAAAGTACTTCCTCGCGTTGCCCCTGAGCATACCCCCGCCAGCCTCATATCATGCCTCCTTGTTCTTGTACACCTTTTCTGAAAGATGCTGCCCTTCTGTACCTTGTTTATAATCCAGAGGTACTAGAATATCTCTATCATAACCCCCTCTCTCTTCTGTCCTCCAGGAAATATATATTGAGGTCCTCTGGTCTTTCCTCATATGACTTTCGGTGTAGTCCTTGCACAATTTTTGTTGCCCTTCTCTGGACTTGCCTCTATTTTGTCTATGTCTTTACAGAGATGTGACCTCCAGAACTGGACACAGTACTCCAGATGAGGTCTCACTAGTGATCTGTACAGTGGCATAACCACCTCCTTTTTTTCTGCTGGTGATACCTCTCCCTATGTACCCTAGCATCCCGCTGGCTCTCCCCACAGCCTTCTCCGATTGTTTGGTTACTTTTAATTCAATTCAATTCACTTTATTTATAAAACAGGCGCTATTCCAAAGGATCATAGCACCTTTACAATTAAAACAATAAAAATGTAAAAATAATCACTGCCAAATAACATTACGAAATAATCAAAAGCAGGTTAAAATAAATATGACTTCAAAGCAGTTTTAAAGCTCTCCACAGTCAGGCACTCTCGTATCTGATGAGGTAGAGAGTTCCACAGGGTTGGGGCCATGAACATAAAAGCACGGGCCCCCAATGTCTTTAACTGAACCCTGGGAACCTCTAGCAATCCCTCAGCAGAGCAGAGTGGTCAGAGGGGGCAGTAAGGAAACAGAAGCTCTTGCAGGTAGCCCGGTTCCTGTCCATGTAGGGCCCTATAGATCAGCAAACCAACATTGAAGGTGATCTACCACTGAACTGGCAGCCAGTGCAGTTCACACAGCACAGGAGTAATATGACTGGATCGAGATGACCCAGTCAACAACCTGGCCACAGCATTCTGCACCAGCTGCAGGCAGTGGGTATCAACCCTCGGAAGCCCTAGGCAAAGGAAGTTACAGTAGTCAAGGCGGGAGGACACAAAGGCATGAATCAATGTTGGAAGGACATTGGATGGAACTAGGTGCTTAATCCAGGCGATATTCCTCTGATGGTAAAAAGAGGATTTGGCAACAGCCGATGCCTGTGGATGAAGCATCAGCTCGTTGTCAAATATTACACCCAGATTTCATGCCTGTTCAGAGGTCAGAAGCTGGCTGCCTCTGAGCCAAAGCCCAGAGGCAACACCAGCTGCCAATCCCCCAGTCTGATGGCCCGGATCCACGACCAATACCTCAGTTATATCAGGATTCAACTTCATCCAGCTGTCATTCATCCAGTCATGAATGTCAGCGAGGCAGCTGTTAAACACTGAGACTGCACTAGCCTGCTCAGGAACAAAGGACATATACAGCTGGGTATCATCTGCATAACAGTGAAAACCCAGCCTGTACCTCCTTATAATGTCTCCCAACGGCAGCATGTACACCATGAACAATGTGGGGGACAGCACAGAGCCCTGTGAGACCTCACATGGCAGTGAGAATGAGTCAGAAGAAACAATCTCTGACACCACCGTCTGAGATCTGCCAGAGAGGAAAGCTTGAAACAATCCGAGGACGGTCCCTGACAGGTCACAGATGAAACGCAGGCACTCCAGCAGCACCCCATGGTCCACGGTGTCAAACGCTGTGGAGAGATCAAGAAGAACCAAGATGGAACAGCTTTTCCTATCTCTCTCTATTAGGAGATCATTGAGAACCCAAACAAGGGCAGTCTCAGTGCTATGCCTCTTCTGAAATCCAGGCTGGAAAGGATCGTAGATTTCAAGGATGGTAAGATGATTCTCCAGTTGCAGCACGATCACCTTCTCTATAACCTTCCCCACAAAAGAGAGGTTAGAGACTGGTCTGTAGTTAGCAGGACAGTCAGGATTGAGAGAGGATTTTTTAAGGAGGGATGTCGCCACCGCCTCCTTCGGGGATTCTGGAAACTCACCCAACTCTTATTTTTTTTTTTTTTAATTTCTTCATTCGTACATAACCTTTAAGCAAAATGCTCTTTTTGAAAGGTTCCACATTGTGACAGGAGGACAATACAGAAAGGTAGTTACAGAGTATGGGTGCACAAGTACAGAGACAAAAAATACAAGAAATAACAGCAATTGGTCTATTTACAGTTGTAAGCTATCTCATATAGAGATACATATTGCAGTTAGTACAGCTCAAGGTACATGGTGATTGCTGTGGATTTACGGAACTAATTTAGCAGGAGGTAAAGCAGCCAGGGGAAGCATTGTCATTATTTCATATAAAGTCAGGAGGGAAGAGACTCAAAGTAGGCTTTCACACCCTGTATGTTAATGCAGCCAAGAGGAGGCTTTGTCGTTAATTCGAGTCGGGGGGGGGGTAATTTTCTGTGTAGGACTGACCTAGTAGGAACATAATAGAGAGCAATGTGAGGGAGGTCCGTACACAAAATAAGCTGGTGGGAAGACAGGTGCTTTGAGAGAGTCACATTTGTGAAGGGTCAAGTGGCAGGGGAGGGACTTAAAACAGAGTGCTGAGTTAAGGACAGTAGATAGAAGGCCCATCGACAGGCTGTGGCTATGGAAGGCTCAAGTTTGAGGGCTGGCAAATAGTAGTAGGAAGTAGGAGTTTAAACTCAGGGTTACTGGCCATTAGGGTAGCAAATCTGAGAATGCATCCCAGGAGTAGGTTGACTCCAAACTACTGGGTGCTAGCGGTACAGGTTACCTGCATCTGCAAACCTCAGCCTTGGCAAGGTGACATTTTAGTTCCACCCTGAAGACAGGGAGGATGTCAATGAGTAAAAGGTGTGCTGGGACTCATTTAGCCAAGAAGGAGCCCTGTATGCGAAGGGCTGTTGGCCAAGCGCCATTTTTCTGAAGGGGATAGCAAGTGGGCTGTGAGTCTGCCTTCTAGTGCGGTACCCGGATTTACCTCGCCAGAGCAGTTCTTTGAAGGCCAATGGAGCTTTACCTAGGAGAGATTTCATGCCAAGCAGGCACGTTTGGTATTTGATTCTGCTGGCAAGACTGAGCCAGTTAGTGCGCTCGTAAAGAGAGTAGGTGTGTAGGAGATTATCAGCCCCTACAGCCAGCCTGCAGGCCTTGTTGAGGGATGTGCTTACTCATTTTAGTGCAGTGTCTGATGCTGACCCATAGACCATGAGCCCGTAGTTAATAACAGACAAGATGGAAGAGGAGACTGCCAATCTGAGTGCTTCAGGAGTTATGTACTGTCTGTGCCTGTAGAGAACTCCAAGTTTGGTGTTCACTGTTTTGATGACCTGATCAATGTGCTGCATGAACGAGAGGGTGTCATCAATGATCACGCCCAAATATTTAAAAGAGTTGACCTGCTCGAGTGCAGCAGCCTTGTTGTTATTAATAGTAAGGGACAGAAGAGATCCCTTGTGCTGGCGAGTGGTTATCAGCATAGTCTTCATCTTCTTGTAATTGAGAAGCAATTTCTGAGAGCTGAACCATTCCTCCAAGCAGCGAAATGAGTACTGCAAATCATCCTGTTGGTGCTGAAGCTGGGCACTACTACTAAGGATGACAGCATCATCTGCATACAGAATAATCTTGCTATTGCAGGCCTCTGGAAGCCTGTTGATGAACAGGCTAAAGAGGAGGGGGCCCAGTAAAGACCCTTGTGGGACACCCAGTACTATATCCCTAGACGAGGAGATACCTGTCCCAATTTTTACACTCTCTGACACCACCCTCTGAGATCTGCCAGAGAGGAAAGATTGAAATGATCTGAGGATAGTCCCTGACAGGCCACAGATGAACCGCAGGCACTCCAGCAGCAGCACCCCATGGTCCATGGTGTCAAACGGATAGGTAATCCTGGAACCAGAGGATGGCTTCAGATGCTAGGCCGAGGTGCTGAAGCTGGTCAAGCAAGATGTGATGCCTGACTGTATCAAAGGCTTTGGTGAGATCTGTGAAGATAGATCCCACCAGGCTGCCCCCGTCCAAGGCCTTGTGAACATAGTCTGTGAATTCAACTAAGGCCATAGCTGTGCTATGGCACTGACAGAATCGATGCTGTTGTGGGCACAGTAGACTGTACTTCTGAAGGTACTCCGTGACCTGGTCAGCCGTGATCCTTTCAAGCTCCTTAGAGAGGGGGGGAGAGGATAGATATTGGTCTATAGTTAGCAGTGGCAAGACCGGTCCCCACTTTTTAGGACTGGGGTGACTAGAGCTACCTTCCAGGCCACAGGGAATTTTGCCAGGGTGAGAGACTTGTTAAAGAACTTGGTGATGAGAACCACCAACTCGTCCAAGACAACTTCCACCAATTTCATGTCGAGTGAGTCACTACCAAGTCTGGTTTTACCCAGCACCTTAGTAATGTAGTTCCTAGCTTCCTTGGTTGTGACACGCTTGAAGTAAAAATTCGGATGGGTCAAATTATCTCGGGCTTTGGGCGGGTGTTGTGGGGGGGGGTCAAGGTAGCTGGGTAGGAGAACAGAACTGAGGTCGGAGAAGGCCACATTGAAGGCTTCAGCAATTGTGTGTAGATCTAGGGTTGGGGTGCCATTTAAGTTGAGCATGGAGGGGTGCTTCCTGTCTTCCATGCCCAGCAGCTCCTTAATGTTATCCCAGAATTGCTTCCCATTGCCCCAGTTATGTTCCAATTGCTCCTTGTAGTAAGCCGCCTTGGCATGCCTGGCAAGAGCAGTACACTTGTTCCTGGCTGCCCGATACTTTTGGAAGTCAGATTGGTTGTCCGTGCCTCTGGCAAGTTCCCAGAGGTTGTCCCGATCCTTCATCAGATCAAGGAGGTCCCTGGAAATCCATCCATTGGAAGCAGCCCTTATCTTTCTTTTTCTCAAGGGGGCGTAGGCATCACAAATATCATTGACTGTGGACACAAAGAATTGCAAAACCTGGTCAATGTCTTGGAGACTATCGAAAGGAGACCAGTCAATGTTGGCCAAAGCTGTCTTAAAGTTGCATTTTGCACCCCTCTTCAGGACACGGCTAAAAACAGACTGGGGGGGTCTTTTTTGCCTTATTAACCCATATACATGCAACTGGTGAGTGGTCACTGAGGCAATCAGGGAGCACCTGGACATTTTTGATTCTATTGGAGCAGTTGGTCAGGTTTCAGTCAAGCAGGGTGCCCTTTCCTGTTTTGCGGTTTAGCCTGGTGTTCAAACAAATCATCTGTGTGAGATACAGCTCTGCAGCTTGATCCTTAAGATGGTCAGTGCCTTTGTTAGTCCAATTAATATTAAAGTTTCCAGTGACGACAACCTCTGAGTTTTTCTTCAGTTTAGATAGGGCCTTCAGGACAACACCTAGCCCCTGGTTTGCTTTTGCAGGTGGTCAGGTACACTGAGGCAATGGTGAGCATCCTGTTGTGCTTTCCTAGCAAGAGCTAAACTGCTAATAGTTCATAATCACAAGCTCACTCTAATCACAATCACTCTAACGAAGACCAGAGTATCTCTGCAAGGATCGGGGCGATGACATCAAGACACCCCATTAAGAGGCGAGTTGGGCCTGGTCCAAACTATTGCAGGTTGGCCACATATTCTGGACAATCTGCATGATCTCCAGCCAGTCTAAGCCGTCCCAGCAAAACTGAGGAGGAGCAACCTCACACCAACCGCTGCCACCCCCCATAGAGTGAGCCAATCGAATCTCGAATCTGATGTCTGCCACCTTGTCAACAAAGAAGCGAGCAAACTCATCACACTTTTCCTATGAAAATGCTCTTTGAACTCATAGACAGGCTGGATTACACAGTCTGTCCACCATTCGAAAGAGCTGAGCTGGTCGATTCTGTGCTGCGGCGATCTCCCCAGATGGGAACTCTGCCTTCTTACAAGAGATAGCTGACTGATGGTCTCTATAATGCTCTACCAATCTAAGTTTGTCAGCATCAAGGCCCAGTTTCCACCAGCAATGCTCTATCCTTTGCCCCACTCACCGCAGCTCCCTCAAGGTCCCATCAAACCACAGGGGCTGAGGGCGGAGGCTGAGTGGGCGAACACGGACAGGAATAATAGCATCCAGGGCCCCCATCATGGCCTTATTGTAGGCCATTAACAAGTTATCTGGGCCCATGCTTGCACTCGGTAATCCCGATAGGTCCAGTACCGCCAGTAGACCATCTGGGGTCACACCCCTCAAAGGGCGGTATCGGACCATCTTCACAGAAGCAGGCCTATGGGGGGGAGCACGGAAGTTGAACCTTACAGTGTTATGATCTGACCATCCGACAGGTTCCACCACCAAGTCAGAGGCTTCCATCCCCAGCAGGAAGACCAGGTCCAATGAGTGACCAGACTTGTGAGTCGCAGAGGCAACTGCCTCTGTGAAGCCCACTGGCAACATCAGTTGGAGGAAGGTTTGAGCAAACTGCGAGAGTTCGTTGTCAACCCAGGTGTTGGAAGTCATCCAGAACTATCAACCTGGGAGACTCCAACACCATGTCGACAACGAAGTCCGCGACCTCCTGCAGGAATTGCTTTGTGACTCTGGGTGGACAGTAGACAAGAAGAATCCTGCACCCCCACACCTACGACCACCATAAACTCAAAGGATCTGGTCTCCCCAACTGTCACAGCTACAAGGCCTAATCCGGATCTAAAACAAATTGCTACACCCCTGCCCATGTGATCCAACCTTGGAAGGTGTATCACCAAGAATCCCACTGGAATCGCTGACTCCTCCAAAATGGGACCAGCATTATCATCCAGCCAGGGCTCGGTGATACAAGCCAGGTCCGATGACCCAACAAGATCGTCTATTATAGCCATCTTGTTTTTAATGGACCTGGCATTGCACAACACTGTTCGAGTTGGATGAGACACCGAGACTGAACGGACCACCTGCCCGCTAACTGTAGAGCCCTTGGGTATGGGTACCAGACAAGATAAACCTTGGTCTGGGATCCATTTCACCTCAGGGCATCTCCTGGTCCTTACTACCCCTATCCGGCCACTCCGCTCTTCTCCTCCACCAGGTTCAGGGCCCCACGCACCTTTTACGTCATCAGATATGATTACCCCCAGATCCCTTTCTTGATTGGTGGCTGTCAGTATCTCCCCATCTTGTACTCCTCCCTTGGATTTCTGTGCCCCAAATGCATGACTTTGCACTTCTTGCATTGAATCTTAGCTGCCACACTCTTGATCACTCCTCATGCATGTTTATGTCCTTTCTCATTTTTGCCACCCCCACCCCACCCCCTCCGGATGTCAACCCTGTTGCAGATCTTAGTGTTGTCTGCGAAGAGGCATACATTCCCCTCCAGCCCCTCTGCAATGTCACTTATGAAGACATTAAAGAGGACTGGCCCCAGCACAGATCCCTGTGGTACCTCGCTGGTCACCCCCCCTCTCCTTGGATTGAATGCCATTTACCACCATCCTCTGTGTCCCGTCACTCAACCAGTTTCTGACCCAGTTTACCACCTTGGGGCATGCTCCCAGGCTTCCCAACCTATTTACCAACGTCCTATGTGGGACGGTGTCGAAGACCTTGCTGAAATCTAGGTAGGCCACATTCACCACCCCTCTTTGATCTAATTCCCTGGTCACCAAGTCAAAGAAATCTACCAGATTTGTTTGACAGGACCATCCTGCTGTGAATCCATGCTGCCTCGGATCCTGTGCTCTGCTGGTTTCAAGAAATATCACAATCCTTTCCTTTAGCAGTGACTCCATTAATTTCCCCACCACCTTAGTCAGGCTGACTGGCCTATAGTTGCCAGCTTTGTCCCTTTTCCTACTTTTGTGGAGAGGGACTACATTTGCCCTCCTCCAGTCCCCTGGAACCACCCCTGTCTCTATTGATTTGTTCAATAGGACTGTTACTGGTTCTGCCAGCCCTTTTCTTAAGTTCTTTTAATATTCTGGGATGTATCCCATCTGGCCTCATAGCTTTGTCCCCTTTCAGATTTTCGAGTTTCTTTAGGACTCTTTTCCTCTGTAAACAGGCTGGTTTCCACCTCTCTTCCATTGGTGCTCTTATCGCTCAATAGTGGTCTTTCTCCTGCCCCTTCTTCTGTGAATGATTGTTGCTTTTTCTAGGGCCCCCTCCACACACACTCCTCCCTCCCTTTTTAACCTCACAATCCCATGCCTGGTCTACTTTCTTTCACTAATGTACCTGAAAAAGGTCTTGTCTCCTTTCTTAATTGCCTGGGCTATTTTTTCCTCCATTTGCGCCTTTGTGCTCCTGACTGCTTTCCCCACCTCCCTCTGCTTTTTCAGATACAGTTTCCTGTCCCCCCCCCCACCCCGTGTTTCCTTGTACATCCTGAAAGGTAGCCTTTTCTCTCTTACCTTCCCGGCAACGTCCTTTGAGAACCATAGTGTTTTTTTTCTTTCTCTTTGTTTTGCTTAGTTGCTTAACATAAAGGCTTGTTGCCTCTGCTATGGATTCCCATTGTTTCTCTACATCTCTCCCTTCTTCCTCTGCCATGGCTTCCTTGAGACATTCCCCCGTTTTTGAGAAGATGGCCCATCTGAAATCCAGGACCCTTGCTTTCATGTAGTTTGACTCCTCCACTGTTCCCACATTGAACAACACTGTATGGTGATCACTGGACCCCAGATGGCTACCCACCACTATATCGGTGACTCTGTCCCCATTGGTGAGTACCTGGTCCAATATTGCTCCTTCTCTGGTGGGTTCCGCCACAAGCTGCTTGAGGCACGCCCCCTGCAGGGCATCCAGAATGCCTCTGCTCATGGCTGTAACTGCAGCCTGGATGCTCAAATCCACATCAGGCAAACTGAAGTCTCCCACCAGCAGCACGTCACCTTTGGCTGTCATTCTGTGGATGGCTTCCACTAGTACCCTATCCATCTCCTCCCCTTGTGCTGGAGGTCTGTAGATCTTGCCAGTGTGAATGGCAGTGCCATTTCCTGTCTCCAGGGTAACCCACAATGCTTCTGCTCCCTCCTGCATTCCCTGAACTTCAGTTGCTTTAATTCCCTCCCTGACATAGATAGCCATCCCTCCTCCCGTTTTTCCCCCCACCCTGTCTTTTCTAAGTAGAGTGTAACCTGGTATGACTATATCCCATTCATGGTTCCCTGTGTACCATGTCTTGGTAACAGCGACAGTGTCCAGGTCTGCCTCTGCCATCAAGGCCCCTAGGTCTGGGATTTTATTTCCCAGGCTGTGGGCATTCGTGCACATGGCCTTCCAAGTTTTGCAACCTCCCCTTCTAGTAGATCCCCTCCTATCCTCATGTCATCCTTCCCTTCCCCTCCTGTTTTTTTCTCCCATTCTTTCTTGTCTCTGCCATTCTACCTATCTTGGTTACAGGTTTGATTTGTGGTTTTTACTAGCTTCCGAATTTATATGTGCTGAATTGTACCTGCTTTTGCGAGTCATAATAGGGCTTTTAATTTGTGCTATTAAGTGCTGCAGTGGTTTCAAGTGTTGCAGTGGTTTTAAACCTTTGAAAAAAAAAAGACTTAAAAAGCAGCCCTTCAGCTTATTCACCCCTTGCTCTGGCTGGAGAATTGTGGCTGCCTGCTGATCCCAGGCTGGACATCTTGTTTAATTAAGTTAACTCCACTTTCTGTGGGCTTATTTAACCTGTGCCCGCTGTGTTGTTTGCAGAATCCTTCCAGGAACCTCAGGGCAAGCCGCCCACTGACCGCACACGGACTGGACCCAGCACCAAACCCAACTTGAATTTTCTTCCGCCTGCCCCCAACACTCTATTAAATGGTTGTGCAGCCCTTTTAGATCCTCCCTCCCTAACCTAGCCAGACAATTGCAGACTGGGTGTAGAAGCCAGCCCCACACAAAGGGCTGGAATCAGTCTATTCTTCTCGGGCACAGTATCTGACACTAAATCTACAGGCTGTTAATACAGACATCCTGCCCTGCCTACCTTAATTTACTGCCTACGCTCCACCCAACCTGGTCCTATCTACGGCCCTTACTCCACCTTTACGATCTTACCATAGCTTGGCAGAAGACACTAGGAGAAAGGACTGCTGTGTGACTGAACTTCTCTACTGGGACTATATTGCCCTCCTTTCCTCCCCTCCCAAAGCTAGTTCTATTTTTATAGGCACAGGATTTGACTGACAACAGGAACTTCCTGTTTAGGGGCAGGAAGTGAGTGATCACAGAACCACCAAGGACCCACCATCCTAGAAGGGCAAGAGTAGCTCTCCGGCCCCCTCTAGCTGCTGGAGGTCTGCCTCTGAACAAGTAAGTGGTCTACTGAGAAATATAGGATATTCTTGTCTCAGAACAGGACAATCAGGAGCTTAAAGGGCACACAGGCAGAAAGTAAGGAGAGAGAAAAAACAGAGGAAAGAGTAAGGATTGCAAACAGTTAAGGGGCTAGAAATAAGACATGATTGGAGTGGTGCAGTGCAGTGGCTGTGGAGCAGCAGTCTTCAGGAGATGTTCTGGAGGATGCGGTGTTGTCCCATCTGCAGGCACCTCTCTGGGCTGAGGGAGGAGGTTGCTCATCTCCAGGCTGAGTTGGCCAGGATTTGTGGGACCTCCTCTTCCATCCAGGGACCACCAGTGCCACTGCCGTTGCCTCAGAGGTTGCCAAGAAAGAGGAGCGGTTGGACCACAGTGGGCTCAGGGAGGGTGAGGGTGGTGGAACAGAGGCACATCCCTCCAGTGTACCTCTCCACAATTCCTATGCCATTCTGGCAAAGTGTGGTTCCTCTATGGAGGCACCTACAGTGGAGACCAAGGAGGATGCTGGGAACCTCCACAAAGGAGACCCACAGGAGGGTGGCAGGGGACCCTGCAGGGGAAGGAAACAACTCCTGGTGGGGACTCCATTGTTAGGAAGGTAGAACTGGGGGAGGAAGGGGAGAGGGAGGTAAGGTGCCTGCCTGGCGCCATGGCTTGGAGGGACAGGGAGCGAATCCTCAGGATTGCTGGAGCAGCTGCATAGGGGAGGGAGCTGGATGTCATTGTCCACCTAGGGACAAATGACCTGGCTAAGAAAGGGATTAGAGAAGTGCAGGTAGAGTTTGTGGAATTGGGGAGGGCCTTAGTCAAGTACGCATGCGGTAACCTTCTCGGAGGTGCTACCATCTATGGCATAGGAGAGGCTAGGGTGTTCCGTACCATGGGATTCAATCAGTGGTTGAAAAACTGGTGTGGAGCTCAGGATTTGGCTTCATTGGGGACTGGGGTCCACCTGGGTGATGCAAGCCCATACTGGCATGATGGGCTGCATCTGTCCAGGAGGGAACCAGGATCCTAGGTGATAGGTTTAAATGCTTCAGTGGCAAGCTTTTAAACTAGCCAAGGGGAGGCACTGGAAAGGAAGGAAAATCTAGCCCCCAAACAATCATGGTATAGAGTGGCAAACACCAACATGGAGGTGTCGATAGGGAGAAGGGCGGGTAAATGGAGAAAGTGACAAAGGCAAGAAGGACAGGGATGGGGCAAAAGGAGTAAGGCCATCAGGAAATGGAGGGTAATGAGTACCAATGCCGTAGTCTGGGCAACAAGCTCCCTGAGCTGGTGGCCTTAATGGAAGAGGGATGCCTGAGATATCGTAGCAGTCACAGAAACATGGTACACAGAGAACCATGACTGGGATGTTAACATACAGGGTACATAACCTACAGGAGAGACAGGGAGGGGAGAAGAGGGGGAGGAGTAGCTCTCTATGTAAAGGAAGGGATAAAAGCAACTGAACAAAAGAGTAAACAGGGAGGAGAGGAGGCACTGTGGGTCACCTTGGAGACTGGAAAGGGCACCACAATCCGCACAGGGGTTGTGTACAGACCCCCATGTCAGGGGAAGGAATGGACAAGGATATGATGGAAGGCATTCTTAGGTTGGCAGAGAAAGGGGAGATACTGTTGATGGGAGACCTGAATATGCCAGATGTTAACTGGAGCACATTTGCTGCAGCCACATCCAAGAGCAGGGCCATTCTTGACGCCCTACAGGTGGCAGGCATTAGACAGCTAGTTTCTGAACCCACTCATGAGGGAGCAATCTTAGACCTCGTACTCTCAAACGGGGGCAGTGAGAGGATCTCAGATCTAGAAGTGGGTTGCCATCTGGGGACAAGTGACCATCAAACAGTGTGGTTCACGTTAAGCTCAGCTACAGAGTCAAGCCATACAAAAGTGAGGGTACTGGACTTTAGGAGGGCTGACTTTGGCAAGATGGGAGAGTGCCTCAGAAAAGCACTAGCAAACAGGCTATAAGGAGGTGTGGAGCAACAATGGGGAATTATCAAAACTGCCATCACAGAGGCAACAAAGCCTTTGTGTGAAGCAAATAAACAAATCAAAGCTGAAAGAAAAAGCCACTATGGTTCTCAAGAGAGGTGGCTGTGAAAGTCAGGAAGAAAAGATAGCATTCCGAAGTATAAGGAAACACAGAAGGAGCAGGACAGAGAGCTGTACCAGTTAAGGCAGACAGAAGCAGGAGGGAAGTCAGAATAGCAAAGGCCCAAACTGAGAAAAGATAGCCAACTCAGTTAAGAAGGGGATAAAACCTTTATAGATACATATAGCGGTAGAAAGACAAGGGAGGGATAGTGAGGCTGAATAGAATGAACAGTGGGTGGGCAGAGGGGGACAGTGAAAAAGCAGGAATACTGAACGAATATTTCTGCTCAGTATTCACAAAAGAGGAGGGGGAAGTGCCTAATCCAATTAACAGAAGCACTCTTGATAGGGGAGTCAATCCTAGTCCTTTCACAGAAGAAAGGGTTCTGCAAGAACTCCTAAAACTGAAGGTGGACAAAGCAATGAGTCCTGATGGAATTCACCCCAGAATTCTAAAAGAATTAAGGAAGGAACTAGTGAAACCACTGGCTACTCTTTTTAATAAATCATGGGAGGATGGTGTGGTACCCGAGGACTGGAGGAAGGCAGATGTGATTCCCCTTCACAAAAGTGGGACCAAGACAGAGGCAGGAAACTACAGACCTGTCAGTCTGACCTCTGTGGTAGGGAAAGTGATGGAGTCACTTCTGAAGGAAAGAATAGTTGAGTACCTAGAGGTCAGTGGAGCACAGGATCCAAGGCAGCATGGGTTCACAGCGGGAAGGTCATGTCAGACGAATCTAATAGATTTCTTTGACTGGGTGACCAAAGTAGTAGACCAGGGAGGGCTGTAGACATGGCCTACCTAGACTTTGCAAGGCATTTGACACAGTCCCACAAAAGATTATTAGTCAAATTAACCAGTCTGGAGTGGGTCCCAGGGTGGTAGCCTAGGTAAAACATCGGCTGGACAACAGGACACAGAAGGTAATTGTAAATGGAGTCCACTCTGAAGAAAGGGGTTACTAGTGGGGTACCGCAGGGTTCAGTATTGGGTCCAGTCCTTTTTAATGTCTTCATCAGTGACACTGCAGAGGGACTGGAAGGAAAAGTATGCCTTTTGCAGATGACACAAAGATCTGCAACAGGGTTGATACACAAGGAGGCGTGGAAAGGATGAAAAGGGACTTGGCAAGATTGGAGGAATGGTCAGACATATGGCAGCTAGATTCAATGCAAAAAGTGCAAAATAATGCACCTGGGAAACAAGAACCCAGGGAAGAATACACAATGGGTGGGGAGGTAGTAACAACAACAAAACAGGAAAGGGACCTGGGGTAATCATATCAGATGACCTAAGGTTAAGCAAGCAATGTGAGAAGGCAGTAGGGAGGGCCGGGGGTATACTGGGATGCATAGGGAGAGGCATCAGCAGCAGAAAACAGGAAGTTGTTATCCCTCTGTACAGACAGTTGGTGAGACCCCATCTGGAATACTGTGTCCAGTTCTGGAGATCCCATCTCCGCAAGGACATAGACAGGATAGAGGCAGTCCAGAGGAGGGCAACTAAAATGGTGCAGGGCCTGCAAAAGAAGCCGTATGAGGAGAGACTAAAGGAGCTTAATATGTATACCCTTGAGGAAAGAAGGGAGAGGGGGGACATGATAGAAACTTTCAAGTACCTCAAGGGAATCAACAAAGTCCAAGAGGGTAGCATCTTTCAGAAAAAAGAGACTTGCAAGAACAAGGGGACACAATTTAAAGATAGAAGGAGGGCGGTTCAGGGGCAATGTGAGGAAGTATTATTTCACAGAGAGGGTAGTGGATGCATGGAACAGCCTTCCTGAGGAAGTTGTGGGGACTAAAACTGTGGGAGAATTCAAGAATGCATGGGACAGACATAAGGCAATTCTTGTGGGGCAGGAAGATATAGGCTGTTGGTTAACTAGGATCTGCAGCCTATCCTGTAGGTAGGGAAATGGGCAGACTAGATGGGCCTAGCGGTCCTTATCTGCCGTCAAAGTCTATGTTTCTATGTTTCTATGTTTACCTAGGTCTGTCACTAATCCTGGCATTACTAATTGCTTCCTTCTTGAGATGTCTGCTATCTAAAAACCATGATGTACTTGCACGCCTACCTATTCTGTTCCCTGTGGACCCTGCACCTCACTGCAGTCTCTCTCCTACTATATGTAGGCCCTCTGGAGTCACATCACACTAATGACTATTCTCACTCCAATCTCATAGCCTTGTGGCAAGCAAACGTGCGTCCCCTCTGGTGCTTCCTACCTAAAACTATGAGACTTGCTTTTAGACTGCTCAAATGCTTGCGCTACCACTGTCATAAAATATCTTACAGGAGGAGCTGGCTATGCCACCTCCTCTGGTTCTCTGCTGTCCTAATCCTTCTTGCAAGAGATGTTGAACTGAACCCCGGACCTACCTCACAACAGACCTTTAATCACCTACCCCAATCCTCTCTTAAAGGTCTTAAAATTGTGCATCTTAATGTTCATAGTTTCATCCACAAGCATGCTGAGCTGACTGCCTGGGTTAACCTAATATTCTGTGCCTCACGGAAATGTAATTGAAGCCTACCATCCCTGACTCAGCCTTCATGCTCCCCAACTTCAGCCTCCTGCTCTACAGATACATGGGTAAAAAGCAAGGTGGTGGTCTTTTGATATACTACAAAAGTCACCTCAATATATCCCCCATCCAGTACAACCTAGCTCCCCCCCACTGCTACCTGTGAATTCCTTCATGGGCTCCTTCTACTAGGAAACACAACAAAAATTCACATAATCTGCACTTACAACCCTCCAAAGCAGGGTATCAAAGGGTTCTGTCATCTGTTTGATAACATCAGCCCTAAAATCTCCACAAATTAGGTACTTATTTGTGGTGACCTCAAATTAAACTGATCTGGTGACAATGTCAGACAGTATGAACCACTTCTGGTGGCCCTCAGCCTTACTCAGCTCATCAGTGAGCCTACACTAAACCACCGTCATAGGAGTTGAGCTTCACTCCTGGATTGGTTTCTGACTAACAGGCCTGATAGGATCTCTGCATCTGGAGTTCTTCCTGACTCTATCTGACCATTGCCCCATCTTCTGCGTTTGGAGAGTCTCCACTCCCAAAATTATACAAGTGAGAGACTTCTCCCACTTCAGCCCTGCACTCTTTCTTCAAGATCTTGCACTCTCAGACTGGGCCCCAGTACTCTCTACTACAGATGCCACAGGCGCTCTTGACAATCTTCTAAACATCCTCCCCTCAATGCAGGTAAACATGCCCCTCACGTCAGAATGAGAGTTAGAGGCACTATCACTAAATGGTTACATGGAGACCTGCTCTCCCTCATGAAAGCCCGTGATAAGCGCTGGGGTAAATTTAAAGCCTCTAAGGAACTGTCTACCATGAATACTGGCAGCTCTGCAACATTTGCTAAAAAGCCATATGTAACGCTAAGCATGAATAATGCAAGACTGCTCTCTTATCTTCTGCTAGGGATCTGCGAAACTTCTGGCGCACTATAAAAACTGTAGTCGGGGGGGTTATAGCCAATGTGATATATCAGATATGACTGTCGAAGGTAAAAACTGCATTAATGCTGCTACCATTGCCAATGCTTTTAAAAAGCAATTCTCCGATCTGTTGGCATACACCTCCCTGTTTGCTACCAACAATGATGAGTCATCTACCTCTGACCATTCCTCCCCTCCTGAATCTCTATCTCGCCCACCTTTCTACCTTAAGACAATCTCAGTGAGGGAAACCTACAAGCTTCTCACCGGCCTTTCTCCTTATATGAGCGCTGGTCATGATGACCTTGAACCAAAACTCCTAAAGATTGGGGCCTCTTTGCTTGCACTCCCAATATCCCATATTATTAACCTCTTTCACACCACTGGAATTGTTCCTGCAAACTGGAATGAAGCAAAAGTTGTCCCTGTCTTCAAGCAGGGTGACCAAAAATGCATAGAAAATTACCATCCTATAGCCAGTCTGCTGTTAGCAAGTTAATGGAAAAGGTGGTGGAAGTGCAGCTGACGGACTACCTAATCATATCTGTCACCCGACCAGCACATTTTTTGTAAAGGCCATAGTAGTGGTACAGCCCTTGCTAAAGTTACATCTAAAATAAGGATTGCCATGGATCAGGGTAGGCTGTCTGGGGCCATCTTCGTGGACCTCTCAAAGGCCTTCAGTCCAGTGAACCACTCCCTACTCTGTGTCAGGCTTCACTCCTTCAGTGTGTCTGGTTCTGCCCTACATTGGTTTTCCAACTACCTCACTGGCAGGCTACAGCTTAAGTACAACAGGGCTCTGTTGGAACCTGTTCCTGTCACGATTGGTGTCCCCCAGGGATCTATCCTAGGCCCTATCCTTTTTTTTCTCTTCATCAATGACTTCCCAGTGGTCCCTACCTATAGCACCACCACCCTATATGCCGATGACCTGGTCCTCCTATCTAGCTCAGGCGATGTCCGTGCCATAAATCACAATCTACAAGCGGACTTCAATAAGCTGCAGAACTGGCTCCTGACAAATAAGCCTGTGCTTAGGAAACTAAGGAATAATAAAGGAATAAATAATAAACTAATAAAGGAAACTCAACTCATGCTCTTCAGCTCCTCTGCTAAGCTCAAGCAGTGTCCCATACCACTAAATGTCTTCAGTCTTGATGGTGTCCCAGTTGGCATTACATGCTCCATTAAATACCTGGGAGTTACTCTTGACCCCCAGTTGGACCTATCTCTTCACATTCAAAATGTGTACAGGGCAACTAATATCAAGCTTGGACTTGCGTACAGGGCTCGTGGATCCATTACTGCTGCTGCTCGGCTTGCCCTTGCTGAAGATTTATTCCTTCCCTCTCAGCTATGGGCTGACAACCTTTAGCCTTGCTGCAAAAACTAGCCTTGCCAAACGGGATGTGGCCTATAATAATATCTGCCACTTTGCCCTTGCCACCTCTCGACTTATACATTACTGTGAATTATACAGTAAACTACACTGGTTGTCCCCGAGTAATTATTGCTCATTCGTCTTGAGCTGCTTCACAGACAAAACTGTCCGCAATGCCACCCCACCCACCCTGTCCAAACTCCTTCGGCCAGCCCTACCATCATACTAACGCAGGTCAGTTGCCTTGCACCCCCTCCTAGTCTTTAAAACTCGTACACTGTCAGGTGATTGTGCCTTTGCTGTCTGTGCCCCTAGATTCTGGAAGATTCTGGAAGGTGGATTTAAACTAGGTGGGGGGGTGGTGAGTGGACAGCTGGTAGGCACTGATCCCATGGAGGGGAGACAAACGAGCTTACCCCTCAAGCTAAAGGAAAAGGAATTGGGGTAGTGGCACTGGAGGGATTAGGAGCAGGAAAAAGCAGGAAGGGGTAGGGAAGGAAACAGGGTGGAGGGTGGTCTCACTGAACACATGAAGCCTAGGTAACAAGTTGGCTGAGTTACAGTCCCTCTTGGCAGTAGGGAGGGTGGACATTGCGGCCATCATGGAAACGTGGGCCACCCAGTACCTGGACTGGGACATGGTGATCCCAGGATATAGGATATTCAGGAAGAATAGGGATAAGGGGAAAGGTGGGGAATGGCAATCTATGTACAGGAGGGGATAAGGTGTATAAGGGGGGAGGAGGGGGAGGAAAGCAGAACAGAGGCCCTATGGATGCAGTTTCAAGGCCTGAAAGGTAGGACACTGAGGATGGGGGTAGTATACAGACCACCAGCTCAAGGGGATGGCCTGGATAAAGAGTTAGCTGAGCAAATTAGAAGGCTCTGTAGGAAGGGGAACACAGTGGTGGTGGGGGACTTCAGCCTACCTAGGGTGGACTGCAGTGGAGCACCCCAGCTACCATGAGTGCAAAGGAGCAGGTTTTATTAGAAGCATTTCAGGACAGTTTCCTGGTGCAGTTGGTCCATGAGCCAACTAGATTGGAAAACACTCTGGACTTGGTA
This sequence comes from Neoceratodus forsteri, assembly GCA_016271365.2. Lineage (NCBI taxonomy): Eukaryota > Metazoa > Chordata > Ceratodontiformes > Ceratodontidae > Neoceratodus > Neoceratodus forsteri. The sequence goes on from CM057453.1 coordinate 33,510,502, forward strand.
CTATTAAATGGGGAGGCTATAAGGGATCTGGGGGTAGAGGACCCTCTGGCTGGGAGTGAACACCACACAGTATGGTTCACGCTCAATATGGGTAGGAAAACAGGGGGGACGGGAACCAGGGCGATTGAATTTAAGGGGGCAGGACTTCCGGTGATGAGCCTGCAGCGGTGAGCAACTTCCCTCTGAAGCTTTGATTATGAACCCCTTAAAAGAACTGATCCTACCTGCCATTCAGATATTTAAGAGCCGTTTAGATCTGGTATAACCATCAGACTTCTTTTTTACTCTCTGTTATGACTTTTAATCAATAATGATGGCTATAGAAATGAAGATGCCAGTGCAACATATACCACCGCCCACACCAGACAGGGCCGCTGGCTTGAAACGCTCCAAACAATCTACAAATAAATCTTCCTCTCCTTCCTCAAATCCTAATCTTTTGACAGAAGAAAACTTTTTGGAAGAAATTACTGACCTTAAAAACGCGATCAAGATGCTGGTTGACAAGTCTAAATCTGTTAAAAGTGCTATAGAGAAAATAAACATCCAACTCACCGATGCTGAAGCTAGAATATCCTCTATTGAAGACTGGAGGAACAGAACTGATCCAGAACTCCCCTCAATAAGGCATAAAATAGCTACACTTCTAGAAAATTTGGAGGGCTCAACTGCAGTTCGCTTCGCACAAGTGTCATCCGAGAATCTGGCTGGTAAATCACCTAACGGTGCATCCTACATTGTTGAGAGAGCCCACAAAGCTCTCAGACCCATGTCACCGAAAGAAGACCCTCCCCGTCCTTTTATCATCCATTTTCTAAATTATCTAGACAGAGTACAGGTTCTCAACAAAATCAGAGAAACGAAAGATCCTCGCTGGGACAGAAAAAAAATTAGAATCTCTCAAGACCTACCACATGAAGTACGACAATGCTGTATAAACTTCTCACCTATACTGTGCAAATTAATCAATGCTGGGATTAAATTCTGAATGATTTATCCTGCCAAGCTTGCCATTATTAAAGAAGGAAAATTATACAATGGCAAGAAAAAATCCTGGACTCTGTTTGGCCAGTCTTGGGCTGGACCCGTGATGTTATCCCAGTACAACATCACGGGTCTAGTCTCAGCCTCACTGTGAACCTGTAGATGAACTTTTGCTTGATTATGTGCTGCTTGATGATGTGCTTCATCGTTTCATCTTCTTTTAAATAACAAAAATATTTTTCCACAGAAAAACATCTTTAAAATGATTTTTTTTATTCTGTATCACAATGAGCCATTGTATAATAGCAATAATGCCCTCCAGGGTGTGTGTCGTTTGGGATAACGTCACGCCTCAGTTATTGGACGTACTCAGCCTGCGGCCTCATGCCCAACCACCTGAGGCATGACATTATCCCAGCACGACACACACTGCGTCGGGCATTATTACTTAATCATATGCTTTTGATTCCCCCGAACAAGTCATCCCACACCTGGTGAAGATGTTTCCAGACCTTTTCAAATTGGGTTGAATTAGTTCATTACCCTACAAGAGATCGTTCTGCTGGTTACCCAAGTTAAAGTTGTTTAGAGGACTTAGTTATTCAAATATCTGATCAGTAATATTATATAATGTTTAATTCATTTTCTCGTTACTGTTAGTTTCTACCTCTATAGATGCTAACAAACTCCAATCACAGGTAAACCTGTTTTTGTCAGTTTGTTGCTTACTCTCCTTATAATCTATAATATGTGATATGTTATGAGGTTATTGTTTTAAGTTTCCATTTGTGGCAATAACCAAGGTTCCCAAGCTAGATACATTGTAAAGGGAGCCTGATTAAGAAGGATGGGGAGGAGGGCCTTGGTGGATTGTACTAAGGTTTGGTGACTTTCCATATATACCATATTGCGCAAAACACCCTTAGGGGATAATGGGCTCTCGGGACTGGATCTATCTTTGAACTCCCTCCTATTTCATAAAAATTATGAAATGTCGTACACTGCCAGATCAACTCTATCTTGGGATGGTGGTTGTTATCTGGGGTTGATCCTCTCTCGAAAACCTGTTCACTTGTCTACTGAATTCCTGGGCCCTTCCCGTTTCTTTGACATTGTGTAGTCTTGAATATTGTCCAGCACTGGAATTGTTCTTTTTTAAGGTAGGGTACAAGAACAATATTTATTCGAAGCTTAGACTTCATTTAACTAACATTTTTCTTGGTTTTTTGATAATTTGACCCCGATCTTCTGTACAGTAAACCGCAATGTAAAAGGACTGTTAACTGCGCATTGCATTTTGCTTTTTCATAGTGTGACACCTTCTGGTGTTTCTACATTCTGGTTTCCTTACATATGTTTTGAGGGCTTACCTTCGATGTACTTTTTACTTTATCAAATAAATTGTATAGGTCGTAACCCAAGAAACTAGTGAACTGTTCAGTCCCTACCTAAGTCAAATAAATGGAAACGAACCGTCTCATAACACAAACAAGGCATCTAGTCTTCATTGTTTTGAGAGGTTAGTGGATCTAAAAATGTTTAATATGATTTTCCCTAGATCCTCTCATTTCTCCAAACTTTCCTGGGAAGAAGGGATGAGGATGAAGGGAAGAGAAAATAAGACGCTTTGTTTTTACACCACCTTTTACAGGACCCACATGTTCTGTTAACTAGAGTTAACTCCCTGATTCTGCCCTCTTTACCCATTCTGTGTCAACTTCAGAATGGGGAAATCCCAGTAAAGGGGGGTATTTGTATTTGTAATATGATGTGAGAGGAATTTTTTGGGGAGGAAGTGAAGGAGAAACTAAAATTACATTTTCTCCCTGAGAGAGACATACTATGTTAAAAAGGGTTAGCTCTTTTATTTAATCTTATTGATTAGACTTATAGCAACTATTAAGAAGTTATTCCTCGTTAAGTAGGGATTACTTCTACCAAATTGTTAACAGGCATTTGTCAATTCATGTTCTCCAGTTTTCCTCCATGTATTAGTCTGCTTATATTTACCCTGTTAACAGAACATATATTTATTCAGTTTTCAGAACAGGATTAGCTTTAGCTCTGACTTGAAGACTTGACATGTGGAGCCTTATCAGGTACTCCCCGTTTAAACAGGAAGATGCAACCTTATTTATGTCTTTACTGTTACATTGGAGACAAATATGTAAGACTTCAGGAGATCGCAGACATAGGTTATATTTTTTACCTAATATGGGGGAAGCTACTTGGCTTCAATACCCCAAAACCTAACTTTTGTTATGGGCTGTGTATTTCTCCATGTATATATCAGGGAGTCTAGGCACCATGCAATTCTGCTTAAAGTTGGACCAGCATAACATTCTGTGGTGATTTGCATATGCAGCCCATGATGCTTTGCATTGTGGGGGCATGTGTGATGTTGTATTTTCTTGAAACTTGGCTTCCCAGCCAAATGCCCCTTGGGGTAACCCTTGCCTCAGTATTTGCACACAGAGGTTCTTTGTCTTTTAAATGTTTTTTTATTTTAATGGGTTCACCACAATATATCCAAGGCACACTGCCTATAGGGTAGCTGGTCCATTCCACTGGGGTGTCAAACAGACGAGGCATACTGAAGAGTCCTGGTAGGACGAAACACGTGTCTATGTCTTCTGTTAGCACCCTTTGCAAACTGTGTGAGAGGCCTTTCGGCACCATGCAATTCTGCTTAAAGTTGGACCAACATAACATTCTGTGGTGATTTGCATATGCAGCCCATGATGCTTTGCATTGTGGGGGCATGTGTGATGTTGTATTTTCTATATATAGGCTTTCTTATATCTTCCTTAATTTTTTCCTTTAATTCCTGCTTAATATGAACTCCTTGTTGTGTAGTCCTCCTTTTCTGCCACAAGGTCCACTTCTCCATAGTGATGCCCTAGATCTCTAGAGGCTCTATTTATCTTAAGAGGTGGAAGATTATGATCCAGTTAATACCCCCCCCTGCTAAATAAGGGATGGATCTACCTCTCCATTACTTTTATTTAATGAATGTGCATTGGAGACATGATTATAGACGTTTGCCTAGGATTTACAGAGTATACCTGTCTCAAAACAGGATCTAATACTAAAACTACTTTTTCGGGGGAAACAACCTCCTTCCCCTCCTCCTCTCGTACAACGAATTAAATCTATCTATGCTTCCCTTTATTTCTACCTAATAACTTATATATCAGTGCTAGTTTAATTTCTAATATTTAAGATTGGGCTTTTTATTCCTTTTATTCCCTATTTACATACATGGTCCTTTTTTCTTTTACACACTCAACTGGGCTCATCCAAAGAAATTCTTTTGGGTATACTATTCCTTCTTTTTTTTTTACATAGAAACATAGAAGTTGACAGCAGATAAGGACCACAAGGCCCATCCAGTCTGCCCATTTTGTTTTCTGCCTTATAAATGTGCCATTGGCCTTTGCTCTGTCAATGGCCTATCTTTTCATACTCATCTGTATTGCTCCCTTATGCCTATCCCATGCCTGTTTGAAGCCCTGCACTGTATTCATATCCACCACTTCCTGAGGTAGGCCGTTCCATGCATCCACCACCCTTTCTGTGAAAAAGAACTTCCTCACATTATCCCTTAATTGGCCTCCCTCTAATCTAATGCTGTGTCCTCTTGTCCTGCTATTTTTCTTATATTGAAACATGCTAGACTCCTTCATCTTGTTAATGCCCTTAAGATGTTTGAATATTTCGATCATATCACCTCTCTCCCTCCTTTGCTCTAGGGTATACATATTGAGCTCTGTTAATCTGTCCTCATATGTTTTCTGATGATATGTTTTATTATCTAACTTTATCCATTGAGAGGTTTAAGAAATTTTAACAAGGTTTGAATTAATAATATACTAGCTTGGTCCGATCCACCTGGGCTCAAGGTGATCTTACTTTCATTTTATTAATAATTGGTTTTACTTCCTTTATTGCTGTTTTGAAGTCATTTAACAACAGAAATGCCTTGGTGCTCAAGTAGAATATCATTCTTAATGTTAAAGAGCTGGTGAGCTTCTTAATCGAAACAATGTTTTTTTAAATATTATGTTTAAAGGTTAAACTCACTATAATTACTATGTAGAATGTCCCTTATATTTCTTTGTTTGGACATATAGGATTGTTCTATACTACCTTTTCAAGTATTTTATGCAATTGGGTTTGGGGTGGGGGCTTACACAGGGCTCAGCTTGGTTAGAATGTTGTTAGGAGTTCAGTCTATGGAACTGGAGATTATTATATTTATACTCTTGTTTTGGATTTATTGTGCAGGGTTGTTTCATTTTTTTAGATGGGGTCTATTATGGGTTTTGGGAGAGGTTCTACATACAACATGGAATAAATGCAAAAATTTTAGGTGGTACTATAAAAATTGCTTTACTATCCTCCTTTATTATCCCTTTTTTTACTGTGCCATGTCAATTCTGCTAAAGATAGCCTCCTGGAATGTTAAAGGCCTACACCTAAAGGTTAAAAGAATGCACATTTTTTGTCTTTTAAACTCATTGGGATACAACCTAATATTTCTACAGAAAACCCATTTACTGACCACTGAAATAGAGCTACTTAAGAAATTTGGTTATACCCAAGTATTTGGAGTGGGTAGGTACTCATCAAAAGGTGGAGTAGCTATTTTAGTTAACAAATCATTAAACTTTACCTCCACACAGACCATTCGAGACCCAGAGGGAAGATATATTTTTGTGTTAGGAAAATGTAATCATTCAGATATTGTCATAGGCTCTGTTTATGGCCCTAATCCCAATACTGCACTTTTCTTAACCAACCTTTAAACTGCCCTAGCTCCTCTTTTATCACACAGGATTTTGATCGGCAGTGACTGGAATATCTCACCAGACCTGGCATTAGATAGGTCTATTCTATCTAACTTTACACTTCATTCTAATATTCAAGCATTAAACAAATTTGTAAACATTTGTAATTTTACTGATCCCTGGAGAACCCTCCATCCGAACACAAAAATATGATCTTTTTACTCACCTGTTAAATCATATTCCTGTATTGACTTCTTTTTAATCGCTAAAACTTGGATAAGAGATGCCCAGAGTTCACAGATTCTGGGACCATCTCTCTCTGATCATTCCATAATTGATCTACATATCTCTCTACCTGTTTTATACCCCGATATTCCATATGAATGTTAAACTATACCTTACTTAGGCAAGACTACATTATAAACTATATTAAAGTCTCTATTAGTAATTTCTAGAAGGAAAACTTTGCCTCTACAGATAGAATAGCTATTATGTGGGCAGCTTTAAAGAGTTATGTCAGGGATGATTTTATTTGATTTGCATCAAAGCAGAAGAAGCAACTTTCAGAAAAAGTAGAGTCTCTTTCAAAGAAAATAGAAAGGCTAGAAAACAAAGATCAGTCCTTACTGACAGAGTTAGAAATTAAAGAACTACAACAATGTAAGAATGATCTCTTTCTGCTTACTAAGGAAAGAGCAGAATTTATTATTTTAAAACCAAAAACAAGATACATTGATTTAGGGGGCAAGCCCAGTAACCTTTTAGCAAACAGACCTAAACACCAAGAAAAATCTAAATTTGTTGAATCAATAGTTTCTGAGAGCTCAGGTGAAGTTATAACGGATCCCAAAGATATTTTAATAGAATTTCATAAATATTATTCCTTATTATATGCCCAGATGAATAATACCCCCCACAGTTGAAGCGATACAAAAATATTTAATTAATTTTCTTTGTCCTATAATTAATCAGAGACAGGCCAACAACCTTATTAAACAAATACAGCAAAAAGAGATAGAAGATGCCATTGACAAGCTTGCTCCAAATAAATCACCTGGCCTGGATGTCTTTACAGCAAATTTTTATAAAACTTTTAAAAATCCCTTATCCCCTTGCTTCAAAATTTTTGTAAGTACATATTAAAAATCGGAGTTAAAGATAACTCACTTTTTGAAGTACTAATCATTTAATACCTAAACCTAATAAACCAAGTAATAAGATAGAAAATTATAGACCTATCTCTTTGATTAACTATGACATAAAAATTATTTCCTCTATCTTGGCACAAAAACTTAAAACAGTCTGGCACCCCCCATCTCTAGGGAACAAGTAGGGTTTCTCTCTAATAGGCAAGCCTCTGATCACATTAGGAAAATTGCCCATATTTTTTCTGCATCTGGTGACTCCTATTTCCCTATGGCCTTAGTGTTGCTAGACGCAGAAAAAGCATTTGATAGGGTTCATCACAAATTTTTATTTTGTACTTTTTCCAAGTCCAGATTTCCATGCAAGTTTATATCCTGGCTAAGAACTCCTTACTCTTCTCCCTCAGCTAGATATACTTTTAACTTGTACTGTGGAACCAGGCAGGCTTGCCCCCTACCATTCAATTTATACTTAGAACACTGCCCACCTGAGAAGCGTGGAACAGGGGATTGCTGAGAGCCTTAAGAGGTAAAGCCTCCTTCCCTCCAGCCTGTCGATGCTGCGCTCAATTTATTGTTGCCTACAGGTCACATGACACATCATGTGACCTACCCCTAATTTTTACTTAAAGTGTCCACTTTCCCCATTTGCAGCTTATACACTCCAACCACTAGGGGTTGCTGCAATCCTGCTTCTCTTCTAACCCTTTCTGCTGCTTTCCTCTTCTCTTCTAATCTCTACTCCCTCCCTTCTACCTCAGCCCACCTTTTAGTTGCCTTGCAAGTCTCAAACCCTGTACTCCTGACTCCAAAGTCTGTAGCCCATCCACTAAGCCAACGAACCAGGCCAATATCTACCTCTATTTTTTAGCTTTTTAACCCTTCCTTCAAAGAAAAATACTTGCCCTCTCTCCTTCTGCAGGTCTCAAACTCAGTACCGTTGCTGTCAGAGTCTACAGCTCTACAACTTAACCACCATATCTTTGCTATTTTAGCCTTACTTTCTAAGGCTGTCACAGTCTCTGACCCCCATAGTCTGCTAATAAAAAATATTTATTTTTTCTCTCTCTTGATACCACTGCAGGTTTCAAACCCTGTACCTTGTTAACCACAGTCAGCAGCTCCACCACTCAGCTATCATATCAGATTGTTGTCATCTATACTCTAAGACTCTCAAAGCTTCTAACCCCCATACTCAGCTAATATTTGACTCTTGGTGCTACTGCAGGCATCAAACCCTGCACTCTTGCTATTATAATCAGCAATTCTACCACTCAGCCATCACATTCAGACTGTTATTAGCTATAAGTTTAAGGCTCTCAAAGCCTCTAACACCCCTAGCCTACTAAAATAATATCCTTGGTGACACTGCAGGCTTCAAATCTTGCACTCTTACTATCAGACTCTGCAGCTCTGCCACTCAGCCACCATATCTAGCTCTTGCAACCTCTGGCCATCTCCCTGATCTACGGCAACGGGTAAGGAAGTCCACCTCAGTCCAGGAAAGCTGTGTGTGCCACCATTGGCCCAGCATGCTCAGAGCTCTACCCGATTGGTCCTTGCCCTGTCTGCCTGGTTATGACTGGCTGCAGCGACTGCTGACTCTGTGGCCAAGCTTCAGGGCTGCTGTGCCCATAGACTAGCATTGCAGTCTGCCACAACTTTTGTCACAGCACTGACCTCACTATCTCTTGGTCTCCTACAGACTGGGGGGCTGGACTATTATTTTCTGCCCCGAGCATAGCTGCCCAGTGGTTGCTAAAAAACACTTTTTGTTTATCTGCTGATAGTGTACACTGTTTACTGCCGAATCCGACAACTGTTTTATCTGTATTTTACTTCTGCTGTGCACTGCCGAATCTGAGGACTGTATTTTTGCTGAGTTATACTTCCTGCCTTAATTCTACTGCCCTCCTGTAACTCTCTCTGTCCCCTGCTCATGGGGCCTGAACAGCCCCCCCACTCACTCGCCTACCTGCCTAAATCCCCTTTTTTCTCTCCTCTTGCTTCCTCTGCCCTCACATTGTAGTACATCCTTCTCAGCCTTCCTCACAGCTCCTTTCTCTCTTCCCCTCCACAAACTATGCCTTCCTTCCCTACTATCCCCTGCCTCCCTCTCCTCCTTTTTGCCCTCACCCCATTGCTCCAGCTCCCTCCATCCTGCTTTCCATCCCCCCGCATAGCTATAAGCATAATCTCTCCTATAGCCACACTTGCACCACGCTACCTGACAACTTCCTTACCCCTAGGGCTCACCTCACCACACTGTGCCCTCACCTTCATACCAGAGTGCAGTGTGCCCTGTTACCACCACAGCTCACTATGCTCCTGTTCTGCATGCACAAAACTTCTGCAATCAAACACTCCTCAATCAAGTACCACAAGTTCTCCCGCGGGGAACTGCACCTGGCCACCCTGAAACTCCTTCTCCTACTCTGCTATTATCTGGAAACATTCACCCCAACCCTGGCCCTCGGGCTGCCATGAACTCCACTCAAACCAAGCACCTTGGCACTCTCTCCATTATCTGCCTGAACATCTGCAGCTTATTGTCTAAATTTGATCAATTACAAGCCTGCGCAAATGCTCACCAGCCCGATATCCTGGCAGTAGTAGAAACCTGGCTCACCCCCTTGGTTCCTGATCATACAATCTCCATCCCTGGCTACACTATCTTTAGGCTTGACCGAAAATCAAAATGAGGAGGGGGCTGCGCCCTTTACCTAAAAGACAATCTGATGGGGTACACTGCCCACACTTACCTACCAACACCAAATGCCCAGCTATTGCATATCAAAATCCTACTTGGAGCTCAGCACAAAGCCCTCTCAGTCATCGTCATTTATATCACTCCGAAGGAAAAGGGACCAGTCCTCCAAGCAGTACTGGAGTACATCAAATCACTCCCACCCAACTCCGTAGTCATTACATTGGGTGATTTCAACACAAACTGGTTGGGACCAGATGCTGGCGACACCAGGGACATGGTCACATCAGCAGACCTCACACAGATATTGGACTCCTCAACTAGAATGAACTACAAAACTGGCATCAGCACTTTACTGGACTGGATCCTGACTACTCACCCCTCCTGTCTCACTAGCTTCGCCGTACTGCCTGACTCTCTCAGTGACCATTCCCCCGTCAGCTGCACCTGGTCAAACAAATTCTGGAAATCTCCACCAAAGGTCATCCTGAGCAGAGTCCTACCCCGTGGGAAGCTAACCCACCTAAAATCACACCTACTAAATCAAGACTGGTCCCCATCAACCTGGCGCCCGATGCAAATACAACCTTGATCAATTCATATGCATTTTCAATGAAGCTTGTAACATCTTTGCCCGCAAAAAGTGAAAAATTAAACCCCTCTGCAATCCTTGGCTCACGGGTTCCCTCTTAAAGAAGCTGTAACACAGGGACCACCTTTGGGAACTAGCCAGAGAAACAGGAAAACAGGCGGACATCCAAAACTTCGAAAGAGCTAGAAATGATTGCACCAAATCCATACGCCAACTGAAATCTGAATACTACAAGACTGCACTTGCTGACACCTGGGGAAATGCAAGAGCATTCTGGAATAACATTAAAGATGTTACCGGGAAGGAGTCCAAATCACCCCCTACTGCAATCACAATAAACGGGAATACTATCCTGGACCTAAAAGTCATAGCCAACACCTTTAATGATGCCTTTGCCGACCTCAGCAGCATCCTCCCTCCTGACTTTTTCAACAACAGTGACCCCCCTCTTCCCACCCATCAGTCATCACCAAAAAATTGTCCCCCTTTCTACTTTAGAGCAGTAAGCAAAAATACTGTCAGGAAATACATTTCCAAAGCCATCAAAAACACTAGAGCAAGTGCTGACACACTGGACCTCAAACTTCTGTCCCTCACTCTAGACGAGGTTCTGGGGCCTCTCACCAGGATCTTTAATCTCTCCCTCTCTCTCAGCCAATTCCCTGACAAATGGAAGGCAGCGACTGTCACACCTATCCATAAAGGTGGTGACCGGACCTCCCATGTGAACTACCAACCTATCTCTATCCTGCCACCCCTCTCTAAGGCCCTGGAATGGATAGTAGCAGACCAGCTCACTGATCACCTGGACAAGCACAACATCCTTTACCGGCAGCAACACGGATTTAGAAAAGGCACAGCACTGCCACGGCACTTCTTGAGTTTACAGGAGCCATACACAACTCCCTTGATCAGGGTCGCCTAGCCGGAGCTACATTCATCGACCTGTCAAAGGCTTTTGACACTGTCCACCACTGCCTCCTGCTTCATCAGCTACTGAACATTGGTCTCTCCATGGAATCAGTGAAATGATTCAATAGCTATCTTGACAACAGGTCTCAATGTGTAAAAATATTAGGCGTGGTCTCCGACAATAAGCAGGTTCGCTCCGGTGTCCCCCAAGGCTCCATCTTGGGCCCATTGCTGTTCAGCCTGTTCCTCAACTCCCTCTCCAACTCCACCTCTCAGCAAGTCATACTCTATGCAGATGACACGGTGATTCTTGCCTCTCATCAAGACCCAAGCCACCTGCAACAAACCCTCCAACATGGCTTCACCTCTGTTGAAAGCTGGTTCAAAGAACATAAATTAATCCTTAATCAGAAAAAGACGAAGACCATGATTTTCACCAGCCACCAAAACAAGCACAAACACCACCAGCTCTCCTTCAACACCTGCCTCGGGGACTCTCTGGAGCAGGTTGACTCCTTCGGATACCTAGGAATCACCCTAGACCCACACCTGCCCTTTGGAACCCATATTACCAATGTCACTAAAACCGTGAATACTGGACTGGGCTTACTCTACCAGCTTCATCTGCACCTGACCAAAGAGGCCCTCTTTGCCACAGTTCAAAGCTCCATTATCTCCCAGATTGACTATGGTCTTGTCATCTATGGCACTGCCACTACCACTGCACTCAGAAGGATTATTATCACCCTAAACAAGGCCTGTCGACTTATCACTGGGGCCAAATGGTTCACACACACCTGTGACCTCTACTCACAAGCTAACTGGCTTTAACTTGATAATAGAATTCAGTACCAAACCTGCGTGGTTGCTAAGAAAATACAGTTGGGAACTGCCCCTCCCGGGATCTGTTCACTCCTTCAAACGAAAACCAGCTCCAGAATTATCAGGGGATCAAAGCCACAACTTTTCCATATCCTTCGCTGCCACACAGCCATTGGGCAGCGTTCATTCACCTACAGGGCACCCACTTGGTTTAATGGTCTTGCCAATGATACTATCAATACCACTGGGCTAGGGGCCTTCAAATCCAGGCTCCGTAACACCCTGGTTGCTTCTAGCATCTGCGACTGTCATGGATAATGTCTATGCAACTCCACTCTGCTACCACTCTTTCCTATATCTAGCTCCTTACATAACGCACTTGCCCTAGTTTGGCCTCTGCCCCACACGCTCTACAGCACTTGACAATGCCACTTTCCTGGCAGCTCCACTCCACCCCCCATCCTTACCTACCTCCACCTTTCCTCTCTTCTCACTTTCTTACCTCCCCCTTACCCCTCTCATTTCTTTCTACCACCCCCCTATTGTCCTTTTCATTTCCACTTTACCCTCTCCCTGTCTGTTCGAAATTAATTTGATATTGTTTACCCTTATTTGTGTAACAATTTTGTATATTGTCATGTGATAACTATGTCTTGACGTGGAACCTTTGTAAAAGAGTCCTGGGCTCAAATGTAATTGTAATCCTAGGATTGAAATAAATAAAAAAAAACAAAATAAAGAACCTCTGCTCTTTTTCTTAAATACTAACCCTCAAATTTTACGTATCAAATGTGAGAACCTTCAAAGTAAAATTTCCATGTTTGCAGATTACGTCTTACTTCATATTGCTAACTCAGAGACATCAATAAAAGCAGCTTTAGTCACTATAGATGAATACAGCTCCTTTTCTAACTACAAGTTAAACATTGACAAAACAGAGGTTATGCCTCTTAACTCTCTCTCTCTCCCCTTTAAAAATGATATACTAAACTTGGGTATTCCTTGATCTCCCCAGAAGTAAAAACATTTAGGTATTTACATAACAATAAATTGTTCTCAGTTAATTCAATTAAATTTAGAAGATTTACTCACTACAATTAAACAAGACCTTAAAAGATGGCATCATCTCCCACTTTCATTTTGGGGTAGAGTTGATGTTATTAAAATGAACATTTTCCCAAGGTTATTTCACCCCCTCAATATGTTGAATACCTTCATACCCCTGAAATGGTTTATAAATTTAAATTCAGTAATTAGTATCTTCATTTGTGATGGTAAAACTCCAAGAATATCATAAGAAGCTTACCCCCAAGGAACAAGGTGGCATTAAAGTACATAACTGTATATTATACTGCATGGCTTCACATATTAATAAATACACAAAATGGCTTTCCCCACATAGTTCCCTCAAAAGCAACCATCCTATATGGCTTGATATGGAACTAAATTTGATGAAGAAATGTCATGTTCATCCTGGCACTATTTTATACTCTTTGCTCAGGTCACTACCAACAAAATTAAAGGATTCAACAGTCAGAATTTCTTTGAAAGTGTACCATCAAATCTTGTTGTTCTTAGGCCTATCAGGTTTTAGGACTCCAGGTCAACCCATCTTCAATAATCCAAAAGAGTGTTTGAATTGTGTGTTGGGGTAAACAGGTGTTTGCTGGTGGAATTTAATGTATGTGATGTGGGGTGGATCTGTGGTTGGCAATGGCAAAGTTAGGATTCAGGCTGCTGTGGGGAAGTAAGAAAAGATCACCAAGGCAAGGAAGGGCAGTAGATCTGCAGAGTGCGTGTGTGTGTGAGTGTAGGGGGAGCTATGTGAGGGTGGGACTTTATTATGGAAATTTAAAGGGGTAGTTGTGGCTCTTGTATAGTGAGAAGGAGAATACAGGCTAGATGTGGGAAAGATCACCAAGCAGAAGGTTCGGCAGAGTGTGTGTGTGTGGCGGTGGGGTAAGGGTGGAATTTAAAGGGATAGTTGGGGCTGTCACTGTCAGGATACACAGCTGTATGGGAAAGATCACCAAGGGCACTGGCAGTAGATACAGGGTGTATGTGTGTGTTGGAATGTGAAGGTGAGTGTTATGGAAATGAAAATGGTCAAGGACAGCAGTGGCTGACAATGTCAAGATTCAGCTGTGGGGGGAATTGCAAAGGGCAGCAATAGAAGCAGGGTGCGTGTTCAAGTGTTTTTTTTAATAGTGCTCTTATTTATGGAAATGTAAAGGGATTGTTTTGGCTGGCAAAGTCAGATGGGTGCTGCATTATAAATTAACATATTCACTGTCTTTAGAATCATTTCTTTTATACACTTCTTGGGGTTTCATGAGTACACAGCTATGTTTAATGAGTAAATACAACCACATTATGAAAAGTAATATAAAAAGTAATAAGTAAATGTAACTGATTGCATTTATTTGAAAGTAACTAATAACTGTAACTGATTACTTTTTAAAAGTAACTTACCCAACACTGCTCAGTAGTCTTTTTCTTCCTTGTTCAGATTCACACCTCCAATAGCTGGGGGGGTGGGCTACTCTTTTCCTTTAAGGATGGCAAGTCTTATGTGTCTCGGTGATCCCTCTCTTCCTGCTTCCAAAAACAGGAAGTTCCTGTTAGCAGTCAAATCCAGTGCCTATAAAAGTGGAACTGGCTAAGGGTGGAGTGGCAGATGGGAAACCAGTACTGTTGTGTAAAAAGCTTTGACTCTCTCACTGTGTCACTTGTAAATGAAGGTCCCAATTTATGTTGCAGACCCTACACTTCCTTGGTGAGGCCTCTCCTGAAGTACTGTGTACAATTCTGGTGCCCATACTTTTAATTATTTATTAAATTTTGGTGACCGGGTAGGCCCACTGAGCCCCGAAGGCCCCTTTTTCAGGGGCGACCCGGGATAAGAGTACAATACAGGATATATAACAGTACAACACAGGGTATAATAGAGGAGACAACATTTGATTACAAAAGTTGTGGAAGCATAAGGTAGTTACATTTGATTACATAAGTTGTGGAAGCATAAGGTAGTTACAGACAGTGGTTATGGAAGTATGAGGTAGTTACAGACAGTGGTTTTCTAACATGGTTTTCATCATGACACAGTTCAGCCTTGATAGTATTTGGCATATCTATGTGCATGAGGTAGCTTTGGTCCCTAGGTATCCTAAGACTACTAGGAGGTCCAGGGTAGTCCCACCTTTAGGGGGGTTTGATATAGAAATGAGAGAGGGTGCCTTGAGAGCCGTGGCAGTGGCATACGCTTGTGTCCAGCATGTGGGCCTTGAGCCTAGTATGGAAATTCTTAAGTGTGGGGGCATCCTGGACCAGGGGAGGCAGCTTTTTTCATAGGCTAGGGGCTTGCCAAGAAAAGGATCTGCCGTCAGCGTTGGTCCAAACTCTGGGGACTTCGAGCAGTGTTCGTTCTGAGGTTCCTAGGGTTGTGTTTAATAGCTATGATTCCTGCTATGCTTGGAGGAGCCGGGGGTTTGAGTAACTTGTAGGTCTGGGCGAGCAATGGTTGTTGTAACCGGGCGGCCAGCATGGGCCACTGGAGCTGGGCCAGGGTGTCGCAGTGATGATGTCTCGGGTGGTCTTGTGTAGCGAACTGAGCTATTTTTTTGTATAGGATTTGCATTCTGGATTCTTCCTGCTTTGCCAAGCCCTGTATAATCGAGGCCGCATAGGTCAGGGTAGGGAGCAGGACACTTGTCGCAATGGAGAGCCTGGCCTCAGGGATGAGCTGGTCTCTGAGACGGTACAAGGTTCCGAGCTTGCAGTGAAGTGTCCTGGTGACCTGGTCAATGTGGTCTTTGTAGGTGATTGACTGATCTAGAGTTAGGCCTAAGTATTTTAGGGAGGGGACTACTTTTATGCATTTGCCAGATAGTGTGGAAAGTTGTAGGGATGAGGACCTGTCAGTTCCCAAGGATCTTGGTCCAAATAGTATTGCCTTAGTTTTGTCCATGTTAAGTACCATTCTATTCTCACACAGCCATGTCTCTAGGGATGTGAGGTCCTTTTGGAGTCGGGGACCGAGAGCAGCTACATTACCCAAGGATCGGTAGATGACAGTATCATCAGCATACTGTACAACCAAGCTCTCCCCACAGTAGGCACTTAGTTCATTTGTAAATAGGGAGAATAGGAGGGGGCCTAGTATTGAGCCTTGAGGAACTCCCTGTTGTAGTGGTAGTGGCCCAGACATGGCCCCCTTCCAAGTGACCCTCTGTGTCTGGCCAGATAAGTAGCTCACAAACCACTTGAGGGCATGGGGGTCTAGTCCAATGTTGTGCAGCTTCAGTAGTAGAAGGTTATGGTTTACAAGGTCAAATGCCTTGGACAAATCTATGAAGACTGCACCTGAGGGTATCCCTTTGTCCATAGCCCTGAGAACTTTGTCAGAGAAGTTGATGAGGGCAGTATCAGTACCGTGGTTTGGTCTGAATCCATGTTGGGAGGGGGCAATTAGCTGGTGGGCTTCCAAGTAGTCCCGGAGTTGGTTGTAGATTAGCCTTTCTTGAATTTTGGCTAATGTGCAGAGAAGAGAGATAGGCCAGTAATTGGTTAGTTTGTCCCTGGGTCCAACTTTGTGGATAGGGACTATATTGGCCTGTTTCCACTGATCAGGGACTGCTCCTTCCCTTAGAGATCTGTTAAGGAGCATGGTTAACGGCCTGGATAAGAAGGTGGCTCCAGCCTTGAGTAGCCGAGGGTTGATCCCATCAGGTCCCCCTGACCCTTTAGGTTTCAGCGCCTTTAGGAGGGTTAGGACCTCAGTGCACTTTACCAGTCACAGGTGGAAGGAGGGTCGTTCAAAGTGTGTCAGTTCGATTGTGTTTGGGGCCGAGGTCAGGGGAGATTGGCCGGCCATGTAGGCCCCAAGATCAGTGAAGTGGTTGTTGAGGGCAGCCAATATTAGAGCAGAGTCACTAGTAAGCTGACCGTTGACCTCTATGGAGCTGGGCTTCGACTTTTTGGTGTCCTTGATCAGGTCATTGACATGATTCCAGAATTGCTTAGGGTTGCCTAAACTGGCTTTCTGGAGGTGTGTGATGTACTCTCTTTTAGCAAGTTTAATGGCTCTCTTTGCTTTGTTTCTTAGTACTTTGTATTCCAGTAGGTCTGCAGGGAGAGAGGAGAGCTTGAATTTCTTCCAGGCGTTGTCCCGAGTTGTCATTAGGGATTTGAGGGATGGGGAGATCCACTTATAACAGCTGCCCCTCACTCTCATGCTCTTCATAGGGGCGAAGAGGTTGGCAGCAGTGCCTAGTTGGTCCTGGAAGTATTCCAAGGCTTCAGCCAGCGTTGGGAGGAGCGTTATGGGGCTCCAGTCCCAGCTGCTGAGGTAGTGATTGAATTTTACTTCCAAGAAATTGGTGTAGTCTCAGGCAGTAAGTATTCTTGGCTGGACCTTGGGTGCTCTGTTCTTCCATGTACAGAATATCTGGGAATGGTCACTCAAGGAGTCTGCCATTATTCCCGTGCTCTGTATGTTTGCAGCGTTTGACATCAGGGCCCAGTCCAGGGTGGTGTGATTCCCAGTTTTGTGATTCAGTCTGGTTGGTTCAGAGATGACCTGCATCAGACCTGCTTCCTGGGTCAGAGACATCGAGGCATGGCCGGAGTCCTGGGCCCAGTTGAGGTTGAAGTCGCCCAGTATGAGTAGCTCCGTAGCTACTTCTTGGGCCAGTACAGTTGTGATGGCTTCAAGAGACTGGAGAGCAGACTTAGGTGGATGGTACACACAGCCTGTAGTTAGTTGCTTTGTGTGTACAAGGGTTAAGTGGATAAATATAGCTTCGCCCTCAGCAGGGAGATTTTCTTGCAGGGTTAGGAGTGACACAGTGAGGTTGATCTTTGTGTAGATTAGCACCCCTCCTCCTTTTTTGGATTCCCTGTCCTTGCGATAGATACTGTAGCCCAGTGCTTGTATCTCATGATCAAGGATGTGGGTTTTTAGCCAGGTTTCTGAGATGGCTAGGACATCAGGTTTGTAGAGGTCCAACCAGGCTTGGATTTCATGTATTTTGGATCTGAGGCTACACACATTCATATGTACGATCTTCAGTCCCTTTGCAGACACCCAGTGAGGGTCCTGGGGGGATGCCACCGAGATATTGGTGGTATTGGGGCCGGGGTTGGGTTGAATATCACCTGCCAGGAGTAGTAGCGCTGCAACTAGGCTGAGAAGTTTGGTGCTAGGTAAGGTGATGAGGTTCCTTCGACGCATCCTACCCATAAAGTAGAACAGGTTGTAGCATACCCCCTTTTTTACCATCTCGTGCACAGTAGAGAGGGTAGTCCTGTTTGAGATGGGGTAACTACTGTGGAAATGGTGAGGGGATGGATCATTATGCAGATAGCCCCCTGGTTCAGAGTGGCCTGGGTCAGCGAGCCTATCCACCCAAAGGAGGGTCAGTGAGTAGAATATGGCAAGAAGCGCCCCCTGTTAGGGAGAGGGAAACCTAGGTTCAGTGCCCTACAGGGTGTCAGGGGAGAAGCATGCGCTTGGTGAGCCATGGTTGAATGGTCTCAGTTAGCTCAGTTGGTGTTTATTTTTAGTGAGAGGTCTCTGCCTCATTTGCTGGAGGGGGAGAAAAGGAAGAGGGAAAAAATGAGAAAAGAGAGAAATATACAGTAACTAGTCCAGACTAGACTAGACATGTGGGGCCATGACCCTAGGATTTGATCGTCCATTGAGCATAAGGTACCCAGCGGAGGAAGGGTCCCAGTGGGACGATAGAGCAGGCAGGGGCAATTGCTAATGGCAAATCGAGGTTGGTTAAATGGTGCGGCTAGCAGGAGATAGCCATGAACTCACCTAAATGAGTAGTTTAGGAAACACGACCTGAGGAACTGGGGGGGGGGTATATTGGAACTCCCTGCAGGAGGGATGAAGAGGCGATACTGGAAGCAGACTAAGGGAGTAGCAGGTAGGGCTGGGAGAGAAGGGGGTGAGGGGTGGAGGAGCAGTTTTGGGGGAGAACTGGTGGGGTATTGAAAGGAAAACAACAGTTTCCTTTCAGTTGGCTCACACAAATTTGCCAAGGAGGCAATGGAGGAAGTTGGAGTGCCCCTAGTGGGGAATCAGTATAGCCTGCCAATGGCAAAGTGGGCTGATAGGTTATTTTGCGTCACGTGCCCCGCAGTATATAACAGAGTGACGACCATGGGTGGTGGTGGGGGCGGTGCGGCAGCCAGCGCAGCCGGTGGGGCCAGCACTGAGCACAGCTCCACTCGTGGAGCGAGAGCAGCAAGGCAGGACAGGGCCTGGCGAGCCAGTAAGGCAGCAGCTGTAGGAGCTGTATAAATTGTCTTGTGGAATAAATCATCTTGTGAGTGTCCAAATGCAGAGAATAATTCAGGATTTGGAGTCGCTAGCATCGCGCTCCACAGTTCATTGCAGGGAAATTACCTGGCGGTTTTCGTTGCTTCGGGGGGGTGGGGGTGGAGGAGGGCTGGGTCAGGCAGCCCTCATGACCTCTGCTGAATGGAACCCTTGCTGGATCCGGCACCCTGAAGGATGTCATGTTACTGGAGAGGGTTCAGATGAGGGCGACTAGGATAATCCATGGTGTGGGGAGCAAGACTTATGATGAGAGGTTGAGGGGGCTAAACATGTATTCCCTGGAGGTCAGAAGGGACAGGGAGACATGATCAAGACTTTCAAGTACTTAAAGGGTATCAACACTATTAAAACAGAGGATTTATTTAGTTTGAGGGAGGAATGAACCACAAGGGGACATAGCATGAAACTGGCAGGGGGGGAGAATTTAGAAAGGAACTGTGAAGGCACTACTTCACAGAAAGGGTGGTAGTACCATGGAATGCACTGCTGGAGGAGGTGGCTTCAATGAATTCAGTGGGAAGCTTTAAGAGAGGATGGGATAGGTACAGGGGGGAAGGTACAGGTGAGGAAGGTGGGGGACAATGGGGGAACACTGGAAGAAGGCCATAGAGGGGAGGGAGGCACTGGGGTTGGGGGGGGTGCAGCAGCAACCCTTCTCAGCTGTGAGCTGAGCTCAAGCAGATGAGCTAGACCTAGTGGCCTAGATCTACTGGCATAGTTGTATGTTCATATCCTTCTACTTACCCGCTAGTCAGAAGTGTTCTAGTAGAAATGTTCTGGCTCCTTAGTCAGCTGCCTCCTTGACCTTGCTCTGACAGCAAGACTGCTCTCTGCCAGAAGTAGGTGTGGTTGTGTTCCAAGAGTAGATTAATAAATCTACTCTTGGGACACAGATTGCTTCCTGAAGAAGAGGCAGATCACCCCCAAAGCATTAAGGCTCTGTGCTTGTTTGCTTCTACGTGCGTTTGTTTTAATCTTGATTTGTATAATTAATCTCCTTGGCTTTACTCTCACAGTTTGCAGCTTTTTGCTTACTCTCTAGTTCAGTGCCACTGTTATCTGCTGCAAGGGAGTGCAATCATAGCATGTGCTGTATTATTTGCGTGAGTACGCATTTCGTCTTTCTCCTGCAGTGGAACAGGAGTGAGATTGGCATCTTAGGTGTCTGCAGGAGGAAGCAGGGGACTCTGCTGGTTGACTAAAGTACAGTAAGGTGTTGATTCACTCCTGCTGTTGCATGCTTTGAGGTGATGAGTGGAAGGAAAACTGTAGGCCAAAGCAGGGAACAGAGCAACACCCTATGTAGGGTAAGTGTACAGAGGGGCACAGCAAACAATGAAAAGGGAAAACCAGAAGCAGCCTTTCAAGGGTAAGGGTAAATAGGTATTTCCAAGTGACACCAGAAGAATAGGAATTGGGAATGCTGGGACTGGTGCAGTACGGTGGCTGTGGGGCAGCAGTTTTCAGCAAGACCTTCTGGAGACTATATTGCTGCACCATCTGTATGCATCTCTCTGGATTGAGAGAGGAAGTTGCTAGATTCCAGGCCAAGTTGTCTAGGATTTGGGGGACCTCTTCCCCCACTCAGAGGTCACCAGGTCTGCCACCCTTACCTTAGAGGATGCCAGGAAGGAGGAATAGCTGGACTATGGTGGGCTTTGGAAGGAAGGGGTGGTGGGTCAGACACACATTCCTTAACCGGTACCACTACAAAATTTCTACACCATTCTAGTGTAGCAGGACTGCCAGGAGGAGGCACCTGAGGTAGTGGCCAGGGAGGATGTGGGCGTCCTGTGTGGTGAAGACCCCAAGGAGGGTGGTAGAGGACCCAAGGGGAGGAGAAAGCAACTTCTGGTGGGGGTCTCAGTTGTGAGGGGGACTGATTTGGGAATAGGAAGGGACATTGAGAGGGAGATCAGGTGCCTACGTGGTGCCATGGCCCGGACGGATGGAAAGCAGATCCTAGGGATTACAAGGGCAGCAGGATGGAAGGGGGAGCTGGATGACATTGTGCTCCTGGGGACCAATGACCTGGGTAGGGACAGGGCTTTGCTAGTGCAGAGAAAATTTGGTGGGGGCTGGGGAGGGGTCTTGGGTAGCATGCTTAGTGGCTTTCGCTGATGTGCTGCCTGTCTATGATGGGGGGACAGGAGATGGATTTCCACAACAGGAGCTTCAACTCATGGTTGAAGGAATGGTTCAAAGAGGAGAGGAGAGGTTTGGATACATTGGGGACCTCAGATCTACCTGGAGGGATAAGGGCCCATACAGGATGACTGCAGGAGGGGAACTGTGGTTCTTGGTGTACTGTTTAAATGGTACTTTGATGAACATTTAAACTAGCTGAGGGGGGTGGCAGAGGAAACTGGGGAGGCAGAAACTGCCCCCCACCTCCACAGGCTGAAGTAGAGAGTAGGGAAAGCCCAAGGGGAGAGGAATCACCAAGATGCAAATTAATAAAGGAAGCAGGGTGACATAAATGAAGAGGAAGGGGGACAAAAGCATGAAAATGAGAGGGAAGAAGGAGGGAGGGCAAAAACGAAAGTAACAGTCAGAGTGCTAACAAAATCTGAAAGGCCATGTGTGTGTGAATACTAAAAGTCTAGAGAATATATTCCAGACCTAGTGGTCATCATAGCAGAGGCTGACCTGGATATTGTGGCCACTACTGAATCATAGTGCACTGAAAGCCATGACTGGGTCATGGCCATACCATCCTATCCTCTGTTCAGGAAGGACAGTGTGAGGAGGAAAGGAGGGGTGTGGTGCTTTATGTGAGAGAAAGCATAAAAGTCATAGAGATACAGGGAATCCCAGGGGGAGGTATTGGGGATCACCTTGGAGATGGGGAACGCTGCCACTATTTGCCCTGGCCTAATCTACAGACCTTCAGTACAGGGGAGGATTTGGATAAGGTACTGGTGGAAGCCATTGGCAAGATGGCAAAAAAGGGGGAGGTGCTGCTTCTGGGGGAATTCAATCTGCCAGATGTGGATTGCAGCCTCCCACCTGCAGCTTCAGCTAGAAACCTGGACATCCTGGACCGCTGCAGGGGATATTCCTCAAGCAACTAGTCAGTGAATCCCCTCTTGATGGGGCAATACTGAACCTGGTAGTGGTACTCACTAACAAGAACAATGTTGCTTTTGCCAAGGTGGAAGGCCACCTGTGGACCAGTGATCACTGTAAAAACTACACAAAGGCAAGGGTCCTGGACTTCAGGAGGACACATTTTATAAAGATGGGCGAATGCCTCAGGGATGACCTGGGTGGGCTGGAGGAACACTGGGCAAAGCTAAAAGGGGGCATAGTGAAGGTCACAAACTTCTGTGTCAAACAAGTGAGCAAAAGCAAGAGGAAAAAGAAATGGCTATGGTTCTCGAAAGAGGTGGTGGAAAAGGTAATAGTTAAAAGAGTAGCATTCAGAAGGTACAAGGTGATGCGGAGTGAGGAGGATTGGTGGTGTATCAGGGGAGACAAAGGGAAACAGGGAAAGCAGTAAGGAGCACAAAGGTGCAACCTGAAGAGAGAATACCTGAAGTGGTAAAAAAGATGACCAGACATTTCTGAAACAGGGTAAGCAGTATGGAGTGTGAAGGTGTAACCTAAAGAGAGAATAGTTGAGGGCAGGCACAAAAAGAGGACAATACATTTATAGGTATGTAAGCAAAAGGAGGGAGACCAGGGAAGGGATTGTAAGTGTAACCCCTCAGTGTCCTAGTACACATAGGGACTAATGATCTCACCAGCCGGTCAGTTGTGGAGACCAAGGAACACCTGACTAAGCTGGGTGACAAACTATCATCTATTTCGTCCGGCATCTCCTTCTGAGATCCTGCCAGTCTGGGAGAAGGGAGCAGATGGACGGAAGGTCAGAGAAGGAGATAGGGAGCTAAACACGTGGCTCAAGGACTGGTGCCAGGAAAAGGACACAGATTTGTAGGGAACTGGCAACAGTTCTGGGAGGCGAAAGTTCTTTAAATTTGATGGACTGCATCTGACTAAAGAGGAGTCAGTGCATTGGGGCAGAAGTTTGGCGTCTTTGCAGAATATTTAAACTAGCAAATGGGAGAGGTGCAGCACCCATACGTCGAATGGGAAGAACACCTCCCCTCAGCTAGTGGTCAAACAGGAATTCAGCGTGTTTACCATTCATTTGCATCACCAGGTAAGAAAAAGGTTTGTCTCCCATACGATGCACAGGGTAATGCCAAACTTCACCCAACAACTAACACACCAAAATCTGGCCAATGGAAAATCATGTACACAAATGCTCACAGCCTGGAAATAAGATCCCAGACCTGCAGGCAATAATGTCAGAGGCTAAACTGGACATAGTAGCAATTAGTGAGACGTGGTTTACCAGTAACCACCTTAGGAGACTTCAGTACCTGGCTATGTATTGTTCAGAAGAGACCGAGGTGCAAAAGGGGGGAGTGGCCCTGTATGTTAATGAAAATATCAAAGCTACAGAAATTCAGAATACACATAAGAGCCAGAAGAACTGTGGGTCACCCTGGAAACAGGAAATGGGACAGCCATAAGAACTGGGGTTGTCTACAGGCCCCCAGACCAGAGGGAGGACATAGACACATTACTGTTAGAAGATATACAAAACATGACAGCTAAAGGGAGGTTCTGATAATGGGAGACTTCAACATGCCAGATATAGATTGGTCAATACCAGCAGGAACATCTGCCAGAACTAGACTCATAGTGGATTCCCTGCAGAGGAGGGCCTCAAACAACTGGTACAGCAACCCACAAGAGACAGGGCTATCCTAGATCTAGTACTGACTAACAAAGAAGGGATCACAGATCTCCAGGTAGAAGGTCACCTGGGGGCCAGTGACCATCACATGGTATGGTTCAATTTGGCTACTACATCTAAATCATCCCATTCAAAGGCAAAAATATGGGACTTCAGAGGAGCTGACTTTGATAAGATGGCCAACAGAGTTAAGCTAGCCCTGGCAAAAGAAACACAGGTGAGGAGGTACAGGCAAAGTGGGCAAGCATTAAGGATACAATACTTGAAGCAACATCCCATTGTGTTAGACAGAAAAGGAAGTGCAAAAGAAGGAGGAAACCACTTTGGTTCTCAAATACAGTAGCAGAAAAGGTCAGAGCCAAAGGCTGGCCTTCAGGAAATATAAGGGAACACAGCGGGATGAAGATAGGAGGCATACCAAACTGCCCTAAGGAAGCAGGTAAGGCAGTAAGGCAGGCAAAGTCCCAAACTGAGGAAACACTAGCACGAACAGTAAAGAAGGTGACAAGACTTTCTATAGATACATTAGTGAAAGGAGAAAGTCAGAGAGGTATTGCTAAGCTTAATGGAGAAAGGGAGCATGTGAGGAGGAGGACCCTGTAAAGGCATCTATCCTAAATAGATACTTTTGCTCAGTATTTACTGAAGAAGGTAGGGCAGGGCCCACAGCTCAGCATCATGGACACAGGGGAGGAGGTGAGCCTCCCTTCACAAAGAAAGGGTCCTACAAGAGCTTGCTAAGCTCAGGGTGGATAAGGCAATGGGACCTGATGGCATACATCCCAGGGTACTTAAGGAGCTAAAGGAGGAACTAGCAGAGCCATTAGCAGAATTGTTTAGTGAGTCTCTGAGCACAGGAGAGGTCCCAGAAGACTGGAGAAGGGCTCATGTGATCCCGCTCCACAAGAGTGGTAGCAGGGAGGAGGCGGGGAACTACAGACCAGTCAGTCTTACCTCAGTAGTGGGCAAGATTATGGAGGCACTCCTTAAGGAAAGGATAGTGCAACACCTGGAATCCATAGGGGCACAGGATCCAAGACAGCATGGGTTTACAAAAGGAAGGTCCTGTCAAACTAATCTCATAGATTTCTTTGACTGGGTAACCAGAGTGGTGGACCAAGGGGGAGCAGTTGATGTCACCTACCTTGACTTCAGCAAAGCTTTTGACACTGTTCACATAGAAGATTGATAAATAAGCTGGGTAGGCTCAGGGTGGGTCAGAAGTTGGTCAACTGGGTGGCAAACTGGTTGACTGGCAGAAAACAGAGAGTGGTGGTAAATGGTATACAGTCAGAAGAGATGCAAAGTCACAAGTAGGAGTTCAGGGATCAGTCCTGGGGCCAGTCTATTCAACATCTTCATTAGTGACCTCGCAGATGGACTAGAGGTAAGGCTTGTCTGTTTGCAGATGACACCAAGATCTGCAACAGAGTAGATGATCCAGATGGGGTGGGCAGAATGAGAAGAGATCTGGATAAACTAGCAAAATGGTCAGAAAGAGTGGCAACTGGGATTTAATGCAAAGAAGTGCAAAATCATGCACATAGGGAAGAGAAACCCTGAAGCCACTTATAGGCTGGGAGGGAGTTGCTAGCAGTCACAAAGGAAGAAAGAGACTTGGGCATCATCATCACTGATGACCTAAAATCATCAAACAGACCTCTAAAGCAGTAGGTAGGCTAGGGGGTGTTAGGGTGTATTAGTAGGGTATCACAAGTCGTAGAGGAGGTAATAATCCTCTGTACAAGACACTGGTTAGGCCCCATCTGGAGTACTGCGTGCAGTATTGGAGGCCACACCTTCACAAGGACATTAACCAAATTGAGGCAGTCAGAGAAGGGCAACCAAAATGGTGCAGGGACTGCATCAGAAGACATATGAGGACAGATTAACGGAGCTCAATATATACCCTTGAGCAAAGGAGGGAGAGGTGATATGATCGAGACATTTAAACACCTTAAGGGCATAAACAAGGTGAAAGAGTCTAACATGTTTAAATATAAGAAAAATAGCAGGACAAGAGGACACATCATGAGAATTAGAGGAGGCCGATTAAGGGGAATGTGAGGAAATTCTTTTCACAGAAAGGGTGGTAGATGCATGGAATAGCTTACCACAAGAAGTGGTGGCTATGTGAATACAGTGCAGGGCTTCAAACAGGCATGGGATAGGCATAAGGGAGCAATACAAATGACTATGAATAGATAGGTCACTGACAGAGCAAAGGCCGATGGCACATTTATAAGGTAGAAAAAGAAATGGGCAGACTGGATGGGCCTTGCGGTCCTTATCTGCCGTCAACTTCTATGTTTCTATGTTTCTATGTTTCCCCTGCCTTTTTAGCAAATGACAGGTGGCATGCTGTTGAAGCTGACAGCAGTACCTGGTGGGGACTGGGTTTGGGGAGAATGAGGTTACTCGGCACAGGGGACCTAGGTTTGGTTACTCGGCACAGGGGACCTAGGTTTGGCCACTCTGCACAGGGACACCCAAGTAAATCCGAACATAGGAAGCAATAACTGTAATGTCCAGGACCAGGAATGGGATTCTTCAGTGTGGCTTTTATTCACTTCCAAGCCGAACAAACAAAGCATAGATGGACCCCCATGGGGCTGCATTTCCTGCTAATTCAGATTAGAGACAACAGAACACTGTATCACTATTTCTAGCCCTCAGGCTCCAAACCCACCAGGCACACAGTCCGGACTTGCACGCAGCTTTGGGTACACAGCCTGACTTGTACACTACTTGGGTTTTCCCCACTGGCCCGGCTCCCCCACTGGCCACTTGATCTGCGGTCCATTTGAAGAATGAACCAATTATCCTGTTGTGGCTCCCCAAACCACACTAGAGTCTCCGACTCCTAGAGAGAATTTTCCTCACAATCCCACGTCTGGGTACTTCCCTCATCACTGGCCAAGTGCCTGAGGCAAAGTAGAAATCCACAGAAGAAATCCGTAGAGGTGGACCTGGTCACTAAAGATGGGGGGCCACCCACCTCCAGCTCCCACAGCCCATACCAGCCATTTCTCTGGAAACTGAACAATTCCTTTACTGAACTTTCAAATGTAGATTCTGGGTAGACATCTGTCACATCTCCTCTACATAACATTTGCATCCCAACAAGCTCTGGACTTGAACCTACTTTTAATTTGCTTAGCCCATTACTCTAGGCTTCCCAATATTTAGTAGTTCAATCCCCACATTGTCACACAAGTCTCAGGGTGAAAAGCATAGGCCCTTTTAGCAAGAGCAGACACTCACCCTCATGTTGCAGGTGCCCCACAGGTGACTCACAAATCTTCTTTTTCTCCCAAATAAATACTGGAACAAATAGGCAGCTTTTCCTTCACAAGCAGAACTAGGGGGTTGCCCCAGGAATCTGCAGGGAACCCTTTCCTGCACCCCTCCTGGAGGGAGAGGGCACTGAGACCCAAAAACAACGGTCTCCACCACTTCAATTATCTTCTGTGTCTCTCTTTAAGGTGGAGACACACACCCTTTTAAACTAAAAGTAGCCCTCTGTCAGGGCTGAGGCTCCTAGAGCCTTACTGAGCTGCTTTCTCAGCAAGCTCCCAACTTCACACACACTCACTGAAGACTGACTGAAGACTGAACTCAAAACCTCCCAACGTTCTAACCAACTCCCTTTGCTGCAGATTCCAATGTGGCTCATGCAGCTGCGATAGTTCTGTTGATGATGTCATCCCTCAGTCTCAGCTGAGACTGAGAACAGAGTGAGACAGTGTGAAACCCATTTAACTGGAGTTTCACAAGCTGCCTCCCCTGCCTACCACTAGGTCTGACTGGGATTCTAGTAACCCTGGGTAACAAGGGGGTTACATAAGGTTAAAAAGGAAAAGGAAGGACTATGCGGAGGGGGACCAGGAAATGGAAGACATCCTGAACAAATACTTGTGTTCAGTGTTCATAGAAGAAGCAGAAGGGGACAAGCCACAAAAAATTAACAGGAGCTTGGGTGGGTGGACACTAGTCCTTTTTCGGAGGACAGAGTCCCAAAGGGACTCGCTAATTGGAAAGTGGACAGAGCAATTGGGTTGGATGAGGTGCATTCAAGGATATTGAGGGAGCTCAGGGTGGTACTGGCTGCACCTCTGACAGTCCTATTTAACAGTTCACTGGAAACTGGAGTGGTTCTGGAGGACCGTAAGTGGGTAGATTTAGTCCCACTTAACAAAAGTGGTAGCAGGGAGAAGGCTGGCAATTATAGGCCAGTCAGCCTGACATAAGTGGTGGGATAGTTAATGGAATTACTGCTGAAAGAAAGGATTGTGAAATATCTGTAATCCAGTGGGTTATAAGACCTGAGGCAGCTTGGATTCACAGGGGAGAGGTCATGTCTAAAGAATCTGACCGATTTCTTTGGGTGACCAAAGAATTAGATCAGGGTGGAGCTGTGGATGTGGCTTACCTAGATCTCAGTAAGGTTTTCAACACCATTCCAGGAGACTAATAAGCAGGTTGGGTAGCTTAGGCGTGAGTGCAAAGGTGGTAAACTGGCTAAGAAATTGGTTAGAGGATAGGTGACAGAGGGTGCTGGTAAACTGAGTTCACTCTGTGAAAGGGAGGCTGACCAGCAGGGTGTCTCAGGGATTAGTGCTTGGGCCAGTCCTATTTAATGACTTTGTAAGTGGCATTGCAGAAGAGCTGGAACAGAAGGTCTGCCTCTTTATGGATGACACCAGACTATGCAATAAGATGGACACTCCCAGGGGGGTGAAAAGGATGAGCAAAGACCTTGGAAAACTCAAGGAGTGGTCAAGGGTATGGCAGATGGGTTTCAATGCAAAACAGTGCAAAATAATGCACTTAGGGCACAAAACCATGGAGCAGAGTGCAAAATGGGTGGAGTACTGATGACCACCAAGAGGAAAGAGACCAGGGGGTTACCATATAGATGACCTAAAGGTGGCCAGGTGATGTGAAAAGGCAGTCAGGAGGGCTAGTGGGATGCTAAGGTGTGTAGGAAGGGTATCACCAGTAGAAAGAGGGAGGTGGTTTGGCCCCTGTATAGATTGCTGGTAAGACCCCACCTAGAGTATTGTGTCCAGTTCTGGAGACTACATCTGTGGAAAGACTTAAGGTGGAGGTGGTCCAGAGAAGGGCAACTAAAATGGTGCATGGTCTACATCAAAAGCCCTATAAGGAGAGACTAAAGGACCTCAATATGTAAACCCTGGAGAAAGGGGGGTATAATGGAGACCTTTAAATACCTCACAGGGGTAAATATGATGCAGGAGGGAAGAATGTTTCAGAAAAAAAGCTCAAGCACAAGGGAACATGCTATGAAGCTGGGGGAAGATTTAGAAGGGATGTGAAGAAGTACTTCTTCACAGAAAGGGTGGTGGAGTCCTGAAACAGTCTTCCAGCGGAGGTGGTTGGGATTAAAATGGTGGGGTTCAGGAGTGCATAGGATTAACATAAGGGATTCTTATTGGAAAGAAGGGGTGGGGGAGAAAGAAATGGAGGTCAAGTAAGGTCTGTGGTGATACTGTAGGTAGGGAAAATAGGTAGACTGGGTGGGCCAAGCGGTCCTTATCTGCTGTGAAATCCTCTGGTCTGTGTTAAAAAGTGTATGTTTTTCTTGTTGCTGGATTTCTAGAAACTTTAAACACTTATTGTGGCATGTGGACAGCTGGTTCTGATTACACTATGATATTTTTTCTGCAATATAAAATATGTAGGGGAGTGTCTGTCAGGAGAAACTACTGTCTTGCTGAAGTGACACATCAACCCCCCCACCCCCCAGGTATAAGTTCAAAGGACAGGACGTAGGTTGAACCACAGATATCTCGGATGCAATTAGCTTGTCAGTTTGCTTTGAAGCCAGGAACTAAAATATCCATTTATGATGTCCTCAGGGAAATCCTTTGATTTGCACTAGGTGTCATGAAGAAAGGGGCGTATGCATGTGTTTGGGGTGTCTTCCAAGGAAGCCAGTTAATTACATCAAAGAGACTTTGATGTCTGTGTGAAGCAGGTCCCAGACTAAAGTGGGAAGTCCAATATGCATTTGTTTGGGGTATCGTCAGAGAAAGCCAGTTAATTACATCAAAGCGACTTTGATGTCTTTGTAAAGCAGATCACAGACTGGTTTGGGGAAGTCACATGAAGAGAGGAGATTCACTGATGCCATCTATATTTTTTTAAATATCTTATTAGGACATCCTGTGTTATAAAATATAAATTTTAATACACCAAGGTGGAGTTAGGTGACCTCAGAGAGAAGTCTGGCTCAAGACTGCTTTTAAGTATACTGAGCAGACCTTAGAGTCACATAGAGACATTCTTTTTCTGACTGAGAAAGAGGAACATCAAAGCACTGAAAGATTAAGAAAGTAAGGATACATTAGATAAGACCAGTCTGAGTGTATGGGTTGCAGGAATTTGCACTTTTAAACCTGTTTTGTTTTTAAGATTGTATGTGTTGGGATATCTTGTTCTGTATTTACTGTTTTTCCTATTTTTACCTATTTTAAAGTAAAGATATACATTTTAAAAACAGAAACTGCCTAGTGTGCCTTGCAACTTCTTTTTTTTATAAGTGAAGCTTAGATGGTTACAGTTGACACCGTGCATGAGATTATTGTGGTACCAAACTGGGAAACAGGTAAGAGTTCTCTAGGTCTTGCATAGAGTTCTAAGGGTTCATTTTGTAATACCTGGTTAGGTGCCCGTAGGCAAAGATATCTGGCCCCCCGAAGACAGACTTATCTGAGCCTGACAATTGGGTACGCTAACAAGAGGTTATCAGTTTGAATCCTTCCAGATCTTGGGACAAAGGTGACATGAACCCACAAAAACAAACAAGAGGGTTACCTTGTTCTGTTAACTGTTCACAATACTATGCTCGGAGGTTGGCACTTTGGGAGCAGAGGGCTGACCTGCTGAGTGGGGTTGTGACACTTATCACCTCCTCCGATTCATTTAAGCTAGTAAAATCTAGCTCATCAAGAACCATGCCCTCAGGCACAGTGTTCCAAGGTCTGAGAATGTTATCCTGCCCTGAGACAATGTCAACAAATTGCACCTCAGTGGCAGACTAATTGGAGACCTGCTAGACAGAATCAGGAGCATGGAGTACCAAGCTTGTCTGGCCCAGTCTGGTGCCATCATGATCACTGTAGCTGGCTCCCTCCTGAACTGTATGAGCACCCTTTGTAACAGTGGTAATGGAGGGAAGGCATACAGGAACTTCCCTGCCCAATCCAGGACCAGGGCATCCTCTGGGGCTGTCCCCATTGCCTGCATCAAAATTGTGGGAGCTGGTTTCCCCAAGAAGCAAACAGATCTGTTTCTGGTATACCCCATCTTCTGAATGCTGATACTAGCACTTGCTGGTTTAGGGTCCTCTCGTGGCTTCCTTGGCTGATTCCTCATAGTGAGTCAGCCAGGACATTGTCTTTTCCTGGCAGGTGCACTGCAGGTAGCTCTACATCCAGGAAATAGGCTAGGTTCCAGATCTTCATGGCTTCTGTGCCTAGCCTAGAGGATCTTGTTCCTCACATTGTTGTTATCTGTTTGGATCTCAACAGACTGACCCTGTATTTGGGAGGAAATGGCTTGCATTGCTTGGAATACTGCTCTGAGCTCCAGCAGGTTGATGTGTTCCTGAGATTCCTGTGTACTTCATGTGCCACTCTCAGTGAGATCCTCTAGGTGGACACCTCATCCTAGGAGGGAGGTGTCTGTTGTGATGATGCTTGTAGGTGAATTCTTGAGGAAGGGAATTCCCTCTCTGAAGTTGCCCTCTTCCTCCACTACTCTAGTGCCCTTGTCAAAGATTTTGTCACCGGCACTAGTCCAGATAGAGGATCCCACCTTTGGCCCCAGTGGTCCCTTAAGTTGTATAGAATGTCTCTTATCTTGAATGTTGCCCTTGGTACCACTGCATTGGAAGAGGC
Source organism: Neoceratodus forsteri (assembly GCA_016271365.2). Classification (NCBI taxonomy): domain Eukaryota; kingdom Metazoa; phylum Chordata; order Ceratodontiformes; family Ceratodontidae; genus Neoceratodus; species Neoceratodus forsteri. The sequence continues at coordinate 33,542,501 of CM057453.1, forward strand.
CATGTGTCCCAGAAGTGGCAGAAAATTTTACAGGCTTTGGCTGGCCTAGTATGAAGGATTTTGCAGTGGTAATCAGATTTGATACCCTTGCCTGTGAAAAAAAAACTTTCCCCTGCTGGATACCCAGCTCTGCACCTATGAAGTTTAACACTTGAGCTGGTTCTGTTTGTGACTTCTGCAGAGTCATCAGGAAGTGTAAGCTTTCTAATGTGCTTTTATTTCCCCATCTGTATGAGTACCGTGCCTCCTGTTCTGTTTTTCCTGAGGCTAGCCAATCATCCAGGTAGGGAAAAAACACCACACTATACCTTCTCAGATGTGCTGCTACCACAGCTAGGTACTTTGTGAAGACCCTTGGTGCTGAGGTGTGGCCAAAGGGATGGGCTGTGAACTGGTACTGGCAGTTCCCCAGCCTGAACCTGCAGTATTTTCTATGTGTATGTCTGACTGGGATAGGAAAGTAAACGTCTTTAAGATCCACAGACCCTAACCAGTTCCTTGAACCAGCCTGAACCTGAAGTATTTTTTGTGTGTAGGTCTGACTGGGATATGAAAGTAGGTGACAGTTAATTAGGTGGATGCGCTCGCAGGAAGAAATAAGCCAGGGCGCCCCCTGAGGAAGACCTTGTGTTCGAAGCACTGAGGTAGTTACGTGCAGTGTCACCAAGCTTGGAGAATAAAATAGCTTTATTTCAAATTTGAAAAGCTTTTCTGGCTTATTTCTTCCTGCGAGTGCATCCACCTAATTAACTGTGATTTACCCAGGCTGGCAGCCCATGGATGCACCAACTGTCCGTATCCAGTGCGCGCTGTTTTTTACCTTAATCGATATGAAAGTAGGTGTCTTTCAGATCCAGAGACCCTCCACACGACACCATCCCCTACTTAACCTTTCTCCCCCTCTGAGCCTGCTCCCCCAGAATGCTCATCTCTCCCCACCACCTACCCCCTTGCTTCTATCTCTGTCTTTCATCAACCCCCCTCCATTACCAACTTGCCCTTGTTTAGTTTTGCCCCCTGGCAGGGTTCTCTGCATCCTGGAGGGGTCCAGCATTGGGCAAGCCTCTTCCTTCCCTCCTCCATCCCCTCTATCCAACTTGTCCTTACCTAATTCTGCCCTCTGGCAGGGTTCTCAGCATCCTGGAGAGGCCTAGATTTAGGCAAGGCTTCTTCCTTCCCTCCTCCACCACTCATACCCACCCACCAAATCTATACCCACTATCATTCCCCCGACCTTCCCCTGCCCTACACCCTCTTTCCCACCGCTATTCAAAGTCATCACCTCATTCTGCTCCTGGCAGGGTTCTCTGCATCCTGGAGCACTAGGAGATGAGCAACATGTTCAGTGTGCCTTCCTGGTAAAACATTTCAATAAATAAATAAAAAAATAACCAGTCCCCTGACTGGAGGGATGTTATCACTGAACCCAGTGTAACCAACTTGAACCTTTCCTTTTTTATATGTTTTTTCAAATATCTCAAGTTTAAAATGGGTTGCCACTCCCTATTTTTCTTGTTGGTTAGTAAACACCTGGAAAGTAGACCCTTGCCCCATTGTGAGGTAGGGACGTTCTCCACTGCTCTTGGTAGCAGCAGTTTCCTTACATTTAACTCCAGCAGGATTTTTTTTTCTGTTGGAGTGTGAGATGGGAAAAATGTTGACTTCTACAGTTTTGGGATTTTTTTTTAACTGCAGGGACAAACCTCGACTCACTACTTCCAGAACCCACTTGTCTGTGGTGATTTTTGATCATTCTTGGAGGAGATGAAACAGCCTTCTCTCCAGCAATTGTTGGGTGACCTGGGCAGAACTGTCTTGTTGTGGCTTGGGGGCTGGTTCTGCAGCTGCACACCTAAGAGTCCCTCCTGCCCCTACCTCCATTATTACCTCTTTGGGGTTGATACTCATAAGGACCATGAGTCCTTGGTTAGTAACACCTTCCCATGCCTCGCCTTCCATAAATCTTGTAGGATTCAGAGGCCTTTTCCTTTCCAGTGATTGTTTCTATAAGTGGTTTTGTATTTATCCACTTTTTCATATATATGCCTCTGTCTTGTCAACAACTGGAGTTTCCCTCAGAAGAGAAATCCATGGCCTTAGTCTGTGTTTGCTGGGATAGAATGGTAGCCCTAAGCCAGGCAACCCTCCTTAGAGATACTGCATGGGCGGCCAGGACCCTTGAAGCACAGCTGTTGGTGTCCACAACCATGTGGAACTGGTATTTATGCAATAGGCATGAACACAAATCCTATGTGATAATCTGAGCTACTTTGTAATAAATGTGAAATTTGACATTTATACACATAGTAGACACATCATCACAGATTTATACACATAGTAGATATGTCACAATCACTCCGGAACTCATTTAGAATGTTCAACTTCAGTACCAGTACTAACTATATTCAAATGCAAATAACTTTAAAATGAAAAAGATAGCATAGTGCTGTGAGCATGAAAGCTGTTCAGCACAAAATTATCTATGAAATGAGTGGTACATCTATAGATACCTTATAGATATTTTATAATTGGCAAAAAAGGGCAGAAAATGCAATTTTTTATTCACTTTTTTAACAAACATGCAAAAAAAAGATAAACAATCAAAAGCAAATGCCCCTGCACTGACAGAAAGCATCCCTATTGCATAAATGAAATATACAATGGTGAGCTGTCAGACAAATGATTTATCTACACTTGTGCTGTTTGACCTTGGACATCTCACTCGTGGCTTATGCCACTCGTGAGGTTACTCAAGGTCAAACAGCACTTGTGTAAATAAATAATTTATCTGACAGCTTACCATTGTATATCCCTTATTTAGTGGCATCCAGTGCTGATGTGGCTGTGTCAGGCAAGTCCTATGCCACTTCACTGTTCACTTCCCCACTCAGTGCCAGGACTGAATTCCATAATGCTTTCTGGTACTTAGCTTAATATGCCATGTAAACTGCCTAAGCAGCAAGAAGCTGTTGTGTCCACATTCTTGGCCATAGTATCCAGTTTTCTGGAATCCTTCTCAGGAGGCTGGGCAGAGAAAAGCACCTTAACCTTCTTGCATGCAGCAGCCTAGACCACTCCCTCATGATCAGGGGCCGCGCAGGAAATCTCCGCCTGTCCACCCGATACTTTTATGATCTTTTATCAATGCCAGCAGCTGATGTAGGTGCCGACATGATTTTTGAAGTGGCTTTTTGGAGAGATTTGTGGACAGGAACAACCTCTTTGTGGGGGCTAGACCCATCATGTCCATAAATTCTACCTCCTCTTCATGGGAAGGGATGAGGGTTTTTACCATTTGCCTGACAAATGAGTAGAGGGGTGTGCAATCCTCTGAAGACCTAGGAGTAGAACCAAATTCCTGCTCATGTAAACTGTCTGGTTCCAAGGATCCACCCTCCTCTTCATCGTCATAGTACATTCCTTCCTCCTCCATAGCAGTTGGTGTGGAAACAGAGTGGGTGGGGTGGGGGCAGGCATATTCACAACATTTCCAATAGCCTGGAAAAACTGCTATGCCCTTGTCATGTCTTCTGCTGAGGGTACTTGTCTTGAATCCACTGTCTTCAGCTCCTTTTCTTTTTCAGGACTGGCAGAGACATGTTTCTGTATTTTATTTCAAGACACTGTTTCCAGTGCCTGCTCTGAGGCTCTTTTAATTTTGCCATCACTGGACTCTGGGAGCCACCATTACAACAACCTGGCATCTGGACCATCTTTACCATGCCATTCTGATGGTTGTGCAGCTTTATTTTTACTATCCATCCCCTTTGACAGAAACTGCTCCTGGTTCTGAGAGGAAGGTGTTTTTGATGACATGGAAACAAACTGAGAAACCATAAAGTCCTCCACTTTTTTTGGCCCTTTTTTGGTTTAGGACAAAACGTTTTCACTCCACTCATAAAATTGTGGTCTCGGCCCAGCCACCTTAGACAGAGGTTGTGGCAGTCTACCCTGGCCAGAAGCTGGAAGCAGTTGGTGCAGTGTATAAAGCCTGTAGGTCCTGTTCTTTTCTTCTTTGGTCTGTCAGTTATACCAAACACTGAAAGACCATGAATCTGTTGACCAGTTCCTAAATAATCAAATAATTTTTGACAGAGCTGAAAAAATTAATGAAATGGCTCAGAAAGAATTTGTTAGTTTGGTTCACAGAACAAAAGGGAACTGTGGTAAAATCATGTCAAACCAACCATTTTTAAACGAAAATATGTGGTTTTGATGTCCGTTATAATGTTTTCTTAGCAAGAGTGGTTTGATTCCCCCTGAGTGGGAATTGCAGCTCTAATATGTAAAAACTGCTTGGAAAAAGAATATAGGCAGTTATTTAAAAACTAAAAGTGTATCTATGCATGACAAAACTGGTCTCCTAAAGGTGGGAACTGCATTAACTTGTGGCCTTCTCCAGTTCCTAGGAACCGACTGGAATCAGAGAAACCCCAGAAAATATTTAGATCTAAAGAAACAACCTAGCTAATGCAACTTAATAGAGGAATAACTAAAAATAATAGTTAGAAATTAAGGATAACCATTATGGAGGCCAGTAAGAGTGGAACTGTACTTCGGGGTGACTGCTTTCTTCAAGCGGAAAAACAACTCTGACGTTGGGTTGCCGGGGGAGCGTGAACACAGTGCAGTGATTGAACTTAGTTCTAATTCTAACATTCTAAAATTAGTATAACTTCTATCTCAAGGGCGACTCAATCAGTGGACTGATTTCATATTGTAAAGCATTACTGTTGAATTCCTGGAGTTAGTAGAATTTTTTAATCCTCCATTACGGTGATTGTTAGTGTCTCAGTTTCTGCTAAGGTTGAATTTAGACAGAACACAAAGAGGTGGACAGAGGATGGTTGCAAATTTATCTCAGGGGTCACCATCCCTAGGTAATACAATTAACTGCCAAGGGTATTGTTAATGTTTAACAAGATATGTTTGTTGTTAGTTGAAAGGAAAAAAAAAAGCACAGTGATACATGTGCAAGGTTTTCATGCTAAGAAACCTGGTCACCTTTTTTCTTTATTCTTCCTTCATGTTAGCTAATCAGGCTCAGCCTTTTATGCTGTCTGTTATAGAGACATTGTCCCCATCCAGTGACTGGTTCATAACATTTCTGGTCCATGTGGCATTCTGCTACAGTGTCCTATTCTCAACTGTCTCAGTGGTTATCTGTTAGCAGTGCCTTCAGCATTTTATCCTTCCCTTATGTCTGCCATCCTACAGTAGTTTGTAGCTCTGGCCTGGTGTCTGAACATCCAAGACCCTTGGCTATTACTTCACCCTCACTGCAAGAAACAAATGGATCTTCCTCGAGGATATCTCTTTCATCAGGCCACACCTATGGAACTATAAGACACCAGGCACTAGGACCACACAGAAACTTTTGCAAGCAGTCCACCAGGGGCCAGCCAAAACAATGTCAGATGTTGACTCTCCAGTATAAACATGGGTGGCCTGTCCTCAGTTCTTTTCCAGCTGTCGACCATACTCATCAGACCACTGAAGGAAACACCACTACAATAGCCACTGTTTTATTTCTTTTCTCTAAAAAGTAATCACTTTTACAATGATTTTGATGACCTATGTGTTGTCAAAGGAACCATTGAAATTTTTCTGGTAATTGTGCTGTGGTGAAAACACTGGTGACTCCCATGATATCTGCATCTGTTGCCTGGGCCCAAACCACAGCGTGAAAGCCTGCACTATCTGCCAGGGTTTCAACTCTGTGACCAGGGGACACCATAAAGAGGCCCTCGAGAAGGATCTCCTTGAGAAGAATGATGGAGAAGGAGCTCCAGCAGAAGAGCAGCACCATGTTGTCTGCCTGTTTCTCAAATCTAGGTCACCAAAATTCCAGGACAAGGTGTCAAGGAGTCACAGATATGAACACCGGGACAAGAAGAAGGAGAAAACCTCCCTGGTACATTCTCAGTCATCCCTCTGCACAGCAGGTATGACCTCCTCTGTGTCTTCTGCTCCCACAGTGATGCTGCTTGCCCCCAAACCCAAACACTGAAACAACACCAAAGTCAGGGCATGAGACAGGCACTATTAAGTCGAGTATAACTGGTATGTCACCATCGATGTCTGGGACTTCACCTCCCTCCTTGACTCCTTCAGTTGCATGACATTCAGGTGGTTCTGTCATCTTTCACGAACATGATCAGATGCCTGTTACCTACTCCCCCAGTCCGGGGGTCTGTCTAAAGGGCCTACTACAAATCCCCAATTGACATCACAAGGGTGACCCTTGCCCCAGCTGCCTCTAAGGGCACTGTCAACATCACCAGCACACTCATCGATGATTACGAGTACAATCCTGACTTAATAATGCAGCATGAGAAGGAAGAGGCTGGCGACTGTGCAGAAAGCCACTGTGGTAGGGACACCAGCTCTACAGTGTCTACTTGCAGTGAGGACTTGGTAGTCCACACCACAAGGTCCCCACCAGAGGACCCTACTTTCCTCACCATGATGCAGCAATTACAGGCTGCCATGGGCTTTGACCTGGAAGAGCAGGACACTACCAAGAAAAATGTAATGGATTTTTTGGAGCTGCCTGACTCTCCTCTTATTGTGGTGCCACCTCTCCTCCCTGCTTTAGATGATGCCACCTTTGCTGCCTGGTATAGGCCAGATGTTATTCCATCCATAACATGGAGGGCAGATGAAATGTACATGACCCCTTCTGGGAAGCCATTTTTTGCCACCCAGCCTGAGGCAGACTCTGTGGTCATTAATGCTGCCCATGATAGGTCAAGGGCACCTAAACACTTGAGTTCCCTCTCCTGATAAAGAGTCCAGGAGGTTGGATGTGTTAGGCAAAAGGACCTTTGGGCCTTCGTACTGCTAACTACAAGGCCCACTTGATTAGGCAAAAGTAAGTAAGCAAGTAAAATTTTATTTGTATTAGGCGCCCTTCCAGAGCTCAAGGTGCCTTAACAACATAAATAAAACAATATAACAACCTCTTAAAATACACTAAAACAATAAATATATACAATCTTACAGTGTTTCCAATATCAGTTTTCCCCAAGACTCTTCAAAGGCCTGTTGAAACAAGTAAGCCTTAAGTGAGTTTTTATAGCCCTCAATGGTCAGGCTATCTCATATCTGACGAGATAGAGAATTCCACAGGGTAGGAACCATAAAGGCAAATGATCTTCCTCCCAAAGCTTTCAGGTGTACCCTTGGAATCTCTAGCAATCCCTCATCAGAGGATCGGAGTGGGCGGGTGAGAGAGTAAGAAGACAGGAGATCTTGCAGGTACTGGGGTCACAGGTCATGTAGGGCCTTATAGGTCAGCAGTTAAGTACCAGAACACCCTCTGAAGAAAGGCCAAGGCAGCTGCACAAGCCTTTGAGGCCACCCCCAAACAAAAGCTTCTTAAGGCTGTTACTGCTGGGGCTGACATGAGCAACCTTCTGCTTTGCACAGCTTATGATGTCTCAGATGCTTCTGCTAGAGCTGCTGCTTCTTCTGGCATCTGTCTCAGGAGATACTCATGGCTCAGGGTGGCAGGGTTTGCGAATGATGTAAAACAGGCTATTCTTAATGCCCCTTTCAGAGGACATAAGTTGTTTGGTTTTCATGTCCAAGACATTCTGTCCACCCTTCACGCCTCAGGCAGAACCCTGAAGTCAGTGCATTCCCTCTACCATACCTAGCCAAGGGACAGGCACATGGTTCCTTTTCATCTGGTTGGTGCCAGGCACCACCCAGCAACCAGAAAGTGGAAGTCTTGCCCACCCCAGCACCACCTCAGGTGCCCATTCAAACACCCCTAAATGTGGTGGCACAGGTGGAGCCACCCCAAGCAGCTCTGCCTGACTCCTTGTACACCCCCAACCACCATTACATTCAGGGGTGGTTGTAGGGAGTCGCCTTTCCCTCCACTTAAACCAGTATAAAGAGGTGACAACAGATGCCAAGGTCTACAGATCATAGAACAAGGACGTGCTCTGGAACTTTTGGACACACCTCCAGATCATAATTGTGTGGTAACCCACTATTCTCCAGAACACCTTCCTCCGCTCCTGGAGAAAATTCAGATTACTTCAAAAGAAGGCCATAGAGCCTGTGTCCATTGAACCAAGGCACATGGAGTTTTACTCCCGGTACTTCCTAGTCCCAAAGTGGGCAGGAGACCTGTGGCCTATCCTGGATCTCAGGGAGATTAACTTTTTCATGGAGTACAAAAATGTAGTGCCCCAAAGCATGGGGGCACAACAGAGAATTTAAACAAAGCGAGGTGCCCCTTAGACCCCTAGACAGGTGATCTGAGTGGTGGCGTAGGAACCCCTTAGTTTAGTGTGAACTCCCCGCGTTCGCTGGGCAGCAGGGCAGAACGGTTCTGTAAAGAAGAAAAGTTTATTTTTCTCTCCTGGCTGCCTGCTCTCTTAGAACCCCCCCCCCCCGAGCAAGCAGCATGAGCTGTAGTAACCCATGTGCTGTCCCTGCCCAGCGCATGGGGTTTTTGTTCAAAATACGCTGGTGGCTGGTGGCTGGTGGCCTGCACTCGGGTTTCCAGAACTAGAACCCCGAGTGTCTTTTCAAAAAAAGTATTGTTTTTCAAAGCAGTTGCTAGCTGGTGCAGAAAGAGTGAGGATGCAAGAAAGTTGGTAAGGGACTGTCAGGGCTTACCTGTAGTGTTGAAGCTGTCCCTGCACTTGTCTGGGTGCCTCAGCTCTTGTCCCACCAGCAGTTCTCCGTGGCCACGGTCCAGAAGCTCCGGCAGGTCTTCAGTGTGCAGCAGTCACTGGAAGAAGAGAAGCAACCTCCCTGTGCATGGTGAGGGCCTTGTTTAGCCCCTTTGTTATTTTTATTAAGTTAAAAGTTATCCAGTCCCTCAGCGGCAGCGGTGCCAAGATCCTCATCCTCCGTGAAAGAGAGAGAGAGAGAGAGAGAGAGAGCACAAGGAGTGTCGGGTGTCACAAGGCCCCCAGTCACCCAAGTCCTGTCTGCAACAGTCCTTCCCTCTGCCAGAGACTTCCCACCTCCTGAATCAGTCCTCTTCACCCTGGGCTGAGGCAGTGTGTCGGCAGCAGCACCAGTGCCAGTGTGCTGACCGCCTGAAGTTTCAGAAGTTAGATAATTAAAGTTTCAAGAGCGCTAGTAGGGCACTAGGAGTATCGGCCGTCAGCCGAGAGGGGATGGTCCAAAGGGCTGAATTTTGCATAAATTAATGCTAATTAGGCTTAGCGATGCCTAGGGTGGGATTAGGGCTAGGAGGCCCTAATAGAAATTGTTGAATATTTGTTAGACTAGCTCCCAGAGGTGGCACTAGACTGGGATCTAGGGCAGATAGGCCCTGTTTGAAATTAATTAATAATCATCTCTGGCTTCCCAGGGAAGGAATTAAAGGCAGCAGGCTGTACCCAAGGGGAGCATTATTTAAAGGGCAAGTCAAGCCTCAGGCAATCCCTGGCCATGTTAGAAGCCCAGTGAGGCTAAATCGAAATTAAAGGGTTCAGTGTAAAGCTCCAGTGTAAACCAGGTGGGCTAGTGGGGACAGGGCTAATTAGCCCAGAATGGCTTTCCTTCACTTTATTATAGATGAATCCTCTGACCCCATCAGCTTTGGGGGGACCCTAACTTGGTACTAGGCAAGACCAAAAATACAGATCCCATCACATTGCACCATGGTGCCAACCAGACTAATGACCCGACCGAAGTGGCTAACATTTTCAACAACTTTTTCGGCGACCTTGAAAAATACAAACCTACCCCCTCCACTCCTATGCCCACCTCTCCCCCCCATCACTCCCCCACACCAGCCCCAAAGGCAGGATTTTCCACAACTTCTACTTCAAAGACCTAAAACCTGCTGACGCCAAAAAGCTCATCCGTGGGGATAACCCCAAACCCAGTAAAGGTGGCGACGGTATAGATTCTTAAACTCTCTACCAATGCCTTGGCGGTCCCCAATACCAACATACTGAACCGCTCGCTCTGTTCTGGCTTCTTCTCCACCATCTGGAAAACTGCCATCATCAGACCCTTTTTCAAATCCGGGCCTAGAAATGAGGTGGGCAACTACCGTCCTATTTCCTCCTTGCCCCTCTCTCATAAATTATAGAGAAGGTTGTGCACACTCAACTCGCCAACTGCCTGGAATCCAACAACCTACTCTCTAGTGCCCAGCATGGGTTCAGATCTGGGCACAACACTGAAACAGCCCTGGTCTGGTTCACCAGCCAAATTCTTAAAGCTAATGACAAAGGCCAGTACACTGGCTCTGTTTTTGTCAACCTTACCAAGGCCTTCAACCTTGTGGACCACGCTGTCCTCCTCCTCCTTAACACCCTAAAAGGCCTACATCTTTTCTGATGATGCCATAAAATGGGTTAGTAGCTACCTCTCCAGGAGATCCCACAAGACTGCAATTGAAGGCCACTTATCCTCAGAATGTCCAATTAAATATAGTGTCCCCAAGGGATTGATCCTGGGCCCCCTTCTTTTCTCACTCTTTATAAATAATCTTCCCTCGATATGCCATTCCACTCAAAATGTCCCTTATGCCAGTGACGTGGGCCTTTTCTGCAGTGACAAAAACCCTGCCACGATGTTCCACAATCTGCAGTCTAATTTCATGAAGCTTCAGTCCTGCTTCTCAGGTAACGGCCTTGTCCTCGACTCTTAAAAGACCAAGCTCTTGATCTCTAGGGACCCAGGAAAGCCCTAGCCCCTGGTTTTAAACTACTTGACGATTCCGGCAACCTCATTGAACAGGTGTCAGAATTCAAATACATAGGTCTCCACCTTGACCCCCACCTCTCATACAATCTCCAGATCGGAAACCTCATAGGTAAACCTCATAGTGTCAGTGGCTCAATAGGTAGCACACTCAGCTCTGAGGCCGGGAGATCAAAGGGCTGTGGGTTCAGTTCCCACATCTGGCACTTGGGTTAATATCCCAGTACTGACACTGTAGTGCAGCATGAGAGGGGTGTTGCACTTCTGAGGTGCCGTCTTTCGGATGAGACGTTAACCGAGGTCCCATCTGCCTAGACTGGTGATAGTTCAGGTGGATGTTAAACATCCCATGGAACTTATCGAAAAGAGTAGGGGAATCTCCCCGGTGTCCTGGCCAAATTTCCCTCATTCACTAAAAATACCACCAACAGCTTAATCTGGTTCAAGATCAGTTGGCATTCATCTATATCCCCCTCCCCCTGGTCGTGCCTGAAAATAGGCAGGATTTGTCTAGTGCACTTACCTAAACTAAATAAATAAATAAAATAAAAGAAAGTACATGTCAAACTTGGTCTGCTTTACAGGATTAGAAAGTTCCTCATCCCTGCATCCAGACTTCGCCTCGCTAGCTCTCTACTTCTGCCCCTTATCGACTATGGATCTATTGTCTTCTCTCCCCATACCACATCCCTCCTTTTCTCCAAACTTAGAGTCACATACAACAGCATAGCACATTTCATCACTGGTCTCCCCTGGAAAACACACCACTGCTCACTTTATTCCTCCCATGAGTGGTCCACTCTAGAAGGGAGGTTCCATCTTAAGATGCTCTCCTTCCTACATAAGATATACCTCAATATCCCCCCCCCCCCCAGCATTATCTCCCTATTCCCACTCGCAGCGCCTGGGCATTTGACTAGAGGTGTCTTAGATCTGGTTTTGACACCCCTTTTCTACAGGACTAAGCATGCCCAGAACTCCATTACCTTCAAGGGAACAAAGCTTTACAACAATCTACCCCCCAAAATCCAGGTTTGTGGGTCCATATTATCTTTCAACTCCTCCCTAAAGGAGCACATCCTCCTGTAATCTACCTGCAGCTGCCCTGATAGGCCTCCTCCATGGCTCTCTGTAAATCCCAGTGGCTTTCCCTTCCCCGCATCACCCGCACTTTTCTTCTCCCCACCGAGTGCGCTAAAACTTCCTGCCATATACAATACCTGAAAACATTTCTGTTTATCGGTCTGCCTTCTGGTCGACACTTGTACAATTTTACCCATGTAATATGCTAGTTTTATTTTGCACTTGTTAGTTCCTTGTACTTCTATATACCTGTATATATAATGTACTTCTATACACCTGTATATATAATGTATTTGCTTCATTGTATGTCATTGGTAGTTCACTGTATGCCCCATGTAGTCCATTGGCCTATGTATTTGTTCATCTGTTGTATTTCCTACACTGGATGTTTGTGAAAATAGGCATTTTTGCTCACACACCTTCCAGTATATGATTGAGGCCCAAGTGTGCCCGTAGCAAGAAGGAGGGGGGGGCTAGCTATTCTATGTAATCCCCAGTACAAGTTGCTTCCAGGGTAGGTGGCCGATGGCTGAGGTTACATTGGTGGGAAGTGGGAGTGCATAGGCTTCCCCATGGACTGCACATAGAGGCGGCGAGCGCTATCTTTTTTTTTTATAACTCTTTTACCCTCTGGACATGGCCTGCAAAGCTTCTCTCAGGCATCCTGCCTGTTCCTGCCTGCCTGAGGTCCCCTCGGCCCTAAGCCTCCTCTCTCCCCCCCTCCCCACAGCCAGCACCCCCAGCTAAACTCCTCTGGGGTGGGGCAGCCCCTCCTCTTTGGGCGCTCTTACAGCATAGACTCTGGCTGTAGCAAGGGTGTAGCTACTGATACTCCAAGTAAGCCATGGCGTACCAAGTTTAGTAGCAGGGGGTAGCAAACAAGCTGGCCAGCATTGCTCTGCCCTCTCAAGCCCATCGCATTTAAATTCCTTTGTTTGACTTCACAGGCTTTTTTCTTTTCTCTTTCAGCTTTGTTTTCGGGGAGGGAGTGGCAGAGTGGACCATGGACTTTGAAGCGGAAGGTCTCAATTAGGTCTGTATGGTTCACCTGCATAGTGGTTGGCTGCAGCATCTGGTAGGGTGTGTGGCAAGTCTGGGGTGGTGAGTTTAAATGCCCCAGCACAGTTAGAAGCCATACTATTAGTTCAGTTGTACTGGGAGCGAGAGAAGCAGTAGATGAACTGAGGAGCAGCAGATGGAAGAACAGACTCGGATTTCTTCGAAAAGAATGAAGACTTCATGTGGAGTGGCAAGTGAAGCAAATCTACCTACTGGGGGGGGAGAGAGAAAGAAGAAATTTTTGCCGTGGTCTTAGACTCATGGTGCAGTCAGTACCATTTACCAGTGGGCAGCAAGCACCACACTAGCAACACAGACAGACAGCAGGTCCAGCATGGGAATCATCTGATTGGAGCCAGGAACCTTGGACTGGAGTTGTTGGGGGGGAAGGAACAGTGGGGAGGGTAGCAGTGTGGCAGACTGATGTACAAATCTGAAATGACTGGCGACACCCCTGGGCTGTAGGTGAGGGCCTGGGCAGAGGAATTGGAAGGCCGGACGAGGTGGATCCGGCGTTGGGCATGGGGATCAGGTGCCATCACCTACCCCGCAGAGCCGGGCTTTTCTGTGTTCTGGTGCCCCTTCCCCAGGCACGGTGCGCCCCTGTCACAATGGCACATGGCAACCCTGCCTGCATCAGCCATGCTGACTGACGTGCTGCCAAAGTACTGCAGTGTCCCTGATCTCCACTGTGAGCCACTGGTACGCCGGACTAGCCCCAGTCCTCCCCCGGGGGAGGAGAGCAACCCTGCGGGTGCTCGATCCTTGTCCCATCCCTGCTGACCCCCGGCACCCAAGCTCACTCCCGAACTCGGGTCACCGCGTGGCACGAGGTGTGGTGGCCAGCGCCTCAACCCTCAGCACCACCGGGCCAAACAAGCTGGCGCTATCTTAAAGGCAATTTAGCAGGGCAATAATGCTGTACTGTAACTGAACTTGTGAAGTGTGCAATTGCCCCTGGAACTGGTCATTTGCCCCTGAACTGGTTATTGGCCTCTGAAACTGATCACTTGCCCCCATAGGTGCCGGAACGGGGGGGGGGCCACTAGGGCCATGGCCTTACCACTTTCATAAGCGGCCCAATCACTTTTTGCAATGATGTTAATGTATTTAATAGGGGAGAATTTATCCCTTACATCCTTGGCCCTACCACTTTTCAAACCGTTCCGGCACCAGTGCCTGGAACTGGTCGGTTGCCCCCAAACTAGTCAATTGCCCCTGGAACTGGTCCATTGCCCCTGAACTGGTTATTTGCCTCTGAAACTGGTCAGTTGCTCCTGAACTGGTTATCTGCCTCTGCTACTGGTCAATTGCCCCGGAACTGGTCAGTTGCCCCTAGAACTGGTCAGTTGCCCCTGGAACTGGTCATTTGCCCCTAGAACTGGTCAGTTGCCCCTGGAACTGGTTTTTTGCCTCTGAAACTGGTCAGTTGCCCCAGGAACTGGTTAATTGCCCCCAGACTTGCATTTAGTGCCCCAGCAATCTGCACTTGCCCAGGAACTGTGCACCTGTATCCTGGCTTGCCGCATTTGTACTGAACTGAAAGTGTTGCACGCAAACTCAGAACTGTCCAAAATTGTGTATTTGTGACTTCAGTGGCAAATCAGCATGGAATCAGTCTCTGCCCAGCAGAGAGAAGATTCTCCAGTTTCATTCCTCGTCACCATCCTCCAGCTTCTGCACCTTTGGTCTGGGCCAGAATCGTCTTCACTCCGAGAGTGCTCTTCCTGGAAGAATTGTTTCAATGTCCCGTTTGTTGTGTTCCGTCGGTCCCAGGTTTCGTCTAAGCCCTGTGAGAATCTTGACATCTGATTTATTGTTTTCTGATTCCTGTTTTAAATTCTTCCAGATCTTCTGTTTTCATCCATATTTCAACACCCCATTTGTTATTTTGCTTTTCTTTTAGATATCGTCTGACATTGCTGTCTAGAAGCCTTCGTCTGGAATCAGCATCTGAAGACCCTCAGTGTGAATTTCCTTACGAAGACCTACATTTTCCTGGTTGCATCCATGTTCCTGCACACAGCATTCAACTCTTCAGCTTGTCTCATCCATGGCAGCCCACTGGCGGGTTTGTGCTAATCATTCTCTTCCATTCAGCTTGTCCTGGCAGCCCACTGAAAGAGTTTGTGCTGAAGAATCTCCTGCAGTTACCCTGTTTGTGGCAGCCCACTGTCGGGTTTGTGACAGAACTTTGTTCTATTTGCTCTTTTGTCCCAGCAGCCCAAGAGAGGGTTTTTTTCCCAATGAACTCATGGCCTGTTTACCAGTCCTCTAATAAATTCAAGTGGCCTCCCCTAGGCCCGTACTGAAGTGCCAGTTTCTGTGTTACAACCAGGATCCTTTGTTCTCATTCCCTTTTCTTATCTTCCACCTCACCTCTAGTTTGTGCACATGAAGACCATCATCAGAAGCAGACTCAAATGTGTTATGTCTTCCTGAATTTATGGTAACCCTACTGTGTTCTGCAGTACCGCAGGAGCCCTCTGGGCTAGTAATTGATTAATTGTGATCATCTAGAGTGCTAAGCTTAGCATAGAGTTTAGTGGCTTTAGGTCGAGGTGCACCTCTTTGATTCTTTAATAATAATAATATGCTTTATTTTTACTGCACCTTTCTAAAATCAAGGTGCCTTGACAATAAAATACAAAGAGAATAAAACAGGATGCAATAAAAACCATAAATACAATAAATACAGGGTTTCATAAAATTCAATACAGTACCATCAGGTAGGGTAGGCTTGAAGCTACAAGTGGGTCTTTAGGGCCTGTTTAAATCCCTTCATGGTTGTGCATTCCTGAAGCTGATGGGGTAGAGAATTCCAAAGGGCTGGGGCTACGTACATGAATGTACAGACCCCCAAAGATTTTAAAGAAACCCTTGGAATCTCTAGCAACCCCTCATCAGCTGAGCGGAGTGATGGCTTGGGGCAGTATGGCACCAGAAGCTCTTTCAGGTGGTCTGGGCCCAGTCCATGTAGGGCTTTATAAGTCAGGAGTCCGACTTTAAAGGTGATCCGCGACTGTACCAGCAGCCAGTGTAGCTTGCGCAGCACCAGAGAGATATGACAGGTCTGAGGAGTACCTGTCAATAACTGGGCTGCAGCATTCTGCACTAGCTGCAAGTGGCAGATATCAACCCCAGGTAGCCCTAGATAAAGGGAGTTGCAATAATCAAGGTGCGAGGTCACAAAGGCGTGGACCAGTGTAGGCAGGTCACTGGACAGAACTAGGTGCTTAATCCTGGAGATGTTCCTCAAATGGTAAAAGGAAGATTTGATGACTGCCGACACCTGCGATTGCAGTGTTAGCCCGTCGTAAAAAATCACCCCCAGGTTTCACACCTGTTCAGAGGTAAGGAGCTGGGAACCATCAAGAAAAAGTCCCGAAGGTAAACCAGCTCCCATCCCCTCTATCCGATGACCTGAGTCCACGACCATCACCTCGGTCTTCTCCAAGTTCAACCTCAGCCAGCTGTAATTCATCCAGTCCTGGATTTCAGCAAGGCAGTTGTTAAATACTGGGAGAGCTCTATCCTGGTCAGGTGCAAAAGATAGGTAGAGCTGGGTGTCATCAGCAGAGCAGTGAAACCTCAGCCCATACCTTCTTACAGTGTCTCAGAGGGGCAGCATGTACACTGTGAACAACATGGGAGACAACACTGAACCCTGAGGTACCCCACATGACAGAGAGACCGGGTTGGAAGAATAGATCCCTGACACCACCCTCTGAGTTCTGCCAGTGAGGAAAGATCTAAACCACCTGAGGACTGTACAAAACAGACCACAGATGAACCTCAGGCATTGGAGAAGAACTCCATGGTCCACAGTGTCAAATGCTGATGAGAGATCAAGAAGAACCAAGATGGAGCAGCTCTTCCAATCTCTTGCCAACAAGAGATCATAATCACCCAAACCAGTGCAGTCTTGGTACTATGCCTCTTTCAAAAACCAGATTGGAGAGATTCATAAATGTCATGGATGGTCAATGGTTCTCCAGTTGTAGGGCCACTACTTTCTCAATCACCTTCCCCACAAAGGGAAGGTTAGAGATCGGTCTGTAGTTAGCAGGACAGTCTGAGTCCAGAGAAGCTTTCTTTAGGAGGGGCATTACCACCACTTCCTTCAGGGAGCTAGGAAACTCACCCGTCTCCAAGGAGCACCAGACTATCCATGCTAGGACTGGGCCGATGGTATCACAGAGTAATTCTCATGGAGTAACTGTTTATTTTAGATCCTCTTATAGTAATTCATGCCTTTTTAGAGCTTATGTTAGTTATTTATGTGCTATTCCTGTACAGATAATAACAGTGCTGTTCATACTCCCTGTCATTATCACTGTTATTGTTTTCCTCTGTGACTGTGTCCTCCTTCCCCTACTGTAAACATCTTTGTTTCATGGGACCTCTGTGTATGACTCCTGCCTCTCCTTGCTGGGTGCCTTCATCCACCCATCCACCTAGGAACCTATAGTGTTGCCCCACCACAACACCTGCTGGGGAGTGACACTGGTGCTGGTAGTAAGACAGTCACATCCACACCTCAGAGTGAGAAACTAAGAAGTCTACTACAGCACCACAAAAAGTTCAGAATTCACCCTGCAAAGCTTACTCCCACTGCTTCAGGCAAGGGACTGGATCTGTCCCTTAGACATGAAGGATGCCTACCGTCATGTCATAATTTGGCAGCCCAACTAGAGGTGTGCGAAGCTGTCAAAATTCGCTCAGCATAAAACATCACGGATTCTGAGTATTCCACAAAGTTTTCCGCCTTGCATAGTCCCACTTTGAAGCATTTGGGGTAGATTCACAAAATTTTGAAGTCAAAAACTTCTATTCCTGTATAGTCAATGGTACAGGTGTCCCAGATCGGTGAAGATTGAGCTTCGCCAGTGAAGTTCAGCAAAATAGTCAAAGTTTGCAATGAACCATGGGATTTGAGATCACATGTTGCTGAATAGCCAATGAGAAGCTAGTTTTCTTGTTCTGTGAGTGTAGTGTGTTTGAGAGAGACTTAGAAAGCAGAGCTTGTGCTGCAGCTTAGAGTCAAATCTAAAAACATTATATAAAGGAGCATTTTGTTTGTCAGATTGCTTCAGAACTGTTACTGTGAGTGCTCTTTGCACATGCAGCGATTTTTTGTGTTGCTTTTCTCCATCCTGTATTGTTTATTTGCAGTATTTCGTTTTCTGTTAGAAGTTGTGGTTTGGTGGCTTGTGTGGGCCGGGGAGGGTAGGAGCAGTTTAGAAGGCACAGTTTTCTTCTGAACAAAATCAGTTGACAAGTGCCCTGTCTTTACTTAATAAAAACAAATCACTGTCATCCTGTGATTTGACCCGAGTGATTGTTGTGTCCCTGCATGCACACCTGTATTTAGGGCAAAAATCACTGTTCTCCAGACAGCGACTTAAGCCGAGTGATTGTTGTGTCCCTGCATACATACCTGTATTTAGGACAAAAATCATTGTTCTCCAGACAGTGATTTAAGCCGAGTGATTGTTGTGTCCCTGTGTGCACAACTGTATTGAAGAAAAAAATCATTGTTCTCCAGACAGCGCTGAGTGATTGTTGTGTCCCTGCATGCACACCTGTATTTAGGAAACAAGTCACTGTTCTACAGACAGTGATTTAAGCCGAGTGATTGCTGTGTGCCTGCGTGCATACCTGTATTTAGGGAAAAAATCATTGTTCTACAGACAGTGATTTAAGCCGAGTGATTGCTGTGTGCCTGCGTGTGCTGAAGAATGACTGGGAAGAAAGGGCAATGAAAGGAAGAGGCCATGGAGCAGCCACAAAGAACATTTCTCAATTTGTGGTTCCTAATACTAATCCTAATAGTGGTGCAGGAACCAGAAACATGTCTATGAGAGCACAAGGACAGCATTCAGATGACTCTGTGGCAGGCAGTAGCAGTAGTAACAAAGTATATGGCCCTGGTGTTGGCTTTCCTGCAGTTAAGTTTTTCTTTGAAGAATCTGTGGCAGACATGTTAATGGATATCTCAGCGTCAAGTGACACAGTGAGAGGAAGCATCACCAGCACCACCAGCAAACACACAGCTGTGGGCTTGGAGGCTGTTGGTGCTGAAGTGCAATTTGAAAGTGGTGCTGTTGGTGATGGTCGGCCGAAGGTGGAGCCCAAGAATGTGTGTCCCTGTCCATGCCAGTGAGTGAGGGTGAGGTGGTGGTACATGTGGAGCAACATGAGGACAACAGTCATGAAGAGGAGGTACATGTTACAGAGCCTGTGACACTTGCTACTGAGGCAGACAGACTTGCTGAGGCTGAAGAGACTGCCAGCAGTGCCAGCTTTTTTTCAGACTATGATGTGGATGATGATGATGGGTCAGACAACACAGATCCCTCATGGGAGCCAGAAAAGAAAAGGGTAAAACAGGGTGTTATAGCGTGTGTCTTTCCTGTTGCCTTAACTGCTAAAACCACCAAGCCAGGGAGAAGAACACCCCAACAGCACTGTTTCTCCCATTTTTTCTGCATTACTCCAGTCACCCCACTTTATAACAAAGAGCAAATATTCTTCTTTGCTTTCACTATCCCAGTCATCTTGGCACCAAGTAAATACAAGGCCCCATAAATCACTAGTGTGGGATTTTTATGTACTGGACCCATCTGATGAGACAGTGGCAATTTGCCAACAGTGTCAAACCCGAGTAAGTCGGGGTAAGAAGGGTAGTCATCTCGGCATAGGTGGGCAACACACACACCTTAAAAATAGGCACCCAATTTGGTGGCGTCAACACCAGAAGGCAGCCAGTGCCAGTGGTTCTGGTACATCCCAATTAGAGGGCAATATAAGCAAAATACACACAGCACCACTACAGAGACATGGAGTTGCAGGTGAGGAGGAGGAGGACATCGTTATTGTACTGGATGAGGAGGATTCTGGCAGTGGGCAAAGTAGTGGTCCTAGCATCCGGAGTACCACCCCAACACAAAATGTGATTGCTACCCCACTAGTTATGAAAAAACAAAAATCCGCTGAGATATGTTGTGCATTGCCACAGGTCATAAGCACCATTGGCAGTCCCCACACAAGAAGCACCCCCTTACTGGCACAACGATGAAGCAAGCTGTTTGGCACACCACCAGGTGCATCACTGACTGCAGTAGTATCAAGAAAAGTTCAGCCGATGCTTCCTTCCATTTTGGATAAGCAAACAAAATTCACACCTAATCATGGTACAGCGTGGGAGTTGAATACAGCATATGCAGAAATGATTGCTCTGGATTTGTTGCCATACTCCATTGTAGAGAATGTGGTATTTAGGCAGTTCGTGGCCCATGCCTTGCTGAAATGGAAGGTGCCATCACGTACATACTTTTCAAAGCGTGCCATCCTGAACTGTACAGTACTGTATGTGACATGGTACATCATACCCTGCAGCATTCCTCAGCACAGTATGTCCATCTGAGCATGGACATGTGGACCAGTGGGAAAACATTTGGTAGCTCTTACCTGTGCATTACAGCACACTGAGCACGGTACCTGGGGTAGCGGCTGGTTGAGGGAGAGACAAGAATTGCACTAGGACAAACTGTGGTGGTAGCAACATGCCTGGTGTAAGGCAACATGCAACACTGGCCATGAATAGTATCCCTGGGTCACACACAGGAGAAAAGATGCTGGAAGTCATACTAACCAAGACTTATCAGTGGCTCCAGCCCCATGCCCTGAAAGCTGGATTTATTGCCAATGATAATAGCTCAAATGTGCAGAAATGCGTTACTGATGGAGTATTTGTCAGGGTGCCATGCCTAACACATTGCCTTAACCTTGTGGTGCAGGCTTTCCTTAACCATCAGGATATAAAATAAGATTTGGCTCTTGCCTGATGCATTTGTGCCCATTTTGCATGTTCAGCAAAAGCACATGACCATGTCCTTGATCTGCAGGCAAAGAACAAGCTGCCTCAGCACCATTTAAAGTTTGATGTTGTCACCCAGTGGAACTCCACCCTGTACATGGTGGAATGTCTATACCAGCAGTACAAGGCTATATTTGAGTATCTGCTAATTCATGCAAGTCATGACAACAGTGGGGCATCCATGTGTCTCACAACAGAGCAGTGGCACCTAATGGATGGGCTCATCTCAATTCTGAAACCCTTTGAGCATGCAGCACAGGCAGTGAGTGGGGACACTGCCTGCATCAGTGAGTTCATTCCTCTGCTATGGGTGCTGAGGCAGACACTGCTGAATGTGCAACAACAGCTGGAGGCAGGTGGTGACAGAGCAGTTTGCTCATTAATGGAACACATGCTGTCCACATTAGACTCCAACACCCACATAATGTATATTATGCAGTCTGAGGAGTTTGGAATTGCAACAGTGCTCGACCCACATTATAAACGTGGGCTGGCAGCCATATTACAAGGTGGGCATCGTGAGTTGCAGAGACTGACAACTACTCACTCAAAGGGTAAGTGGTGCACAGTTGCTACTATGGGCACAGGGGTCAAATAAAGATAATGGTACTGCACAGAGGTCCGGTGTTACTGCCACCCACTTCTCTCCATCTCAGCCAGGGTGTCAAACTGCAGAAAAGCAATGCAAGGTAAAGGAATCTATGCTGAATCCTATTTGGGCTGCCCTCAGTCAGGTGGGAGTTGCAGACGTGGAGGAAACTGAGGAGGAGGATGATCACGCTGCACGTCTTCAAATGCCAAAATGCATGGTAGATGCATATTTTGCAAATGCAAAGAACCTCACCATTGAGAATGAGACACTACTATACTGGGGCACTAAGATCAATGACTGGCCAGCACTAACAGCGGTTGCCTTGAAATTTCTTAGCTGCCCATCCTCCAGTGTCAGCGTTAAGTGGGTGTTCAGTTCAGCTGGTGCCACTGTGCGTGACAGGCACACAAATCTATCTCCTAAAAATGTTGGCATGCTGGCATTTATCAAAATGAGTGAAGCTCACATACCCTCAAAAACAGTAATGTCCATGGCAACAGCACCGATTGACAGTGAGGATGGTGATGAGGAAAGTACTTTAGGCAGACCAGGATGTACCTCATCATTATCTCACAGCATTGAAGTGGATGAAGCAGTGATGGAGAGGGAGTTCCCGTATGGTGACATTTCCAGTATTGAAGACTGTGGGGGATGCTTCCTGGAGGACGTGGAAGAATCATGAACTCTACTATTTATTTTCTTCTTCTCCCTCCATGTCCCCCTTCCCACCATCTACAACCATGTACTCCTGGATGTCAACTTAATAACAATAATAATGTATCACATTCAGCGCTGAGATATACATCAACAACTATTAATTAGTGCTGCTTCTTAATTGCATCAAATTGAACAGCTGTAAACAATGCACTATGAAACTTACGAATTACTGAACAGAACACCCGCTCAACCCAGCAAGAAACACCACAGCCATGCAGCAGTGACCTCAACACCTCACCCTTCTCCTCCTCCTATTTTCTCTCGTGTGCACTGAAGATGCCTTGATGCCCTCCAACACAGGACAAAACAGCATGGCACAGCACTTCCACCACCAGCGGTATCGGTAATCAGTATGTAGTAGGCAGCCAATTGTGATAGACAGAACCACCTCCTCTGTACTCCCTGGGCTGCTTCAGCTATGTCCTCCTCCTCCTCCTCCTCACAATCACATCAAGCAAGAAACAGCATTGGCTTGGCTACCACTTCCACCACCATAGTGACTGATGATTCATTGCCATGAATGTGAAACAGAATCGCCTCCTGTACCTCCTCAAAACTCTCCTCTTGACAGATTAATCTTGGTCCTCCTCCTCCATCAAGTCACTGAGTGAAGTCTGCAAGGCTTCATCATGTGAGCGTAACCACACTGCATCAAGGACTTTCTTCATCTGCTGTTGGTGAGAACCTGCACAGTTTTTCAGACACTGCAGCACTTCTATAAGCCTAGAAGAGGCAGAAAATCAGTCAGTGATTGATGAGCCTCATTGCAGCATAGAAACATAGAATTTGACAGCAGATAAAGACCACTTGGCCCATCCAGTCTGCCCATTTCCCTACCTAATGGATAATCTGCAGATCCTAGTTAATCAGCAGCCTACTTTTTCCTACCCCCACCCCCTAGAATTGCCTTATGGTTGTCCCATGCATGCTTGAATTCCACCACTGTTTTTGACTCCACAACCTCCTCCAGAAGGCCGTTCCATGCATCCACAACCCTCTCTGTGAAAAAATACTTCCTTACATTACCTCTGAGCCACCCCCCATCTTTAAATTGTGCCCCCTTGTTCTTGCACACCTCTTTTTCTGAAAGATGCTACCCTCTTGGACTCTGTGATTCCCTTGAGGTACTTGAAAGTTTCTATCATGTCCCCCCTCTCCCTCCTTTCCTCGAGGCTATGCATATTAAGCTCCTTACGTCTCTCTTCATATGTCTTCCGGTGCAGACCCTGCACCATTTTAGTTGCCCTCCTCTAGACAGCTTCCATCCTATCTATGTCTTTGTGGAGACTGGGTCTCCAGAACTGCACACAGTACTCCAGATGGGGTCTCGCCAGCTGTCTGCACAGAGGGATAACAACTTCCTGTTTTCTACTGGTGATGCCTCTCCCTATGCATCCCAGTATCCCTCCAGCCCTCCTTACTGCCCTCTCACATTGCTTGCCCACCTTTAGGTCATCTGATATGACTACCCACAGGTCCCTTTCCATTTTTGTTGTTATTAGTATCTCACCCCCCATTGTGTACTCTTCCCCTGGGTTTCTGTTTCCCAGGTGCATTATTTGCACTTCTTAGCATTGAATCTAAGCTGCCATACATTTGACCATTCCTCTAACCTTGCCAAGTCTCTTCTCATCCTTTCCACCCCACCTTGTGCATCAACTCTGTTGCAGATCTTAGTGTCATCTGCAAAGAGACATACTTTTCCTTCCTGTCCCTCTGCAATGTCGCTTATAAAGACATTTACAATTACCCTCTGTGTCCTATTCTCCAGCCAATTCTTTACCCAAGCTATCATCCTGGGACCCACTCCCAGGCTGGCTAACTTGTATATTAATCTTTGTGTGGGACTGTGTCAAATGCCTTGCTAAAGTCTAGGTAGGCCATGTCCACAGCCCCTCCCTGATCTACTACTTTGGTCACCCAGTCAAAGAAATCTATCAGATTCGTCTGACATGACCTTCCCACTGTGAATCCATGCTGCCTTGGGTCCTGTGCCCCTCTGGCCTCTAGGTACGCGACAGTTCTTTCCTTCAGAAGTGATTCCATCGTTTTCCCTATCACTGAGATTAAACTAACAGGTCTGTAGTTTCCTGCTTCTGCCCTGCTCCCACTTTTGTGAAGTGGAATCACATCTGCCCTTCTCCAGTCCTCAGGTACCACCCTATCCTCCCATGATTTGTTAAAGAGGGAAGTCAGTGGTGCCACTAGTTCTACTCTTAGCTCTTTTAGAATTCAGGCCCCATTGCTTTGTCCGCCTTCAGTTTTAAGAGTTCTTTCAGAACCCTTTCTTCTGTAAATGGGCTGGTATCAAGTTCTGTATCCAGAGTGCTTCCATTGTTTGGTTTAGGTACCTCCCCCTCTTCATTTGTAAATCCTGAGCAAAAATATTTGTTTAGTATCTCTGCCTTTTCACCGTCACCCTCTGCCCACCCCCCCCCCTATTAAGCCTCACTATCCCTCCCTTCATCTTCCTACGCTACCTGATGTACCTATAAAAGGTTTTATCCCCCTTCTTAACACAGTTGGATATCTTTTCCTCGGTTTGGGCCTTTGCTGTTCTGACTGCCTTCCCAGCTTTCTTTTGCTTTAACTGATACAATTCTCTGTCCTGCTCCTTCTGTAATTCCTTGTACTTCCTGAATGCTTTCTTTTTCTCTTGAACCTTCACTGCTACCTCCTTTGAGAACCATAGTGGTTTCTTACATCGTTTTGTTTTGTTTATTTGCTTCACACAAAGGCTTGTTACCTCTGTGATGGCAGTTTTTATTATTCCCCATGTTCTTCCTCCTCCTTCCTGCCCATTTGCTAGTGCATTCTTTAGGCACTCACCCATTTTGGCAAAGTCAGACCTCCTAAAGTCCAGTACTTTTGCCTTTGTATGGCTTGACTCTACAGCTGTGTTTATTGTGAACTATACTGTTCGATGGTCACTAGTTCCCAGATGGCTACCCACTTCTACATCTGTGATCCTTTCTCCATCTCCATTTGAGAGAACCAGGTCTAAGATTGCTCCCTCTCGAGTGGGTTCCAATACTAGTTGTCTAAGACATGCCCCCTGTAGGGCATCTAGAATAACCCCGCTCTTAGAAGTGGCTGCTGCAACTGCACTCCAGTTAACATATGGCATATTCAGATCACTCATCAGCAATATCTCCCCTTTTTCTGCCATTCTAAGTATACTTTCTATCATTTCCTTGTCCATTTCCTCCCCCTGAGAGGGGGATCTGTATACAATCCCTGTGCGGATTGTAGTGCCATTGCCTGTCTCCAAGTTGACCCACAATGCTTCTTCTCCTCCCTGTTTACCCTTTTGTTCTGTTGCTTTGATTTCTTCCCTTATGTAGAGAGCTACTCCTCCTCCTCCTCTTTTACCCTCCCTGTCCCTCCTGTAGATAGTGTATCCTGGTATGTTTATGTCCCAGTCATGGTTCTGTGAGTACCATGTTTCTGTGACTGCCACAATATCCAAATGTTCCTCCTCCATCAAGGCCACTAATTCAGGAAGCTTGTTACCCAGACTATGGGCATTGGTACTCATTGCTATCCATTTTTTGATGGCTTTACCTTTTGTAGCAGCATCCCGCACTGTCCTTTCTACCTTGGTCTTTTTCTCATTTAGTACCCTCTTTTGTAGGGGGAGGCTGGGAATTTCCTGCTGTGCCTCCCCCCTTGACTAGTTTAAAAGCTTGCCAATGAAGCATTTAAACTGATTGCCCAAAAGACTTGTTCCCTTCCTGGACAGATACAGACCATCCTGCCAATACAGGCTGGTGTCCCTTCAGGTGGAACCCCAGCCCCCAATGAAGTCAAATCCCTGTGCTCCACACCATTTCTTCAACCATTCATTAAATCGCATGGTGCAAAGTACCCTTGCCTCACCCATGCCATAGACAGGCAGCACCTCTGAGAAGGATACTTATTTATTCATTTATTTAGCTTTAGTTTACCGGGTAAGTACACTAGACAAGTATTATGCCTATTTTCAGGAACGACCCGGGAGAATACAGCATGAGGAACAACAGTCTAGGAGACATGGCAAAGAGAGTACAGTTTTTTGTCACAGTATACAAATGTGGGAAATACATCATTTGCTGCTAGGGGAAACATATAGTAGTAAGCACATTTCAGATTATACACTCTAGACTAGCTAGTTCAACTGACAGATATATACAGGTCATCATACATAGGAGTGGAGCATAGCTCAAGGACTGGATTAGTCATAATATAACTTATAACATTGTCGTATACACCCCCTAGGCTAGTTGGATTGTGGACAGGTATATACAGCTCATCACATTTTTTTAAATATGCACATGTTAGATAGAAACAGAAACACTTGGTAGTACAAGTTTCTACCAAGTGACCAAGGTGCAATATGTAATGGTTAGCCTATGACCGTGGAGCAATAATGAGTGTAAAAATGCCCAAGGCTTTTTAGGCAGGAGTAGTCAGAAGTCATTGATACAGTGGGGAAAATATCTCCAGGAATTTAATGGAGACACCCTGGGGAGGTTCAGACAAAACAATTTGACACTTTACTCTAGGGAGGTTTGGGGCAGTCACTCTCTGATGCTAGTTTTAGGAAACCCCACAGGGAATTTCAAAAACTCAGATAGGATGGGACAGCTCAGGTATCCACAGGCAGTGAATTCCAGAGTCTGGGTGCACTTATGGCAAAGTCCCGATCCCCCATGAGGGTCCAGGTAGGAGGGACTTTGAGCATCCCTGATGTGAGAGACCTAAGTTGGTAGGGGGGTGGGATTCAGTTTAGGCAGAAGCCAGGCCAGCCCTTGGGGGGTGCTAGTTCTGATCACTTTCCCAGAGAGGCATCCCAAACCAAAATCAAGGTATCTAGCTGGTGAGAGCCAGCAGAGTTTCTCATATAGCTCACAACGGTGGGTGAGTCGGGGGACAGCCAAGGCAAAATGACAAATGTTATTGTAAGCAGTGTACCACCAGGTGAGATGTGTCTTTGGAGAGTGAGCAAATAGGTGCAGCCCATAGCTGAGGGAGGGAAGGAGCACACCCTTCGCTAGGGCAAGCCTGGCTGCCGGTATAAGGTTATACTTGGCCCTAGAGGCCAGACCCAGTTTGCAGTTTGCCGCCCTGCAGATGTTAAGGATATGATTACCCATGTCAAGCTGGGGGTCAATTGTTACCCCCAGATATTTGATGGAGCTCACTATGGGTAGTGAGGATCCATCTGCGCTGGTGATGTGTAAGCAGGCTGATGAGGCTTTGATTTTAGCCATTGAGCCAAAGAGCATAGCCTGTGTCTTTTTCAGGTTCAGGACCAGCTTGTGACTAGTAACTCATGACAATACCCTGTTCAAGTCATCGGTCAGGTTCTGGTTTAGGGTAGTGGCATTCTGGGAGTGAGCTAGGATTACCAGATCATCTGCTTACATGGTGGCGCCACAGCTGGTAGTAACCAAGGGTAGTTGATTGATGAAGAGGGAGAAGAGGAGGGGACCCAGTACCGAGCCTTGAGGCACTCCGGAGGTCACCGGTAGGGGCTCAGAGAGGACTTTATTGAAGCAGGTATGCTGATTTCTGCCATGTAGATAACCCATTAGCCATTTCATGGCATGGGGGGAGAGGCCAAGTGACCACAACTGTGCACCAAGCAGTTTGTGGTCAACGAGTCAAAGGCTTTGGACAGGTTGATAAATATTGCACCAGAGAGTTTGCCCTGGTCCATGGCTGTCTGGATACTTGATGTAACCGAGATTAAGGCTGTGGTGGTGCTGTGTCCCTTACGAAAGCCGTGCTGGGCTGGGGACAGAAGTTCATGAGAGTGGATATATTCCGAAAGCTGCTCAGCCACTACCTTTTCAAGGAGCTTGCTAAGGGTTGGGAGAATGGCAATCGGTCAATAATTGTCAGGCAGTTTGGGTTGTGTGTGCTACTTGTCTTAGGCCCCTCCCCAACTCTACAAAGTCCTCCTGCACTACTCTAATCTCATGATGAGCCAAGTCATTTGTCCCTAGGTGGACAATGACATCCAGCTCAGACTCCCGTGCAGCTGTTCTCATGATCCTGAGGATGCGCTTCCTGTCCCTCCAAGCCATGGCACCAGGCAGGCACCTTACTTCAGTTTTCCCTGCTCCCCCTGGTTCTATCCCCCTAATAATTGAGTCCCCCACCAGGAGCTGCTTCCTTTCCTGTGGTGTCCTCTGCCTCCTTCCTGTGGGCCTCCCTTGTGACAGTTGTCCGCAACCTCCTTAGTCTCCTCTTCGGGTGCATCCATAGAGGAACTATGGTCCCCCAGAATGGTGTATGGATTATGGAGTGGAACAACTGACTGGGTGTGCCTCTGTTCCACCACCCTCACCCTCCCTGAGCCTACAGCATTAAAATGTTTTCCTGTAATATCTTCTTTATGCAGGTTTTGCTGGTTCTACTACAGAACACAGACACCAAAATAGAATTGCACAGCCAGCAGTAGTATTCTTAATAGTAAGTATCATTGTGATCTAATGTTTTTCCTTTGCTTTTATTTCCTCTCATTTCTTTTTGTTCTCCTTTCTTTTAGTTTACTTTACTTTTCTTTCCACGACTTTCATTCACAAAAATCCTTTCTTGTTTTCCAGGTGCTTTCTGTGGACTGACATCATTTCCTTAGTGAATCATTACGCACGTCGTTGCAACAAATTCAGGCACAAGGAATACCTGTAAAGATAAGGAATGACAGCAGAGTCAGTGATTCAGAAATTAAATTAATTTGTCAATTATGGTACAGAAACAAGTAGACTCACCACACCCTATAAAAAAAACAAAAATACTTACCTTTGTGGTTGAACAATGTTGTATGAGACAACAGCATCTATGTTGTATCTGTCCAGCAGTATGATGTCATATGCACAAATAACTGAAAATCAATGACAGAGAATTACGAATATATTAGACTTCAATCAGTAGCAATAACCCCCCTCCGTTACAATGAAAAGAAAACAAAGGTACTTACCTGTGCAGTATGTCTATATGCCGTCATGAATCCAAGACCACATCAAGCTAGAGGCCATTTCTCTGACTTTGGAACAACAGCAGCACGCAGCAGCATCAAAGCACCCTCTCCATGCAGCAATAATGTTTCTCTTGCAAGCCTCACACATGCTTTGCACCACCTTCTCTGGTGTGTGTGGCAACAATATTTACTGAAAAGATGCATTTTTTCTCTGGGGACACAACTTCACACTTTTGGCAAAGTGCTGGTGGTGGTGGTGGTGTCGACGGGGTAGCATGCCCAAAAATGCTTTGTACGATAACTATGTTTATGTTCTCTTGCAAGCTTCACATATGCTTTGCACTACCTTCACTGGTGTATGCAGCAGCAGTATTTGACTGAAAAGATGCGTTTTCTGTCTGGGGACACAACTTCTCATTTCTGGCAAAGTACTGGTGGTGGTGGAGGTGGCAGCGGGGTAACAGGCCCCAAAAAAATGCTTAGTACAAAAAATATATTTATGTTCTCTTGCAAGCTTCAGTGTGTGGCAACAGTATTTGACTGAAAAGATGCATTTTTTTCTCTGGGGGGACACATCTTCACATTTCTGGCAAAGTGCTGCTGCTGGTGCTGGTGGGGGTGGGGTAGCAGGCCCAAAAATGCTTAGTTCGATAAATATGTTTATGTTCTCTTGCAAGCTTCACATATGCTTTGCACCGCCTTCTCTGGTGTGTGCAGCAACAGCATTTGACTGAAAAGATGGGTTTTCTCTCTGGGGAGGCAACTTCACATTTCTGGCAAATGCAGTAAACATATTAAGTGCTTAAAGGGACACTGTCAACCCACTTAGGCCTCAAAGTGTCCCTAGTTTAAAAAACATATTTTTTGATTGTTTGCATTCTGTAGAGACTGCTGATAAAGTTGGTAGTTTGATTCTGATTCCTTTTTTCTTTTAAGAAGTGAAAAACTGACTGCCCACCATACTGGTGTTACCACACCGAAACATGTTTGTTTACATTTCTTGACCAGTTCCCACTGCATCTTTCCTGGACTCAGGAAGACTCCCAACACAATGTAGCCACTGATTATGCAGTGGGAGTAGAGGAGACTATGGTATCATGAGTGGTTGAACTGTTTGAAGGTGTTTCTAATGTACAGGAAATGTGCACTAAGAGTAGTTCAGTGATATGAAGCAAAACAAAGCTGGGCATAGCTATACATTACCATGCATTTCAGTTCTTATAAGCAAGGAAGCAGATACAGCAACCAGCAGCATCAATTAATTTTATAGGAAATAAGCAATCATAAAATATGTTTTTTTACCTAAAAATAATATAATACAAAAAAGGTTGGCAGTGTCCCTTTAAAACAGATTTATGCCTAACTTCTCAGTAGAATAGCTCATGTTTGTGTTATGGTTTGCACTTCTTTGGGTGGTTGGTGGTGGCACACAACACTACCAGTTATGGACCATCACATACCATGGGGATACAATTTATGTAATGTGGCAAATACTTGACATTTGTGGATAGAAGGAGTGAGTACACATGATGAACCAGTGACAAAAATGAAAGGAAGGAATGTGGTTCATCATGTGTAAAAAGGATTAAAGAAATAACAGAACTGGAGAAGCAAGGGACATCCACACAAACAAAATAATACTAAAAAGGAGGACAGAGAAAACAAACCATAAAACAACACAGCTTTTTTTTTTCTTTTTATATTTTTGGGGTGCTTTTTATTTTTAATGGGAGGGGGACTAGAGAGCGAAGAAATTAAGAACACAGATGACAGAATAACTACATATAAACTAAAATAAAACTTGAAACAGAACAACTCAGACCACCCCACCAGCACTGCCAGAAGGCAAGCCATGCCCACCACCAACACCCCGCAGCTTGAACAGGAGAGTGAGGATCCTCTCATGGCTGGACATGACACTGTCAAACCGATCCATCACCTCCTGCCCGAAGGCATTCAATTCTTGGTGCAGATCATTCACCTCAGCCCACAAAACAACAAGGCCATTTGTGGCTGGTGCCATGGGGTCATCACTGCCACTGTTATAATGGTGCTGCTGGGGTACGCCAGGAGTCCTGCTGCGGTTCACATCACTTTTTATTTATTTTTATTTATTTAGTTTTTGTTGACCGGGTAAGTGCACTAGACAAATTCTGCCTATTTTCAGGCACGACGCGGGGGAGGGGGATACAGATGAATGCCAACTGACCTTGAACCAGATTAAGCTATTGGTGGTATTTTTAGTGAATGAGGGAAATTTGGCCAGGGCCACACCGTCACGGACTCGCTGCTAGCACTGCGGCAGCACCACCGACCTCATGCTGCTCCACATTTCCCCCAGGGACATTACCATCACCACCATTATGTGATACAGTCGCATCACGCTCTTTGGCCCTCAACTCAGCGAGGTGGTAGATGCGGAAGTGCACCCTCTGGCCACCTGTCCCAAGATGGCTCCCTTTTTTGCCACGCCTCACGCACCACCCACACACTTTGCAGATGGCCACTATCTCATCTGCAGGGTACATATTGAAGAAATCCCACACCACAGAGTGCTGCGGGACTGGGGGAGCACCAGAAGAGGAGGCGTCAGGCTCCTGCTTGGGGGGGGGATCTTGTGGCTGCTGCTACTGTTCCTGATCCTGTGGTTTATCTTTTTCTTGCTTCTGACACAGCAGCAGAACTCCCTTCCTGAGCTGGGTGTGTGTGTGCCGCAGTCCCTTTTAAAAAAAACATGCCTGCTAAGGCGTGGGCACTTTACTGGTGCTCCATCACAAACAGAAATGTAAAGAAAATGAAAGAAAAGACCGTAAGAACTCAGAAAAAAGGAGTATACACTAAAAAAATGTGTAAGATCAGAAAGTACAAGTACAGTAAAGAAAGATAAGGATTAAAACTAAAAAGGAGTAACATTTTCAACTCTCTAAACGAGAATAAGATATATAAAATGCTCTGTCTCCTAGACTCTGTGAGTCACTAAGACTGTCTCCACTCTCCTTCAGCTACAACTGCAGAAATGAAAGTGAAACATTCACTTCCTGCCTGTCTGGAGTCTCCCATGTGACATGCAGTAAGTGAATCATGTGACAAGCCATGTTTTTCATTAACTTCGAATTTGCTAACCATGTCGAAGTTGCCTTCAAAGTTAACGGACAAAGTTTTGGAACCAGATTAAGACAATTACATTCAAGTTACTAAAAAAAGTTGAAGCTAACCAGAGAAGTTTCCCAGCGAAGTTTTAGCATCAGAGAGGTTATTTTCGCGGGGGTGAATTTGGTGACTTCATGGGAACTTCTCAGACTTCCTGCCTCTGGACAGGGCCCAATGCCTGATTGCTCAAGCACAGCTAGTACACTACAGCTGGTATGGATCAGCCAGGACACGCCTGTGGCTCCTGGAGCTCACGGCAGAGATCACTGTCACAGTACCATTGGTCAGATAGCACATGAGGATTCTCCAGTGTACCCTAAGAGTTCAGTGGGATCAGCTTACAGGTGACCTCGAAAAAAAGGTTTTAGTCATGTCTCCTGTGCACAAAGTGATACGGATTTTGACAGAACCCAGCAGTCTGTCAAAGGGGGATTCCCTTTCTGATCCCTTCCCCTCTCTAGATTCTCACAACAAGATGCCTTGGGTATGGGTTTGGGTGCACACTTGGGCTCCCATCCAGGGGCACCAACGAGGGGGGACAGCTGGGACAACTGTCCCAGGCCTGGTGGGTCAGGGGGGCCTGGTGTTTGCCGGCCCCGGACCCCCAAAAGTTAAGAATTGCAATGTAGGAACTCTCACCCAGGGCCCTGACTGCCCCCCCCAGCTCCATACCCAGGTGCTCCCAGGTTGCTCCTGTAAAAAAGCTTTCAGCTTAGTGTGCTATACCTGGTTAAACAACTAAATAAAAAAAAATAAAAAAAAAATACCCAGTTGGTTGTTGTGCACTGCCCTGTGGCACTCTCTCAACCTTGCCTACTGCTTCGGGTTGCAGGTCAGAGGAGGTCATTGGGGCAGGCCATCGGATGGTGATCACTGATTGGTGGTGTTGTCCCACATGATAGATGTGAGTCACGCACACGGCAATATATCCTGTATGTGTCCTTTAGTTTCTCAATCATTCGAGAAGAGGAGGCGGACATCATCGAGGAGAGTCATCGTTGATTGTTGCTTTAGGTTCGGGGGGCAGCCCTATCCAAGCTCTCATCATTAAGTGGTTTACTGTCTAGGCAGGGGCGGGCAGGTGGTTCGGTCAGTAGCACGGTCGCACCATGATAATTTTTTTTTTTTTGCCCTTGAATTGTTGCTGCAGAGGAGCACAGGCTGGAGACAGTGCAGAGGAGTCAGAGGACCAATCTGGAGATTGGATTTGGGACAAGGTTGAGCGGATTGACTGGGGACGGGGTCAGAGACCAGACTGTGGCACAGTCAGAGAAGCAAGAAGGCCACAACCCACAAGAAAGAAGTGGAGGAGGATTCCATCCCCTGACTGGCTTCTCAATTTTCCTGGTGAGTACTTTACTTATGGCGTACAACAAGAAAAGAAGACAAGTGCAATTTTGCAAAATAATTTTTTTTTTAACTTTTTTGCTTGTGTAGTGTAAACTGGGGGAGAGTCAAAACATGCAACAAGACCTGCTGGCTTCACTGAGTCAAGTGCATGTTATTAGAAACACCAAACGGTACTAACACAATGCATTGTTAATATCATATGCCTAATTCAGCTGTGTTGATTGTTTGAAAGCACAAAGCAGTCTAAGAAGCTATGAGTGGGAGGGAAGATCATGGTTCAGTCATGGATTTGAGATTCCAGGAAATTAAAGCCAAGGTACATTCTTTTCATAATAGATTCTGAGACCAAGTAACTTTAGGGAGGAAGGGAACAGTTTAACCAGGAGTAGCATACTAAGCTGAAGCTTGTTTCCAGATGCGACCTGGGGAGCACTAGGAAGTATTAATTTAAAAAGAACCTGTCTCAACCACAACCAACCCAAAATATTTTCTATCAGACATCAATTTTATTGTCATTATTACATAAAAATTCCATCTTGGAGGATTTCCATCAGATTTCCATTTTCAAATATCCATTTTCAAGAAATCTCATTCAAATATTTTTCAAAAGCTCCTTCAAATGCCAGTAACATTTTGGAATACATAATTCCTTCATCAGACTGTAGAGCTATTCTGTAAATGAAAATATCTTCTTTTACTGATACATTACATAGTTGATCATAAATCACATTCATATGTATTTAAATATCAAAATATTTAAAGTATTTAAGTGCAGGTGGAACTGACCTGCAAACTTCATGTGGTGGCTAATGGGGGGGGGGGGCAGCCGTCTGAATCATTTCTCAATTCTGAGACATCATAATATCAACAAAAGCAAAGAAAATAACTTTAAATAGTCCATCTTTATAATATACATAACAATGAACTTCTCAATAATATGCATTTTACCTACAGAGGATTCATTAACTTTCGTTGTAATAATTTTTTATGTTGTTTCCCCAAGCCTTTTAGTCCTAAAAGGAACCATATGTTTAAAGAGTAGAACTACCGCGTTCTCAAATATTTAAAATGAATGTCATAGTTTGAAATCTTATTCTATAAACATTTACCTTATAAACTTTCTCTCATTATGCGTTTAAATATTCCAAAGTGTGACTATCAAGTTGAGTATCGCCCAGTTTCAAAACCGACAACTGCCACGCTGCCATTTGCACACCACGCTACCTTTTAACAAGCTCAGCACCTGTCTTCTGGTGCTTATAAAGGAAAGAAGAAGGAGCCGAGCTGCTCAGGTGTGCACGTAATCCGTGTTACGTCTCTGCTGACGTAAGACTGGGCGGCTTGGTCAAAAAATGAAACTCTCACGTATTTCTTCAAATGGAGAGTCCCCCTCGATCTTTATTTTTATATTTAAACAATTTCAAAAGCAGAAATGGATCAGGTTTAGATAACTAAAACTCAATAAACAAGCCAAAATGAAAGCTTAATGTTTCAACACGATAATAACTGAATCAAATGATTCTTGAATAACTCAGGCACAATAAAGTTATGCGATGCAAAAAACAAGCAGACATAGGGGAGAACATAATATCTAAACTAAATTATTAAGTTATATTTACTTGTTAATTAAACCATATATTCTAATGTGCTTATACTTCTCCATTAAAAATATTATAAAGATTATCATCAGACATGTTTACCAGACTGCATATTAAAGTGGAAGAGCAATTCCAATAGGTAACCGAGCAGAGCATATACGGAGGCAAGATAATATTTAAATTTTATTATATTCCTAGATCATTTCTGAACATAAAAATGCATATCTTCTCAGTCATATACTGACCAATTCAAAGTCTCATTAAGGCCATATTTCGGTAAATAGGTTTTTAATGTAAAGATCCACTATGCTTCTCTTTTTAGTAGAATTCTTTCTAAGTTTCCACCTCTAATAGATTCACGTATTTTTTTTTCAGTACCAAAAAACTGGAGACTAGAAATTTAGTGTTTTCTCTCAATAAAATTCCTTGCTAGGGGTGAACTTAAGTCACCTCTTCTAATTGTACTTTTATGTTCAGAAATCCTCGTTTTAAGAGGTCGAGTGGTTTCTCCTATATAATACAATGCACAAGGACATATTATACAGTAAATTACATGATTGGTGTTACAAGTAATAAAACTTCTATTCTGAAAAACTCTATCGTCACAAGTGCTTTTGATAATCTTAGTTTTCTTGCCACTATTACAATGCACACAATTGCCACATGGAAAAAAAAGCCTTTTATATCACTTCTAAGCCATCCTACACCTCCTGTATTAACGAAAGTTAATGAATCCTCTGGAGGTAAAATGCATATTATTGAGAAGTTCATTGTGATGTATATCATAAAGATGGACTATTTAAAGTTCTTTTCTTTGCCTTTGTAGATATTATGATATCTCATAATTGAGAAATGATTCAGACAGCTGCCCCCACCCCCATTAGCCACCACATGAAGTTTGCAGGTCAGTTCCACCTGCACTTAAATACTTTAAATATTTTGATATTTAAATAAATATTAATGTGATTTATGATCAGCTATGTAATGTATCAGTAAAATAAGATATTTTCATTTACAGAATAGCTCTACAGTCTAACAAAGGAATTATTTATTCCAAAATGTTACTGGCATTTGAAGGAGCTTTTGAAAAATATTTGAATGAGATTTCTTGAAAATGGATTTTTGAAAATGGAAATCTGATGGAAATCCTCCAAGATGGAATTTTTATGTAATAATGACAATAAAATTGATGTCTGATAGAAAATATTTTGGGTTGGTTGTGGTTGAGACAGGTTCTTTTTAGATTAATATTTAACAATTTCCATTTACTTGTCTCCCCTTTATATTCTATATAACTTTAAAGATTTAAAAAGAAACCTTGGGTACTTTGTACTTTGGACTGTTGTTTTATGAGCACAAGGAAGTGACTTGCTCAGGATCACACAGTATGCACCTAGGCGATTGTGGCTGTGGGATTCAAACCCGGGTCTCCAGAATGATCTGCAGCTCAGAGCCTTAACCCACTACACTACTTGCCTCCTTTAAGACAGCAAAAAGTCTAAATTCAATACAATACTGGTTCTTTCTTTCTCCTTAAGCCCCTTCCTCAAGCTAGAGGTATATTAGATGGGCTGGCCTGCCTAGCACAACATGGCAGATGGATGGCAGTGGCATGGATGGGTGCAAAGTGTGACTGAGGATGTGCCCTTCATTGTTATGGTCAGTGTTCCTCATGGTCCTCCTCCTCCTCATAACTGCCTTCCTTCCGTCAAGTGACAGAAGCTTGAGAGGCTCAGGCAGCAGGGATGCATGGACAGTTTGTTATTGTTGGCCAGCCCTGACTGAGTGCAGGCTCCAGAACAAGTTTGGGGGGGGCAACGACGGGGGGATCTGCTTCAGGGCCTAGATGAGTAGTGTGTGTGTGTGTGTGTGTGTGCATGTGTGTGTGTGCGCATGCAGATGACTGTAGGCATGCAGCCTAATGTTACAACCAAAACAAAATCATACAAATAATCAGGGCCCCATGTTCATTGAGGCAAACTGGACCTACATTCTGTGGCAGGACGGGACCTCATGCTGCTGCAATGAGGCAGTGAGCAATTATGCGGCAATTTAGTGATGGGATTTACATTCTTAATATCTGGCAACTCAAATAGGCCCCAAGATGAAATGCTGTTTCCCAGAAAGAATGCTCAGAAAAAGGCAGCCTGTGGTAGTTTGGCAAATACACAGGCAAGACAATGCATAAACAAGTCTGCAATTATTCTGGTATCATGATTTCAAAGGTATCATAGGTGATTTCAGAGCAAAGAAGACTTACGTCCATTGTGCTCGCTTGTTAATTCTAATTTTGAAACCCCCCCCTATTTTATTTGCTTTGCAATACTTATCCAGTTTCTTCTTGAACTCAACTGTCGTCTTACTTGTGACTACCTCCTCAGGTAGATTATTCCATACTGGAATAACTCTAACACTAAACCAGTGCCTTCTTTTCGTGGTCTTAAAATTATGCCCCCTTAGGTTGCCATGAATGTGACCTAGTGTCATATCGCTGTTCCCTCAGGGTAAGTCCCAATTTGACCCTTAGCTTTTCATCTTTAAGTGCATTATACACCATACACATATCCCCTCTCAGACGCCTATACTCCAACGTGAACATCCCCAAGTCCTCCAGTTGATCCCCATAGTCCTGGTCCCTAACATCTGCGACTAACCTGGTAGCCTCCCTCGAACCCTCTCCAATCTTCCTATGTCCAACCTGTAACCAGGTGACCAGAACTGTGCACAATACTCCAGTTGTGGCTTCACCAGTGCAACTTAAGAGAGGCACAATCACTTCCTCTTCCTACTCTTAATATGTTTCTTGATATTTATAAGAGTATTACTAGCAGATTTTATAACCTGACTGCAATGCTGGTGGAACTTGAAATCACTTGTCATTTTAACTCCCAGATCTCTTTCCTCCACTACTTTGCCCAATTTCTGTCCATTTAAGAAGTAG
This sequence comes from Neoceratodus forsteri, assembly GCA_016271365.2. Lineage (NCBI taxonomy): Eukaryota > Metazoa > Chordata > Ceratodontiformes > Ceratodontidae > Neoceratodus > Neoceratodus forsteri. The sequence goes on from CM057453.1 coordinate 33,580,529, forward strand.
TCAGCTTGATTATTTTTATTCCCAAAGTGCATCACCACACATTTGTCGGTGTTGAAGGATAACTTCTTATCCCTCGCCCAGCTTTCCATTTTGAGTAAGGCTTTTTGCAACTTTGTCACATCCTCACCATTTCTGATAGTAATGCCAATTCCAGTGTCGTCTGCAAATTTGGTTTCCAGACATCCTCTCCTCCAGATAATGAGTGTATATAGATATTAAACAAGCAGGGCCCCAGAACAGATCCTGGGAACTCCACTCTCCACTCCCAACCAATCAGAGTAAACTCCTTTAAACAGACCCTCTGCTTTCTCTCCTCAGCCATGCCTTAACCCAAGTTGTAATATACCCGGTATTTTATGTTCAATCAGAGCATCAATCAATTCACCATGTGGGACCTTGTCAAATGCCTTGAAATCCAAGAACACCACATCCACAGAGACACCCTCGTCCAATGCGCTGCTCACATGCTCATAAAACACCAAGAGATTAGTTTGGCATGATAACCCCTTTTTAAAACCATGCTGAGCATCGTCACAATCCCCTACTGAATCCTGAAACTCCACCATTTGATCCTGTACAATAGATTCCAACATTTTCCCCAGTACAGTAGTCAAGCTGACAGGCCTATAGTTGCCCACCTCCTGTCCAGATCCCTTTTTATAAATAGGGATCACATTTGCCTTTCGCCAAACCTCAATCATCTCCCCGTTATCCAAAGATTTCTGAAACAGTGATGTTATAGGTCCTGCCAATTCTGTTGCCAATTCCTTTAGGACCCTAGGATGGATTCCATCTGGTCCATGAGATTTATTTGGGTCCAGGTGCTTTAGTCTATCCTCAATATCGTTTTTGTTTAAAATAATTTTATAACCTATTTTAGTCAGATGATCTCTAATATTTCTAGACTTATTATTAAATACTGATGAGAAGTAAGTATTGAAAAGCCTGCCATAGTTTGGCAATCCTCAACTAATATACCGTCCAGATCCTTAATGGGCCCCACTGAAGTTTGACATCCCTTTTTGTTATTGATATGTGTGTAAAAGGATTTATGGTTATCTTTCACTTTTGTAACCAGGTTTAGTTCATTTTCGAGTTGCCTGTTTTATGGCACTTTTAGTTTCTTTTAATAATTTTTTATACAAGGCCCAATTTTTTGCACACTCACTTTTCCTAGCTTTTATATAAGCTCTTTTTTTTCTTTTTGATCAATTTGCTAATTTTGGGAGATAACCACAGGGGAATTTTTCCTAAAGCATTGTACTTCTTTCTTAATGGGACATACTTATCAATTAAATCCATAATTTTATTCTCCAAACTATCCCAGTTTTCCACTAATGATCTATTTTCAAAAACCTTTTTCCATCCCCAATTCGAGAGTTCTGTTCTCGTATCATTAAATTTAGCCTTATTAAAATTTCGAACCATGGTTAAGCCAAAAGTGTTTGAAAAGACCCCGCTTAAATCAAAATTTATCACACAGCGATCACTTGAGTCGAGTAGTGATGAAGTACTACAATTCTTTATTTGGTCTACCATATTGCTTAACACAAGGTCTAATATTTTATCCCCGCTAATGTTATTTCCTATATACTGATCAAATCCAGCTAATAAAAAGGAATCCAGATACTTTAGTTCATAGGATGTCTCCCCTGTTTGCCTAGTCCAATTAATAGCGGGAAGGTTAAAATCTCCTAAAAGTATAATATTTTCTGTCATCTCTAAGGAGTCCAAAAATTTTAGCACTGCCTCATCATCTTGGGTAGAAATTGAAGGAGGTCGATAAATTACCCCAATTTTAATATTAGGTCCCTTAGCTGGCAATACCCTAATCCACACATGCTCTATGCCTGGTATTTTTGGGACTTCAATAGCTACTGATTTTATTTTGTTGGATACATACAATGCAACACCACCACTCTTTTTATCCTCCCTATCCATATGCTATAGATCATATCCCTGTATGTGATAGTCCCAGGTGTCAGTGGATGTCCACCAAGTCTCTGTTATGGCACATATCTGGATGTTGTCAGTATTTAGTAAACAGGTTAATTCCTCAAATTTGTTTGTAAGACTCCTGGCATTTAGGGAGAGGCATTTCCAATCATGAGAGCACTTAGTGTTCTCATGTGAAGTTGAATTCTTCACAGATGTCCTTAAAGTTTGATGGCTGCCCCTACCCCCTTCGTACTTAGTTTAAAAAGTTAACCACTTGATTTTTAATTTGAATTTGAATTTGAATTTGGATTGAATATATAGCAAAGAGTATGGGGGAATTGAAAGGTTATTGTTTTACTGTGGTCTGTTTTATTGCCCCATGGCTCCCTCTCGAGTCTCACCTGCCCAGTGCTGGTTTTAGGTTTACTACATTATGCTCCTGAGAATTTCTCCCTCTGTCTGCCCAGTTGCTTGAAGACTAGTAATACTGCATAGCTGCAAAACAGTTTTGTTCCATCTACTTGCTTGAAGGCTGGTGAAGACACTTGTGGTGTAATGTTGCTCTACTTGCTTCCTCCTGCTTGTCCGGTTCAACACAGCTGGTGTCATTTGCGTGGCTTGTGCCAGTGCCAGTTGGCTTCGATATCTTGTTGTGTATCACTCTATCAAAATTTACTTTAGGCTAGAGGGTAGCTAGATAGCCTAGATCATTTTACATTACAGGCCCAGAAAAGAAAGTCTCCCATTTGTTCGGAAATAATTACCCTACTTATTCATTCCACAGTTCAGCAGCTGGCAAATAGAACCACAATTCTTTCTCCTGCAATAGATGTTCTGAAGTTCCCTCATTGTTTTTATGACTGCAGTAGGTGGATCCTGCAGGCATTTTGCATGTACAAAAGGAGTGATGTCATGGTTTCTGTCTGTGGAACTGACTGAAGGTGTAAATAGTCCCCTCAGCCTCACCCTCCTCCAAGAAATGTTTTTTGCCCTCAAATAAATATGTTTTCATGTTAGTCAATGGTTGCAGGGTACTATTTTCTTTCTTAAATGGGCAGTACAAGAACTGAAACCTCAGCAGTGGGATGTAGCATTAGTTTTTTTGGGTAGGGAGGGAGTAATATCAACCCCCTCCTCCACCCAAGAGGCTCCTAAAGAGCCACTCCACCTTTTTTTTATTCATGTGGGAGGGGCATGAGGTGGATCTTTCATGTTGGAACAAGACACACTAGTTTGGGACCTGGACGAAGCAACAGAACAAGTCTGTGGTGTGATCGAGTTGTGGAACCCCTGCATTTTATTAAGGACTAGGAGAACAGAAGATACTTAATGCCTTCAAATTTACTTAAAAACCATTGGAACAAATGATTATCAGAGCCACTTGTGGCCTCAGAAGGACAGAGTAAGGAATGCCTGAAACTACAGCTCCTAAGGAAAACAATAGACACAGCATTCTGATTCAAGTTGAAAGAGCCACAGGTTTTTCTTAAACATTTATATACTAAAAACATAAAGTTCAGCTTTTGGGATTAACAATATTTGTTTACCATATTCAGTATATATACTGTATATAGTTTGTCTTTTTAGTAGTTTCAAAACTTTGAAAGCATTGGTGTTAGTAACGCATTTAAAAATACATTTTTTAATTATCTTTACAGTTAAACATGCAGTTTCATTTGAAGGCACTTTTTTGGGGGGAGGGTGTTCAAATTATTTTAATCATGGGCACAGTACCTTTGATGATAAAGTGTATTTTTTCTTTTAAGTTTGAGAAATATGTATTATGTATGTGTGTTTTTCCCCCTACTTTCTTTTCACTGATATTATAAACTGAGCCAGGAAAAAAGTAAGACTGAACAGATCAGAGCTGACATTAAAAAATGTGATGTTCCTAAGGTCTGTTGCATGCACTATGCTTTCATTTTTGAGGGAGGGGCATGAGGTGGATCGATCATGTTGGAACAACTGACTATCAGAGCTGCCATCCCCCTGGAAAAGCCATTTATCACTCATTTAAAATAACACAAATGTAGTTTCACATTTTTACCATGATGGAAGCAAGAAGATGAACCAGCATGGTTAACAAATACATTGATTGACACCTGTGAATGAGTGGGAAGGGGGAGTTTTTTATAACATTCCTGGTGGTTTTATACTCCCTGGAACCTGCTATTCAGGTTTTTTGTTTTGTTGCATCTTGTCTCTGGCAATCTTCCCAAAGTGCAGTTTGCTCTATTGTTTAACAGCTCTGGGTAGAGGGCAGTGTCTTGTTACATTGTCTTTTGTTCAAATTAACCACAGACATCATGGCAGCCAAAGGAGACACACTTTGAGTCTTAGGGTATGCACAGCATAACTAATAAGTTTTCATATGCATAATCTTTCCAGTCATGTTATTGTTAGACATACTGTAGCTAACTTGGCTTGAGAAAGGGTTAACATGGTCAGGACCCCTTAGCAATTGAGATGCATATGCAGCAAATAAGTCCAGATGCACTAACTTACCCTACAACTGTTAAGTGCCACAGTCTACATTTTCTTCCTGAAATGGTTATGTTTGCATTTATGTTTATTTTAAAATATTTAATATTCTGACCATGTGGTTATGTCATGGACCATAACTGATCTCCAGCCTTAACGCCCCCCCATGCCCCAACTTGCATAGAAGATAGAGCTTGTAGACAAATCTAATCATTTTGTAGCTGTGTTCTGGCATATGTGTGTGTGTGTGTGTGTGTGTGTGTGTGTATGCTTTTGATTCAATTGCTTGTGTCGTGCATGGAAAACAGTGCTTGTAGACAATCTATTAATTTTGCAGCTGTGTTCTGCTGTGTGTGTGTGTGTGTGTGTGTGTGTGTGTGTGTGTTCCTCTGAGGCTGTTCTTGCAACCTAGGAAAGGTTGAAATAATGAGGCATCTCCTCCCTATTCCTGGATGCAAGTTCCCTCTGCCCTGGGAACACCTGCCTGCCAAAATGGAAATATGGCATATTTTTTTCATCCATGTTATTGCTAGACACACTGTAGCTAGCTTGGCTTGAGGAAGGGTGAACATGGTCAGGACCCCTTAGGAATTGCATATGCAGCAAATAAGTCCAGATGTGCCAACTTACCCTACAACTGTTAAGTGTCACAGCCTGCGTTTTCTTCTTGAAATGGTTAATTTAGTATTTATGTTTATTTTAAAATATTTCATATTCTGACCATGTGGTTATGTCATGGTCTTGGACCATAACTGATCTCCAGCCTCAACCCCCCCCCGCATGCTCCAACTTGCTTGGAAGATAGTGCTTGTAGACAATCTAATCATTTTGCAGCTGTGTAGCCACTGCTAAAGAAGCTGAAGCTGCTGAAGCTGTTTCAGCTGTGAGGGGGCAGCAGACAGCATCTACATCACACTGGGGGGAGGGGCAGAGCAGCTATTTAAACCTTGCGCTGCTATTTCACTGACCAGGTACATCTTTTAGCGCTACAACTGCTGTGTAAATGAAAGCTGCAGTAACTGTGTCATCCAGCTAATTTGTGAACTGTGCCATTGCTCAGCCTGAGTGCTTATTACATCCAGCAGTCTGCTGAAGCTGATTCAGCTGTGAGGGGGCAGCAGACAGCATCTACATCGCACTGGGGGAAGGGGCAGAGCAGCTATTTAAATCTCGCACTGCTACTGCACGAGCGCAGGTGCGCGAGCATGAGTGGCGAAAATTTTTACACTGCAACAGTCTTTGCTTTTATTTTTAAAGTATAAATTGCATGTTTGATATTTCAGTTTGTTTTATTAGACTTTTAGCAGGTATGTACGCTGTTATCATGCGTGTTATACTGATAGTTTTATTAACAATACTGTGTATTGTGGGAAGGGATAACCCTAATGGGGGAAATTATGTTCCCATACAATTTGTAGGAAATTAGATCTTTCTTCCCAATGTATATGTAGAGAGGTTTGATTTGACTGAGAGCTTTGTTTTAGTATTAACTGAGGGCTGTCGGATTTCACATGTACGTGCACCTGAGATGTTCTATAAACATACTAGAACTACACAAAAATTGAAAATATATTCAAAAAAGAAGTTTGTATGGATTAGGAAATTGATATTGATTAGCTTGCTGATCTCTGGTGATGACATGTGAACCCCGGTCCTCAGTTAGGAAATGACTATTCTTTGGTTGATTTTGGGGAAAGGAAAAATTTGGGTTTTTTACACCTAAATGTTAGAAGTGTGTTACCCAAATTGGATATAATAAGAACTCAAGTTGAAACATTTAAACCAGATGTATTAACTTTAACAGAAACTTGGCTCTCATCTAAAATTCAAGATGTTGATGTATCCATAGAGAATTATAATGTTTTTAGGCAGGATAGACAAAAAAAAGGGGGGGTATGTTGTATTTAAATAACATATATAAGGGTCAATTGAAACTTGCTAAAACATTTCCAGGTCAATTGGACTTGTTAATTGTACAAATACAAGGAAATACAGGTCTCTCATTAAATATTATGGTCTGTTATAGACCCCCATCTGCTAAAAGTTTTGCATTGCAAACTTTGTGTGAACATATTGCTCCCTTTATAAATTGTGAGACAGTATTGCTTGGGGATTTTAATTGGAATATGTTAATTCCTCAATTAACAATTCTAAATCAGTTTGCAGCTCTTAATTTGCAGCAATTGATTAATACACCTACTCGACTGCATAAATCAAAGAATGAAAAACATACTTTATTGGATTTAATATTTACAAATAGACCTGAAAGATATATATCAGCAGTTCATGAAAATGATGTGAGTGATCACTGTTACATTTCTTGTATTAGGGACACTCAGATGGAGAAATGACAATCACAATTTATTTATGTAAGGATGTTTAATCATTTTAATGAACAGGCATACTTAAATGATGTGGCAAAAATTCAATGGAATTTAATGTATACTTGCCCAGATGTACACACAGCATGGCTTTTCTTTAAATGGTCTCTTGGGAAAGTTATAAATAAACATGCCCCACTTAAATTAAAAAACATAAATAAAAGAAAAAGAGGGCATTGGATAACACAAGAATTGAAGGATTTAATAAAAAAAATCAAAATTATGACATATAGCTGAAACTACTAAGGAAATTAAAGATTTCTTGGCATTTAAGGTCATTAGAAATAATTGTACTAAAAATATTAGGAAACAAAAAAGGAAATATTATGAAGATTATTTCTCCTTATCAGAAAAAAATCCATGTACACTATGGAAAGGCATAAATTTGATGAAGGGAAGTCACGGTTCAGCTAACTTGCCAACATCTTTGTCATTTGAAGGAAAAACTTTTGTGACGGATGTTGACAAGATAAATGTATTGAATTCCTTTTTTGTCTCTGTTGGTGATGCATTTAATAAAATGCATCCAGACTTGCCACTCCCTGTTTTGGATATTGATTTTGGTAGTGGACTTAAACAACCTGTGTTTTCATTTAGTCCAATTCAATTATATGATGTTAAAAAACAGTTACAGACTTTAAATACTAGAAAAGGTCCTGGATGTGATGAGATCCCCCCTTTTTCTGAAATTGGCAGCTGAATTATTATCACCTCATCTACATATATTTTAATTTTTCCTTGGATAGTTGTGAATTACCAATTGATCTGAAAACAGCTTTTGTTACTCCAGTATTTAAAGGGGTGACCTATCAAACCCAGGATCTTGTAGGCCAATTTCAGTATTACCAATATGTGCAAAAATACTTGAAAAACTTGTGAGTATTCAATTAACTAATTATCTTATTAAGTATAATATAATAACACATTTACAGTCAGGATTTAGAAAGGGGCATAATACTACATATACAATTTTAAAAGTAGTTGATTGACCTGTTGAATGCTTTCGACAAAAACCAGGAAGTTCCATCATTATTTCTGGATTTGTCGAAGGCATTCGACACAGTTCATCATATTATATTACTTGATCAGTTGAAAAATGTTGGATTAGGTATTCCAGCATTAGGCTGGTTTCATAGCTATTTGATTGGGAGATGACAATCTGTTAAAATAGGAGTATGTGTTCAACATCAGCTACCCTAATAAATGGGGTTACCTCAAGGGTCTGTGCTTGGCCCTCCTTTTCTATTATATATAAATGATTTACCAAATTATTGTTCACCTAAAACTTGTATACAACTTTATGCGGATGATACAATTTTGTACACCATGAGTGATGATGTGGATACGGCAATGGTTGTTTTGCAACAAGATTTTAATAAAATACAGAGGGAACTTGTTAATTTGAGATTACTTCTGAATGAGAAAAAAACACAGTGGATGATGTTTGGTAGAAAAGATTTTAAAGATTCAACTATAAAAGAGCTTAGATCTTTATCAGCAATTGACATAGAAAGAGTAAACTCCTATAAATATTTAGGAGTTATACTAGATAAAAATTTGACTTCTGAATTGCATATAATGTCTATGTCAATGAGACTGAAGAGACTTCTGAGTTTCTTTTATAGGGATAGAACTCTTTTTAGTTTAAAGATTCAGAAATTATTGGTTTCTGCCTTATTTTTACCAATATTAGATTATGGTGATATAATTTACAAAAATGCAAAAAAAATCATTGCTGTGTTCCTTGGATGTTCTCTTTAATAGTGTGTTGAGATTTATAACAAATCTTCCTTTTAGAACTCATTGTTGTGTGCTATATCAAAATTCAGGTCTTCTTTCATTATTTGATAGGAGAGATTATCATTGGAATTTACTTGTGTATAAGTTTGTACAACGGTCATTGCCTATTTTTTTGTTAAATATATTGCAAGTAAGAATACAGAGTCAATATAATTTAAGATCTTCTGTCCAGAAAGGTTTTATTAGATCTAGAACCAGAACAAAATTTGGTGATAAAACAATTTCAAATTTAGTGCCTAAAACTTGGGAACTAATATCCAAAAGGTGGCAATGCACAGTATTGTTACCTTTTAATCATTTTAAATCTTTGTTAATGACTTTATAGAGCAAACACTGTAATTGTTATGGATAAATTATTTATATTCTGGTTTGTGTATAACTAAAATTAATCAATATTATATTGAAACTGAAATTATGTATGTATGTTTGTTTATGTGATGTTATGTTAAATGTGGATTCAATTGCAAAAGAGATAATTTAATCTCAGTTTGAAATCCAATAAAGTTTGAAAGTGTTCTGCTGTGTGTGTGTGTGTGAGTGTGTGTATGTATATGTGTGTGTGTGTGTGTGTGTGTGTGTGTGTGTGTGTGTGTGTATGTGTGTGTGTGTGTGCTTTTGATTGAATTGCTTGTGTCTTGCCTGGTAAACAGTGCTTGTAGACAATTTAATCATTTTGCAGCTGTGTTCTGCTGTGTGTGTGTGTGTGTGTGTGTGTGTGTGTGTGTGTTCCTCTGAGGCTCTTCTTGCAACCTAGGAAAGGTACTTCCCCAGACATAGCAGCAGTACACTGCATAGCAGATATGAAATGTCAATAAGCAGGTCATGCAACAGATGTGCTGAGCAGTTACTGAAGCAAGAAATGTACAGCTGTCATTTTTTAAATCCTGTTCAAAATGTGTTTTTTGCACCTGTGGTGCCAAATGGCACAGTCGCTCTGCAAAATCAGCTTTCAGCTAATGAACTGATAGTGTCAATGTTCATGCAGTGGGATCACAAAAAGCCCATGCTGAAAACTTGGAGTGAAAATACCAAGAAATGACCAGGGCATTAGGGTTTCTGACCATAACACCCTGCACTTTAGGGACTGACAGGCATCAGTGGTGTGACTTGGGATTGTCAACAGTAATGCTCATGCCATTCCATCCCCATCCCCACCCTGCAGCTAGTGACAGGTATCGAGATGTGCCTTTGACTCTTTAGCCCCAAAGTTCACTCCATTCTCTTATACTGTACCCATTTCAGAATATTTCCTTATGGAATGGGATGAGTGTAAAGTTTGAAAACCCCAAGGCACACCTTGATTCTTGTCTGTGTCTGCAGGGTAGGGCGAGGTGAAATGGCATGAGCATTATGAGTAATGACCCAAAGGCACACCCCAATGCCTGTCCATGTCTGCGGGGTGGGGGTAGGGTTGGCGTCACTTCAATACTTCACTGCCATTCTCTTAAAAAAACTAAGCAAAAAAAAAACTGTGTGAATAATCCCAAGGCTGAACATATGCCAGCCATTACTTTTTCATGTACTGCCACCTTCTGTACCATCATGGGGATTTGCATATGTTTCCCTTGATGCTTTGCATAATTGGGATATGTACAATTGTCTTTTCTTTAAAATGTGGCTGTCTGGCCAATATCATCCGGGATAACACAAACACCAGTGGCATTTGCTCTGGGGTTCTTTTGTAAGCTTCCTACTCCTTCAATTAAAATGTACATCTCCATATATTTTCCTGATAATGTGCATGCCTTTCTTAGAAAAGAAACTAAAACAAATCTTACTACTTACAAATCATTGTGTTATTTCTCCATACTTCCTTAAGAATTCCACACAACTTCACGAACTTCATTATGCAGCTGTGGTGGATCTGACCAGATTTTGTCATAGAAGGCATCGTTGGTGGTCTTATTGCAAAGAAAGGAGTCCCCCCCCCCCCGCCTTTACTAATACACCGGGGGGTGGATGTGTAATGGAGCTGCAAACAACTCACAATAATACCTTTATGCCACTACTGTACTGAGCTAAGTAGACAGGAAATTATTTTCAGGGCCCCAGGTTTTCTGTGATTCTGCGGTTGCAGCAGCTGTTGAAGAAACATGGCCCTGCCGCAGAAACAGCATTTTTTGTGCAGTAAAAATGGCTGTCACTACTGTGACAGCACTTAAAACGAAAAACTTAAATGGCTAAAATAATTGTGAGCAAACTGTTTGCTCACATCACAACAATTTTAGCCATTTTTTTTCAATGCTGTCACAGTGACAGCCATTTTTACTGCACCAAAAAAATGCTGTTTCTGCAGCAGGAGGACCATGTTTCTGCAGCAGTTGCTGCAACTTCAGAATCGCAGAAAACCTGGGGCCCTGAAAATAATTTCCTGTCTGCTTAGCTCACTACAAGATACTATAGCAACCACACAGCAACGCATACTACTACTGACTATTTTTCCACAATCCAGCCGGTAGTGTGTAAGTGTGGTGCTATCTGAGCGTGGGCTGGTGAAGGTCCTATCATGAGTTTGTGCCTGGTGTCGGATTTCAACAGTCGGTGGTGGAGAATCAGATGGTATTGGAAGCTGGACGGTATTGGAAGTTGGATGGGATACAGTAGAGCTCCAGAACCAAAATAAGTAAAGTTAACAGTACTTAGTTGGATTGGAAGGAATTATTAGGCAGGCCAAGCAGGAGTGCTGTTACACTTAATAATTATAGTCCTGTCTACAGTCTACCTACCACCTCAGTTCAGGCTCTTAGTACCTTAGTGACGGTCTGACCTGTCACCTACCAACCATAACCTACCACCACCTACACTGTGAATAGAGATGTCTTATGTCTAGACTACATCTAATAAGTCTTGCTTAAAAAATGACCTAAACTGAAATTATTGTTTTGTGGACTGAAATTCAAGAAAGTTAACTATATGAGAAGACAAAGTAGTCATAGTGTGGAGTTGACTGTCTATCAGTCAGGTTATCACCACCTTACAGAGTCGGCGCAGCTGCACTCAGCCAGCTCATAGACTGTGTGCCACTACAGAGACAAGTCAAGTGCTCATCTCTGAGTGGCCCACAGTCTCAGTAACTGTTAACTGATCAGTCATCTGTCTGCTGCTATGATGTCTCAAGTCTGACTCTGGCTAACTGACTCTCATAAGTTGAAGTCAAGTCAATACAGTGATCTTTTCTTTAATGTTCACAGTCACTTGTCTACTACAAATAATTGAGGTTTAACTGTTGTTTATTAATGGGTACCTACACAGAACAGAAACTTCTGAGCTGTCTATAGATAACTGGCTGGACATTTGGTGTACCTTGTGTTGTTTGTGTCATTCAACTCTGGTCATTTCTTAGTAACTCGGTGTGTGTGCAGCCAGGCCAGCCACTTGACTCAGTTAGTAGTAGCTGTGGCCTGTTGCTAAGTTGTCTCATGTATGTATGATTAGTGAAGTCATGACTCAGAAGCAGTCACCAGTCACTCTAGCCTATTTTTTGAGTCCTGACTGACTGTCTTCCCCCCCCAGCCTGTCTTGGCGGTGGTGTGTGTGGGTTCAGCTTGTGCTGTAATTTGACTGAATTTTGTTTGCAGTTAATTTGTTTATACTCCTTGTCCCTGGTGGTGGTACGTCTTTGTCAGATCCCTCAGCCCCGTCCCCCACTCACAGCCTACATTTCCAGCTGCCCCATGGCTTGTCCCCCGTGGCGGGGTGGTGGGTATCCCTCAACCCCACCTAACTCATGGATCTGGTGCTGGAAGGTTACTGCACATCCCGGGGCAGCACCTGCGGGTATCAACTTTCATTCTTGCTGCGCCAGGACCCCTTTTTCCTCCTATTTTCTTGTTTCCTGAGCTGATGCGTGCAATGGCACCAGAAGGAGTCAGTGCACATGCTTCTATATGCGCCTCTTCAAGTGTCTACCTCATCTCCCCCTTCCGTAGCATCGGTGCACCAGCTCCTAGCCTCCGCTAGTGGCCAGTCATGCACCGAGTGCTGGTGTCCCCCCTTCCCAAAGAAGAAGAGCAGTCCTATGGACTCTTGATCCCTCTCCTCCCCTGCTGAACCCCAGCGGCTCGTGCTCATTCCTGAACCCGGGTCACTGGCATAGTGCAAGGTAAGGTGTCTTGCGCCTCAGCCCTCAGCACCACTGGGCTGGCAGAATTTGACTGAATTTTGACTCAGACCTTCATCTTGTGTTTGGTTTTCTGCTGGACTAGCAGCAGTGACCTCAGTTTTTTACCAGCTGATCGATCGGATTTGGCTCCCTGCTGCTGCTGGACTGGTTCTGCTTGCCTAGCCTAGTTCCCTTTCAGGGTTTTGTGGTGTGCTGCTGCCTGCCTCACAGGCTGTTTGTCTCAGTCAGCTAAGCAAATCACTCTGCAGCTGAGTCCCTGGGATCTGGTGTTGTGGGAATTGGACGGAATAATTATTAAAAAATCCAGAAAATGTATCACCATAAATCAGGATTTCAAAAGTGAAAAAAAAAAGGGAATGTGAAAAGGAGGAAGAGGAATTAAGAAAGAAGAAACCAATATTACAATATTTTAGTAAGCCAGAGCCTCTTCATCAGGAGAACACTGTTAGTAAGGAGTAGGATCTAAGGACAACTCTGTCTGAAGTGTGTACAGAGGAAGAGGAAATGGAGGAGCCAGAGGAGAAAGAAGATGAACATGAACATGATGACTCCGTACAAAAATTAGATGAACCTGTGGAACAACAGCAACATTTGAACCAAACCTCTATTGAGGGAAAAATGTGTTCTTGGAGTGTTGTCAGTGTTAGGTAACTTGGAGAAGTGCAGCAGGAGGGGACGGAAGGAGGAGGAGAAACAAAAAGAGGCAGTGTTACTAGTTCTGATCCTGATTTCAATACAGACATCTACAAAGATCCAGGAATGTGGCCAGAAATATTAAGAGACATTGACAGACAGTGTATAGTTCTTTGTGGCTTGAAAAGTGAAACTGAATTAAGGGAAATGATTGCATGCATGCCCTCAGATTCTGAAGCATGATCATTTCACAAATTTTTGCTGTATTCCAAATCATCTAATAGACATGAGAAATTTCTGAGGGACTGGCTTGCATGGAGCTCTAGCAAAGGCGTGTTATGTAAGTAATAATACCTGACAGAGTGGACGTTATTGGGATATAATGGAGTGCCCAGTGGCGTCAGGCCTTATAGCCCCTGGAAGGTCCGTTATATCCCATAACGCCCACCCTGGAAGGTATTATTACACTTAGATAATGGGGTACAGGAGTCATTGTTTTAAAAAAAATAAGTATATTTATATACAAAAAATTAAAAAAGGTACATTTTATACTAAAATAATCCTGGTGGTGCTGGAATCACCACAGGAGGGCGCTGCTGTGTTTCTGTGTGTGCTATGTGGTTGTGAACTTGCTTTGTTTCTTGGCACAGAGAAGAGCTGCTTTGTGAGTTTGTTGTTTCGGTATGTCTCGCTTTTTTCGGTCAGTGACAAAGGCAATAGGGAAATACACAGAGAGGAGACACGTTTATTTTAGCTGCTTCGACTGTTCATCAGAATGGGGGAATGTTGCCTTGTTACGTATATTTGACGAGAGGTACATTTTTTTCTTGTGTTCTGAAATGTGGCGTGGCGTGATTTCTTAGGTCAGTAAGAGTTGGCTGTGTGAGATGGAGTGCAACCGCGCTCAGTAAGCAAAGTTAAATTAGTAAACAAAACAAAAAAAATACTGTTGTAGGTTTTTTTTTGGGGGGGGCTATCCGGTGGTCATGTCAATGGAAATTAGTCTCTCTAACCGAGCGGGGCAAAAATGGCAGCTTGTAGTTTCGAAATTCTGTGTGCCCAAGGATAGTTCAAGTAATAGGGCACACTGAAATGGAGCTTGTTTTTTACTGGGTCATTATTAAGAAATAACAGCCCAAGTGGCAGGCTGTTTCAGCCAATCTGGATCCGAGTTTCACTTCTCCCATTATCTAAACTGTCTTACTGTACATGCCTTCTGTTTTGTTATAACAATACAAGCAAAACATCCAGTTTACTCTGCAAAAAAAGAGGGATTTGACCCTTTACAAAACAAAAGGCATAAGTTATATGACAGACTGCCTGAACATGAAAAGAGTAATGTACACAAACAATGTTACTGGAGGTGGAGAAACCTTCAGAAGTATCTTGGGGGACATAATGTGGATAGTGAAATGCAAAAGAATGTTAAAATTCAAACTGACAAATTTGTTGCCTTACTACACCGATTACTTGATGTGACCTTGTTTTTGGCATCAAGAAACTTGGCATTTTGGGGACATTCTCAAAAACTTGGAGATCCACACAATGAGAATTTTCTTGGTGTGTTGGAGTTGATTTCTCATTATGATCCCCTATTGTGAGAGCACTTGGAGAAAGTGAAGAGGAGTCAAGAGAAAGGAAAAAGATTACAGGCTCATTATTTATCTTGGGAAAAGCAAAATGAGTTTATTTCTTTGTGTGGAAAACATGTCTTAGACATCATGCTCTCTCAAAGAAAAGAGGCAATTTATTTCTCAGTAATATGTGATGCCACACCTGATGTGTCTCACACAGAACAGAATGTTCTTATTTTATGATACGTTCACAGAGACTCATTGACTCATTTGACAGGTGGATTATTCAGGAGAGGTTCATAGAATTCTTTGATTTTTCTCATAAGACTTGTGAGGAGATTGCAAACATGTTACTAAAAAGATTACAGGAACACAGCATTGATATTGCAGATTGCAGGGGTCAAGGATACAATAATGGAGCTAATATGTCAGGCAAAATAAAACGAGTTAGGGCTCGCATACAGGAAAAGAATCCAACTGCTCTTTTTTCCCCTTATGCTACCCACTCCTTGAATCTTGTGGGCGTACATGCAGCATCATGTTGTACAGACGTGAGTACTCTGGTAGTGTGAAACACCTATATACTCTCTTCAGTGGAAGTCCTGAAAGGTGGAGTACATTAACTGAGAAAACTGGGTGTTCTCTGAACAGTCTGTCTGACACGAGGTGGAGTGCAAGAGTGCAGGCAGTTTGTCCAATAGCTCAAAAACTTGCAAGTGTTATTGAAGCTTTAGAAGTCATTGTGTCCTCTCAAAAACTGTCAAGTGAGGCTCATTCTGATGCAGAGGGCCTAAAACAGTACTTTGCATCCTTCAAGGCCATTTTTCTCACTACGTTCTGGATCAAGGTTTTGCAAAGTTTTAAAGAGAGAAACTTGATTTTGCGATCAAGATCCATTTCACTGGACATCGCATCGGCAAATATTAAAGGTCTTTCAGTGGAAATGTAATGTCTCAGAGAGCAATGGACAGCTATTCTTTCTGAGGCCAAACTTGTCACCACTGCATTGAGCATTCCAGCCGAGTTCAGAACGCAGCCACACTGCCAGATGAAAGGAAAGCAGAGAAGTGGATCACAAAGCACAGATGAATCTCAAGATGCAGATACATACTTTAAGAGAAATGTTTTCCTTTTAGTACTGGATTCCATAATTTCTGACCTTAATAACCAATTTATGGCCTTGGAAGATATCTTTACTCGATTTGTTCCCATTCTAAGATTTCAAAGTATGACTAAGGAAGAAATTTCTACTTCATGTAAAGCATCGGTTGCCAAATACTCTGAAGATCTTACGTCTTCCCTAGAAAGTGAGATCCTCCATCTTAAAAAGGTTTATGATGCCACTTTTAAGAAAACCATCTCAGCTCCTCTGGAACTATTGAATGCTATTTGTAACATACAACTTGAAGGAATATTTGGAGAAATCTGCATCGCACTCAGGATCTTGTGTACTCTTCCTGTGTCCGTGGCCGAGGGAGAAAGAGCATTCAGTAAGCTTTCAATAATAAAAAAACTACATGCGATTAACAATGAGTGAAGAGTGCCTCAGCAATCTTGCAATTCTGGCAATTGAGCATAAACTTGCTGGAACAATAAATTTCAGTGATATCATTAGAGAGTTTGCCAGTATGAAAGTGAGGTGATGGTATTCATCTTTAGGGACTTAAGACTGAATTTAGAGGGAGGGTATACGTTGAATTGGCCTAATTTCATTATGTAACTTAGATGAGTACACGTAAAGTACTAATTCTGTTATATAAGTTTTATAGTTTTCATTCATTTAGTGGTGCAGCAGTGCATCATTTATCTAAATATAAATTTGCTTATTTATTGATTTGTATATGTCTTACAAGGGGATGGGAGGGTGAGGGTGGCCCAGACCTAAAGGTGTTTCCCGGGCCCAGAAATTTCTGTCAGCATCCCTGCTCCCATCAGACACAGGGTACATGGACCCCAGTAGAGAGCACCTTGCACATAAATGTTCTAGAAATGTGAGCTGTTCTGCACGGGCTACAGGCCTTCCAGACTCAACTGCCCCTGGGTCCTCTGCTAGCACAGACAATGTCAGTATGATGCATTACATCAACAAGCAAGGAGGCGGGTCACTCCTATCTCCTATGCAGGAACTGATGACAGTTTGTTAATAGGTGTGACATTTGGACAGCTGGTTCTGATCACTGTATGATTTTTTGTAATATAAAAATGTAGTGTGATTGTCTGTCATGAGAAATCCTGGGCCTGGGATGACAACCCCCCAGGGTTCAACTACAAGCTGTTATCCTAAAAGTCAGGAGATAATTACAGGCTAGAAGAGATTTAAATTAAGGATCTCCTGTTTATGTGACTAATTGTAGCTTGCCAGCTGCCAAGATAGATCATAAACTTTTATGACATTCGGAGGAAACATAGTTAATTTGACATGGTGTTACAAAGCATATTGCACCTCAGTGAGATCTGGCAGAGAGTCATAAAAAGTCCTTTGATGTCCTGGAGAGGGGAAACTGCTCATAAGATCAAAGAAATTCATTTGAAAAATGAGTTTTGCTGAGGTCACAGAATTTAATTTACCTTTTGAATAAGACATCCTGTTTGTATGATTTTTTATATTCTGACAGGGAGGAGCTAGGTGACCTCATGCAAAGAGGTTGGCAAAGCCAGTTTTAAAACAGTATTCTGTTGTCCACTAAGAGACACACATGTTTGTACTCTGAAACAAGCAACATCAGGCACTGTTAGGAGATAAGTATACATTAGAAAATACAATTCTAAGTGTACTGTGGTAGGAGATTTTGTCTGCACTTTTAAACCTGTTTTTTTAAGTGATTTGTATGTTTTGTGATATATGGTTCTGTATTTACATTTTACATTTTTATCTATTTTTAAGTAAATATCTCATTTTTAGAGACTACTTGGTGTGCCTTTGAAATTCTTTAGTTGACAAGTGAAGCATATATGGTTAAAGCTGACACTGGGCATAGCTTACTGGTTTACCAAACTGGAAAAGGTAAGAGTTTATTCTGAGGTCTTTAATAGAGTTTTTAAAGGTTCATTTTGTACACCTGGTTAAGTGCCTGTAGGCGAAAGATATCTGGCACCCCCGAAGAACAGAATTATCTGAGCCTGTACATTGGGTATGCTAGCAAGAGGTTCACAGTTTGAATCCCTCCAGAACTTGAGACCAAAGTTTGATTCAAACCCACAAAACAGATAGGAGGGTTACTCTGTTCTGTTAACTGTTCACAATACTGTGCTCAGAGGTTGGTACTGTGGGAGCAGAGGGCTTGACCAGCTGAGTGGGATTGTGACAATGGGTACTGGAACATGGTCCAGAACTGTCAGCAGTACTTGTTCCAGCCACCCAGAATGTACAAGCTAAGCAGGTCACAGTCCAGGATGCATGAATGGGAACTGCTGACCTCAGTCATCGACAAATGTTCAACAGGTGGGGTCATCCAGAGTTGGACCTTTTTGTACTTCTGCACAGTGCAAAACTGGTGCTTTTCTTCTCGCTCGTTCCAGGGCCTGGAGTTTCCTGGTGAGACGTGTTGTCCCTCTTTTTTTTTCTTTCGTAATTTATGTTTATTAAGTTTTTCATTCTTAACATGTAAATCAAATCTTTCCATTTTTAATATGTTAACATATAAATCAGATTGTTTACACATTTGGATGGTAACCAGTCCATATCATTGGAGAAACAATACCACTTATGCAGATAAACAAACATACATTTCATTTTTACTAATCTTATGCAGCTAGCACACATTTCTTAGAAAAACAGGGCTGAGATTTTTTCTTTAAGACAAACAAAACCCCCTTAAACTGGATCTGGAGCTATAATATAATAGTACATTAAGTAATTTCTCCTCTAGACCACTCCAGAACAATGGGTTGGTGGGTGTTGCAAACAAAAAGAAGCATTCTGTCTTACTAAATCAGTCTCTGAAAAGAAAAATCACAGTAAGTTCACTTACTCAACTCAATCCTACTTCCATATCTTGTGCTATAGTTGAGAGTTCCTTATTGAAGTTAGAGGGAGACTCCCCCTCTCTGGAGGAGTCATGCTCTTATTGTGAACATAGGAAAGTAACCAGCTGATCAATTCCAAAAAAGATACAAGTTTTATCCTTAAAAGACACATGCACCTTAGCCAGTTGTAACAGTTGAAAAGATCCACCAAGCTTTAATATCTCTTGTCCATACATCAAACATTTCCTTCACCTTTGTTGCATTTGAAATGAAAAATCCAGATAGATATAAAATATGTAGGTTTTATAAATGAGTTTACCTTTAACTCCAGCTAGTTTCATGAGTAAATCATGATCAGAGTCAAAATCAAAACTAAGCAGAATTGTGATTTTCACATTTAAATCAGGTTGTTCCTCTTTTGGAAAGAGAGGTTCCTGTTTGCCTTCTCTCTCATTCAGAGGGTGCCCCTCAAGTTCCAGATGGAGGAGGCAACTCTATTACTCATTGCTGTGCTACGGTCCCTGCAGATCTGGTTCCCCTCACTACAACAGCTAGTGGTGACACACACAGTGCCTTTGCCCCTGATCAAGGGCCTACTGCCACAGGAACAGGGAACCCTGGTCCATCCGGACTTCAGATCTATTCATCTCCAAGCATTGCTCCTGAAAATATAGCTACTGGGGTTTCCCAAAAAGTGGCTGATGTCCTGGTGGCTGCTAGAAAGACTTCGACCAGATCCACTTATTCTATGAAGTGGAAGTGGTCTGCTCTATGGGCTGCTTCTCACCACCTGGATCCATTCATCTGTCCAGTTAATCAGGTTATAGAGTATCTGCTATCATTCTCAGACGCAGGCCTATAGTATTCCTCAGTCAAGGTGCACTTAGCTGCCATTTCTGCTTTCCATGTGCCTATACAGGGTCATACAGTTGCCCAGCTGGAGGTGGCCCATATGTTTTTGAGAGGCACTCTACATCTGAAGCCTCCCATTTGTAGTCCACTCCAAGCTTGGGACCTGAATTTTATTTTGGAAAAGCTTATTTGGACTCCTTTTGAGCCAGCTGCAACTTGTGGCCTATGCTTCCTTTCTTGGAAAGCGTTGCTTATAGTTGCAATCACTTCTGCTCGAAGCATTTCAGAGCTACAGACTCTAATGCGTGAGCCTCCTTATTTGATTATCCATAAAGACAGGGTGTCTTTGCATACTAATCCAATGTTTTTGCCAAAGGTAGTGTCTGAGTTTACTTTAAGACAAACTATCCACCTGCCAGTTTATTGCCCTGAGCATGCCAATCTAGGGGTAGCATCATTCCATATTTTAGGTGTAAATGAAATACTCAGGTACCGTATACACTGCACAAAGGACTGCAGAAAGTCCTCTCAGCTTTTTGTTTTATTCACCTCTCGGAAAGAAGGCACCCCAGTTTCTAAACAGTACTTTTCCAAATGGCTAGCAAACTGTATTACCTTCTGTTACAGGAAGTATGGTAAGGAGCTTCCTGTGGTGGTTCTTGGTCATTCTACAAGAGGCATGGCTACTCTATTGCTTGTTATGTTTGCTTGCGCGCACAGCACACAAGAAACATTTTGAGGAAAGGAGAGTATTGCAGAAGTGTGGCAATCTTTTGGCCAGCCCAGTGAATGCTTTCAGGGGTGCATCCATCGACCATCAGTCAACAGGGAAGCTGCCGATGATGGCAGTTTCTGAGCAAGCACCAGACTTGAAAGAAATCTGTCACTCCAATCACGGACAATTTCATCATTGCATTGGCAGATCCCCCCCTTCCCGGCAACCAGGAACATTCCAACCATGCACATTACAGCGCACAGTAATGCGCATGGCTGGACTTATGAGCAACTCATTTGCCCAGTGTGCCTTTCCCGGTGAAATAAAAAATGAGCCACGTGGCTTTGCATACTGGTAACTGGCGACTCCTGCCACCCACCACACACACACCCCCAAAGCTGACATCGAGGTGCCCAATCCCCATGTCAGCATGCCCCCAGCTATCTTTTGTGACAACAGGGTGCCCAATCCCCATGTTGGCATTCCCCCCCACCCCACTATTGTGGCATGCTGGGAGCCCACCCGTGTGCCAAAGTAAACATTATGTTTTTCCGACACCGAGATGCCCACTCCCAGTGTCAGATGCACCCCCCACACCCCCTTTTTTTCAGCCTACCTCAGGGTGCCCAATCCCTGGGTCAGCATTGATCCCTTCCCACCACTAGC
This sequence comes from Neoceratodus forsteri, assembly GCA_016271365.2. Taxonomy (NCBI): domain Eukaryota; kingdom Metazoa; phylum Chordata; order Ceratodontiformes; family Ceratodontidae; genus Neoceratodus; species Neoceratodus forsteri. The sequence goes on from CM057453.1 coordinate 33,601,658, forward strand.
CTGGCACACTGGGAGCCCACACCAGTGCGCCGAAATCTGTTTTTCATAAAATTACACCTGTACAAGAAGAAAAATGTCCCCAGAGGTGTTGTAAAAAAGAAAATGGTCCCTTGTCATCCCAGTGGCCCCTTCCCCATCCCGACCCTCCCTCTGTGCACCCCACCTCCCCACACACCCCTCACCCCATACTTACATCCGGCGGTCCAGCGCTGTGATCTTCTGTGGACTGGGGACATGTCTGCACTCTTCAAAAGCCGACCGCAAACTGAAGAAAATCACGGTAAGCCCTATAATGGCAATCAGTGGGGGGTTTCAACTTAGGCTGATATCTCAGACATTTTTTGGAGTTTTGGTCCCAGATTTTCAACATGGGGTTTTTGGGAACCCACCTTGTGACCATTGACACTGTCATGTCATTTCTCAGTCCTGAAAGGTGATTTTGCAGTTGCTGTGTGGAATCACCTTTCGGGACCAATTAACAAAATGACAGTGCTTCTGTTCATGAGGTGGGGTCCCAGAAAGCCTATGTTGCAAGTTAGGTCAAAAAACTCCAAAAAATGACTGTGTTATGAGTGTGCATTGTGCAGTTTGTACACATGCTTGTAACTTTGCCAATTTTTTATATTTTCACTCCAAATTTCTAACATTACCATTTTTTCACATCTCCTTATGAACAGTACAGCTGTCATGTTTTGCATCCTGCCTGAAACCTGTTTTCGCACCTGTGATGCAGAATGGCACAGTCACTGTGCAAAACAAACTTTTGGGACAGATTAATGAAATCACAGTGTCACTGTTCATGAGGGGAGTTCCCAAAAAGGCCATGCTGAAACTTTGGTGAACAAATTCCAGAAAATGACTGCATTACGAGGGTGCATTACACAATTTCCACGCATGCTCGTAACTGCCACTGTTTCATATTTGCACTCCAGATTTTCAACACTGCCATTTTTCCACACCTCCTCATGAACAGTACAGATGTCATTTTTTCACATCCTGCCCAAAATGTCTTTTTGTAGCTGTTGCACCGAATGGCACATTCGCTGTGTGGAATCACCTTTCAGGATTGAGTAATGAAATGATAGTGCCATTGTTCATGAGGTGGGGTCCCAAAAAGCCCATGTTGAAAATTTGGAACGAAAATACCAACAAATAACTGGGGCATTAGGGTTTCCAACCATAATGCCCCACCCTGTACAGACTGACAGGCGCTGGGGGTGTGGCTTAGGGTCGTCGGCTGTAATGCTCATGCCATTCCACCCCACCCTGCAGCCACTGATGGGCATTGAGGTGTGTCTTACGGTCTTTGGCCCTAACATTCACCCCATTCTCCTATTCTGCACCCATCTCAGCTTATTTCCTTATGGAATGGGGTGAGTGTAAAGGCCCGAAGACCCCAAGACACACCGTGACACCTGTCAGTGTCTGCAGCATGGGGTGAGGTGGAATGGCATGAGCGTTACGGCCGATGACCCAAAGGCACACCCAACGCTTGTCAGTCTCTACAGTATGGGGGTGGGGTTGGCGTTAGTTCAATACTTCACTTCCATTCCTACTATGCATCTCTCTAACTCGCAGTACCAATGCCAATACCAGCATGCAAACATTCGCCATTGACAAATGCTTTAAAAATGTTTCTGCTGCAGACATCTGTGCAGTTGCTACTTGGAATACTGCCCACACCCACCTTCACTAAACACAACAGTTTGGACATTGTCTGCTGAGGAAGGGCTGGCTTGCCGGCCCGGTGGTGCTAAGGGTTGAGGCACTGGATGCCACACCCCGCACCACGCCAGTAACCTGAGTTTGGGAGCAGACTTGGGTCAGCAGGGGTCAGCATGGGGAGGAAAGGATTGAGCATCTGGAGGACTGCTCTCTTTTCCTGGGAGGGAGGGGGTCGTAGATTCCGGTGCTTGGCGACTCCCGGTGGAGACTGGGGGTGCAGCAGCCATTGGGATCTCTGGCAGAGGATTGGCTGTGGTGGTGTTCCTGTGAGTGGGCACAAGAGCATGCATGCTCACACCACTGCACATTGCATGGCCAAGCCAGGGGAGGAACAGAAAAATGGAAAAACCCTGGTTGCTTGGTAGGCGAAGGTGGGTCCAGCGGACGGCCCCCATGCCCATAGCTGATTCCTTCCTGCCAGTGTCTGGTTCTCACTCCACTCCCTGGTCACTCAATTAGATTCTAGATAGAGTACCAGAAGGAGTCAGTGGCCCCACCCAAGGGGGGGCTCAGAACTGGGGGCTGGGCGGCCAATGAAGACGGAGCGGAGACAAGCCCAAACCAGGGTTGCAGCTGGGGACTTCAGGCAGGGTGGGAACAGGCCAAGTTGAGAGACCACACCAGAGAGAGTCTGGGCAACCAGAGAGGAGGGGGCATAAAGAAAAGTTACAAAAAAAAAAAAAAAAGAAGAGCTGGCTTAGGCATAGCTGTGCCCCAAGGCCTACTTCCTCAGGCTAGTAGGCTCCAGCCGCCCAGACTATTTCTCTGTCAGTACTGCTTGGTAACTTGTTCCATAGGTGTGGCCTGATGAAGAGATATCCTTGAAGAAGATAGAACAGTTATGTACTCACCATAACAATAGATCTTACTTCGAGGGGGCTCTTGCAGCAGGCAACACCGGTAGGACTGAAGCTGCCAGGTGCCAGGACCACACGGAAAACTTCTAGCTAGCAGTCCACTATGGGGGACCACACCCTGCCGACATCAGCATGTTGGCATCCACTTATCCTATAAAGGGGCAGTCCCCCAGCCCCACCTCAGTTATTTCCCGACATCGACCCACGCACGTTGGACCTTCACAGACGCCTGCTTTAGTCGACTGCCATTTTCTTGAAAATTTAACCACGATTTATTTCTTGTTGTGCTGTTCACATCAAATTTTTTTGGTATTTTCTGCAGTGTTTATGTCTTCTTCTACATCCTCGCCTTCCAACTGGCCAACAAAGTATGCCTGTGGCAAGCAGATTACAGCAAAAGATGGACATTGCTCAGCTTAGACCCAACTCATGACACAGAGGCCTGCCAGGACTTCAAACAGGCCACACAGAGATGCCACTTGAAGAATTTAGAGAGCCATCTGTTTAAACAGAAACTTGCCACAATGGAGAAGGAGCTACAAGCTAAAAGTTCTTTGACTTCCCTGGCTCAGTTCTCAGGGACCTCCTCTTTCTCTTCCCAGAAGGGGAAGGAATCAAGCGGGAAGCATAAGCACTGGGACCATCCTCAGTCAGCCTCTCACTCATGGTCACTAGATAGCCTGCCACCACCTCTGGGTCTTCCTCCTGTGGGGGGGGGTCGGACCCTCTTTCCTCAGCAGCCCTCACTTCTTCCGGGCGACTGGTGGTCCAACTGTCCACCCTCATCTGTATCTTGGGTGGCAGTTCTGGACAGCAGATATCATCCCCTGCCTTTCAGCTTCTGATGCTCAGGCCCTTAGCACCCATAGGTCCTCAGCCAGGTGGCTTTGTCAGGGATTCTTCGAGTGGTGGGTCTCAGCCCATTGCTGCCCCCCCCCCCCATGCAGGCATTGCCTTCACCGATCCCCGACTCTGGGGCCAGTGCTTGACCTTCCAGGCATCTCCCAGAGCAAGCACTCACCACCTCCTCCTCCTCACTGGTGACATCTCTGCCCCTGCCTACCGGGCCTTCATCCCCACAGGCACCACACTTGCCACTGGGGCCATCTTTGGCTGCCTCCCCAGACCGATGCCAGCCATCACCTATCAGGCCAACACCAGCTCTGCCGATGCCTCAGCCATCGTTGCCCCAGCTACAGCTTACACCGTAGCTGGCGCCTGCTGATCCCTCATGGGACCCCCAGCTGAAGCCAGGTAGTCCAACACTGGGGTACCCTACGCTGGGTCTTCCACTGATGTATCAGTATCCCCCCACTCAATATCCTTACCCACATTATAATCCATCTCCACTGGTGGATTACAATGCCCTTTTCAATGCCTGGTGATCTTTTGTCTAGGCCAAGGACATCCCCAGGAGGCCCTCTCCTTCTGGTCATCCTCAGGATTTGCCCCCCCCGGACTCAGACAGGGAGGTCCTAGTGACCCTCTCTCCATGGGAACTTTCAGGATACGGGCAGGGGCAGGCACTGGTCAGCATGAGGACAACCATCACCCCCAGATGCGAGTCTCGGGCTGTGATCCTTCTGTGGACGATTCCTCATATTCCTCTTCTGAGTCTTCAGAGGGCTCCAGAGACTCCTCTGAGGGGCAGAACCAGGCCAGGGAGGCCCCTAAGTCTCCTCCAGATGATCCCTCCTTCCTTAATGTGATGCATCACAGTCAGTCCCTCATGGGATGGGAGATGGAGGAGCTTGACCTGGAATGCCACCACCTGGCAATCTACCTCTGCAAGAAGGAGACCCTCCCCTTGGTGGTCCCTCCTTTGATAGACTCGTATGATGATGTTACATCATCCCTCTTCCACCCAGGCTCTCCCCAAGAAGGTGGATCACCTCTATCATGCACCGGTGGGCAAGCCCTTCCTTGGTGAGCACCCCATGGCAGACTCTGTAGTAATCAGTGCAGTTCATGACCGCACAAAGTTGCCTAAACACCTTAGTACACCCCCCCAACAAGGAGTTTAGGCAGCTTAACTAGTGGGGAAAGCGAGTGTCTGCCTCGTCCACACTGGCCATTCAAGCAGTAAGCTACTTGGCTCATATGGTACAATACCAGAATGCCCTCTGGGATCAAGTGAGGGATCTGGTCCACACCCTGCCAGAGGACCCTACTAAGAACCAGTTGGTACAGCTCCTAAAGTCCGGATCTGATGTGGGCACCCATGCTCTATGATAGCACATGACATTGCGGATGCCTCCGGGTGTGGGGCAGTGACTGGAATCTCAATTCACTGACACTAGTGGCTTAAAGTGTCTGGCTTTGCCCCTAATGTTCAGGCCAGCATACTGGATGCCCCTTTTTGGGGGTGCCATCCTCTTTGGGGGAGATGCCCAGGACATCATCTCCCACCTCCAAGAATCTGGCAAGGCCCTGAGGTCAGTGCATTCCCTTTGCTGCTGTCAGCCTAGAGCTACCTAGCACCAGCCCTTTCAGCAGCCTTCTAGCTAGTCCTCTATGGGCCAGTGGTGAAAGGTCCTTTCAAGCAAAAGGCTAATATCTACCAGCTGCAGCAGCTGCTCCTAGGGCCCTATGATTGCCCGCTGCTGCTTTCCCCACCCTGTGGTCTACCACCTGACTCCTAACCCCACCCCACTCCAGCAGATAGTTTGGGGGAGGCGGTAGGGAGTCAATTCTTCCTTTACCTCAGTGCATGGCAAGCAGTGACCTCAGACCCGTGGGTGCTCCGGCTCATCAAGCGCAGTCACTCCCTAGAGTTTCTGGACCCCCCCCCCAGAAAACCCGCCCTTGCTCTCCCACTATCCTCCTGCTCATCTCACCCTCATCCAAGAAGATTCAGGCTCTCCTGCACAAAAAAGCCATAGAGCCTGTCACGCTGGCTCAAAGGGGAAGGCGGTTCTACTCCCACTTCTTCCTCATTCCAAGAAAACAGGGGATCTGCGGCCATCCTGGACCTCAGTCACTTGAACTTGTACATAGAGTGCAAGTGCTTCAGGATGGCCCTTCTCCCGGGGTTGCTGCATATCCTTCACAAAGGGGACTGTCTCTGCTTACTGGACATGCAGGATGCCTACCTTCATATCCAGGTCTTTCAGGTTCACCGCTGCTTCCTCCGTTTCTGCTTCCAGGGGGACCATTTTCAGTTCAGGGCCCTTCCCTTTGGCCTTTCCTCAGCAACTTGTTTTTTTACCAAGTACACAGCGGTGGTGGCCACTGCACTGAGGAGACAGGGGTTTTACGTGTTTCCTTACCTGGGTGACTAGCTGCTATCAGCCCTTTCCAGGGACCGTCTACTACAGACCTTGGAGTGCACCTTTCGGTTCTTCCAGACATTAGGGATCACACTCAACCTCCCCAAGTCTTGTCTCTCTCCATGACAGCACCTCTTGTGTATTGGGGCAATCCTGGACTCTTCCCGGGGCAGAGTCTTCCTGCCAGCAGACAGGGCAGAACACTTAATGAAGTGGGCTTGCCTAGTCTCCTGCAGACGACACATCTCAGCCAGAGTGTTCCTTCACTTGATGGGACACATCGCGGCAGCCACAGCCACAGTCCCCCTGGCCTGTCTGCATATGAGGGTCCCTCAGTGGTCCCTTCGGGTGCAATGGGACCAGCGCATGGATGACCGGGATTATCTCATAATGGTTTCCAATCTGGTAAAGAGGACCTTGGAATGGTGGAAGAACCCTGCCAATCTTCTGTGAGGGGTTTGCTTTCGGGCAGCGCCCCTCATCAGGTTTTCACCAAGGATGCCTCAGGACAGGGCTGGGGAGCTCACTTGACTGACCATCAAACCCAGGGGTCCTGGTCTAAGGGGGAGCAGCACCTTCAAATCAATGTTTTGGAGATGCAAACAGTTCTTTATGCCCTGCAGGCCTTCCAGACCAACATCCTTACCGGCCCACTGCTGGCATAGACGGACAACATGTCCATCAACAGTCTAAGCTGGTCCAGGTCGAGAGCTCATGAATGGGAGCTCCTACCTTCAGTGACTGAAGATCTTTTTGACAGATGGACCAGCCAGAGTTGGACTTTTTTGCATCCCCACTCAATGCAAAACTGCCACTTTTGTGCATGCTCAATCCAGGGCCTGGAATTTTCTGGCACGACGCATTGTCCCTCTCTTGGAAAGGAAGGTTCCTATATACTTTTCCTCCCTTCCCGCTCCTGCAGAGTGTTCTTCTCAAGCTTCAGTCAGAGGGATCAGAGATGATTCTTATAGCCCCCTACTGGCCATGCCAGATTTGGTTACCCCTGTTGCAGCAGCTAGCAGGGGAACCTCCAGTGCCTATACCCCTGTGCACCGGCTTGCTCTCCCAGGAGCAGGGCACTCTGGTTCATTCGGACCTCAAGTCCCTGTACCTACATGCATGGCTCCCGCAGGCTTAGCAATAGCCCACTTCGGGGTTTCATCTAGGGTTGCCAATGTCCTAGTAGCCACTAGGAAACCTTCCACTAGGGCCACGTATGCTTTGAAGTGAAAATGCTTCTCCCTATGGGCCATTGCTCGCCACCTGGATCCCTTCACCTGTCCAGTGAACCTGATTTTGGAGTACCTTCTCTTCCTTTTGGACTCAGGTCTTGGGTATTCCTCTCTTAAGATGCATCTTTCTACCATCTCTGTGTACCATGCACCAACTGAGGGAAAATCTCTTGCTCAGTTGGATGTGTCCAGTACTTTTTTGAGGGGGGTCCTTCATTTGAAGCCCCCCATTCAAGACCCACTACCCCATGGGACCTCCTTTTTATGTTGGAAAAGCTCACTTTGCCTCCCTTTGAGCCAGGCATGAGTTGTGATCTGCGCTTTCTTTTTTAACTCTTTTTTCTGCTCCACTGGGCCCTGGGGAACTCTCTCCAGCTTCCTCAGGTCTCTGGGTCTCTACCTCCAATCGTGACCGCTACCTCCCCTCTCCCTCATGCGCCTGACACAACCCCCGGATCTGCACCCCCCAGAGGTAGGGCCACCCTACCCACCCAGGGCGCTCTATCTAAGTATAGAGTGCTGGGCACACGAGTTGGCTATGGAGAGGAGGAGTGGGTCCGGTGTCTGGAGTGTGGACGTCGGAGGCTGAGGAGCCTTCACCTATCCCCAGGAGTGGGGATTTCTTTTCACTTTTTCTGTTCCGCCCTCACCCTCGCCCCCCTCCTCTGGCAGAGCCCCGAGATGCAGTGACGCCAGGAAATCTCATGTCATGGCTCCACAAACCTCCACACAAGCCCTGAGCATCACAGCACCTCTGGTCTCCACTGGAGGTCACTGCTGTGCTAGGCATGGTCCCTAGATCCCCCCAAGGGAGGAGAGCAGTCCTCTGGATGCTCGATCCTCCCTCTCCCCTGCTGACCCCTGGCGGCCCAGGCTCGTTCCCGAACCTGGGTCACCGGCGTGGCGCGAGGTGTGGTGTTCAGTGCCTCAACCCTCAGCACCACTGGGCCCGCTAGCTTGCTGTTACTTCTGCTTGGAGGATTTCCAAGCTTTAGGCTCTGATGTGTAAAGAGACATATTTGGTTTTTCACAAAGACAGGGTGTCTTTGTGAACTAATCCTAAGTTTCTTCCCAGGGTGGTGTCTGATTTTACGTTGAACCAATCCATCCACCTGCCAGTTTATTTTCCTGAGGACTCCAATCACGGGGAGGTCTTGCTCCACACTTGGATGTTCATCGGGTGCTTCAGTATTATATAAACTGCACCTGGACTGTTAGGAAAACTGACCAGTTGTTTGTCTCATTTGCTTCCAAGAGAGAAGGGGCTCCCATTTTGAAACAGTGTTGGTCTAAATGGTTAGCCAACTGTATTGTTTACTGTTACCATAAGTACGACAAGCCCTTGCCTGGGGTGGTGAAAGGCCAGTGTACCAGGGGCATGGCCACCTCTACCACCTCCTTCCGAAATGTATCTGCTGTGGATATTTGTGTAGCCGCCACTTGGAGTTCTGTCCACACCTTCATTAAGCACTACAGTCTGGACATTGCTTCTAGGTGCAGAGCCAATTTCGGACTTGCAGTCCTTCAGGGTCTTCTTTCCTGAGCTTTCAGCTTTCTATTTGCACCTCCTCCCTGCTGCCCCTTGGTCAGTTCTGGTACTGCTTGGGACTTAGTCTTACCGGTGTTGCCTGCTGCAAGAGTCCCATTGAAGTAAGACAGTACAGTTATGTAAGAACTTACTGTAACAGTAGATCTTCGAGAGGATCTCCTGCAGCAGGTGCCACTTTCCCACCCTGCTTCCCCCTGTAAGTTTCTTCTCCTTTGCACTTCTTCTGTTTTTCCTTGGCTCTGAGGGCCTGCCTCGGTTCTCCTTTTCCTTTGCCACCTGTTTTGGGGTCTCCGGCGAGAGAACTGAGGTGAGGCTAGGGGGCCGCCCCCTTTATAGGACTGGTGGACGTCAACATGCTGATGTTGACAGGGGCGAGCCTCCATAATAGCCTGCTAGCTAGACGTTTTCTGTGTGGTCCTGGTGCCTGGCAGCTTCAATCCTACTGGTGTTGCCTGCAGTAAGAGCTCCTCTTAAAGATCTACTGTTACAGTAAGCTCATACATAACTGTACTATCATTGAGAGAATCTCTTTCATCAGGCCGTGCCGTCCCACCCTCCTTCCCCCTTATGGGCCCGAGACTCCAGGTTTTGCCATCTTCATCTCCATTATCGTCCAACCATAGCGCTCTGCCTTGCCTGATTCGCAGAGTACTAGGTTCTCCTCTGGTTCCCTACAGAGAGGTCCTCTGGGCATGACCTCCAGTGGGGAACTGGGGAGAGGAGGGGCCGCCCCCATTTATATCAGAGAGCCGACACCTGGCGTCATCATGGGAAGCTCCCGGTGGACTGCTTGCAAAAGTTTCTGTATGCTCCTAATGCCTGATGGCTTATAGTTCCGTAGGTGTGGCCTGATGAAAGAGATTCTCTCGAAGACCTACTGTTATGGTAAGTATGTAACTGTTCTTTATGTCTACATGACTCTGTTATTGATGTGCTGCATGTAATTTGACCTTTACCGAAGCAGGTTGTATTTATGTCACACAGTCGATTTCCCCCACCCTGACTCTGGGCCAGGGATCCTTTTGAATGTACTTCATGTAATGTTAACAGTCATCAAATCAGATCTGAGTCCCTAGTCTAATTCCTGAAGTAGATGTAAATGTCATTGCATCTACTCCATAGCAACAGACAACATGGCTACTGTGGAAGCACCTAACATGCCCCTTTTTTCTAGGACACTGGCTATTCTATAAGATTCTGCTTGAATGCAACAGGTCTCCATTTGAGAGATTTTCTCACCTCCCCCGATTGAGGGGGGCCGTTTTTTTTTTCTCTCCAGCCTTCCCCAAGTTGTCAGAGAAAATGTTTTGCTTTTAAAGAGGACATAAGACCCACTAGCATTATCAGAACCGGAATCATGCTGTTATTTACTTGAGTCCATCCTTATGCTAAGAGAAGAGATTGTTAGGGGACCTATTTAGGCTTATCGACAGTCTCCAGTACTCATGTGGCATCCAAGTAATTCATGGAACTTTTGCAGTTTTCATTCTAACATTTTCTATCTATTCAAGACTGTCCTGAATCTGGATGCAGCCCAATATATGTATTTTACACGATGGTCATCTTAGAACATAGTCCCTACTCTGAGTGATATGCAGAGTGCAATCATAGAACATTATCAGGCCCTACATGGTAAAGTTTTTCTTTATTAAGACCTGTCACATCCTAGGGGCATGCTTTTTTTAAGAAAAATTCTTCTCCCTGTTCAAGGGATTAGCTTCTCTGAAACCTAAGATTCAGTATGGATGGAGGTGTACTGTACCCCTCACTTCCTTGTGGGGAGGGGGGATATGCTAAAACAAGTATTCTGAACCTCTGTGAGTTTTTAGACCTGATGAATTCCGGTTCTGAGTCCTAATGAAAACCTTTAGGTATTACTGTATTTTCTTTCTTTTTTTAATGCTTCTTTGTTGATAAAAATATAATTCTGAAAAAATCACTAATGCAATACATAGTTAACATACAGAATAAAAAGCATACAACTGATATAAACAGAAAAATCAATTTTCACCCCAGGTATCCCTCAGTATGCTAACTTATGCAGGTGTGCCAGCTGGGTTAAGCTGCCCCAGAGACAGAACTTATGCTAATGATGGCATGGCATTAGCCAATCAGGTTGTAGATGAAGACTGCTGCCTGTAGGTGCTGCTATTAGATTCATTTCTTCACCTGACTGAACAAGTTTGCCCTGGAGCTCTCTTCTTCTCTTATTGCTTGAAAAAGTTAATTTCTTTAAAGTTGCTTTATTTCTTGTAGTTTCTGCTGCCTTTAGTGTTATTTTAGTCTTTTTTTATATTTTAGTGTTTTTCTCCTCGGTTCCCAGGAACTGAGGAAACTTCACCTGACAGGGGTTTTTCTGCTATTCCGAGCTTTCTTTCCTGACAAGAAAAGTAATTTCTGAGGTATTTTAATTTATTTGCACTATCTTATATTTGTTTTTTGTTTTTTTATCGGTTCCCTTATTTTTTTTGGAACCTCTTTTAGGGCTGACTTTTCTTGTATATTTTCTTATTCAGGAACCGATACTCGCAGTACCATCGCACTTGTGAACTGACTGCAAAATTTTATTTTTTTTTCCTTTTGGGAACTGAATTTCAGGTTTCCTGATGAGACTGGCATGTTGGATAAACCCAAAAAGAGGACTGGACCTACAGGATTTAAAAATTGTATAAAGTGTTTCAGGATCGTGGCTAAGCCGGATGGCCATGATCTATGTTTAAGGTATTTGTGTCCAAGTCACATTTCTGCCAGCTGTGAACTCTGCACTAAGTTTTGTTCAAAAACAGTCAAAAAAAGGGCCAAAAGGTTATAAATAATGACCTCTAAGTCTGCTTCCCCCCACATAAATCTTCTGAAGAGGGGTCCTCTTCCCATCATAAATCTAAAGATCGGTCCTCCAAGGACCCCCCCCCCAGAGATTAAGTATTCTGACAAAAATAATTCAGATCATGCCAAGCAAAAAAGACATACAGAGCAGATTATTGACTCGGTTCCTGATAAAAAGAAATGAATAGAAAAACATATCACTGCCCGTCCTGCTGAAGAGCAAAGGGAGAAGCCAGTGTTACAACCAAAAATGCCCTCACTTGAGGACATGGCAAAGGCTTGGCAACTGTATCAAACTTTTCAAGCGATGGGCAACCTTTTTGGAGCCCAAGCTAACCCTTCCATGCCTATCCCCACTGACCCTGACCAGGGCCAGGGTTTTTTCTATGAGGAGGGTAATGAGGATGAGGAGGAGGAGGGTGAACCCATAGAGTCTGACATGTCCCCTGACCAGGAATGTGGCTCTCCTTCTCATGGTTAGGAGGATTTTTCCTCCCATTATACTTTTGTCCAGCAGATGGTAAACACTCTTGATCTCTCCATTCAGGAGACTACTGAGGATGATGAAAAGGCAGACTTCCTCGACATAATGGGCTCCCTTCCCACAGGAAGTTGCTCCTTCCAGTATATAAGTCCCTCCGCAAGGCCCCTTTTTAACTTCTCCAGAATCCCACTACCATTCCAGGTGTGGGCAAAAAAATAGAAAAAAGTACCAGCTGGATAAAACAAATGCTGGGTACATTTACACCTATCCTGGCCACAAAGGTGTGGTACAAGTTGCAGCCTGTGACAAGGCTAAGGTGCCTCTTTCCTCCCAGCCTCCAGACAAACAGTCTAGAAAACTGGACATCATGGGCAAGAAGTCCTATACCACGACCTCTTTGCTGCATCACCTTTCTACGCATATGGCATACACAGCACAGTACCAGAAGGCACTGTGAAACTCAGTTCTGGCTATCAGCCAGGAAGCTCTACATAACATTGCTCAAGACCTGGCAGAAATAGTCAAAACTGCCTTAGACACCACAAAGTACCAATTTCATATGACTGTAGATGCCGATGACACTGCCTCCAGATCCATGGCCAAAGCCATATCACCCAGGAAGTTTGCAAGGTTGAGGACCACCAACCTTTCCCAGGACACCCAGACAAAAACTATGGACTTCCCCTGTGAGAACTACTCTCTCTCTCTCTTTGAGGACAAAACAGAGGCATACATGAAAAAGGTGGAGAAATATAAAACCACCTACAAGAGTAAGACAGCAAAAGAGAAAGCCTCCACTTCCTACATGCCCCAGGGAAGCGGTGGCACAGGCAGGGGTTATTATCCTAGGACCTTCTACCCTACAGTATGCCCATGTCTTTGGATTACTCCCAGATGAGACGATACTCTAGAGGGAGAGGTAGGAGGACTCGGAGGTGCACTGACCCCACCCCCTCACCAAAAGCTCAGTCCAAGCAAAACCTCAATGGGAATGCCCAGGTCACCTCCCTTCTGCCAGTAGGGAGAAGGCTGTCCCACTACCTCCATCAGTGGCAACATATCACCACAGATAAGTGGATGCTGGAGGTGGTGAGTCAAAGGCTTACCCTGCAGTTCAAGAAATTTCCCACACAGCAGGGCCACAGGAGTTTCAAGTCTGTGACCCCCACAGAAAAGATTCTGTTGGAGTCGGAGGCCAAGTCTCTCCTGTTGACACATGCAGTAGAAAAGGTGCCCTTTTCCCAGTGGGGAAGGGGCCTCTACTCAAGATACTATCTCACCCGAAAGAAAAACAGGGACTGGTGACCTATTCTAGACCTCAGGTACCTGAAAAAGCACCTGGTCAATCCCAAATTCAAGATGGTCACCCTGTCTGTGGTGATCCCCTCCTTGCAACAGGGAGATTGGCTAGCCTCCCTAGACCTCAGGGATACCTATTTCCACATTCTCATCAGGGCCTCTCACAGAATGCACCTCAGATTCAGACTGCCCTCTGACCACTACCAGCTGCAGCACTCCCATTCGGCGTTTCCTCAACCACTAGAGTTTTCACAAAGTGTCTAGCAGTAGTTGCAGCCCATCTCAGAAGACATAAGGCCTCTGTCTTTCCCTGTCTGGATGAATGGCTGATAACAGACATGTCTCTGCAAAAGCTCAGAGGCTCTCTTCGCCTCACACAGCTCACTCTGCAGTTGGTGGGTTTCCTGATCAGGACAGAAAAGTCCCAGCGAGAGCCAGTTCAACTCCTGGAGTTCATTGGGGCAGAGCTGGATACCCAGCAAGGGAAAGCCCTGCTCCCAGTAGACAGGGTAGACAAATTCCAGAGGCTGGCAGATTCATTTGTTCACAGCCAACCAAGGCCAAGAAGGCACTTCCTCAGACTCCTGGGCCATATGGCCTCCACCACAGCAGTAGTTCCAGGTGCCAGATTTCAGATGAGGGGCATTCAATACCATTTGAGAGCTCACTGGTCTCAAAAAATGGACTCCCTATCAAAGCTGATTCACAAGCCCTGGACTGGTGGAAAGACAGTCACAACCTCAGAGAAGGAACCCCTTCCAACAGAAGAAACTCTCCAGAGTGATCACTACAGATGCCTCCCTGTTAGGGTAGGGGGAACACCTGGCAGGCAGTCCGTAAGTGGGGTGTGGTCTCCCAGAGAGTCCAAGTGTTACACCTACTTGAACTCAAAGTTATGTGCCTGGCCATAAAAGCCTTCATCTGAAAGGCCAATCAGTCAACATCAGGACAGACAATACCACCACCATGTTCTACATCAACAAACAAGAGGCCACAAGATCCTCAAAGCACTGCACAGAGGCCATGAAGTTATGGTCACTGGCTTACTCCCTGGACATGCAACTAACTGCCATTCACCTGCCAGGCAAGGACAATGTGCTGGCAGGCTCTCTAAGCTGCATCAGCCAAGGCCACCACTAGTGGACCCTAAACAAACAAGTGCTTGCTACAGTCTTGAGGAGGTGGGGAACTGTAAAGATAGACATCTTCACCTCCAAAGATAATCATCAGATTCCCCTGTACTGTTGCAGGCCTCTGGCACTGGGCTCAGTGTCAGTGGATGCCCTGTCCCTGAATTGGACTGGGAGGTTCCTGTACACCTTTCCTCAATTTCCCCCTAATCCTCAGAGTGCTCCTCAAGCTCAAAAGGCAGCCAGCAACAATGATCCTTGTGGTTCTGGACTGGGCAAGGCAGCCATGGTACACTCTGTTCCTCACCCTGTCAGCCAAATGGCCCATTCGCATGCCCTCGAGCCACAGTCTCCTGATCTTGCCTCAGACAGGGATAACATTTCCCAGCATATAGTCACTTTGCCTCAAGGCCTGGTACTTGAAAAGCTAGAGTTCCCAGACTCACAATATTCAGAAAAAGTTCTGAGGATTCCTAGATAGCCAAGAAACCAAGTACCAAAAGGACCTATGCTTTCAAGTCGAGGAGGTTTTCTTTCTGGTGAAAAGACAGACAGATTAACCCTCTGCAACCTAGCTTGTCCTGTATACTAGATTATCTGGTTCACCTACAAGCATGAGGCCTTAGGGTCGCATCCCTAAAAGTCCACTTGGCAGCCCTTTCAGCCTACATTTCAGCAGGCAAGAAGAAAACTGTAACTTCTCATCCCATTTTCAAAAAAAAATTATTTAATGGCCTGCTGCACCTTCAACCCCCACTTAGGGAACCTGTTCCCTCTGGAACTTGAACCTGTGTATAGCCAAGTTGATGGAGTCCCAATTTGATCCTATGGCTACAGCAAACTTAAAGTATTCATCCTGGTTAACAGTATTCTTGGGGGCCATCACATCAGCTAGGAGAATATCAGAGCCACAAGCTCTCTGAACTGAACCTAACTACATAATTTCCCACAGGGATAAAGTAGTTCTCGAGACCAATAGGACATTCCTTCCCAAAGTGTTATCTGAATTCCACCTCAGCCAGTCTGTAACTCTCCCTGTCTTTTTTTACAGATAAATCCACCTCTGGTGAGTGCAGGCTCCACAGCCTAAAAATCAAAAGGACACTGACCCACAACCTAGAGCACGCAGGTCCTCTCACATCCAACTATTCCTCACCTATGGTGAGGTGGGCAAAAGCAGATAAGCCTCTAAGAGAACTATCTCTCATTAGATAGTCTCCTGCATCCAATTTTGCTACAGTAGGGCTGGCAGACAGCCACCTCAAGGCCTCAGGGCCCACTCTACTTGGGGCACAGCAGCCTCAGTGGCAGCACAGAGGGACACACCTTTGCTTGACATCTGCAAAGCAGCTACTTGGAAGACTGTACATACCTTCACAAAGTACTACTGCTTAGATGTACAGTACAGATCAGATGCCAAATTTGGCACTGCAGTCCTGCAGAACCTTTTCCCAAAGTAGTTTATGTTCCCTCCTCCCAACAACACAGCTTTCTCACCCCTTGATTCCTTTAGTATGCTTGACTTATGCATTATTGCCAGCTGAGTTCAGCTGCCCCTGATGTAGTACCTATGCTAATGATGGCTGTACATCAGCCCATCAGAACACGGCAAGAGACTGCTGCCTGTAGGTGCTGCTGCTTGTCAGGCAGATTCATTTCTCCACCTACTGGAACAAGTTGGCCCCGGAGAGCTCTCCATTTGTCATTGCTTGAAGAAATTTATGTTCATTAAAGTCATTTTATTTCTTTAGTTTCTGCTGACTTTAGTATTTTTTTAGTGATTTTTTTTTTTACTTTTGATAGTTTTTCCCAGTTCCCAGTGGTTCCCAGGAACCGAGAAATCTTTCGCTGACAGGTTTTTACTGTGGTTCCTGCGTATTTTCTCCTGGCTAAAAAAATCCCTTTCTGTAGTAAAAATCTTTTTTTTTTTTACTTCAGTTTTCAGTTGATTCCCTTCCTTTCGAGGTAACCACATTTACCTTTGTTCTTTTTTTTCATATTTTAATATTTTGGAACCGTTTCTCACTGTTCCAACATACTTAGGAACCAACCACGATTTCACATTTTTTCTCTATTGAGAACCAATATTTAGTCTTCTGATGTTTTTGGTATGTTACATAGACAAAAAATTAAAAAATAAAAAGAACTGGACCTACTGGTGTTAAAAATTGCATGAAGTGTTTTAAAATCACAGCTAAGACAGATGGACACAATCTTTGTTTAAGGAGTTTGGGTCCAGACCAGAACTGTGATTCTGGCACTTAATTTTGCTTTAAAACAATTAAAGAAAGAGCAAAAGATTAGACATTATTGCTTCTCAGTTTGCCTTGTCCTCTAATAAACCTATCGAAGAGGGGGCCTCTTCTCAACATAATCTAAAGACAGGTCCTCGAAGGACCCCCTGGAGAATAAGTCTGATAAAAATAATACAGACCAAGCCAAACAAAAGAGACATTCTAAGCAGGTTTCTGATACTGTGCCTGCCAAAAAGAAACAAAAATAAAAATATATCTCTGCCCCTCCCGCTGAAGAGCAAAGAGAGACACCAGTGACACAACTAAACATGCCTTCTCCTGAGGAGTTGGCAAAGGCTTGGCAACTTTATCAAACCTTTCACACTGCTGGCAATTTATTTGGTGCCCCAGGTGGTCCTTCTATTCCTGTTTCTACAGACCCTGATCAAGGCCAGGGACTTTTTTTCGATGAGAACAATGATGAAGAGGAGGAGGGCACAGAGCCTGTGGTATCCCCTGACCAGGAATTTGGCTGCCTTTCACATGGTCAGGAGGATTTTTACCTCATTACACATTTGTCCAGCAGATGGTGGACACCCTAGATCTCTCTATACAGGAAACTACTGAGGAAGATGAGGAGGCAGACTTTCTGGATATGATGGGTCTCCCTCTCCTCAAGAAGCTGTTACTTCTAGTTCACATGTCCCTTTGCAGGGCAACTTTCAAACTGCTCCAGAATCCCACCTCCACTCCTGGGGTGGATGAGAAAATAGAGAAGTATCAGTTAGTCAAAACTAATGCTGGGTACCTCTACACTCACCCTGACCATGAAGGAGTGGTACAGGCTGCAACATGTGACAAAGCTGAAGTACCTCTTTCCTCCCAACCTCCTAAATAGAAATCCAGAAAACTGGCTACCATGGGCAAGAAATCCTACACCACAGCCTCTCTACTGCTATGCCTCTCTACATACATGGCATATACAGCACAGTATCAAAAGGCTCTGTGGAATTCAGCCCTGGCTATTAG
The DNA here is from genome assembly GCA_016271365.2 of Neoceratodus forsteri. NCBI lineage: Eukaryota > Metazoa > Chordata > Ceratodontiformes > Ceratodontidae > Neoceratodus > Neoceratodus forsteri. The sequence continues at coordinate 33,619,292 of CM057453.1, forward strand.
TCAGAAAGCTCCTGACAAAACTACTCAGGATTTGGCAGAAACTGTAAAACCGCTTTGGTTGCCACAAAGTACCAGCTTCATATGGCAGTGGATGCTAATGACACTGCCTCCAGATCTATGGCCTAAGCCATTTCCTTTAGAAGATATGCATTGCTGAGAACCACCAACCTCTCTCAAGATACTCAGACCAAAGCTATGGATTTCCCCTATGAGAATAATTCTCTATTTAGGTATAAAAGAGAGACATATGAACAAGCATTTTTCAATGCAGAATGTTTGCTTGCTGGTATTGGCATTGGTACTGCAAGAGTGAGAGAGATGCATAGTAGGAATGGCAGTGAAGTATTGAACTAATGCCAACCCCCACCCCCACCCTGCAGAGTCTGACAGGCGTTGAGGTGTGCCGTTGGATCGTCAGCCATAATGCTCATGCCATTCCACCTCACCCCATCCTGAAGACACTGACGGTGTGCCTTGGGGTCTTCGACCCTTATGCCCACCCCATTCCATAAGGAAATAAGCTGAGATGGGTGCAATATAGGAGACTGGGGTGAATGTTAAGGCCGAAGAACCCCAAGGCACACCTCGATGTCTGTCAGTGGCTGCAGGGTGGGGGTGGAATGCCATAAGCATTACAGCCGTTGACCCCAAGCGACACCCCAGACACCTGTCAGTCTGTACAGGGTGGGTGTTACGGTTGGAAACCCTAATGCCCCAGGCATTTCTTGGTATTTTCACTCCAGATTTTCAACATGGGCTTTTTGGGACCCCATCTCATGAACAGTGGCACTATCATTTTGTTACTCAATCCCGAAAAGAGATTTCGCACAGCAAGTGTGCCATTCAGCGTAACAGGTGTGAAAAGATACTTTGGGCAGGATGTGAAAAATGACATCTACACTGTTCATGAGAAGGTGTGAAAAAATGGCAATGTTGAAAATCTGGAATGCAAATATGAAAAAGTGGCAAAGTTATGAGCATGCATAGGAATTGCGTAACGCATGCTCGTAGTGCAGTAAATTTTTGGAATCTTTTCACCAAATTTTCAACATGGCCTTTTTGGGACCTCCCCCCATGAACAGTGGCACTGTGATTTCATTAATATGTCCCAAGAGTTGATTTCACACAGCGACTGCGTCATTCTGCGTCACAGGTGTGAAAACACATTTCGGGCAGGATGTAAAAAATGACAGCTGTACTGTTCATTAGGCAGTGTGAAAAATGGCAATGTTGGAAATTTGGAGTGAAAATATTAAAAATTGGCAAAGTTACAAACGTGCGTACAAACTGCTCAACACACTCTATTAACACAGTCATTTTTTGGAGTTTTTTCTCCAAACTTGCAACATGGGCTTTTTGGGACCCCACCTCATGAACAGTGGCACTGTTGTTTCATTAATTGGTTCTGAAAGGTGATTCCGCATAGCGCGACCACGAAATCACCTTTCGGGACCTGGAAAAGAAATTACAGTGCCAGTGTTCATGAGATGGGGTCCCAAGGACCCCATGTTGAAAATTTGGGACCAAAACTCAAAACATTGGCTGAGATATCAACTAAAATTGAAACTCCCTCCGTTCACTGCTATTTTAGGGCTTACCGTCATTTCTTCAGTTCCCAGTTGGTCTTTGAAGAGTGCAGACGTGTTCCCGGTCCACAGAAGATCATTGCTCCTGACCTCCAGAGGTATGTATTGAGTGAGGGGTGTACGGGGAGGTGGGGTGTGCAGAGGGAGGGTGCGAGTTGGGGGAGGAGGACTGGGGAGACAACGAGGGACTGTTTTCTTTTTTACAGGTAAAAAAAAACAGACCTCGGGGACAGTTTTCTTTATTTTACTTGGAAAAACATTAATTCAGGCACACTGGTGTGGGCTCCCAGTGTGCCACAATGTTGGTGGGGAGGGGGACATGTTGACACAGGGATTTGGAACCCCGATGTCGGCAACAAGAAAAAAATTACTTTAGGCACACTGGGGTGGGTTCCCAGTGTGCCACAATGCTGGGGGGGAGGGGGACATGCCGACATGGGGATTGGACACCCCGATGTCGGCAACAAGAAAATACTTTATTTAGGCACACTAGGGAGGGCTCCCAGTGTGCCACAGTAGTGGGGGTGTGGGGGCAGGGGCACACCGACACGGGAATTGGGCACTCTGCTGTTGGCAAGCAAAATGGATGGGTTTTGGGGGAGGGGGCGTATCTGACACTGGAAGTGGGTATCCTGGTGTCGGATAAATAAACAATGATTTTGGCACACTGTGGTGGACTCCCAGTGTGCAACATTAATGGGGTGCAGGGGGGGATACATGCCGACACGGAGATTGGGCACCCTGATATCAGCTTTCTGGAGAGTGTGTGTGTGGGGGTGGGGCAGTGGCTTATTTATTTATTGCAGTGTTTCACCAGGAACGGCACACTGAGCAAACAAATTGCTCGTATCTCCAGCCATGCGCATTACTGTGCACTGTAATGTGCATGGCTGGAGTCTTCTCCGCCACCGTGTTCCTGGTTGCGGAGGGGGGTGGGGGGAAGCTGCCACTGCAGTTGGGGATGATGAAACTGTCCCTGATTGGAGGGGCAGATTTCTTTCAAGTCCGGCACTCACTCTGAAACTGCTGTCATCGGCAGCTTCCCTGTTGATTGGTGGCCAAGGGATGCGCCCCTGAAACCGTTCGCTGGATTGGTCAAACACTGCCACACCTCTACAGTACTCTACTCTCCTCAAAATGTTTCTTGTGCGCTGTGCGCACAAGCAAACATAAAAAGATGGAGGAATACAAAACCTCCTACAAAAGCAATGCAGCTAAAGAGAAAGCCTCCACTTCATATAAACTCCAGGGAAGAGGATACAGAGATGGTTACTACCCCAGAGCTTTCCATCCCATGCCCATGCTCATGGATTACTCTCAAATGAGAGGTTACTTCAGAGGAAGAAGCAGAAGGGCTCAGAAGCATTCTGACTCTGCACCCTCACTTTAAAACCCAATCCAAACAACCCCCCCCAGCGTAAATGCCCAGGTCATCTCCCCTCTCCCAGTAGGAGGAAGGCTGACCCACTACCTCCATCAGTGGCAATTCATCACTGCAGACAAGTAGGTGCTAAAGGTGGTGGGTCAAGGACACCCTGCAGTTCAAGAAATTCCCCACACAGCAGGGAAGCAAGGGATACACCTCAGAGATGCCTATTTTCACATCCCAATCAGTTTCTCTCAAAGAAAGTATCTCAGATTCAAGCTGCCATCAGGCCATTACCAGTTTGCTGTACTACCATTCAGCCTGTCTTCAGCCCCCAGGGTCTTCACAAAGTCACAAGGGAGACAAAGCGTCAGTGAAGGACATGAAATGTTGATCTTGTTCGGGGGGGGGGGTGCTATCTTTTTATGTGCAGTGACCCTTTCAGGTCTTTTAGTGATTTTTCGTAAAATAAAAATACTTTTTATCATGACCAAGTTTTTGGTTTGGCTGAGTGTATCCTGGTCATTGAGCCTTAGATTCTCTTCCTCCTGTCTTCACAAAGTGCCTGGCAGTGGCGTCAGCCTACTTAAGACAGGAGGTCTCTGTTTTTTCCCTACCTAGATGACTGGCTCATTGTAGACAAGTCTCTTCAAAAGCTCAGAGACTCTCTGTGGCTCACTTAGCTCATCCTAGAATCACTAGGCTTTCTGATCAGTGCAAAAAAGTCCCACTTCAAGCCAGTCCAACTCCTAGAATTCATTGGAGCAGAGCTTGATACCCATCAGGGGAAAGCTCTGTTTCCTCTAGACAGGGCACAGAACCTCCAGAATCTGGCAAATTCATTTCTTATGGGCCAATCAAGGCCAGCCAGACACTTTCTCAGACTTCAAGGCCACACGGCCTCTGCCACAGCAGTGGTCCCTGGTGTCAGCTTTCAGATGAGGGACATTCAGTACCATCTGATTGCTCATTGCTTTCAAAAAAAGAGGCTCTGTCAAAACTCATTCCAGTCACCTAGAACTTTCCAACGAGCTTTGGACTGGTGGAAGAACACTCACAATCTCAGGGAAGGAGTTCCCTTCCAACAGGAGAAGCCCTTTAGGGTACTTACTATAGATGCCTCCCTTCTGGGGTGGGGAGCACACCTGGCAGACCAGTCCACAAGTGGGGTATGGGCTTCCAGAAAGTCCAGATGTCATATAAACCTTCTCAAACTCAGAGATGTGTATCTGGCCATAAAAGCCTCTCCCCCCAAGCTCAAGGGTCAGTCTGTCCAAGTCAGGACAGACAATACCACCGCCATGTTTTACATCAACAAACAAGAGGGCACAAGATCATCAACGCACTGTACAGATGCCATGAATTTCTGACTGCTGGCTTACTCCCTGAATATGCAGCTAACTGCCATTCACCTGCCAAGCTAGGACAATGTGCTAGCAGACTTTCTGAGCCGCATCAGTCAGGGTCACCATGAGTGGACCCTAAACAGGCAAGTGCTGGCTATGGTCTTCAAGAGATGGGACACTCCAGAGCTAGACCTCTTCACCTCCAAGCACAGTCACCAGATTTTCCTGTACTGCTGCAGGCCTCTGGCTCTGGGCATAGTGTCGGTGGATGCACTGTTCTTCAACTGGACAAAAAGGTTTCTGTACACCTTTCCTCCATGTTCCCTAATCCTCAAAGTGCTCCTCAAGCTCAGAAAGCATCCAGCAGCAATGATCCTGGTGGCTCCAGATTGGGCAAGGCAGTCACGGTACTCCCTGCTTCATCTCCATGGGAGTAACATACCCCAGTGTAGAGTCCCTTCATCTCAAAGCTTGGTACTTGAAGAGCTAGAGTTCCCTGACACACAGTATTCGGAGCAGGTCCTCAGAATCCTTAGGCTAGTTAAAAAAACAAGCACCAAAAAGACATATGCTTCCAAATGGAAGAGATTCTCTTTCTGGTGTAAAGACAGACAGACTGTCCTCTTGAAACCTAGTCTGCCTTTGATACTTGATTGCCTAGTTCACTTATAGGCCTCAGGTCTTAGGGCCTCATCCCTGAAAGTCCACCTGGCAGCAATTTCAGCAGGCAAAGGAGAAATTTGTAATTTCTCATCCAATTTTCAAGAAATTCTTTAAAGGCCTGCTGCACCTTCATTCCCCACATAGGAAACCTGCCTCTCCATATGATTTGAACCTGTGTATAGCCAAGTTGATGGATGCTGCATTTGAACTGATGGCTACAGCAGATCTGAAGAATGTCACTTGGAAAACAATATTCTTAGTGGCCTTCACTTCTGCCAGGAGGATTTCAGAGCTCTAAGCTGTCTGCACTGAACCTAACTACATTAGCTCCCACAAGGATAAAGTAGTTCTCAGAACTAACAGTAAATTCCTTCCCAAGGTAGTCTCTGAATTTCACCTCAATCTATAACTCTCCTTGTCTTTTCACAGACAAATCCACTCCTGGGGAGCACAGACTTCACAGCTTGGATGTTAAAAAGGCACTGACCTACTGCCAGGAGCATACTAAGCAGCTCAGGCACTCTCATACCGAGCTGTTTCTCACCGAGGTGGGTAAGGGCAGGCCTGCCTCTAAGAGAACCATCTCCCATTGGATAGTCTCTTGTATCCAATTATGTCACAGTTAGGCTGGCAGGCAGCCACCTCAATGCCTCAGGGCCCACTCCACCAGGGGCACCGCAGCCTCAGTGGCAGCACAAAGGGACATACCTTCGCTCAATATCTGCAAAGCAGCTACTTGGAAGACTGTACATACACTACCTTTACAAAGTACTACTGCTTGGATATACAGTCCAGATCAGATGCCAGATTTGTCACTGCAGTCCTGCAGGACCAGAGTCTTTCCCAAGTAGGTTATGTTCCTTCCTCCCAACTACACTGCTGTGTAGTCTGCATAAGTGAAGCATATTGAAGGATTCCTGGGATGAGAATTAAAAATTACTTACCATAGTAATATTGTTTCTTCCAGGGGATCCCTCAGTATACTTGACCTCCTACCCATCCTCCCCTCATAAAACCTAGATATTAATGGTTCTGCAGTCCTTAACACAGGCTAAATGTTTTCTGAGGTGCATATTTGGTGTGAGGTATCACAGTTAAGCATTCTGTACATAGTTCGTCTTTAGGTGATTTATCTGTTCTTTTTCCTTTTTGTATCCTTTTCCTTTATTCTGTATCTTTGAAGTATGGCTAGGGATTGAGGCCTTTTGCCCTTTAGGCTTCAAAATGAATATGGCTCAGAAGCGGCAGCACCTACAGGCAGCAGTCTCTTGCCACGTTCTGACTGGCAGATGCCCAGCGATCATTAGCATATATACCACCTCTGGTACAGATGAACCCAGCTGGCAATGATAAATAAATCAAGCATACTGAGGGATCCCCTGGAAGAAACAATATTACTATAATCATGTTTTCTTATAATCTGCATAAGTCAGACATACTGAGGGATTCCTGGGGTGAGAAGAAAAAAATTACTTAACATAGTAATGTTGTTTCTTCCAGGGGATCCCTCAGTATGCTTGACCTCCCAACCAACCTCCCATCATGAAACCTTGCAGTAAACAGTTCTGCAGTCCCTGCCACAGGCCACATTTCTTGCTGAGGAGCCACAGCATGTTTTAGGCGTCACAGTGAAGCATTGTATATATAGTTTGCCTATAGGCGGTTTGTTTTATTTTTTCTATTCTTTTTTTCATAGTTCTAGAATAGTGTTCTGGATTGGGGCCTTTTGCCCATCAGGCTACAGAATGAATCTCACTGACTAACAGCAGTAACTACAGGCAGCAGTTATCAACTACAACCATTTTAACTAATGCCATGCCATCATTAGCAAAAGTTCTATCTCTGCAGAAGCTTAACCAAGCTGGCAAACCTGCAAAAGTCAAACATATGGTGGGACCCCCTGGAAGAAACAACATTACTATGAGAAGTACTTTTTTTCTGACAGAATTAGGTACTAAGCTGGCAAGAAAACCTAATAAACTTGAAAAGAAGTAAAACGTGTTATTTCTTGGAATCAGGATTAGTTATTCTCCACTGGAAATTCAATTACTGTGTACCATCCACCCCTTTGGTATCACTATTTGACCTCAGGTCATGCCTGAAAATGGAATTTTAATATTCCAGTGTACCAACCTGCAATTGCAAAATAAATTAAATGAAATCACTAGTGTCTGTTGCCTTGTCCTCCCTATCTAACTGAAAAACTTATCATCTGTTCCAGCGATTCAGATGTGCTTGCACTTGCTTTTGGACCGTATAAGTGGCCCTTTCCATATATTTGATTTGTAGTATAACCTCCATCCAGTCCTTAAGAGTCAGAGGATCTGCCTGAAGCCACTTCCTAGTAATAGAGCTGGCTGGCACAGAAGTTAAAATATGCCAAAGATATAGACATTCCTGCCCTATGAAAATCCATAGACAAATCCCACAAACCAAATGTTTGCCACCAAAGGGAGACGTATCATTTAGGATGTCTTTTATGGCTGCCTGGATCAAAGTCCAAAAGCCCAGCAGCAACACTGGACATTGGCAAAAGATGTGGGCATGTGTAGCCCTTCCCGCCCCACAGTTTCTCTAACAAGTAGCTGCAATAGTTGGGTTCCATTTACTCATAAACCAGGGAACCTGAAAATATCCACTTCTGGTTTTCCAAACTCTTTCCGACTAAGAAACAGAAACAGAGAAATTGACAGCAGAAAAAGACCAGAGGTCCATCCAGTCTTCCCAAGTTCCCTATAATTCCTGGAACCTACTATTCTTCCAGGGTACTAACCCTCTCCATCCTCTTAACATTCTGCTCCTTGGTTATGTCACTCCTGGCAACCACTATGCCCTTCATTCTGTCCCAGCCTGCTTGAATCCCCTGACTGTTTTTACACTCACCACCTCAGCTGACAGTCTGTTCCAAAGTTCCACCGCCCTTTCTGTAAATTAATACTTCCTCACGTCTCTCTTGAACCTCCGACCTGTTTATTTTCACTCGTATCTGTGACCACGAGTTGGTATTTAGGCTAAATAGTTCACTGCTTTCAGTGCTGGGTAAGTTACTTTTTCTATTACTTTCTAATACTTTTGGAAACTTGTTCCAGGAAGCTCTGTGCAGTCACTAGCAATGATGGAGAAGTACTAGAAAAAGTAATACACCTTACAGTCACAGTTACTTATGTCTTTGTATACATAAACGATACAAAAGTAATAAGTAACTATAAGAGATTACATTTATTTGAGAGTAATAGGTTAGTTGCTAGTTACTTTCAAATAAATGTCATCAGTTACAGTTACGTATTACTTTTGTATAAAAAAACATAAGTAACTGTAACTGTAAGGGTCATAGGTTCATAGGTCAATACGAGCTTGAGGGACTAGCCCATTTAAAAACTCGCCACCTACTAATCCGGGTGGAAATTATATTTAAAATCACCCATATACAAATCAAGATTATTGGTGTATTACTTTTTCTAGTACTTCTCCACCCTTGCTAGCGATTGCACAGAGCTTTCTGGAACAAGTTTCCAAAAGTAATAGAAAAGTAACTTACCCAACATTACCTGCATTTCAATTTGTTAATTCTTTTAAGGAACTTGAAGGTCTCTGTCATATCTTCCCTTTCCCTTCTGGTCTCCAGTGAGTACATATTGTGTGCCTTAAGGCACTCCTCATAGTACCTGCCCTGCTTTCACTGAATCATTTTGGTTACTCTGCACTGCACTGTCTCCAATCTGTCCTTATCCTTTCTGAGGAGAGGACTCCAGAACTGGGGACAGTACTCTAGGTAAGGTCTCACCAGGGCTCAATAGCGGGGAAGTATTACCTCTTTTCTTCTAGTATCAGTATCCCTCCCCATACACCCCAGTATCCTGTTAGCCTTGCTATAGGCCTTGTTGCACTGACTCAACTGCTTAAGTGAGTTGCTGATGATAACTTCCAGATCTTGTTCCTCAGCTCTAGTGCTAAGTCTTTCTCCTCCCATCCGATATTCTGTCTTGGGGTTCTTTTTCCCTAGGGGCATTACCTTGCACTTTCTAGCATTGAATTTTAACTGCCAGACCTTTGACCACCCCTCTAGCTTTTGTAGATCTCTCTGCAGTTCCCTTATTCCCTCATCACTATCCACCCTCCCACATAGTTTTGTGTGATCTGTGAAGACACAACCTACCCTGTATTCCTTCTCCAGTGTCTCTAATGAACATGTTCAGGAGGACCAGACCCAGGACAGATCTCTGCGGAACTCTGCTCATAACCTCCCTCTTTTCTGATTTAACCCCACTGACTCCAGCAGAAAAAGGCCATTTGGTCTATCGAGTCTGCTCAATTATGCAGCTAGAAGCCCTCTTTCACAGCTGCCCCTCCCTCCTCACCCCCCCTTCTCCTGCCTCTTGCCCTGTCCCAGTCCCTTTTGAAGCAGCCCACCATTTTACAGGCTACTATCTCAGCTGGTAACACATTCCACCCAGCCACCACCCTCTCCGTGAAAAAGTGTCTCCTCATTTCCCTCCTGAACCTTCCCCCCAATCTCATGTCATGTCCTCGAGTGTCCCTCCCCACTCTTGCACTGAATAACTCTTCCATACCAGTCCTGTTTATTCCTCTCATGTACTTAAATGACTCAATCATATCCCCTCTGTCCTTCCTATCCTCCAGCAAGTGCATGTCCAACTCCTTTAGCTTACTCTCATACGGTAAGTCCCCCAGCCCCTGGATCATCTTAGTTGCTGTGCGCTGCACTCTCTCCAGCAAATGAATGTTCCTTTTCAGGTACGGCCATCCAGAACTGCAAGCAGTATTTGAGATGAAGTCTAACCAGTGATCTATACAGCAGCAGAATCATCTACCCCCTGCTCAACGTTATTGCCCTTGCTATGAATCCCAGCATCTTGTTGGCCATTGCTGCTGCCTTCCTAAGTCCCCCAGGCCCTGAATCATCTTACTTGCTCTGCACTGCACTCCTTCCAGCAAATGAATGTCCCTTTTCAGGTACAGCCACCAGAACTGCATGCAGTATTTGAGATGAGGTCTAACCAGTTATCTATACAGCGGCAGAATTCCTTCTCCCCTCGTTGACGTTATTCCCCTTGCTATGCATCCCAGCATCTTGTTGGCCATTGCTGCTGCCATCCTACACTGTGCCAAGTTGTTCATTGATCCCGTGATGACCACCCCCAGATCCTTTTCCTCCTCAGTTTCCACCAACTGCAACTCTCCCCTTCCCCTCCAGTTGATAGCTTCTTCTTGGATTTTTTTGCTCCAAAATGCAGTGCCTTACATTTTTTGGCATTGAACCCCAGCTGCCAAGTGTCCGACCAAGTCTCCAGCTGATAAACATTATGTCTGTGCCCTGTTTTTGGACCTTAGTAAGGCGTTCAATACAGTGGATCATGATTTGCTACTAATGTCCTTAAAAAAAAGTTGGGGTGGATAACCTGACACTAAATGAATTTGCCAATTACCTTCCAGACAGGGTTCAGCAAGTAAAGGCTGAAGGTGTCATGTCTCCAAAAAAAACAGTCCTAAGAGGACAGCCTCAAGGATCTATGCTTGGCCCACTGCTGTTTGCTATTTATGTTAACCAACTAGAATCTGGCTTACAGTCGGCTAATATACACCTCTTTGCTGATGACACAGTGCTCTACGTTGATAGACCAACACCGATGTTGGCCTATGTGGACCTCCAAAATGATTTTGAAGTCCTGCAAAAGAATCTGCTTGACCTGAAACTCCTACTAAATGCAAAAAAACAAAGCCATGCTTCTCTCTCCACTAGTCCATCCTACAAAAAACAATCTAGCTGGCACAACTCTCCAAATAAGTATCTTCCTGGGTGAAAAATTGGAGTTCGTGGAGAAATTCAAATACTTGGGGGTCTGGATTGACTCTAAGCTATCCTTTCTAGACCATCTAGATGAGCTCACCAAGAAACTGAGACAAAGACTAGGTATCTTCTTCCGCATAAAATACTCACTGACTCCAGAGGCTAGAAAGTTCATTGTCCAGGCTACCTCTATGCCACTTCTGGACTATGCAGATTTCTTGTATGGCCACAGTACCAGCATGGCTCTCTCCAAGCTTGACACCCTTTATCACAGAGCCCTCAGGTTTATCTCTGATACACCCTACTCCACTCATCACTGTGCTCTTTACGCTTCTATAGGTTGGAGTTCACTTAGCTTCAGGATGCAGAAAAGTGCTGTTTTCTGGACCTCCAAGGCCATCACTCATAAGCTTCCGCTGTACCTTGTAGGTTGCCTGCCCACCTGCCCCCCCCCAGTAACTACTCCCTCAGAAATCTTACCTACACATCCCTTGTTATTCCCAAAGTCAGAACGCGCTTTGGCAGAGCCTCAATAAGCCACGCCCTTCCAGTGCCTGGAACAAGATACAAAAATCTCTAAGGCTGTCTCACCCTGTAACACTGTCCTGTTTTAAAGCCATGTTCCTAATGACCTTCTCTAAGGTCTGCCGCTGCTTCAAATGAGGAAGCAGTATTTATATGGCAAAACCGCATATTATATGCTCATACCCCACCAGGCCTCTGCCTACTAGGCTTTGACCTAGGACTTACTGTTTCTGCCATGTATACCTCCTACTGTCAATCCCCATCCCCACCTGCTCCTCCCTCTATATCACTTCCTTCCCTCACCACTGTATTGCCTTTACCTGCCTTTATATACCCCTCACCCCATTTTTCCTCTTCTACTCTGTCTTGTCACTACAACCTCTGGACTGCTCATACTTGTCTCTTACCTCTTCCCCCTCCTTCAGCACTCCAGCATGCTTGGTGATTCGGTCATCCTAATTCAAGCATGAGTAGGCTGCATTCTCTAGCAGGCTGTACTCAAGTCTAACAGATCCTGTCATCTTACAATCTATGTAAAAAGCACTTAAAAGTGCTGCTTATTTGACTGTATCTCACTGGTATATCTGAATGGGCTCAACTGTATAAGCTACGCCCTACCTGCCTGTACATCTCTTACCAGAAACCATGTAATCCCTATCCAAATGTATTGAACTGTTGTCCTTCATAAGCACTTATGTATATAGCTTCTACTGACTCTCAGCCTGACGCATATTCCATGTATTCCTGCCTTGTATATGCCTTGTATGATTATTATGTTGTCATTTGATACATACCCATTATAGGTTTCACTTATGGCCCTTACGGCTATTGTACTGCTCCCAGGTCCATCTTGTAAATGAGCTTGTCTCAATGGTGTTCCACCTGGAAAAATAAAGATATTGATTGACTGATTATTCAGATCTTCTTGCAGGCCCCTGCCACCCCTCTATGTCATCCACCACTGCCCCCATCTTGGTGTCGTCAGCAAACAGGCTGATCCTGCTCTTAAGTCCCATGGAAATGTCTGCAATAAATACCCCAAATAACACTGGACCCAGCACCGAGTCCTGTGGAACCCCGCTCATTATTGCCCTCGGGGATGAGAGTTCCCCTTCCACCACCACCCTCTGCTGCCTTCCCTGCAGCCAGTTTGTCACCCATCCCACCATTTTAGGTCCCGCCCCTGTGCCTTCAAGTTTTATTCCAAGCCCTCCATGTGGCACCGAATTGAATGCCTTGCTGAGGTCCAGGTACAGGACATCCACTGCATGGCCCTTGTCCATCTGCCTAGTCACTCACTCATAGTAATCTACCAGGTTGGTTTGGCAGGATCTGCCTGCGACAAAGCCATGTTGTCTACTGTCCTGCAGCCCATTGAACTCCAGCAGGGACACCAGCCTCTCCTTCAGGATCGTTTCCATTAGCTTCCCCACGGTGGACATGAGGTTCACCGGTCTATAGTTCCCTGGTTCATCTTTGTGGCTGCTCTTATGCAGGGGAACCACATAAGCCAACCTCCAGTCCATGGGTATGTATCCAAAATTCAGTGAGCCATTGAATAGACCTGCCAAAGGCCCTGCCAGGATCTCTGCTAGCTCCTTCAATACCCTGGGGTGAATGCCATCCAGCTCTGCTGCCTTGTCCACCCTCAGCACTTTCAATCCCTCCAGGACTCTAGCTTCCATGATCACACCATCCATCCATCCATCCATCCCCAGCCTTAATAACCCCCCACTCCCCCTGGGTAGCCCTGTCCCTCTCTCCTTCGTAAATATCAAGCAGAAGTAGTCATTGAGTGCTTCTCCCATGTCCATCCCCTTCACTACCCATATCCTGTCCTTCTTAATCCTTATTATCTGTTCTTTACAGCTCCTTTTCTCCCTGATGTACCTGAAGAAGTTCTTCTCCCTCTCTTTTATGCCTTGCACCAGCTTTAGCTCTTTGGTGGCTTTTGCTCTTCTTACTGCCCTTGTCACCTCCCTTGCCTCCTGCAGGTACTCCTCCAATCTTCCCCCTCCTGTGTAACCCTTAGGTGGCTTTATCCCAAGGGCTACTACCCCTGCCTACTTTGCTAGTAGCAGGTTAAGGGGCCTGGATACTGAAATGGGTGCCTCCACCGGGAGGTCAGGGTTGTTAGTGGTCAAGTTAACCTGGGCACAGCCCTCCGGGACACTGTAACCCCCCCTTTCCCTTCTAATGGCCTAAACAAATACAATAATCACTTTCACAATGACCCTTATTCACCATGCAATTACCCACACTGTTTGCACTTACCACCAGGGCTGGTTCCTCTAGCTCGACCCTGGGGACCCCCTGTAAAATAAGGTTTTGCACAGCAAATAGCAACAGTACAGTACTCTTGGCACAAACTGGAACCACAGTCAGGTTAACTGCAAAAAGAGTTAGATCTGATGTATTCAGGGGACTTGAGCAAGGAAGGGGCGTAATCAGGTTGATTGGCTTAAAGGCTAAATTAATCAGAAAGTTATGCATGCACTTCAGAGTTCCTAAACAGTCACACACTCTGGGTACCCAGGTAGGAAAAAGGTGAGCTAGCCAGGACCGTTGGCCAGGGTAGGCCAGCTTCGCAGCTGGTTTGGGCCCTGTAATAGAAGAAAGCAACATGCACAACACACACTATTTGTAATCTGGAGCCGGAGAGCTCAGTTCGTGAAGGAAAAGACAACAAAGCAATCAGATGACAACACTTTAGATTTAGCTATTGTTGCAGGGAGCTACCCTGATGTTTACTCATGATACCCAATACAGGACACAGGCAGGATGAAATTGAGACTGCAGGTTGTTGAGCTGGAGTGCCAGGAGAAGCAGGGCCCACATAAATCACCAAGGCATCGTTCCTGTTCAAGGCATTGAGCAGGGGGCTGATCCCGAGGCAGGTCTCTCGTCGATGGCTTTCTCTGTGTAACGGGTAGTCTGGCTGGGCCAGTGTGGCAAGGCCTAGGCCAAATGGAGATGCAAATGGATTTAGTCCATTGGAGCTGGATGCAGCCTCCAGCAAGCAGAACACAGTTCAGCACACAGTGGGGAACCAAATCACGACCCACTAACAGCACACGGCACATTTACATGTAAGAAATTCTACTGTACCGGGCAGACTGCTATCCGGTTGCAATTACAGAGTCTCTGCACAAACTGGGAGTTCAAAGGTGGCTGGAAATCCTGACAGGCCGATCACATTCAACAAATCTTCGGTCTTCTTCAGGTTAAAGCCTGGTCACAGTTCTGTGGCTTAAATTGTCCTCACAATTCGGATTCAGTCTGAATAAGCTCTATTTTCCCTCTCAAGGACAGCAGGAAGACAGGCAGGCCAAAACTCAGCCCTTTCACAGTTCTCCTGCGCGAATTACACAGGGGCTACTGCTTGACTCACTCAAGCTGTTACCACTTTCACTTCCCAATTCAGACTGACTCTAGCTGCAAGCAGCCTGGGACTTTCTCCAGGATCCAAAAGGTTCGGTTGGCTGATCTATCTGTCAGTCAGTTCAAGGGCTCCCACTCCAGGCCTGTTTTGGTGCCAAAATGCAAAAACTACAATTCCTACAGAATTTTGCTCCCACAAGACCCCTGGGGACAGGCTCCATTTTAGAGTCCCCAAAGGTACTGATTGGTGCTGACAGGCAGTCCAAAACCAAAATGGTGGTGCAATATATAAGGTCCATGCTGCATAGAAGGCAGGTTAGACAAAATACAATATCATTGCTATTCTAATGGATAATCAGCAAATAAGTACAGCTTCTAACAGAGCTCCCTCTGCACTAACAGCGATGGCAGAACGGAGTGATTATCTGGTAGCCCGGGCGGGTCTCGAGCATAGAAACACTCAGCCCCCCCTCCCAGATTAATTATGACTGCAATCTAGGCAGCTCTTAAAGAGACACTACATGGAGGTTTGCAAGCACTCTCTGGCAATACACTGAACTGCTACAATGCAGGACACCAGCCTGGCAGTGAGCATTTAGGCCAGCTCTAGGAAGACTTTTCAGGAACCCCTATTTGTAGAAGGGTTACACCCTTCCCAGCCTGGAGAAAACTTGGCATTCGCATCAAGTCTGTACCATCATAATATTGAAAATATATATGAGACATATAACATCTGCTGCATCAGTTAACATAAACCTATACCTTTATTATACATATTCACTACACTTCACAATACTATATCCAAAATGACAATGTTTATGCTTGTTTCATACATGTGATACTGATTCCACTATGATGAACATACTTTTTTTTTTTTTTATTTACGATTTTTTCTGGGCTGGGCTCCGTGATGCTTCTGCCCTTGTCATGGCGCCCTGGGAACCTCCACCACCACCTATGGCTGCCGAGATCCCCAGTCACCCCCGGCTTGCCATCCGGAGGATGGGGCCGTGGCCACCTACACCTGCACTCATGGGCCTAATATCTGGTCAGGGATCCGCAGCGCCGGTGGTGTTCTGAGGTCCTCCAGGAGGGCGTCATATGTACGTTGCCCTCGCCTCAAGTTTTTTCTTCCTTTTTATGGAGGCGGGGACATGCAATGACGTGTGACGTCTGTCCCCGCCTACCAGACCTGGCTCTGTTGGTTGCCCTAGGGTCCCCTAGCCTCCGCTAGGAGCCCTCAGTGCGCCAAGCGCATCCCACGCCCTCCCCCCAGAGAAGGAGAGCTGTCCTTAGGATGCTCTATCCTCCTCCCCCCAGCCGGCCCTCCAACGACCCGGGTCCGTTCCCGAACCCAGGTAGCTGGCGTCGCAAGCGGAAATCCCACCGCTGTGCCAATGGGCTGGCTCCTATGATTAACATACTTGTAACATCACAATACTGATTCATGTTATAACTTCCTGTACATCAAACAATGTAGGAGGGGGCCCTTTCCTATCAGCTAACTTGGGGCTGGATGGGGTAGGGGCATCATACTGAGAAGGAAGAACAATCAACCTGGAATTGGCCATCAAGCTCAGTTTGGGTAGTGATCTCTGAGAGGTATAAACACCTTTATGAACCACATTGAGAGGCAAATCCACTGGCCTCCCAGGAGAATCATAACTGAGACGAAATACTGGCTTGACAGCTCGGCCAGTCTTTCTGGGGGGAACAGCCACAGTCTCTGTACTTTCAGCACTAACTTCGGAGCTTTCATCATTTGTGAGGGGTGCCTCTGCACGGATGGGAATGTCCAGACTGGGAGCACTCTCAGCTCCTTGCTCTGTATGTTCTGTTCCCATGACACTTTGCTCATTATTATCTTCTGACAAAGGCCCAGGTTGCTCATTTTGAGGAGGCTCTGGCACAATTAGGCTTTGCGGCACTGAAAGGGGGGGGGCTGTCAACACTCTCACATTGTTCTTCAGGTTCTGATGTGTCACCAGGGAGACTCAGACTACCGGCCCCTTCTTCAGGCAATTCACACAGTTCCACAAAACACATAGAGTCCGCAACCTCAGATGTAATACTTTGCACTTCACTTTCAGGGAGCATTGAGTCCAAGGATGAAACTGGGGGGGTAGGCATTCCAGAAGGCCTAGCTTCATCCCTACAATTAGTCATAGGGTTACCTCGAAACAGCTGACTCAATTCCTAAGAAGGGTAATAGGCATTGCCACACTCACTATCATCAGAGGTGGACTGATAGTCGCTATCATTCTGGGCTTGCTGCAGGGGAACCCTTAAATCTGTAACTACTGGGGTAGGTTGACTCTGTCTCTTTTTTGCAGCAGCATGAGTCACCAGCCCAGGGGAGGCAATGTCTGCTGGCTTAACTTCAATAATAACTTGGCTGATAGGTAGCAAGTGGTTATGGTGCATGGTCTTGACAGTTTTGGAGTTATTTTCTGGGTGTACCTTGTACACTGGTAGATCCTCCAACTTTCCAACTACTACATGAGGAAGATGGTGCCACCTATCAGCAATTTTGTGTTTGCTATGTAGTCCCAAATTGCGTAACAACACACTGTCTCCGGGCCGTAGCTCTTGAGCCTTTACTTTTTTATTGTGCCTCTCTTTGTTGACGAGATTTCTCTTGGCGGCCACTGTCTGGGCCAATTGATATGCATGGTTCAGTTGAGCTTTCAGTTTCTGTACATACTGCAGGTAGTTTTTGGCCCGGACCCCGTCTGGAGAGACTCCAAAGCAGACATCAACTGGCAGTCGGGCCTCCCTCCCGAACATGAGACAGTAGGGGGAGAACCCAATAGCATCATTTTTGGTGCAATTGTACGCATGTACCAAGGTGCTAATCGGCTGGCTCCATTTATGCTTGTCTTTTGGATGTAGGTTGCCCAGCATGTCTAGAAGGGTGCAGTTAAAATGTTCTGGTTGAGAGTCCCCCTGCGGGTGATAGGGGGTGGTCCTTGACTTCTGCACCCCCCAGAGAGACAGCATTTCTTTGATTAGCCTACTTTCTCAAAAGTTCCCCTGCCTTTGGTCAGAGGGATCCACTGGGGGGCACCATAGCGAGCGAAGAATTTTTCCACTGGCATCTTGGCCACGGTAGAGGCCTTTTGATTTTTAGTTGGAAAAGCTTGTGCATACCATGTGAAATGATCTGTAACCACTAACACATTGGCAATATTCCGTTGATCAGGTTCTAAGCACAAAAAATCTATGCAGACCAGTTCCATGGGAATGCTGATAGTGATTTTGACAAGGGGGGCAGCCCTCTGAGGCAGGGCTTTTCTTTGGAGGCAATGAGTACAGGTCTTTACATGGTGCTCAACATTGTCCCCCATCTTGGGCCAGTAGAATCGAGATTGTACCAGGTCGAGAGTTCTGTCAAAACCAAGGTGCCCCATGTGATTGTGGGGGTTGGGAACTAAATCTCACCCAATAAAATACCACTGTTTAAAATACCACATAAAAGATCCCAAACTGCTATTTTACTGTCTCATTTGTAATCCCAACTGACAAAATACAGTCATGCTGCCTAAAATGATTTCAGTATTTCTACCATTTCTCTCTAGCTCATTTCCTGAGCTCATGCCTTGGCCTGTTAGTGATTGATTTGTTACCTGGTTACTTGCTTTCTCTGCATTATACCTTATTTCGCTATCCCCTATGTTATTTACAATGGATTTCTCAACTATTTCATCAGTCATTGTCCTATTTTGCATGTCTTGGGACCCTAGCAATTCAAATCTGTTTGACAGTGGGACTAGGTGGCTGTCGGCTAGTTTGCCTCTTTTTTCGTTTCTTTCCAGTTACAACAGCCCTGTCATTGTCCTAAAATGCTATGGAAATGTTATCAGCACTTCTATTCCTTTTTCTCCTGCTATTTGTTTCTCAGAAGGTAAAGTCTGCAGTTAAAATTAAATCAGGCACGTTGTGTGTCTCTGTGATAACTGCATTATTGGCTACCTACTCCATACTTGACTCAGCAGTTGGGAATAATTCATCCTGTAGTAAGCTATTTACTTCTTAGTCATTTTTTTCCAAATCATGTAGTCTTTCCAATCCACTCATACTTGCCTTTATAGTGTTGTAACCCCCTGTAGGAAGAGAACTTTCAATGCTGCTGCTGCTGCAATGAGAGTCACATGAATTATTGCACATAACCTCAGCATTTAATCCTTATGAAGTATGTGGTATTTTAAAACTTAAAATAAAAATAGAACTTTTAATGGTGGAGAATAAACTGAACAAAGAATTTTCAATGCTGCTGCTGCAATGAGAGTCACATGAGTAAAACTTCACACTCGGGGTGGTGAGTTACCATTATTATAATTATTTATAATGTATTGCAGCGGGATTTCGTTTTTCAGTCTGCCGATTTTCTTTTTTTTTTTTCTGTATTTCATGAGTTCTGTATTTTTTGGGGAGGGATTTCAGCAGGCGGGATTTTTTGAGGCGGGATTTAGGACGGATCCCGATCGTGGAGGAACCTCAGTACCAAGTGTTTAAAGGTCGTGGGCAGGACCAATTGTTGCTTGCCTACTTCAGCACTACAATACACTGCCTTTCTGTATAACAACTGATTGAGTAACTTCAACCTGGGGCCTTCTTTAAGCAATAGGGCAGTTCGAAAGTCAGGGGAACGCAACTTAGACACATCTTTCCATGCATGCAGGGCATCAAGTGCAGGTTGAATCACAGGATCTTGGGATTGAGCCCACTGAATGTTGTCATTGTTAAACTGAGGTAGTGCACTAATATCTAGAGCACAGAAATGGCAATAGGCAGGTATCAGGAGGGCCCAAGCAATCTACTAAACAGTCCACTGTGTCCGCAGACATCTGTTCATCTCTGTCAAAAGTTTGACACAATGCTCGGATGTCAGGTTCAGACAGCCTGACCCAATCACTCTTGGAAGCAGCCCTTTGTGACAGGGCATCAGCACCAATATGGTTCAGTCCCAGTCTGTATTCGACAGCATAATCATAGGTTGATAAGGCAGAAAGCCACCGGTGCCCAGTGGCGTCTAACTTAGCTGAAGTCTGTACATAGGTCAATGGGTTATTGTCAGTCTTCACCAATATCTTGCCCCATAGAGGTACGCATGAAACTGAACAACGAAGGCCCATTTTAGGGCAAGGAACTCCAGCTTGTGCACAGGATAGTTTCACTCTGATGGGGTCAAACTCCTGCTGGCAAAAGCTACTGGTCTCAAACCATCTTCATGGTCTTGATACAGCACAGCTCCTAGGCCCTGCAGGCTAGCATCTGTATGCAGCACATAGGGCTTGGTAGGGTCAGCATAGGCGAGGATGGGGGCATGGGTGAGCTGGTATATGACTTCGTGGAAGGCTACTTCACATTCGGGCATACAGCAGGGCCCAAAAGGTTCACCTGTGCAGAAGTACACTTACTCTGGTTCTTCAACAGACCCTTTTTTGTATTTACGGTTGGTAGGGAGGTAACCCTGGGTAAGATTCAGGAGCAGGCGAATCACCTTTGAATAGTCTTTTGGGATCGGTCTCTATCCCTTCTACAAATACTATGTGCCCCACATATTTCACAGAGGTTTGAAAAAAATGGCACTTGTCGATGGACAGCTTGAGGCCGAAGTCTTCCAATCGGTCCAGCACTTTAAACAGTTGGGTCTCATACTCCTCTAATGTGCATCTGAACACAATGACATCATCTAGGTATACTAGACATTTCAGCAAGTTCATGTCTCCCACCACACGTTTCATCAGTCACTGAAAGGTGGTCGATGTGCCCAAAATCCCCTGAGGCATTCTCAGGAATTTGTAGAACCCCAAAGGACAGATGAAGGTCCTCTGGGGCCATCGGAATCTGGTAGTATCCACTGTGAAGATCCAATATCAAGAACGATTTGCTCCCATTCAAGCAATCCAGGACATCTTGTATACGGGGCATGGTGTACTGATCTGGGATGGACCGTCGGTTCAGTGTTCGATAATTCACACATCCTCATGGACCCATTCTTCTTATGCACAACAACAATGGGAGAGGCATAAGGGCTCCTTGATTCTTGCATAACGCCAGAAGCGAGCATTTCCTGCAGGTGCCTCCTAACATCATCTATGTCCGCTGGGGCAAGGCATCAGGATCTCTCTCTCTCGAAATGGCCGATCATCATGCAGGCGTATGTGATGCTGTGCACCCTGGACGCACCCCACGTCCCATTCTTTTAACGAAAACACTTGGTCTCTCTGGGCGAGTTTCTTGCTAATTCTAGCCTTCCATTTAGCTGGTAACGGGGAATCACCAAAGTCGAATAAGTCCGGGGTCACTCTTTCCTTTTCACCAGAGTACTTGTTTCTGGGTAATACAGCAGTGTCTGTGCAGTGTACTGTAGCTAGGGTGCACCCTTTGTTCAACTGGACCTCCCAATCTGACACATTCCGAATCTGGACCATCAGTCATCGTGCATAGGCATGGGCACGGGCAGGCAAATGTTGCGTTTAATCAATAATCCCTCTGGCAACTTTCTATCACTTGGTGCATCCAACATTAATATTTTATTTTTCACTTCCTTTCTAATGCAAACCTCTTCCTGAATGGTGTACTGAGCATTGGGAGGGAGTACCCGAGAATCAGGATCTTTCTTCCACACTATCCCCTCCAGCTCATCTCCGTCAGCTTCAGTAGTCATTTTTGCAGATCATAGGCTCTCTTTATCAGGGCTGGGATTCTCAGTGCCCACCCAGTCTATTTCCCTTGTTTTTCATGACACACCTGCGCTAGTCTTCCAAACATGTGGGCGTTGGTTCCAATGAGCAAGGGAATCCCATCATACAATCCCGTAGGAGGGCACACCAGGGCTAGTGTCTCTACTTGTTCATCTACACCAGTTACAGTCACAGGGAAAGACAACCAGAGCCAGACATATCCTAGGTAGATATAAGAATTGTTGCTCAGGCCCCACACATGCAAACCTTCCAGAGATTGTAGTGGCACTTCAGACAAGTGTTTGTCATACAATGGTCACTTTCGATCCGCTATCAAGCACAGCCCGAGCATGGATACCATCGACAGTCACAGAAGTCTCCATCGAAGGGCCCACTATTCTGGACCAGTCTGGAGAGGCAGTAGCAGAGGCCTGGACAGATGATTTAGTCACAAAGAAGTTTGAGTTAGGGTTTCTCAATGCTGCACTGCGGTCATTTCCGATGTTCCCCGGCCATGGTCTCACTTTCCAAAGCTCCCGTTGAAGTCTGTATACAATTTTATCTAGGTCTTTTGGGGGCCAACTTTCTCTCTTCATGTGCCCATCCTTCCCACAATTATGGCAAAATATGCCTTCCGGGGTCTGGTGTGGCCGAGGCATCACATTGGGAGCTACTATGAACAGAAAACCTTGGTTCCACCTCTTTCTGTGGTGTGACGAGCATTTGGAGACATCTCATCAATTCTCTCACTTCCATAGTCAAGTCATCAATTTTTGAGCTGCTGTCAGCAGGAGATGCCTGGGTGTGCACCCCCACCCCCATAGCAGAGGCAGTCGGATAAGGATCAGGGCCTGTATTCGCAGGAGCAGCCTTCATAAAGAGACTATTTTTTGTTTCTCTGAACTCCCTCAGCAGTTCATCCCAAGGCGGAGCATCCGTAGCAGTTCCTCTCTTGCTGGGCCCCCTAGGGCTGGAATTTAGTTCTCGAATTCCATCATGTGATTCCTATAATTCCAGGCCATCAGCGACTGACCCTGCGCCTGGAGCAGGGGTTGCGGCAGCTACAACTGCGCAGGGCTCTGAAAAACCTTCCTCCTCCTCAACTTCCTGTACCTCCTTCATCAACACATGGAAGGGCAAGGGACCAGATTTCCTTTGATGCAGTTGCAATTTGAGCAACACCCAGCTGGAGTGTCGGGCAGTGCAGAGGATATGATCCAGTCTTACCCGGTCAACTTTACTAGAGGTCCAGCCTCCTTTCTGAAAAATGGTTTGTGGGATTCCCTCTAATCAATCCATGTAGGCAGATAACAATTCCCCTGGCAGTTGTTTAACCTCTTTAAATTTCCACTTCAAGGCCTCAACACTAGTGGTGTCCCCAAACACATTTTCAAGGGAGACTATATACTCTTGGGCTTTGGCGTCAGGGTCAGAGGACCTCAGGGAGTGAAAAGTACATAGGGCGGGCTCCTGGAGGCTGTCTCCCAGGCATGCCCTTTTTTCGGCCTCTGAGCATTGCCAGACCTGTTCCACAAGAGTAGCAGAGTCTGTCCAGGTCACCAGGTCGACTTCCCAATTAGGAGTAGAGCAGATGCCGGAGAATACCTTGAGTTTGCGGTAAGGGCCATGACTAATGGCTGACTCAGAGGCAGGTACAGAAGCTGATGAAAGAATAGTTGCTGAGGCGGGTGTGAACAGTGGGGAAGTGACACTCCCAGGTGGCAGAAATAATGTTTTAAACTCCTCCACAGTTTTCCCCTCCTCCAGTAACAACTTGGCAAACTTCTCCACAAAAGGCTCAGATAATGGTGGGGGCTCAACCTCTAAGGGATCCTTGCTATCTTTGGTTATCACCCTCCAGGTGGCTGGGAACCCTTCTGGAGTGATAGTCTGGGGCACCTTTGAACTGTCCAGGGGGTCGCTACACTCCACCAAGGCCACGAGAGTTTGGTCAGTTAAATCAGCCTGTCGACCCACCACTACAGCTTTTTTCAAACAGTCAACTTTAGAAAGTTCCCCTTCAACAGTGTCCTTACTAATGCCCATAGGTATATCCAGTATTAGCAAAGCATTATGGGGGTCAGTCTCTTGCCCCGTACACCACCCCCACCAATTGGTGCACAGCCACTTCTATTGGGGTAGCCATTTATGTTTGACAATAATTCATAACTTCGCCCACTAGAAGAAACAAAAATCCCAGCGGTGAGCCTCCAAGATGTAACCCCCTAGGAGGTGCTATCCCAAGGGCTTCTACCTCTGCCTGCTTGGCTAGTAGCAGGTTAAGGGGCCTGGGTACTGAAATGGGTGCCTCCACCCAGAGATCAGGGTTGTTAGTGGTCAAGCCAACCTGGGCACAGCCCTCCGGTACATTGTAACCCCCATCTTTCTCTTCTAGTGGCCTGAACAAAATACAATAATCGCTGACTGAAATGTGACTAAAATTCGGGGGCATACAGGTGTTTTTAACATCACCAAGGAATTCTCATGCATCTCCACTAATGTGGTGTATTGTATGCTTTGCAGGAAGTGTACAGCTATTTACATCGGAGAAACTGGTAGGCACCTTACTGACTCTTTCAAGGAACATTACAGAGCAGTCAGGAATGGTGACACTGCTAAACCCATTGTATGCCACTTTATCTCCAGAGACCACAGTGTCAATGACCTTTCTGTTTGTGTCCTTCAGCAGGGCTTCTGGGATTCTGACCATAGAAAAAACATGGAAGCCAAGCTGATCATCCGCCTTGGCTCCCAGCAGCCCTCTGGTTTAAATAATAGACTTATTTTCCACTGACATCTTTCAGCCATCCCCCCTTTTTTCCCTAAAGTCTATTTGTTTTTGTTCTCATTTAATTTCTTTTTCATTTTCACCATAAGTCTCCATCTCTGTCTCCTTCCCACACATTTGTTACCTTCTAGCCTTCTTAGTAGGCCCTGTTAATTAGTCTCCACCTGGAAACTTCCCTAGCTCTTTCACTCCTATTATGCTTTATCTTTCCCATCATCACCTTTCTGTTTCACATATTCTCTCTTAATCTTACCATTTATCACTTCTTCTCCCTGAGCCTCCCCTTTCTTCTTTCCTTACATATATATCCCTCATTTTACCTCCCCTCTACACTAACTTTGTTTTTTTTTTCTCTTTTAGATATTTCCTGAAGAAGACCTAACGTTGAAATGTAGATTTTTAACTCTGTCTTCTATTTTCAGCGTGCATTTAATGTAACCATTTTGTTTTGCTTTTAGACCACATGCTGATGCAGTGCCTTGCTTTTGTTTTATACAATAATCACTTTCACAATGACCCTTATTCACCATGTAATTACCCACACTGTTTGCACTTGCCACCACGGCTAATTACTCTAGCTCGACCCTGGGACCCCCTGTAAAACAAGGTTATGCACTGCAAATAGCAACAGTACAGTACTCTTGGCACAAACTGGTACACAGTCAGGTTAAATGCAAAAAGAGTTAGATCTGATGTATTCAGGGGACTTGAGCAATGGAGGGGCGTAATCAGGTTGATTGGCTTAAAGGCTAAATTAATCAGACAGTTATGAATGCACTTCAGAGTTCCTACACAGTCACACACTCTGTGTACCCAGGTAGGAAAAAGGTGGGCTAGCCAGGACCGTTGCCCGGGGTAACCCAGCTTCACAGCTGGTTGGGGCCCTGTGATGGAAGACAGCAACATGCACAACACACACTATTTGTAATCCAAAGCCGGAGGGCTCAGTTCATGAAGGAAAAGACAACAAAGCAATCAGATGACAACACTTTAGATTTAGCTGTTGTTGCAGGGAGCTACCCTGATGTTTACTCATGATACCCAATACAAGACACAGGCAGGATGAAATCGAGACTGCAGGTTGTTGAGCTGGAGTGCCAGGAGAAGCAGGGCCCACTCGAATCACCGCGGCATCATTCCTGTTCAAGGCGTTGAGCAGGGGGCTGATCCCGAGGCAGGTCTCTCGTTGATGGCTTTCTCTGTATAGCGGGTAATCTGGCTGGGCCAGTGTGGCAAAGCCCAGGCCAAATGGAGATGCAAACAGATTTAGTCCATTGGAGCTGGATGCAGCCTCCAGCAAGCAGAACACCGCTCAGCACACAGTAAGTAACCAAATCACGACTGACTAACAGCACATTTACATGTAAAAAATTCTACTGTACCGGGCAGATTGCTATCCAGTCGCAATTACAGAGTCTCTGCACAAACTGGGAGTTCAAAGGTGGCTGGAAATCCTGACAGGCCGATCGCATTCAGCAAATTTTCAGTCTTCTTCAGGTTAAAGCCTGGTCACAGTTCTGTGGCTTAAATCGTCCTCACAATTCGGATTCAGTCTGAATAAGCTCTATTTTCCCTCTTTGGGCAGCAGGCAGACAGGCAGGTCAAAACAGCCCTTTCACAGTTCTTCTGCTCGAATTACACAGGCTCTGCTGCTTGAATCACTCAAGCTGTTACCACTTTCACTTCCCAATTCAGACTGACTCTAGCTGCAAGCAGCCTGGGACTTTCCCCAGGATCCAAAAGGTTCAGTTGGCTGATCTGTCAGTCAGTTCAAGGACTCCCACTCCAGGTCTGTTTTGGTGCCAAAATGCAAAAACTACAATTCCTACAGAATTTTGCTCCCACAAGACCCCTGCGGACAGGTTCCATTTTAGAGTCCCCAAAAGTACTGATTGGTGCTGACTGGCAGTCCAAAACCAAAATAGTGGTGCAATACATAAGGTCCATGCTGCAAAGAAGGCAAGTTAGACAAACTACAATATCATTGCTATTCTAATGGATAATCAGCAAATAAGTACAGCTTCTAACAGAGCTCCCTCTGCACTAACAGCGATGGCAGAACGAAGTGATTATCTGGTAGCCTGGGCAGAACTTGAGCATAGAAACACTCAGCCCCCCCTTCCAGATTAATTATGACTACAATCTAGGCAGGTCTTAAAGAGACACTACACGGAGGCTTTACAAGCACTGTCTGGCAATATATTTGAACTGCTAAAATGCAGGACACCAGCCTGGCAGTGAGCATTTAGGCCAGCTCAAGGAAGACTTTTTGGGAACCCCTATTTGTAGGGGGGTTACACCCGATTTCCTATATCTCCTAAAGGCCACCCTTTTTCTCCTCACCTTATCCACAACCCCCTTACACATACAGCTTGCCTTTTTTGCCCAGGCCTTTTTACTCCGAGTTCTGCTACAGGAATTGATAGCCTCCAGTATCGCCTTTTTTATGAGCTCCCATCTCTTCCGTGTCCATATTAGGCTGGATCCTGGCCAGGTGCCCACTCACTACCTCCCCCATCTTTGCAAAATCCGCCTGCCTGAAATCCAGCACCTTCGTGTTGGTTGCCACCCCCTCTTTGCTCATAATCAACCTGCACTATACTGAGTGATGGTCACTCCCCGCTAGTGGCTCGTCTACCTTGATATCCCTCACAAATTCCACATTTGTGAGCACTAGGTCTAGGGTGTTCTCCATCCCCTGGTCTGTTCTCTAACCATCTGTGTCAGAAAGCTTTCCTGAAAGGCATCCAGTAGTACCTTCTCCCTTTTACTGCTGGTGACTGGGGTTCCCCAGTCTATCCCCGGTAGGTTGAAGTCTCCCACAACCACTCCACTCCCCTTCCTGCATGCGTTTTTAATCTGCCTTGCAAGTTCCTTGTCCAAATCCTCTGACTGGAAGGGTGGCCTGTACACCACTCCCAACCGGAGAGTCCCATTCCAGGAATCCTGAATTAGCAGCCATAATGACTGTTTCAACCTCTTCCTCCTCCCTAACACACTTTAACCCTTCCCTTACATATAATGCCACTCCTCCCCTCCTGTTTACTCTATTCCTGCAGAATATTCTGTACCTTCTGTACCATAACCAACTCTCTCCCTGCCACCATCTCCACTGCCACCACAATCTCCAAATTCAAAACCACCCTTCGCAGCCAACTCCTCAACACTCGTAGCTGTTCCTGCCTCTGAATGAGGCCCTACCTCATTCTCTCCTCGTGACAATGCCATGGCAGCTCCAGCCCCCACCTAGCCTCACCCAATCCTCACCCAGCACCCACCCTAGTATAACTTGGCCAGAGCCTGCTGCCTCATGCCAGTTGATTTTTCAGCAAGTGAAACCAATTATGTCCGACCTATTTCTATTACATGTACCCTGCAAATGTATGTTGTTTGACCACGGTGTGACGTGGCGCCTCTAACAAACGCCTACTTGAAGAAAACCTGTACTATGTAATCCAAATGCTATGTATGTCTCAATGTGACGAGGTACCTTCGGAAACGAGCCTCTGGCTCAAAGGTTGTAAACTGATTCTCACAAATAAAATTAAAAAAAAATACCCAGGGACTGCCAGGTTCCAGTCATGGTATTCGGTGGCCCATGTTTCCGTGATTGCTGCCATGTCCACCTCCCTTTCCACCGTGAGGGCCTGTGGATCATTCATTTTATCCCCCAGGCTCCTAGCATTCATAGTGAGTAGTGACCACCTTCCATCCCTTCACCTTTCCTTGCCCAACCCTCTGCCCACCCCTTCCAGTATCCCCACTATCGCTTCTACCTAGTACATCACCCTTGTTCTGGGGGTAAGCCTGCTCTACTTCCCATCTCATGACAACTGTATGTCCTTCCTCCACCTGACACCCCCCTCTCCTAGTTTAAATGTCCAGCTGCCTCAATGTACTCCCCAAGCTTCTGTTTTAGCACCTTCTTGCCCTCTTCATTTAGGTGAAGTCTATCCTTAGCAAATAGACTACAGTCCTCCCAGATCAGTCCCCACCCTCCTACTAACTCATACCCTTTGGTGTGACACCATTTTCATAACCATTCATTAAACTCCTTGATCCTTGGTTTTCTGGCTGTGCTTGCCTTGGGCACAGGCAATACTTCAGAAAATGTTACTGATCTACACTCCCCCTTGCACAAAGTTCCCAGCTCCTCAAACCTCCTTTGGACTACCTCTAATAAGCTATCAGCCAGGTCATTTGTCCACAGATGTAGAATTAAATGAGGTCTCTCCCTTCCCCTTCTAGCATATTTCAGGACCGATTGTCCAACTCTTTCCACTGTCATCCCTGGCATGGCCTCCACCCATAAATGGCTATGCCTTTCTCCCTTGCTACCCCACCTTACCCTCCTAAGTATTGAATCTCCCAGTACTAGTATTCCCCCCATATTTCCATCTGCCTGCTTCCCCCTCTCCTGTTCCTCTCCTGTCTTACTCTTCCTCCACCAGCACATACTTCCCCCATTTACCTCCGTTTCTGTTTTCCTCTGGCCTGCCTCCTCCTCCAGCACATATTCTCCCTCCTGTCCCTATTGTTGAACCTCTCTTTCCTGTCTCCTCCTCCTGCACATGATTCCCCCCATCTGTTCCTGTTCCTGTTCTGCCCAGCTCCTCCTCCTGCACACAGTTCCCCTGTCTGTTCCCATTGACATTCCCCTATCAGTCCTCCCCCCTGCCACCTCTGCTATGCTGCTGACATCTTTTCTATCCTCCCTGCTCCTTTCCCCCACATTCCTTCTCCATTTGAGTGTCCCTCTTGCTGTGCCCCTTCCTCTTCACCCCTGCCACCCCCCCCTTAGTCCAACTACCGTCCCTTGCTCACTTCCTTCCCTTTCCCTCCCTTGCCCTCTCCTGGGTATCCTGCACCCCCTCCTCCTCCACCAATGTCGCTAGCACTGTAAACCTATTCCCTGCCCCCTTTGCAGTACTGTGCCTTGGTTCCTCTCACCTGACTTGAGCCTTCCCTCCAGCACTAGGCACCTTGTTCGTTATGCTCTCACTCCCCCCCCACCATCCTCCCTCAATTCAATATACCACCCATGTTGTGTCCTTATGATTCTCCCTGTCCTTGGCCCTTCCTCCCACCCCCATCCTCTCAGCTCCCTCTCAAGCCACAGCACTTCTTCCTTGAGACTCTTCAGCCTGTGACAGATTGGACACCCTCCTAGCTTCCACAAAATGTTCATCCAAACCGCTGTCCCACATCCATTGCAGCCCACTATTCTACCCATTCTTAAGCAGTACTATCTAGAAAATATAGTTCTAACTTGCAACTCAGGCTGAGAAAGTATAGTCATAACTTAGGTTACCTACCTGGTTACTTACTCTCCCAGACCTTACTAAAATGCAATATCTTTTTTTTTTTTTATTATTATTTTCCCTCCTGGTCACGGTCCTAGGGGCCACTCTCGGGCATCCAACCAAGTACTGCCCTACCTGAAGTCCCCCCAACTGATCCTTCCTCTCTCCTCCACCCCGCCTCACAGCTTGCACCCCTGGCTTGACCCCTCCAGGGTGGGGCGGCCCCTCCTATGTTGGGTGCACTTGCACACATAGACTCCAGCTACGGGCATGGGCCCCTTGCAGAGGAACCCTGAAGGTCAGCCAGGTTGGACCCGGCAGTGGGCATGGGGGTTGGTGCCATTGCCTACCCCCAGGACCAGGTTTTTCCATGTTCTGCAGTTACCCCCCCCATGTGTGGGCACACCCCGATGCTCTTGGTGCGTGGCAACCCTGCCAGCATCGGCTACACTAGTATGTGCTACCTGGCTTGCTGCAGTGCCCCCCCGGTCTCCACTGGGGGTTTCTGGCTCACCAGGCCAACCCATCCCTGTAGTCCGGGGAGCAGAGCACCACATGGGCACTCAGTCCTCAACCCTCCCCTGCCGACCCACAGTGCCCGAGTCTGTTCCTGAACTCGGGTTGCCGGTGCAGTGCGAGGTGTGGCGTCCAGTGCCTCAACCCTCAGCGCTACCGGGATGGCTTAAAATACAATATCAACTATACTTTCAATGACTAGATACCATACCACTGTACACCTCAAGAAGCCTAAAGCAGTACCATCTATATCCTTTTTACCATCTAGAGACTGAGATGATGTACCCCTTTTACTCACACCTTCCCCCCACAACAGTCTTGCCAAAGAACAGACTTATCATCAGCTTGTAGTCCAAGTAGTGATCAGTCCTGACCCCTAGATGGCGTTACCCCACCTTGATCCTACTTGGCCTGGTTTGCTTTCCTCTTATTCACTTGCTCCTCCTCCACCCAGGAGCATTTAATAGAGGTCAGGCTGGAGAGGGCAGGTGGGACAAAAAGCAGGCTCCTTCTTCTGCTGTTCCTCCTCTGGGTGACTCCCATTTCCCATTGGTGGCAATGGCAACAGCTTCCCTATGATAGAGGTTAGACTGACAGTCCTGTAGTTCCTGGCTGCTCCTTATCCTCTCCCCCATGAAGCTGTATAATGTCTGCCACCTTAGGATTATTTTTGCCCCAAGATCAGCCACATCAGTCCTGTGCTGCAGTCCGCAGCTGCAACACACACACAGGAGCCCACTCACCAGGAAGATCTCCGGTTTGTTTTTTCCCCGAGATCAGCCACCTCAGTCCTGTGCTGCAGTTGGCAGCCATAGCACACATGCAGGAGCCCACCTACCAGGAATATATATTCTGGTTTATTTTCGCCTCAAGATGTGCTGCAGTTGGCAGCTGTAACACACACTCAGGACCCCACTCACTGGGAAGATCTCCTCCGGTATGGACTGTTTTTCTGTGCCTTCTTTCCTACGATGGGAGCACTTGCCCACTGCTGCTTGTGTGGCGGCTGCCCCAGCCTCCCACACTAGGTGGGTGATTACTTTTATAGATAGGTGTAATCATGTGATATCATCACATGATTGCCATATTTTTTACTATCTCCTGCAGTTTTGATTTGCAGTTTACATTTCTTATCCTTTAGATGTACCTGTTGCCTTATACCCCCTCTGTAGTTTTAATATAAATCATTAAGTATGTTTATTAGTTTGATCTTCCTTTGCTTCGTTTAACACCATTGCCTGGTATTTTTATTGTTTTTTCTTTCTTCCCTGTGAGAAGGTTTGAACCTCTGGCTCGTTGTGCCTGAGTCTTCCTGATCTGTGACCCTAACCATTAGGCCAATCTTGCCTATAATATCTTTAGTTGCTTTGGTCAATTTGGGTCCACTCTAGAACAGCACACTTGGAGCACGGAGAACAGGGAGCCCAAGGTCATTAAGGGAACGCAGCCTTACGTGGGAAAGTAGCATCTTAAAGGGGATAATTATATATAAATAAACTAGTGCAACTCTGATTTTACTTGTACTTGGACACATAGGCCCAGATATTCAAAAGAGTTGAGCCATGCGCAATAGGGTTGCACCTGCGCAAGTCCGAAAATGCGCCATTCTGCGATATTCAGCAGGAGGCAGTTGCACCCCCCAAATCATGTTGAGCAACAGCGCAATGATAATGAATGCATGCACAACTGAAGAGGAGGAACTATGCATAAATAGCGCGGTGCGATTTTCCAACAACATCGTATGCGCGTAGAAACCAGCGGAAGTTGCGCGCCGGCGGAATGAGCCAAAATAAAGGGAGCAAAGGAGAGGCAAGACCACTACAGGAAGGCACATGAGGCCGAATCTAGCAGGACAAACTGGGCACCAGGGACACACAGAGCAGGCCAGGAAAGGCACCTGGAATCAACAGGCTCAGGGAAAGGTGTGGGAGCCACAGTGCAGAAGGGGAAGCACACAGCAGTAAGGTAAACACAGGCAGATGTTCCCGTGTAGAGAAGTAGCAGCCAGGACAGTGGGGAATACAGAAACAGTTGCCGGGGTGAACACAAGCCAGAGACATGGCCAGTGCCACGATCCAATGAAGGCAGTAATGGGGGGGGGTGAGAAGGCGGGCAGCAGGGGGGCATGGCCGTGGAAGGGTCCGTTGGCAGTATGCCCCCAACAGGCAGTACTGAGCCCACACCAGCTTCGAGCTGTATAGTGATACGGAGATCGTGGGCCGGTACTGCCTGAATCGGGCAATTCTGATGCGGTTCTGTGAGCTGTGTAGTGATGTGATGCAGGCACCCGAACGACAGAGCCATGCTCTGTCAGTGGAGATGAAAGTGACAGCTTGCATGTTCTTGCTCGCCACGGGTACGTTCCAGAGACCAACTGGGGACACCACAGGCATAACCAGTCGGCCACGTCACGCCACCTCACCCAATTCCTCAGCGTACTGCTGCCACATGCTGCGGAGTACATCCATTTCCCCAGCACACTGGTGGAGTGACAGCAAACATACAGGAGTTCCACAGGGTAGCACATATGCCTGGCGTGCTAGGGGCAATAGACTGCACCCATGTGACCATCCGCACACCACCTGGCCCCGAGGCGGCCGCATATGTAAATCGCAAGGGCTATACCAGCATCAACTGCCAGGTGGTGTGTGATGCCAGGGGGCGCATAATCAATGTCTGTGCCACGCACCCTGGGGGAGCACATGATGCCTTCATCTGGCACCATTCGGCACTGTGCCACAGATTCGAGAGTGGGGATATCCCACTGGCCACCTAGTGGGTGAGTATGCAAACCACACGGACAATCATAGGGCCTGGGGGGGCATGGTCAGAGGTGGCATGGGTAGTGGCCTACATGGTCCAGGGCAGGGCGATGCTGATCACTAAACTAACCTCCACCCTCTACACACAGGTGACAGTGGATACCCACTCCGTCCCTGGCTGCTCACACCCTACCGGCGGCCCGTGACCCCATCGCAGCAATGCTACAATGAAGCACACGCCACCACACATAATGTCATCGAGCGGGTGTTCGGGGTGCTGAAGGCACATTTCCATTGCCTGGACACCTCTGGCGGTGCCCTACAGTACAGCTCCTCAAAGGCCTGTGGGCTATTCCTGACCTGTTGCATCCTGCACAACATGGCCAACGAATGTGGGATAGCCATACAGGTCAAAGAGGGGGACAGCAATGGGGACGATGAGGACGCCGGTGACAATAGTGATGGGCAGCCCCCCCTTGGGCGACGGGACCCCCGACTGCTCCGGCTGGCACAGCTGCACCAGGACACCATCACGGAGGAGCACTTTAGCCAACCCAGGTAAGACATAGGGCCATGTGCAACCACCAGTGGCTAAGGCACAACCCACAAACACGCATGGACACACACCAGGGGTGCATGCCATCAAGGGAGCTGGCCGGGCATGGAACCACACACACAACCAAGGATGGGTGAAGTCTAACATGCCACACGGACACACACACATACACACACACAACGCACCAGACATGCACAAAGGGTCGGAGGCACACCAACCCAGAATGCCACCCCTAGCCACACACATGTCCACAGACCACCACGCCCACTGCCTGTCCTTCTGCATGTGTCAGATGCTGAGCACCATTGCACATTGGTGTACAGCGCAATGCAGACATCATCATGCACACGCAACTGCTGACAGAAGCCGGAAGGGTGTGCAGATGGACTGTGTGTCCAGGTACCCACCTGTGCAATGCCTGCTGAACAACACAATGCACACAGGGCAGCACCAGACAGTAGCCGTGTTGGGAGACAGGTCAGTCATGCGCCACAGTGCTCCGGCCACCACGGATGAGTGGGTGGCCCCACTGAGACCCGCCAGCACTGACAGGCTGACCACTGGCCTCATGGGGTGGCACTGATGGTCCCCCAGAGGTTCCACTGTGTGAACGCGACTGTGCTCGCGCAGGGATCTGCAGCATACCAAACATGCCTGCACCAGGCATGCTCGGGATGCCCACAGCTGAACCCGGTGTTGACAAGGATAGTGTCGCATGACACTGGGAACAGGGGGTGGACAGTGCACTGCGTGGTGCCTGCGATGCATGGGCAAATCGCTGTGCGACCATTGTGGCCATGACAGCAGTGAATGCCTGTGTCTGCCTGTCAATGACAGTGGTCACATCCTCCCTCAAATGGTCCATCCCTGCCAGGATCAGAGCGGTGTCTCTGCTGCGACGCTCCTCTGCCTGCTCCAGAGCCACACGCAGTGCATCCACCGATGTCGTAAGCCGCATCTGCTGGTTGACTGATGCTTGCAGTATGTGGGTGTACTCATCTAAGAGGTCATCTGCCTCCTCGGCATCCTGTCCCTTAGGGTGTGCGCAGCCCTTGTGCTCAGCACCCCTTGAGGGTGGGCGCTGCACACCAAGACCAGGTCTGGGCATGTCCACAGGCAGTGCACTGACGCCGCCCCTGACCCTGTAACCCCAAGCCCATTGGCCGACTGCTGATGCTGCCCCTCTGGCTGCCACTCCCCAGGGCTCACTGGTGCTGCCGCAGTGGCCGCAACAGTCCCACTGTCCTGTACACACACCAGTGCTGCCCCACTGGTGCTGACAGGCACAGGCTGGGACTCTGATGACACACAGGCCTCCACAGTGGCACCACCCACAGCCCAGGCCACGATGTTGCCTGCTGTGTGGCCATCCCATGGCACACACATGTCACTGCCCATGGCGTTAGCGACATCATCATCGGTGATGGACCTGGCACCAGCCCGAGTCACATCATGCTGGCATCCATGGATGCTGGCAAGCTGGGACACGGATAGGTCCTCCTCCGCACCTGTTCCAAAAACATCAGTCTGGACAGCCAGGCAGGCCCACTGTCACACTGAGCCACGTATACCTGTGGAGGTGGATGGCCCCCCTCCATCTCCATCTGACTGGCCTCAGTGGACAGGCCCACCACCGCTGACCTGTGCAGATGCTCAGGATCTGTAAGGGAAAACAAAGTTGCGTTACTGCGTGTGACCTACCCTCCCCCCCAATAGACAGACCATGACCTACCATGCAGTGATGGGCTACCACCCATCTGGAAGCCACCACCCAGAACACCCTCAATGGCACAATGCTGCATGCTGCCAGCAACCCTCTCCTCCTGTGGGGTCAGGCGTAGCACCTCCGGCTGTCCCCCACCTGTCACAGCTCATGCTGCCCTGATGGCAGCCACCTTCTGCTTTATCCTCCTCCTGTCTGTGCCCATCTTCTTCTTGCACTCCTGTACGGAGTGCTGGTAGCTGCCATGCAGGTTCACTGCACGCGCCACATCCTCCCATGCAGCAGCACGGGTCTGTGGTGTTCCCTGCTGTCCACTGAGAAGCGGCTCCTGATCCAAGTAGGCCTCAAACAGGGCATCCATCTTGGCCTTGGTGAAATTAGGCCTCCTCCTCCCACCACTGTGTTCCTCCTCTTCCATAACTCTCGCGGTCATGATTTAGCCTGTGAGAGTGAAAGTTGCTACCTGTGACTGTGCAGTCCCATGCAAGTCCCAAAATCCACAGTCCACATCCCAAACAGCATGCAACTCACCAATAGACTGCAGTAACCGACTATGGCCAGTGCAGCCCAATGTCGTACTTTTATAGCGCAACCCATGCAAATGAGGCGAGGCGCAACTTTAAGTGGATGCAAATTGCAGTGCTGCACCATTGAATGGCTGATTAGCTGATGTGCATATGACGGATGAATATCGCGCTGTTGCACTTTGTGCAATTGTGTTGAACATGCTGAGCCAAGGGTGCAGTTCTGTGACATGCGCAGTACACACCTCACTGCGCATGCCCAGGTTGCTGATGCAGGCGCCTGTCATGCTGCTGACGTACTGTGCACAGGAGGCAATGCAGGTCACGGCCACCATTGTGCCAGTGGTGCTACAGCGATGTTTATCTATATGGCGCTGTGGCATTGGGGCATCATAGGCACACTGGGGCAACAGCGCGGTAGGCCGCTACTAGAGGTAGCACACAGGCACCCAATCACGCTACATGCATTGGGTTCCAATGGCACTGTGCCTGTCCATGCGCCAGAGATCCTTGACCCTGTGCCCGATCTTTGCCCCCTAGGCGCCATGCATCAGGCATGGGTGCACCACTATCACGCTGTTCGGTGACAGCGCAATAGGGAATGGCAGCGCTGTACTGCGCAGCATCTGCATGTGGTGGAGCTGTGCTGCAAAGCACCATTTTGAACCTACTAAGCAAGTGAGATGGCGTGGAGGAGGGCTGCCCAGTGGACCCAAATTGAACTGGCTAACCTGGTGGCCATTGTTGAGCCACTTTATGGCCCACTGTTTGGGGAGGCACCCCTGGACAGGTCCAGGAGCCAGGTGTGGCAGGAGGTGGCTGACACCCTGGAGGAGGCCACAGGAAGGGGACGGATGGTGGAGCAGTACCGCCACAGATATGGCAACCTGAGGAGGAGGGAACCAGACCTGCTTGCCGGCCTGCAGACACATGCCAGGAGGGGCACAGTGCCACGGCCAGGTGGGTGTTACATCCACATGCTTTTATCTTCCATATGGATATCACGGTTGCATGTGTCCGGAACATGGGGGAGGGACCATCCAGTGTTGGCTGTGGTGGTGTTATCAGGGTATGGGTTGGGTGGGTCTGGCTGGGTGGGATTGCACACATATGGGGGCAGGGGGACTTTGCTACAGGATTGTACTGATGTTCCTCTCTCCATGTTTGCACCATAGGACTGGAGGAGAGGCAGCTGCCCAGGGAGCAGAGGCACCAGCAGGAAGAGAGGGCCATTAGGAGGGGTGAAGGTTAACAGCGCCAGAGGGACCGGCCTGATGATAGTGAGTGCCATACCTCCATGATTACTATTGCATGCTGTGTAACAGGGCAGGCAGTGGGGCATAGCCATCATCCATTGACACCACTGCCATGCACGCAACTCGTTACAGTCAGCACTGTCCAGTGGCACTGCATGTCTGGGAGTGTGTCAATGGTGGTCCATGCGTGCACCAGGTACATGGCTGTGCCACTGCCTTCGCACCACATAGCCATGTCACTAAACAGCCATGGTGGTGTTGTGCTGGACTTGGCTGGTGGGTGTGTGCAGTGGTCCGCATAGCTGTATGCACCTGAGTGGGAAGGTCTTGTGGACGTGATCACTGTGGGTGGTCACACACCATCACAGAGGCATGTCCCACAGTCGTATGCCATGCACAGTGGGTGGGCTATGCATTCACACCTATTGACTGTGCTCCCTTGTCCTAGGTGTCCATCCAGCTTCAGGCTAACCAGGAGGCACTGCAGGAGATTTTGACCATGGGAAGGGCATCACTGGACATCCTGCGGGGGTTTGAGCGGCTGGGTGTCCGGCAGAGACACGGATGGCGGAGCAGCCGGAGCGGGGAACGGGGCTCCCAGTGACCATCTCTGTGCCTCTAATATCCTCTATCCCCCGGACCCACCCTCACACCCCTCCTTTCCTGTCCCATTTGTTCAACCCTGCCCCTTACCCACCCCCACCTTGTTTGTGGCCCTCCCCCTCACATCTGTACATAGTTGTAAATCATTTTGTTTAATATTTTTCATTACAAGTCTTTCGATATAAATACTGTGGTGGTCTCTGATTTGCAGCAGGCTATAGGTGCTCAGCTGCTGTGGTGTGCATGGCATCAGGGGTGGTGCAGTCATGGGTATGTGTGTATGTCCATGGGGAAGTGACTGTGGTGTAAGAGTAGCTATCAGACAGTGTCTGTGGTGTATGTGATGTTCTCTGTGCACTGGATGACTGTGTGCAGTGGTCCATGGTGCACTTGTCAGCCCATCCATGGCCTGTGCAGCTGACACCCTTGCATGTCTGTGACCTGCACGGTCTACTGGCATGCAGTGGTGGCTGTCCATGCAGGGCAGCCACTGTACCCGTCACAATGCTGGGTTGCCTCCTGTCACTGGTGTGGTGCATGTCTGCCTTGGGTGACAATGTGGCCTCCGTGGTTGTAGTCCCACCTCCATGCTGTGGCTTGTGTGTGTTGCGGGGGATGTGCACCACTGTCTGTGACTTGTGCTCTGTGCAAATGATGGTGGCGTACAGGTCCACAGTGCCTGCACAGGGTGGCTGGCACTCCTGTGCCATGGAGGACCGCAGGCCGTGTGTACACAGTTTCCATGGGCCCACGCTGGGGGCTTGGTTGGCTACTGCGTCCCTGTGTTGTTGTGCCCTTGGGTATGGGTGGGTGTTTGTCCATGTACTGTGTTGCATCCGGTGTGGTGCATGCTTCCATGCACCACTGTGGGTGTCTGCGCTGGCTGTTGTGACCAGTGCTGGGTTGGGGTGTGTCCTTGGGAGGGTGTGCAGGGTGCTGTACCACTGGTGGTGGGGTCCAGGGTATGCCTGTCATGTGTGGGGCCTGTGTGCCGATGCGTAGTCCAGTCTCACAGCTGTACTCACAGGGGGGCTGTGCATGGTGGCACTGTGTATGCCATTGTTGCATCGCTGTGTGGCCACCCACTGATGGGTGCTCATGGTGGGCTACCTTGCATGGTTCTGGGTGCACAGGGTTGCATTGTCACAGTGGGGGTGGTGGCATGCATGGGGTTTCCTGCAGTGGTGGACGATGCTCCTGGGCAGGGTGTCTGGGGTCATGGTGCAGGGTGTGCTCTGCATTGGGGGAATGGTGTGGCACGGGGTGGTAGGCCCTCCTTGTGTGCCGGTCACAGCTTGCCAGGGGCTGTGATGGGGTACCATGGCCCAGCTGTGGGTTGGTTGCTTGTCTCCATGGGCCAGTGGTTATTCCAGCCCTCCCCCAGTTGTGCAGTGCATGGGGTGCGGGGGCACGATGTCTGTTCTGCTGTGTGTTCCTCTGCCCATATGTGACATGGGTTATGGGCCCCTACATCCCTGATTGTGCAGTTGCATTGCTGCCCTGCTGCTGGGGGGCATCCCTGGTTGCACTATGGCACCTCTGGACTGCTCAGTTGGACATCCCTTGTTGTGCTATGGCGCATCAGATATGCTCAGCTTCCCCTCCCTAGTTGTGCTATGGCGCAGGTGGTGCGATATTCAGTCGTCGGCTGTAGGTGCATCTTGGCCGGCTCAGTTTTTGAATATCATGCCCCTTGCACATGGGCACAATGGACTTGCACTTGCTCCTGCTATTGCGCACTTTTTGGGTGCAGTTTGAATATCTGGGTCATAGTATATAGTTTAGATATTTTACTTAGTCAACATCAAGGGAAAGCAGTTTTTATAAGGGAAAAGCAGCATTAAAAATAAATACCTAGGGAAAGATAAGTAACAAAGAAACTAGTGCACTTTTGATAAGTTTCATCTAAGGAGAATTATTAAATATAGCATTACGTAAACTATTGAGGGCAGAAGGTAGCATAGGAAATTAGCTTATGAGAATTACTATTTGATCTTATTAAAAGTTAAAAAGGGTAGACTGACTAGCCCAGTACTACAAAATTAATAGCGTACATTCATGCAATATCATGCGTTGCTACTGGTCAATGTTTACACTTAGTTGCTTTTTTGGTTCATTACCCTGCATCTTCTGGCAAACTATTTGGGAACAATGATCATACATTTACTTCCAGACATGTTTCAGGGGGCACTAACTGCCAAATACTTCCATTCTTTCCATCAAGTTTTGTTGTAGAGCATGCAGGGACACTGTCAAGGGACCTTTTAAGGGGCTTAGTGAAACTTCTATTTATGGAAAGCAATATTTTTATTTCTCCTAATCATATTTTAAGGGGAGCAAGTTTAGACAAAATCTTGAATGTGTTTATTAGAATTTCTCCTACAAATAGGAGGAGGCACTGGTACATTAGGCTACTTAAATATGTGCTAATAGTTTATTTAATGCAGTGTGGGTATGTCCATCCCAACCCTGGCCCTGTACCTGGAGGCCAATTGAATGCAGAGATATTGCAAAATGGGGATCTTAGCTTTCTGAATTTCAGTTCACGAAGTGTGTGGAAAAAGGTTGATTTAATTAAAGACTGGGTGCACGCCTATAGCATAGATGGTATAGTCATTACCAAATCCTGGCTGAGCAAGAAGATCCCTGATTCTAGTATAGAAGTTGATAATTACCAGCTATACTGGAAAAACAGAAGTAAAAAGGGAGGAGGTGTCTTGCTTTATATAAATACATATTTGGAAACATCTGAAATTAAAAAATCATTTATGAAAGAAGGGCTGGAAGTACTGTCTATAGTGGTAAAATTACCCTTCTCAAAGCCTTTGTTATTGTTGGTGACTATAAACCCCACAAATTAAACAATATTGTCTTTCAGAACTTATTAGAATTTCTAATGGAGTTTAAAAGTACACCTGAGTTGTCAACTATGAGGGATTTTAATGAAAATAGGACCCAGACTGACCCCACAGGTAGTCTTGTTGACCTTCAGGAAAGCCTGTGTCTTACCCAAATAATTGGAAACCCTACAAAGATTAATCATAAAAATGCTAGGAATTCTACAATATTAGACCTCATCTTTATAAACTGTCCAGCTGACTATCCAGTAAATGGCATTTTTCCAGATGCCATTTCTGACTATCAGGTCATTTTTGCTTTAAGAAAACTCTTAAAAAAGATCAGGCAGATGCAGTTTGTTGAATGGAGGAATTATAACCTGTTTGACTATACAGCCTTCATGACAGATACAGAAGGTATAAAATGGGAAAAACTAGAGTTAATACCCACTGCTTCAGAGGCCTGGAATTATTTCCAGAGTGAGTTTATGTGGGTCTGCAATAAACATGTTCCAAGAAAAAGAAGAAGGGCAAAATCGGTGAATGCCAAATGGTATGGCGAAGCCCTGCATCAACTCAAAGTAGACAGGAATAATAAATGGCATAAGGCAGAAAGGTTAGGCACTGATATAGACCAGGATTATATAGAAAGGTCAGGCATGATGTAGACTGGGGTTCTCTAGAAAGGTCAGGCACTGATGTAGACTGGGGTTATGTAGAAAGGTCAGGCATGATGTAGACTGGGGTTATATAAAAAGGTCAGGCACTGATGTAGACTGTGGTTATATAGAAAGGCCAGTCATGACGCAGACTGGGTTTATATAGAAAGGTCAGGCACTGATGTAGACTGGGGTTATATAGAAAGGTCAGGCATGATGTAAACTGGGGTTATATAGAAAGGTCTGGCATGATGTAGACTGAGGTTAAATAGAAAGGTCAGGCACTGATGTAGACTGGAGTAATATAGAAAGGTCAGGCACTGATGTAGACTGGGGTCATATAGAAAGGTCAGGCACTGATGTAGACTGGGGTTATATAGAAAGGTCAGGCATGATGTAGACTGGGGTTATATAGAAAGGTCAGGCACTGATGTAGACTGGAGTAATATAGAAAGGTCAGGCATGATGTAGGCCAGGGTTATATAGAAAGATCAGGCATGATGTAGACTGGGGTT
Source organism: Neoceratodus forsteri (assembly GCA_016271365.2). Classification (NCBI taxonomy): domain Eukaryota; kingdom Metazoa; phylum Chordata; order Ceratodontiformes; family Ceratodontidae; genus Neoceratodus; species Neoceratodus forsteri. Next base: position 33,660,699 of record CM057453.1, read on the forward strand.
ATATAGAAAGGTCAGGCACTGATGTAGACTTGGGTTATATAGAAAGGTCAGGCACTGATGTAGACTGGGGTTATATAGAAAGGTTAGTCATGATGTAGACTGGGGTTATATATTAAGGTCAGGCACTGATGTAGACTGGGGTTCTATAGAAAGGTCAGGTATGATGTAGACTGGGGTTCTATAGAAAGGTCAGGCATGATGTAGACTGGGGTTCTATAGAAAGGTCAGGCATGATGTAGACTGGGGTTCTATAGAAAGGTCAGGCAATGATGTAGAATGGGGTTATATAAAAAGGTCAGGCACTGATGTAGACTGTGGTTATATAGAAAGGCCAGGCATGACGTAGACTGGGTTTATATAGAAAGGTCAGGCACTGATGTAGACTGGGGTTATATAGAAAGGTCAGGCAATGATGTAGACTGCGGTTATATAAAAAGGTCAGGCACTGATGTAGACTGTGGTTATATAGAAAGGCCAGTCATGACGCAGACTGGGTTTATATAGAAAGGTCAGGCACTGATGTAGACTGGGGTTATATAGAAAGGTCAGGCATGATGTAAACTGGGGTTATATAGAAAGGTCTGGCATGATGTAGACTGAGGTTAAATAGAAAGGTCAGGCACTGATGTAGACTGGGGTTCTATAGAAAGGTCAGGCATGATGTAGACTGTGGTTCTATAGAAAGGTCAGACACTGATGTAGACTGTGGTTATATAAAAAGGCCAGGCACTGATGTAAACTGGGGTTCAATAGAAAGGTCAGGCACAGATGTAGACTGGGGTTCTGTAGAAAGGTCAGGCATTATGTAGACTGTGGTTCTATATAAAGGTCAGGCACAGATGTAGACTGGGGTTATATAGAAAGGCCAGGCATGATGTAGTCTGGGGTTCTATAGAAAGGTCAGGCACTGATGTAGACTGGGGTTATATAGAAAGGTCAGGCATGATATAGGTTGGGATTAAATAGAAGGATCAGGCATGATGTAGACTGAGGTTATATAGAAAGGTCAGGCACTGATGTAGACTGGGGTCATATAGAAAGGTCAGCCACTGATGTAGACTAGGGTTATATAGAAAGGTCAGGCATGATGTAGACTGGGGTTATATAGAAAGGTCAGGCACGATGTAGACCGAGGTAATATGGAAAGGACAGGCACTGATGTAGACTGGGGTTATACAGAAAGGTCAGGCACTGATGTAGACTGGGGTTATATAGAAAGGTCAGGCATGACGTACACTGGGGTTATATAGAAAGGTCAGGCATGATGTAGACTGGGGTTCTATAGAAAGGTCAGGCATGAAGTAGACTGAGGTAATATAGAAAGGACAGGCACTGATGTAGACTGGGGTTAAATAGAAAGGTCAGGCATGATGAAGACTGGGGTTCTATACAAAGGTCAGGCACTGATGTAGACTGGGGTTATATAGAAAGGTCAGGCACTGATGTAGACTGGGGTTACGTAGAAAGGTCAGGCACTGATGTAGACTGGGGTTCTATAGAAAGGTCAGGCACTGATGTAGACTGGAGTTACATAGAAAGGTCAGGCATCAGGTAGACTGGAGTAATATAGAAAGGGCAGGCACTGATGTAGACTGGAGTTATATAGAAAGGTCAGGCATAATGTAGACTGGAGTAATATGGAAAGGTCAGGCACTGATGTAGACTGAGGTTATATAGAAAGGTCAGGCACTGATGTAGACTGGGGTTATATAGAAAGGTCAGGCACAGATGTAGACCGGGGTTACGTAGAAAGGTCAGGCACTGATGTAGACTGGGGTTATATAGAAAGGTCAGGCACTGATGTAGACTGGGGTTATATAAAAAGGTCAGGCACTGATGTAGAATGGGGTTATATAGAAAGGTCAGGCACTGATGTAGACTGGGGTTACGTAGAAAGGTCAGGCACTGATGTAGACTGGGGTTCTATAGAAAGGTCAGGCACTGATGTAGACTGGAGTAATATGGAAAGGTCAGGCATGATGTAGACTGGAGTTACATAGAAAGGTCAGGCATGATGTAGACTGGAGTAATATAGAAAGGTCAGGCACTGATGTAGACTGGAGTTATATAGAAAGGTCAGGCATGATGTAGACTAGGGTTATATAGAAAGGTCAGGCATGAAGTAGACTGAGGTAATATAGAAAGGACAGGCACTGATGTAGACTGGGGTTATATAGAAAGGTCAGGCATGATGAAGACTGGGGTTCTATAGAAAGGTCAGGCACTGATGTAGACCAGGGTTACGTAGAAAGGTCAGGCACTGATGTAGACTGTGGTTATATAGAAAGGTCAGGCACTGATGTAGACTGGGGTTATATAGAAAGGTCAGGCATGAAGTAGACTGAGGTAATATAGAAAGGTCAGGCACTGATGTAGACTGGGGTTATATAGAAAGGTCTGGCACTGATGTAGACTGGGGTTATATAGAAAGGTCAGGCATGACGTACACTGCGGTTATATAGAAAGGTCAGGCATGATGTAGACTGGGGTTATATAGAAAGGTCAGGTACTGATATAGACTGGGGTTATATAAAAAGGTCAGACATGATGTAGACTGAGGTTATATAGAAAGGTCAGGCACTGCTGTAGACTGGGATTCTATAGAAAGGTCAGGAATGATGGAGACTGGGGTTATATAGAAAGGTCAGGCATGATGTAGACTTGGGTTATATAGAAAGGTCAGGCATGATGTAGACTGGGGTTATATAGAAAGATCAGGCACTGATGTAGACTTGGGTTATATAGAAAGGTCAGGCATGATGTAGACTGGGGTTCTATAGAAAGGTCAGGCATGATGTAGACTGGGGTTATATAGAAAGGTCAGGCACTGAAGTAGACGGGTTATATAGAAAGGTCAGGCATGATGTAGACTGAGGTTATATAGAAAGGTCAGGCACTGATGTAGACTGGGGTCATATAGAAAGGTCAGGCACTGATATAGACTGGGGTTATATAGAAAGGTCAGGCATGATGTAGACTGGGGATATATAGAAGGGTCAGGCACTGATGTAGACTGGGGTTATATAGAAAGGTCAGGCACTGATGTAGACTGGGGTTATATAGAAAGGTCAGGCATGATGTAGACTGTGGTCGTATAGAAAGGTCAGGCACTGATGTAGACTGGGGTATATAAAAATGTCAGGCACTGATGTAGACTGGGGTTATATAGAAAGGTCAGACATGATGTAGACTGGGGTTATATAGAAAGGTCAGGCACTGATGTAGACTGGGGTTATATAGAAAGGTCAGGCACTGATGTAGACTGGGGTTATATAGAAAGGTCAGGCATGATGTAGACTGGGGTAATATAGAAAGGTCAGGCACTGATGTAGACTGGAGTAATATAGAAAGGTCAGGCATGATGTAGACCAGGGTTATATAGAAAGATCAGGCATGATGTAGACTGGGGTTATATAGAAAGGTCAGGCACTGATGCAGACTTGGGTTATATAGAAAGGTCAGGCACTGATGTAGACTGGGATTATATAGAAAGGTTAGTCATGATGTAGACTGGGGTTATATAGAAAGGTCAGGCAATGATGTAGACTGGGGTTCTATAGAAAGGTCAGGCATGATGTAGACTGGAGTTCTATAGAAAGGCCAGGCATGATGTAGATTGGGTTTATATAGAAAGGTCAGGCACTGATGTAGACTGGGGTTATATAGAAAGGTCAGGCAATGATGTAGACTGGGGTTATATAAAAAGGTCAGGCACAGATGTAGACTGTGGTTACATAGAAAGGCCAGTCATGACGCAGACTGGGTTTATATAGAAAGGTCAGGCACTGATGTAGACTGTGGTTATATAGAAAGGTCAGGCATGATGTAAACTGGGGTTATAGAGAAAGGTCTGGCATGATGTAGACTGAGGTTAAATAGAAAGGTCAGGCACGGATGTAGACTGGGGTTCCATAGAAAGGTCAGGCATGATGTAGACTGTGGTTCTATAGAAAGGTCAGACACTGATGTAGACTGTGGTTATATAGAAAGGCCAGGCACTGATGTAGACTGGGGTTCAATAGAAAGGTCAGGCACAGATGTAGACTGGGGTTCTGTAGAAAGGTCAGGCATTATGTAGACTGTGGTTCTATATAAAGGTCAGGCACAGATGTAGACTTGGGTTATATAGAAAGGCCAGGCATGATGTAGTCTGGGGTTCTATAGAAAGGTCAGGCACTGATGTAGACTGGGGCTATATAGAAAGGTCAGGCATGATATAGGTTGGGATTAAATAGAAGGATCAGGCATGATGTAGACTGAGGTTATATAGAAAGGTCAGGCACTGATGTAGACTGCGGTCATATAGAAAGGTCAGGCACTGATGTAGACCGGGGTATAGAAAGGTCAGGCATGATGTAGACTGGGGTTATAGAAAGGTCAGGCAGATGTGACTGAGGTAATATAGAAAGGACAGGCACTGATGTAGACTGATTATACAGAAAGGTCAGGCACTGATGTAGACTGGGGTTATATAGAAAGGTCAGGCATCACGTACACTGGGGTTATATAGAAAGGTCAGGCATGATGTAGACTGGGGTTCTATAGAAAGGTCAGGCATGAAGTAGACTGAGGTAATATTGAAAGGACAGGCACTGATGTAGACTGGGGTTAAATAGAAAGGTCAGGCATGATGAAGACTGGGGTTCTATAGAAAGGTCAGGCACTGATCTAGACTGGGGTTATATAGAAAGGTCTGGCATGATGTAGACTGAGGTTAAATAGAAAGGTCAGGCACGGATGTAGACTGGGGTTCTATAGAAAGGTCAGGCATGATGTAGACTGTGGTTCTATAGAAAGGCCAGACACTGATGTAGACTGTGGTTATATAGAAAGGCCAGGCACTGATGTAGACTGGGGTTCAAGAAGGTCAGGCACAGATGTAGACTGGGTTCTGTAGAAAGGTCAGGCATTATGTAGACTGTGGTTCTATAAAAGGTCAGGCACAGATGTAGACTGGGGTTATATAGAAAGGCCAGGCATGATGTAGTCTGGGGTTCTATAGAAAGGTCAGGCACTAATGTAGACTGGGGTTATATAGAAAGGTAAGGCGTGATATAGGTTGGGGTTAAATAGAAAGATCAGGCATGATGTAGACTGAGGTTATATAGAAAGGTCAGGCACTGATATAGACTGGGGTCATACAGAAAGGTCAGGCACTGATGTAGACTAGGGTTATATAGAAAGGTCAGGCATGATGTAGACTGGGATTCTATAGAAAGGGAAGGCATGATGTAGACTGAGGTAATATAGAAAGGACAGGCACTGATGTAGACTGGGGTTATATAGAAAGGTCAGGCAGTGATGTAGACTGGGGTTACGTAGAAAGGTCAGGCATGATGGAGACTGGGGTTCTCTAGAAAGGTCAAGCACAGATGTAGACCGGGGTTACGTAGAAAGGTCAGGCACTGATGTAGACTGGGGTTCTCTAGAAAGGTCAGGCACTGATGTAGACTGGGGTTATATAGAAAGGTCAGGCACTGATGCAGACTGGGGTTATATAGAAAGGTCAGGCATGATGTAGACTGGAGTAATATAGAAAGGTCAGGCACTGATGTAGACTGGGGTTATATTGAAAGGTCAGGCACTGATGTAGACTGGGGTTATATAGAAAGGTCAGGCATGATGTAGACTGGGGTTATATAGAAAGGTCAGGCGCTGATGTAGACTGGGGTTATATAGAAAGGTCAGGCACTGATGTAGACTGGGGTTATATAGAAAGGTCAGGCACTGATGTAGACTGGGGTTATATAGAAAGGTCAGGCATGAAGTAGACTGAGGTAATACAGAAAGGTCAGGCACTGATGTAGACTGGGGTTATATAGAAAGGTCAGGCACTGATGTAGACTGGGGTTCTATAGAAAGGTCAGGCATTATGTAGACCGGGGTTACGTAGAAAGGTCAGGCATGATGTAGACTGGGGTTTATATAGGAAGGCTAGAAATAAATGTAGTCTGGAAACACACTTAGCCAAACAGAAATATTATAGATCAGAATTAGAAGTTAGTAAATACGTGAGCCCTAGAGTCTTTTGAAGCTAAATATCATAATTGATGGGAGATTCCAAGACTGCACAAAAGAATAAAAGTTAATTGGATGGCTGTTTAGTACCATTAAATAGTGATGTGGCCAATGCCGCTAACAATTATTTTGCTGAAGCAGGAGCCCAGGTCTTAGGTCTTGATTTTACTGTAGCACAGGATTTCCCAAAATCATTAAGACAGGATGTTGGGGGAACACAGACTTTTGGATAAGATATGCATATTTAGATTTAACCAAATACAAATGATAGAAGTTAGGGATGAATTGTTAAGGATAGACACTATGAAAGCTAAAGGTATAGACAGTATTTCATCAAAATTGTTGATGTGTGCTTCTTCCTGTATAGCAAACCCACTCGCATATATCTTCAATTTGTCACTCTCCACAGGGGATTTTCCGGCTGCCTGGAAAATAACAAGGGTAATACCAATCAGCAAGGGGGGATCGAGACAAGTTATTAATAACTACAGGCTGATTTCCATTCTTTCTCAGATCTCTAAAGTTTTTGAGAAGCTGGTCTCTAATCAGCTCAGGGCTTATCTAGAGAGCAATAAATTGTTGAATGAGTACCAGTCAGGATTTAGGCCAAAATATAGTACTCAAACAGCCTTGATGAAAGTTGTCGGAGACCTGCAGCAGACTCTGGACAGGAGAATGTCTGTAGGGGCTTTATTTATAGAACTATCTAAGGCTTTTGACACCTTTAATCACAGCATTCTCCTTGACAGACTTGGTGGTATGGAGGTTCAGGGTATGGAACTCTGTTGGTTCAGATCCTACTTGGCTGGATGCTGCTAGTTGGTGGAGCTGGAGACTTTTAAATCTAGGATAGCCCCAGTCGGGTTGGGGGTGCCACAGGGGTCGATACTGAGTCCCTTTTTACTTAACATTTATATTAACAATTTGCAGTTTAAAAATAAATAAATCAATTATAGTAATGCTGATAATACCATAATCCATGTGGAGGGTAATTCAATAAGTGATATACACATTAAGTTGCAGGGAGCTTTTCCATATCTTTAAATTTTCATTAAAAATCAGATGTTATGCTTAAATACGAAAAAAAAATTCCTTGCTGTTTGCCAGAGGTGATAGAACCAGTACTTCCCTTGATATACAATCCTTGAATGGAAATTCCATCCAACAAATAACAAAATATAAATATTTGGGGGTCTGGTTGGATCATAAATTGAAATGGGATGTATATGTTGAGGCAATAATAAAAATTGTGGGTAGGAAGCTAGGTATGCTATACAGGGTAAAGGACTATATGTCCCCGGAGGTTCACCTAAAAATTATTGATGTTATGGTGCTCCCAATGCTAGACTATGGGGACCTAGTATATGGCAGGGAAGCGAGGACAAAACTAGCCAAACGATGTGATATATAATAGGTTGGCATGTTTCACCCTTGATGCCCCAGCAGAATGCACCATTGTGCTCTATACAGAGCTTTAAACTGGACAAACCTTCCTGCTAGAAGGAATTGGCACCTCTTGTCCTTGATGTTTGGGGTGTACAGGGAGGCCCTGCCTGGTTACTCCCTGGGCACCTTTAGCACCAGGGAGAATAGGGTCTCACTTAGATAGAAACATAGAATTTGTTGGCAGATAAGGACTACTTGGCCCACCTAGTCTGCCCATTTCCCTACCTAATGGATAAGCTGCAGATCCTAGTTAACCAACAGCCTACTTCTTCCTACCCTTCACTAGAATTGCCTTATGACTGTCCCATGCATTCTTGAATTCCCCCACTGTTTTTGATTCCACAACCTCCTCAGGAATTCTGTTCCATGCATTCACAACCCTCTCCATGAAAAAATACTTCCTCACATTGCCCCTGAGCAGTCCCCTTGTATCTTTAAATTATGCCCCCTTCTTCTTGCACATCTCTTTTTCCTGAAAGATGCTACCCTCTTGGACTTTGTTGATTCCCTTGAAGTACTTGAAAGTTTCTATAATGTCCCCCCTCTCCCTCCTTTCCTTGAGGGTATACATATTAAGCTCCTTTAGTCTCTCTTCATATGTCTTCTGGTGCAGATCCTGCACCATTTTGGTTGCCATTTTCTGGACAGCCTCCACCCTGTCTATGTCTTTGCAGAGATGGGGTCTCCAGAACTGCACGCAGTACTCCAGATGGGGTCTTGCCAACTGTCTGTACAGAGGGATAACAACTTCCTGTTTTCTACTGGTGATGCCTCTCCCTATGCATCCCAGTATCCCCCCAGCCCTCCTTACTGTCTTCTCACGTTGCTTGCCCACCTTTAGGTCATCTGATATGACTACCCCCAAGTCCCTTTCCATTTTTGTTTTTGTCAGTATCTCAGCCCCCATTGTGTATTCTTTCCCTGGGTTTTTGTTTCCCAGGTGCATTACTTTGCACTTCTTTGCATTGAATCTAAGCTGCCATACATTTGACCATTCCTCCAACCTTGCCAAGTCCCTTGTCATCCTTTCCACCCCACCTTATGTATCAACCCTGTTGCAGATCTTTGTGTCATCTGCAAAGAGACATACTTTTCATTCCAGTCCCTCTGCAATGTCACTTATAAAGACATTAAAAAGGACTGGACCCAGTACTGAACCTTGCGGTACCCCACTAATAACCCCCTTTCTTCACTGTGGACTCCATTTACTATTACCTTCTGTGTCCTATTGTCCAGCCAATGTTTTACCCAGGCTACCACCCTGGGACCCACTCCCAGGCTGGCTAATTTGTTTATTAATCTTTTGTGCGGGTCTGTGTCAAATGCCTTGCTAAAGTCTAGGTAGGCCATGTCCACAGCCCCTCCCTTGTCTACTACTTTGGTCACCCAGTCAAAGAAATCAATTAGATTTGTCTGACATGACCTTTGCACTGTGAATCCATGCAGCCTTGGGTCCTGTGCCTCTCTGGCCTTTAGGTACTCAACAGATCTTTCCTTCAGAAGTGATTCCATCATTTTCCCTAACACTGAGGTCAAACTGACAGGTCTGTAATTTCCTGTCTCTGTCTTGCTCCCACTTTTGTGAAGGGAAATCACATCCACCCTCCTCCAGTCCTCAGGTACCACACCATCCTCCGATGATTTGTTAAAAAGGGTAGTCAGTGGTGTTACTAGTTCTCCCCTTAGTTCTTTTAGAATTCTGGGGTGAATCCCATCAGGCCCCATTGCTTTGTCCACCTTCAGTTTTTGGAATTCTTTCAGAACCCTTTCTTCTGTGAAAGGACTGATATCGACCCCCCTATCCAGAGTGCTTCTATTTACTTGATTAGGTACCTCCCCCTCCTCTTCCTTTGCGAATACTGAACAGAGGTATTCATTTAGTATCCCTGCTTTTTCACTGTTACTCTCTGCCCACCCATCCTCCTTTTTATTCAGCCTCAATATCCCTCCCTTTGTCTTTCTTCGCTCCCTAATGTACCTATAAAAGGTTTTATCCCCCTTCTTAACCGAATTGGCTATCTTTTCCTTGGTTTGGGCTTTTGCTATTCTGACTGCCTTCCCCGCTTTATGCTGCTTTAACTGGTACAGTTCTCTGTCCTGCTCCTTCTGTGTTTCCTTATACTTCCTTAATGCTATCTTTTTCTCCCTAACCTTCCCCGCCATCTCTTTTGAGAACCATAGTGTTTTTTTTTCATTTTGATTTTTTATTTGCTTCACACAAAGGCTTGTTGCCTCTGTGATGGCAGTTTTGATGTTTCCCCATTGTTGCTTTACCCCTCCTTCTTGCCTGTTTGCTAGTGCTTTTCTAAGGCACTCTCCCAGTTTGACAAAATCAGCCCTCCTGAAGTCCACTACGTTCACTTTTGTATGGCTTGACTCTACAGCTTTTATCATGAACCACACTGTTTGGTGGTCACTTGTTCCCAGATGGCTACCCACTTCTAGATCTGAGATCCTCTCTCCATCTCAATATGAGAGTAAACGGTCTAAGATTGCTCCCTCCCCAGTGGGTTCCAGCACTAGCTGTCTGAGGCATTCCCCCTGTAGGGCATCGAGAATGGCCCTGCTCTTGGATGTGCCTGCAGCAAAGGTGCTCCAGTTAACATCTGGCATATTCAGGTCCCCCATCAGCAATATCTCCCCTTTTTCTCTGCCATCCTAAGGATGCCTTCTATCATTTCCTTGTCCATTTTCTCCCCCCGAGACAGGAGTTTATATACAACCCCTGTGCGGATTGTGGTGCCATTTCCAGTCTCCAGGGTGACCCACAGTGCCTTCTCTCCTCCCTGTTTACCCTTTAGTTCTATTGCTTTGATCTCTTTCCTTACATAGAGAGCTACTCCTCCTCCTCCCCCCCTTCCTCCCTGTCCCTCCTGTAGATTGTGTATCCTGGTATGTTGAAATCCCAGTCATGGTTCTCTATGTACCATGTTTCTGTGACTGCCATGATATCCAGGCATCCCTCTTCCATCAGGATCTGCCAAAGGACTGGAATTTGTAGTTCCAAGGTGTAATCTGGATATTAGTAGGGCATCAGTACAATACATGGAACTCATTATCTATTAGCCTAAGAGATGAAACTTCATTGATTCGCATGGGTTCAATAAAAAATGGTTCTTGTATAGGACTGTGGTCTTCCAACGCTGTTATTTGGATGAAACAATATGATCTGATAGATATTTGTGCATAGATTTTTCCTCTACCTTGTGTCTATGCTAGTTATTGTTTTTGTAAATAGAATGCAATAACATTTATTACTCCTCCTACTACTACTACCTTTCAATCCCTTGAGACTTCCCCAGATCTAAGGGAGCTGTTGAACAGACCTACCAGTGGTTCAGCCAGCTCCACTGCTAATTCCCTGAGTATTCACAGATGCAACCCATCTGGTCCCAGGTCCTTATCTATCTTAAGGGTAGCCAGCCCTTTCAGGACCCTTTCACTAGTAATCAAAGGCTGTCTCATTTCCAGGACTCCCTTAGTGGTTGCCTTGAGGCCACTTTTTGGCACAGAACCGCTGTCCTGCTTAGTGAAAACTGAGCAAAAGTAGTCATTCAGGACGGCAGCCTTTTGCCCATCCTCCTCTTTCACTCCAACCCCCTCAACTAGCCTTATTATTCCTCCACCTTTTTTCCTTTTTTCATTAATGTATCTGACTAACTGTTTTTCTCTGGTCCTGCCCCCGAAATGCAGATGTGTGTCTGCTTTCGCCGCCCTAATGTCCCCCTCTGCCTCCTTATTTTTCTGTAGATAATCCTCCCATTCTACCTCCCCCTGTTTTTCCTTGTATTTATAGAAGGCTCTCTTTTGGGCCCTTATCCCTTCCCTGACCCATGCTGAAAACCATGGTGGTCTCTTAAACCTGTTTTTCTTTGTTACTGTTCTTATGCATACCTAAGATGCCTCGAGGATGTCCCCCTTAATTGCCCCTATCTCTCCTCCACCCCACCTATATCCTTTACCCTACTAACTTATCCCTGACAACTTACCTCATCCTATCAAAGTCTGTCCTTTCAAAGTCAAGGACTTCAGTTCTCAACTGCGGCTTGCAGGCCCTGAGAGCCAATTCAAACCAAACAGAGTTATAGTCACTGTTCTTCAGCAGCTTCCCTACTCCTACATCTCCCACCATCTCTGAGCTGGTGAGCGCTACATCAAGGATTGTGGCCTGCTTGGTATGTTCCTTAACTAGCTGCAACAATAGATGGTCTTAGAAGGTGTCCAGCAAGGCAGGACTAATGGCGCACTTGGCTACCGAGACATCCCAATTGATGTTTGGCAGGTTCTGGTCTCCTACTATACCATTACTAATTCCCCTTTTGCTACTCATCTTTCAAGCTCCTCTCTGAGTTCTCAGTCCCTTTCCTCCAATTGCCCTGGGGGCCTGTAGATAACCCCCAAGCATACTTTCCTGCCTGAGGCTGCCATGAGTTGCACCCATACTGACTTAGCCTCCCCGTTGCTACCTCTAATGCACCCATCTTCTACCACCTTGATGCCCTCCTTTACAAAAAGGGCAACTCCCCCCCTCTAGCAATTCCTCTATCCCTCCTGAAGAGTGAATACCCAGGGGCTGTCATCTCCCAATCATTATTATTGATGGCCCACATTTCCATGATAGCCACAAGGTCCACCTCAGTGTCTACCATAAGTGCCTGGAGCTCACTGAGTTTGTTACCTAGGCTCTTGGCATTAAGGCATAGCCCCTTCCATCTGACCTCTGCTCTGCCTCTGCTACTGTTCTTCGGTTTTCTTTTTTTTTCAATTCACCTTTATTCAAGAGTTTGGAGTACCGTACATATAGAAAAAAGTAAACATAGATACAATCTAATACCTATGTCATACATATACAACTATTCAATTTATAACTTTTTAAATCTTCTGTGCTTTTTCTTTTACACAATCAATTATCTAGGCCCAGATACCAGATATTATCAGGCGTCCAATCCTGATTGCAACTGATCCTTCAATACTCATACATAGAGCAATATGAAATAATTGTTCAACTCATTACAAATTCCATTCTTATATCTCAACATCCTTCCAACAGTTATTAAAAAACCATAACAATAAAGATGCTATCTATTATGCCCAGGCTAGAGAGAGGGGACAAGCAAAAAGGGGCTATACACATAAATAAATTTTATTTATTGTTCTGATCCCTTTTTTCTTTAAGTTATTTGCAAGGGAATTTTGGGGGTGTGCGGGTGAGAGAGGAGGGCGGAGATGGAGGAGGGGTGTCCCAATAAACATAAGAGGAGGAGGGGGCATCAACTTCTGCCCTTCCCATAACATATTAAAATGAATCCACTCTAACTTCCCCTTCCCTTTCTTCCTGAAGGCACTCTCCCGCTGCTAGGTCAGGGTCTGGGTTCTGAAGCAGCCAGAGATTCCATACATCCCTAAACTTCTCCTCTCGGAGGCCTAATCTCTCTGTAAGGCGTTCCATCTCACAAATGGACTCCACTCTGCCACACCATTCCAATAATGTGGGTGAATCCTTTTTAAGCCAGTGGCTTGTAAGGCATTTAAGAGCTGCTACCGTAAAGATTTGGGCTAGTTTTCTCTGTGGGGTAGGGAGCTGCAAAACTGTGGGTAAGTCCAGCACCCGTTCAGTCATATCTCTGGGGATATTCACTTTTATTATTGTATTAGTTGCAGTTCTTACCTCCTCCCAGAACCCTCGGATACATGGGCAGTCCAAAAAGACATGTAAATGGGACCCTACTGAGCCACAGTCTCTCCAACATTTATCCGAGTTGGATCTTTGGAAATGCTTTGTGACTTTTGGGGTATAGAAAAACCTAACCAGGATCTTCCAATAGAATTCTCGCCAGTTAGGTGAGGAGGTTACTTTCCAACCTAAGGAGAACCGTCTCCTCCAGATATCTTCTGCTATTGGATTTACCCCCTCCCTGTGCCAGGCCTCTTTAATATTCTCTAGTGGGATAGTCTCCTCAGGATTCAGACGAGGGTAAAGGTCTGAGATACATTTCCGTTTTAGATTAATTTTCACTGTGTGATATATAAAATCTTCCCATGCATTCTTTTGCCTACTCACCAATGGTAAGTAGCCAGGCATGTTCAGACAATGTCTTGTCTGTAGATATCTGAAAAACTCAGACCTGGGAATTTTAAACTTAGTCTGAATCTGTTGAAATAACATAAGGATTCCATTCTCTACTAGCTATGCGAATCTCGTAATTCTGTTCCTCTCCCACCTTTCATACCCTGGATCTGTCCTTGGGGGGTATAAAGTCTGGAGTGTGTCTAATAAGTGACAGCAGGCCTAATGTGCTTCCCCCCCCACCACTCTTTATATCTAGTTACCTGGATAATCTCCATGGAATGTCGTAACCATGGGTTCTTAATGTGATTTATAAACTTTCTTGAGAGGTTCAGGCACGGGAGGGCAAATAGGGGGACTGGGCAGTCTCCACCACTGTCTATCTCGTACCACCCCCAATCCAGACGTTGTTTCACCCAGGTGGTCACCGCCCCCATCTGGGCAGCTAAATAATAGGCCTTCAGGTTGGGCAGTTCCAGGCCTCCTAATGACTTAGGTTTCTGAAGTGTTGATTGTCCAACCCTAGGTCTACCCCCCCCCCCGATATATCTAATGATACCCGATTTTCTTCCTGCCAAAAATGTTTAGGGATCTGGATAGGCAAGGAAGAAAAAAGAAATAAAAATCTTGGAAGTAGATTCATTTTCCCTGAATCTATTCTGCCAGCCAAAGTCAGTGGGAGCAGCGACCACCTAGCCATATCTTTCTGCATATCATTCCATAGCCTGTTATAATTAACAGCAAATAACCTGGATATCTTTGTGGTCACCTGCACTCCAAGATATCTGATCTGGTTTTGTTTTGCCCATGTGAATGGGAAGGTTCTCTTGAAATCTGGAGGGCACGTTCCACCCAAAATCAATGCCTCTGATTTGTTATAGTTAATTTGGTATCCTGATACTGCTCCAAATGAGTCGAGGACCCGGAGCAAGTGCGGCAGGGAGGCTTCTGGGTTTCCCAGAAAGAATATGGAGTCGTCAGTGTATAATGCTATTTTATGTTCTATGGTCACTCTTAGAACCCCCTCTATATTTTCATTTTGGCGGATTGCTACTGCCAAAGGTTCAAGAAAAATAGCAAATAGCAAACAGCACTGGGGAAAGTGGTCAACCCTGCCTGGTACCTCTATAAATGGGGAATCTACCTGTATTAATTCCATTTACTCTAACTTGCGCCTGAGGGTCTCTGTATAAATTTTTGATTATTTGTAAGAGTTTAGGGCCAAACTGCATTTTTTCTGTTGTTTTGTAGAGGAATTTCCAGTTCACTCTATCAAACGCCTTTTCCGCATCCATCGATATAGCCAATTGAAATTTGTTTTGGTTTGTCTGGGCTGAAATAATATTTAGTAGACGCCTAATACTATCTGTTAGGAGTCTTCCCATTATGAAACCTGTTTGGTTCCAGTGAACCAATTTGGGGGCCACCTTCTGCAGGTGATTCGCCGGAATCCCTGTAAACAATTTAAGGTCTACATTTAACAATTAGATCAGGCGGCATGAGCCGCACTGCTCCGGGTCCTTACCCTCCTTGTGGATCACTGAGATCTGCGCATATTGCCATGAGTCAGGTATTTCTCCTCCCTCCTGGATGTGGTGAAAACAGGCCAGTAGGGGGGTCACCAATTCCTCCTTTAAAGATTTATAAAACTCAGAAGAGAGGTCACTGTTCTTCTGTTTTCCATGTTTTCTCCTACCCATGTTGGTGCTTTTGCACTTTGTCCCTTCCCCCCCCAATACTGCCCATTCCCTTGGTCCTGTAAACACTACTGCTCTCTTTGTACCCTCTTTGCTGCTACAGTCCCCCAGATATGGTGAGCATTATCTAGGATCCCCTTCTG
The DNA here is from genome assembly GCA_016271365.2 of Neoceratodus forsteri. Lineage (NCBI taxonomy): Eukaryota > Metazoa > Chordata > Ceratodontiformes > Ceratodontidae > Neoceratodus > Neoceratodus forsteri. The sequence goes on from CM057453.1 coordinate 33,676,070, forward strand.
TTCACAATCCACCATGGTCCCATAGACCCAGACTCCCCAAACTTCTGCCCCAGCATGATGCCCCCCCCTCCATTAAGTGAAGTTTGTCACACTTGAAGAGTCTCCTATCCCAGAAGTCACCCAGTCCCCTACAAAGTTGTACTCCATGTCACAACACCAACCCTTAAGCCAACTGTTAAACACCTCTATTTCAGCACTCCTTATCCTATCCTGCCTCCCCTCCCTGCCACACACAGAGGGGAGGCAGTGTGGGAGGGGAGGTTTTATACATCCCCTCCTGCACCATCGACCAGAGGTTGCTTGATAAGGACTGTCCTATCTCTGTTTCCCATTTCACCCTGATAACATAGAAACAGATTTTGTCAGCAGAAAAGGACCTTTATAACCGTCTAGTCTGCCCTTGTTCTTACCTGTTCCATCGCCACAGACGTTACTGCCTAGCCCCATTCCTCTACCTAATTTAATTGGATTCCCCAATGAGCTCATAAAAAAGAACATAGCTGGGAAATTACCCCTTTAATAGCTGGTGTATCCCATATAACTCTAATGGCATCTAATGATGTCATTGGTGTATGCTCCTCCCCCCTGGTGTTTTGGAGAGTCTTTTGTACAAAGGCCCTTAATTGGAAATATCTGAAGCAGTCCAGATGTCTCCAGGTATACTGCTGCTGACAAGCTTCAAAACTACAAATCTGGGCACTGTCTAGTAACTGCTGTGGTGCAAAAAAGCTTGACTGTGCTTGTCTATGATACCTGGTATCTCTATTTACTGGGGCAAAATCACTGTTCCACACTCACCATTTATATTTCCAAAATTTACTTTTAAACCCCTTTCTTTTCATTCCCCTATCCAAACCCAAAAATGCTGTAGCAATTCCTGTTAAGTAGGGGGTGTCTAAGCTACCCCGGAGTGCACTGTCACACACAGCTGCTGGAAGAGGAAAATTTTCCTAATAATGTGATTCTGTCTCTTTCCAATGTGACTTATATAGTATGTATTGTTGCCCCATAGTAATTCTATCTGCATTTGAACTGCTCTCCAATATTTTGCTAAATATGGGACTGCCCTGCCCCGACTATCTTTGGGAAGGTATAACATTGTTTGACTAATCCTCGATCTGGTTCCCTTCCAAAGGAAGGCCATAATCTGTTTCTGCCAGCCACTGACCATTTCTACAGAATAAGGGACACACTGAAATACAGATATCAAGATTAGTATATTTTTGACAATAGATTGTCCCCCGAGCCCCTTTTCTTTTTCTGGGGTGTGGCTATTACTTTTTCTCTCTGATCAATAAGGAGATTACGGGCCATTTCTAAAGATTCCCTCTTGCAGTGAGACCCAGTTTACTAGCTAGAGCTCCATTCTGTGCAGAACTCAATGCAGGGCATCAGAAGTAGTAAATCATGAGGACATTTAAATGTAAAGTTCTTTCTCGTGGAAGTCAGAACCATGCATCTGGGGCTCTACTTAGACAACTAGAATAGCCCAGTCTTGGTTGGTCACAGTGCTAGGGTATACTTTCATGCCAGACTACTCAGAAGGTGCTTGAGATAAAGAATATCATGAGAGGGATCTCTTCCAGGAGCAGGGAGGTGATCCTACCTCTCTGCAGGGCACTGGTCAGGTTGCACCTGGAGTACTGTGTGCAATTATGGCACCCATATCTGAAGAAGGATGTGAAATTACTGGAAGGGGTACAATGCAGGGCAATGAGGATAATCCAGGGATTGGAAGACAGACCATACAAGGAGAGGCTGAGAGAGCTGAACATGTACTCCTTGGAGGAGAGGAGGGATCGGGAGGATATGATTGAGACCTTTAAGTACGTAAAGGGGATAAACAAGGCAGGCACTGAAGGGATTCTCAGGCTGAGAAGGGGGAGGTACATGAGAGGGCATGGCATTAGATTGGAGGGGGGAAGATTTAGGATGGAAATGAGGAGACACTTTTTCACAGAGAGGGTTGTGGCTGAGTGGAATGCTGTACCGGAGGAGGTGGTAGCCTGTAAGACAGTGGGTAGTTTCAAAAGGGGATGGGACAAGGTGGGGTGGGGGTAACTGGGAAGGGGAGGGGCAGCTGCAAAGCGAGGGTGCTAGCTGCACACTTGAGCAGACTTGATAGACCAGGTGGCTTATTTCTGCTGGCAAATTTGTATGTTCATATTATCTACAGGATGTTGAACTTCCTTGTCGGGACATTTCATATCATAGTTCTGTATTTCTAACAAGAGTCCAATAGTGATATAATGCAAGTTGCATCATCTCCAGCCTGAGATGTTACCCCGGAGATGTTAGAACTGAATAGAATCCAGTTCAAACCATACTGCCTGGAACGCTCCCATGGGCCAGATTTGTTTTCCCACTGAAGAGAGCAGATGCCCTGGAGTCCTGTCCCAGTCCTACTGGCTAAGTTTTGTTATTTTCTAAAGTTTAAAGCTAAAAAAGGTTAGTTTCCCAGTACTCTGCATTTGATTGGAGAAGTTGTATTTATTTTTATGCTTATATTGCATTTGTTTTTCCCTGGTTCCCCGTCAGGTCCAGGAACTGAAGAAATCATGGCTAAGTGCAATTCCTGCCCAGTGTTCAAAAGGCATTTAATTACTTTACTTGTTAGCATTTTTTTACTGCATATATTCAAACCTTAGGAATCCATCAAAGATGCCTTACAATGAGCATCATCTTCTTGCCAGAGTGTGATGCCCTTGAGATAAAAATTTATGCTAATTAAGGAACTTGGAATACAAGTTCAAACTCTACACTGTGGTCACACACACCCTAGTTTTGTAATGTCAGATTTGTTTCTCCACAGAAGAGAGCAGTCTCCCCAAAGTACAGCTCCAGCCTTCCGGTCAACAGCTATATGTTCAATATATTTTGTCTTCAACAAAGTTTAAGTTAGTGTCTCATTGCTCTGTGTTAAGGTATTTATTTATTTTAATTTATAAAATCTGAGGTTCTAGAGATGTGGATATAGTTCACTATCCACATATTGGCAGTTCCACTGGAAGTGCTAATTTGTCGGACTGTCTTTAAGCTAAGCTCCTCCCCCCCACCCGAGCAGTATGTCCTTTGCTCTGCCTTGTGATATCAGATCTTTCTTTCTGCTGGAAGAGTTTGGTCTCCTTCATTGTAAGGCCTAAAGTGTTCCATTGACAATTTGCTTTATTTCTCAAATGTTTCTTTGGTATTACTTCTTTCTTGGTTCTGCTTCTGCCTCAGTGATGGAAGATGAAACACGACGAAGTGAAGCCAGCTCCTGGCTTCAAATTTTGCATCTTGTGTCGACAGAAGATGTCGCAGTTGGACCCATACACACTGTGCCTCTACTGCCTAGGGACAGCGCACAATGTTTCTGTTTGCGGCCTGTGCCAGACGATGCTCCTCTCTTCCATGGAAGATTGCATGGTCCAGTTTCTACTTGGCTGGCTAGCCAATCAATACCCAAATGTTTGGTTGAAGGGCTGCAAAAAAGGACTCTGCTGCGGCAGGATCAGCATCTCAGCTCATGGCCATGGAAGAAGCAGCAGCTGCTGCTTTGGTGGGCACCTCGTCAGCCTTGGTGCTGCTTCTGGCTGGGGCCAGCGTCGAAGTGCCCTTCACTGGTGAATTCAAGGAGATATGCTGGACCCTCTAGGCCTTTAGGGAGAGCCCTGCTGGCCATGGTAAGAAGCACAAGAAACACCACCACCAGTTGTGGGACCAGGAAAGATCATGCTGCTCCCACTCCCTCAGCTCCCCCAACCGCTCAACGTGTCTTGAGCAGTTGACTCCAGTTGAGCCTTCATTGATTGAGGACTAGGTCACAAGCTCCATGGTGCCCAGTTGGGCTTGCCAACCTTGATGCCAACCGATCAGGTGGTTGAGATTTTTCTCAACCCCATCTATCTGCTGTCAGAGGAGGTCAACAAGGAATCGATTTCTAAGACCTCAAAGTTCCTGGTCCTCACCCAGTCCCAATGCCACCCGGGAACAACTTCCACCGGATGTCAATCTACCAGCAACATGGATTCACAACAAGAAGATCGTGTCAAATGAATCTGATAGATGTCTTTGACTGGGTAAACAGGGTGGTTGATCAGGGAGGGGCGGTAGACAGGGCCTACCTAGATTTCAGCAAGGCATTTGACACCATCCCACACAGGAGGCTAGTAAACAAATTGGGTAGTCTAGGAGTGGGTCCCAAGGTGTTAAATTGGGTCAGAAATTGGCTGAGCAACAGGATACAGAGGGTGGTGGCAAACAGAGTTCAGTCCTGGGGGGGGTGGCCAGCGTGGTGCTGCAAAGCTCATTGCTGGGGCCTGTACTCTTCAATGTCTTCATTAGCAACATTGTAGAGGGACTGGAAGGGAAAGGAAGCCTTTGTGGAAGACACCAAGATCTGCAATAGGATGGACACTCCAGATGGGGTAGAAAGAATGAGAAGGGACCTAGGTGAGTTGGAGGAATGGTCAAGAGTGTGGCAGCTTAAATTAAATACAAAGAAGTGCAAAGTCATGCACTTGGGGCACAGGAATCTTGGAGAGGAATACATTGGGGGGAGTTACTAATGACAAAAACTAGAAATGGACCTGGGGGTAATCATAACGGATGACCTAAAAGTAGCCAAGTAATGTGAGAAGGCACTGGGGAGGGCCAGAGGGATGCTGAGTGCATAGGGAGAGGCATCCCCAGTAGAAAACAGGAGGTGGTGATGCCACATCTGGAGTATTGTGTTCAGTTCTGGAGGCCACCTCTCCAGAAGGACCTAGACAGAATGGAGGCAGTCCAGAGAAGGGCAATGAAAATGGTAAAAGGACTGCATCTGAAACCATATGATGAAAGACTGAAAGACCTCAATATGTATACCATGGAGGAAAGGCATGAGAAGGGGGGATATGATAGAGACATTCAAGTACCACAAGGGGATAAACAAGGTTTGGGAGGACAGCATCTTTCAGAAGAAGAGATGTGCAGGAATAAGAATCATAATATGAGGCTTGGGAGGAGACTCAGGGGTAACTTGAGGAAGCACTTTTTCACAGAAAGGGTGGTGGATGTATGGAACACCCTCTGCAGAGGTCATGGGGCAAAAATGATAGATGAATTCAAGAATACATGGGATAGACAGAAGGCAACCCTAGTGATAGGAAAGAGAGGGTAAGCTGCAGATTGATTATGATCTGGAGTTTATGTAGGTAGGGAAATGGGCAGACTAGGTGGGCCAAGCGGTCCTTATCTACCATCATATTCTACATTTCAATGTTTCACCGAAGCCAGTGCACGTCATTTACACTGCATCCCCAGTGGCTTCACCTCAGCATCGGCCCTCAGGTCGACAGTCAATGTCAGGTCACCACTCGTCCTCTTGTTCTTTTTTTTTTATTTCTATTTATACTCCCGGACCCCGGACATCCTTCAGGAGAGTCCACTCGAACACAACCCTAGCTGCCAGCCTGAACCCCCGCATCTCCCAGGATCTCTGCTCCGAACAACCCCAGGCAAGCCTGACCCCCGGTATCACCTCTGGGGCTGGTTCTGCCCTCCCCTGGTGGTCAACTCCTAAGTATGAGGTGCCTTACCTGCGGCCGACGGGTCGGCCATGGAGAGATCCAGACGCATCTGGGCTGGTGATTGGGACGTGGGTGTTCCCCTGAGGCCACTGTCATCTCACTGGTGGTCTAGGAGGCCTTTTTCTTGTAGAGCGTTTCCCCCTGAGTGCAGTCTTGCAATGGCATCAGCATGCAGACATTGCCCCGTAGACGCCCACTGCGCTCATCCCCAATTCTTGTTTCCACGCAAGTAGTACCCCCGGTCTCCACCAGGGGTCACTACTGCACTGGGAAGACCCCTGGATCCCTCCCCAGGGAGAGGAGCGCTGTCCTACAGATGCTCAATCTATCTCCCTCCCCTGCCAACCCCCAGTGCCTGGGCTCGCTCCCGAACCCAGGTTGCTGGTGTAGCATGAGGTGTGGCATCCAGTGAGTCAATCCTCAGCACCACCAGGCCGGAGAGTCCTCTTGTTCTGATCGACTGGAAGGTGTCACTGTTAATGTTCCTTGTCCTCCTCATCCTCAGATGAGGGGTGGCTCTGCCATCGCATGCTGTGATGTTATGAGGAACTCCTCTGGCAGCAGTGGGCATTGGCGCAGCAGGGTAGGGCTGTACCCCCTACCCCTGTGGTCAACTGGCCAGTTCCAGTTAAGCCCACACAGGTCCACCCAAGGCATTTTTCTCTGACACCTGTCTCTTAACCCTTGCTGGTACAGCCACCTCCACCACAACCTTTGACGGGGGCCCAGACCAAGGACTGCTGTGCTGCAGCCAGCTTGCCAGGCTGGCTGTTGGTGGAAATCACCCCATCAGGCAACTCTCCATGGCAGCAAACAATCAAGGGCCATTTTGAGGATTCCTTAGACGATTCAGATGGCTCATCCAGATGAACTTATGAAATTGCCAGCATAAACAGGCCATTATGGTCTATCTAGTCTGCTCGAGTGTGCAGCTCAGTTTAGAACCCTGGAGCTGCCCCCCACTCCCCTGCTCCTCCTGTAGTCATCCACCTCTCCCCATACACTCTCCCCTCCTCTTCCCAGAATTCATTCCTCCTGTTCTGATTTTCTTTTTCACCCTGTCCCCCCCTTGAAGCTGTCTACTGTACTCACCGCTACCACCTCCTCCAGCAACTCGTTCCACCCCTTTATCACCCTTTCCATGAAAATGTGTCTCCTCATTTCCTTCTTAAATCTACCCCCCACCAGCTTCAGGCTATGCCCTCTTGTAGTACCCTCCTTTCTCAGGTTGAATACACCCTCTGAATGAACTGTTTATGCCTTTGAGGTACTTGAAGGTTTCTATCATGTCCCCTCTCTCTCTTCTGCTCCCTCAGCCTCTCCTCATATGTTTCGTCCCTCTTGCCTTGGATCATTTTGGTTGCCCTCCACTGGACCCCCTCCAGTAGACAGACATCCTTCTTTAGATAAGGGCACCAGAACTGTACACAGTACGCAAGGTGTGGTCTCACCAGAGACCTGTACAGTGGCAGAATAACTTCTTCCCTTCTAGAGGTGATTCTTCTGGAGATGCAGCCCAGCATTTTATTAGCTTTGGCTGCTGCTGCCTTACAGCATCACTCAGAATGCTTCATGTCACCCATGACCATCATGCCAAGGTCCTTTTCTTCCTCTGAGATGGTCACCTGACACCTTCCCGCCCCCAGCCAGTAGCTGGCCCCTGGGTTCCTGACTCCCAGGTGTATGACCTTGCACTTCTTGGCATTGAATCCCAACTGCCAGGTGCCCAACCATTTATCCAGCCTTGCCAGATCTTCCCTTATTCTTGTCTCCCCCTCCACTGTGTCCACCCTCCCACAGAGCTTAGTATCATCTGCAAAAAGGCAGATCTTACTTTTGACGCCCTCTGCTATGTTCCCTATAAAGATGTTGAACTGTACAGGTCTGAGTTCTGAGCCCTGTGGGACCCTGCTGGTAACAGGCCTAGGTTTGGATAGTCCCCCCCCCCACCACCACCACCACTGCCACTCTCTGGTTCTTGTTCCGCAGCTAGCTCTCAACCCACCCTAGCAGTTTGTCACCTATACCCAGGTCCTTCAGTTTGCTGATCAGCCTGCCATGAGGCACTGAATCGAATGCCTTGCTGAAGTCTGGGTACAGGACATCCACCGACTGCCCCCTGTCCAGTGACCTTGTAACCCAGCCAAAGCAGTCTATCATGTTTGTTCGATAGGAACTCCCCCCTGACAAACCCATGCTACCTGTCATCTTGGAGACCATTCACCTCAAGGAAGGACACAGCAGCCTTTCCACAAGAATGATCTCCATCAACTTGCCCACCATAGAGGTTAGGCTGATCAGCCTGTAGTTATCCACCTCACCCTGGGACCACTTTTGTGGAGTGGTACCACATGTGCTGTCCTCCAGCCCTATGATACACTCCCCTTTTCCAGCGAAGTGTTAAACAGGTCCATCAGGTCTGTCAGGGGTACTGCTAGTACCTCCGCACTTTCTCTCAGTACCCCCGGGTGCATTCCATCTGGGTCAGGAGCCTTGTCCACCCTTAGTTCCCGCAGTTTTCTTAAGACCCTCTCAGCTCCAGTCTCTACATTATATTCCTCCCCACCCCTAGAGCAGCCCCCAACCATCCCCTGTGGCATGGGCCCATCCTGCTCCCTAGTGAAGACAGAGCAGAAGTACTCATTTAGTGCCTCCACCTGATCCTCACCCTTCTGTGCCCACCCTTCCTCTTTATCCTTACAATCCCATTCTTTCTGGATCTCCTCTTCTTAATGTAATGGAAGAAGTCCTTTTCCCCATCCTTAATCCCCTGTGCCAGTCTCAGTTCTTTTGCAGCCTTAGCTGCCCTGACCTCTTTCCCTGCCTCCCTAGCTTTCATTGCATAAACCTCTCTGTCTTCCTCCCTCAAGGTCCGCTTGTACATCAGGTAGGCAGCCCTCTTTTCCTTCACTTTTCCTGCTACCTTTCTGCTAAACCAGCTAGGTCTCTTGGCCTTAGAGTTCTTTTTACAAGTCTTCGCGCACATGTCCATGACCTCTATTAGTCCCCTCTTGATGACGGACCATCCATCTCCGGTCTGAGCATGGCCAGGTGCCCTTCTAGAATGTTTCCCATTTTACTAAAGTCTGCCTTCCTGAAGTCCACTACTCTAGTTTTGGTCTTGGCAATTTCCTTCCCCATGGTGATGTAAAACCACACTGTGCAGTGATCACTGCCTGCAAGGGGATCTCGCACTCCTGCCTCCTGGACCTGCTCCCCATTTGATAGCACTAGGTCTAGTATGGCACCTTCCCTAGTTGGCTCTGTAACACCCTGTGTCAGAAAACATTCCTGGATAGCATCCAGGAAGAGCTGCTCTCTTTGACAGGAGGTATCTGGTGTGCTCCAGTCTATTCCAGGTATTTGATGTCTCCAACTATTAACAGTGTTCCCCTTCCCTCCTTTATTCCTGATCTGGTCCACTAACTCCCTGTCCAATTCTGTTCCCTGGTTCTATGTGATAATGGCGAAAGCCTAAAGGTAATTGCCGTTATCAAGAAGTCTAGAGTGCTGAAAACATTTTCGGCACTCTGACACCCTGGCGCACAGCAAAATGGCATCAGGGACTTACTTTTTCATGTTTTCTGTTGGGGACTGTGCCCCCACACACACACACCCATAGGGTGTACTTCTGCACTCCTACTAAAGATTCTCAACTCCAGGGGGCGCATGTCGGGATGTGTGTGTGAAAACATTAAAATAATAAAAGGTTTGTGCTGGGCACAATAAAATTGCACCAGCAACCCAGACCCGAACCCCGTACCTCATCGACCAGCACCAGCAACCCACCCAGCTCACCAGAGGGTCAGCTCAGCAACCACTACAGCACAACCCCTCGTGTCCCTTCACTGTGCGTGCTCCCTCCCCCCAACGCATGTACGTATAATGACATCCTGTTGCTATACTTGCTGACCCCCCCATCCGGCCACCCTACCCTCCCATTGCCATGAGGGAGTCGCTGGGGAGCGGTTTGTCATTACGGTCAGCGCCCTTTCCCCAGTGCCCTCATCACGGGATACCCTATTCCCTGTGAGGCTGGTCTGTACACCACCCCTAAATGAATACTTCCCTCACTGGAGCTTTGTAGCATTATGTACAGGGCTTTCTGCCGAGCCCTCCTCCCTTCCCTTCCCTGGTGCGCAGTGTCCCTTCCCTTATGTACAATGGAACCCAACCCCTCTTCCTTTTCCTCTGTCCTTCCTTAGTAATTGGTATCTCAGGATCTTGATGTCCCAATCGTGATATTGGGTTGCCCGTGTTTCTGTGATGGCAGCTATGCCTCCTCCCCTTCTGTCATCACCGCCTGCAGATCTGCTGCCTTGTTGGCCAGACTCCTAGCATTCAAGGACACAACCTTCCAATGTGCCCCCTTTCCCTGTCTTCTTCCTGCCATCCCTTGGTGTTCTAACATATTCTGCAATACCATGAACCTGTCTGGTGTCTGATTTCCTTTGTCTGAATTGCTCACTTTTTCCTGTCCCTGCTCCCCTGTCCCTCCTCCTTGCTTTGGCTCTCCTTCCCCTTGCATCTACCCCTCACCACCTACCATTTTCCCCCTTCATTCCCACCTGGTCCCTGTGGCACTGGTGTTCCTGGATCTTGTGTCTCTCTCCCCCCATAGATTCTGCCCTAGTATTTCTTCTGCGCTGCCCTTTGGTGACATTCCCTTTCCCATCTCCCACTGCTCATGTCCTATACTGCGCACCTCCTCCTGCACAGTTCCCATCTCAGCTTCGCTATTTCCTCCCTAAGCTGTTCAAGCTGCCTACAGACTGGACATCCCCCTGTATTCCACATTATACCCAGGAAGATGGCTGCTCCACACCCATTACATCCAACCAGCCTCCCAGTCCCCCCTGTGTCCTCCAACTACTGTCCCTGCCCAACCAGCCCTCCTCCATGTTTTCCTTAAGCCCCCCCTTCCAGCTTCTTGGGTTCCACATCCTTCCTCATATCTATGTTGCCCTGGGTACCCTTGATTCCCCCCTGATTTTCACTCCCCCTTACTATACTGCCTCAGCATGGCCTGTGGTCTTCTCTGAGGATGCCCTGCAGATACCACCTAGTCAGACTTCACACTCCTACTTCGTGGGACTCATGGATCAGGGTCGCTCATGCAAGGCAAGGCAATATTAATTTAAAAGATGCCCATTCCCAGAGGCTCTGGGTGCCACACAAATCAGATTACAAATATACATAAATAAGACCATCATTAATAAAAAGAAACTAAAAGATATAAACAATTCAAACACACAAAGTCAGAGTTTATATAAAAGATAACTAAAGTAAACAAAAACTGAAACTTAAAAACAGGAGTGCTGAGAGACTATATCTGTGCCAATGAATTAAACAACTGAATCGGGGAAGGCCTGGTCGAATAGGAGGGCCTTGAAAACCTCCAAAGTTGGGGCCTCCCTAACCCCGAAGGGTAGCGAATTCCACAGGACGGGGGTGGTGACACTAAAAGCCCTGTTGCCAGCTGATTTTAACCTCATCCTGGGAATTACCAGGGGGCCCCAACAGGAGGAGCAGAGGGGGCGGACCGAGAGAGCCAGTGCAAGGAGGTCAGGCAGGTAACTAGGGCCTGGGCCATGTAGGGCCTTATAGGTGTGAAGACCCATCTTAAAAAGAATCCTTCACCTGACCGGTAGCCAGTGCAGATCACGCAGTACCAGTGTAATGTGGCAGCTGTGTTCTGCACCAGCTGCAGCCTGCGGAGAGATACTCCCACGACCCCGAGGTAGAGCGCATTACAGTTGTCAAATCTTGATGTAACTAAAGCATGCATCAAAGTGGAGAGGTCCAGAGGCAGAACAAGGGGCTTAATCCTGGCAACATTTCTGAGATGGAAAAAACAGGAACGGACAGTGGAAGATACCTGCGCCTCCATTGTCAAACCCCTGTCCAGAATGACACCAAGATTTCGCACTCTTGAGGAGGCCTTCAATGAAACAGATCCCAGAACAAGTCCAGTCTCTGATCCAGAGGCCATCCTATCCTGCACTCTGTTCGACTCCACCACCAATACCTCTGTCTTATTGGGGTTCAGTCGCAAACAGCTGGAGGCCATCCAGTTGTTGATCTCAGCAAGGCAGCTGTTTAGCACGTCCACTGCATTGAATGTTCCTGAGGCAAAGGATAAGTATAGCTGGGTATCATCAGCACAGCAATGAAACCCCAGATCATACTTCCTAATGATCCCTCCCAGGGGCAGCATGTAAACTGCGAACAACATTGGGGCTAAGACCGAACCCTGAGGTACTCCACAAGATAGGGGACTAGAGGTGGAGGAGAAATTCCTCATCACAACCCGTTGCCTCCTGTTGGTTAAAAATGATTAAAACCAGCATATAACAGTGCTGGTGAGTCCACAGAGTTCCCTAAGGCGGTCAAGCAACACACAATGGTCCACAGTGTCAAATGCTGAAGAGAGATCAAGGAGAACAATAATTGTCCTCTTCCCTCGACCTCTAGCCCTGAGGACATCATCCTGCATCTGAACAAGTGCAGTTTCTGTGCTATGCCTTGCCTGAAACCCTGACTGGAAAGGTTCAAATAACTCATGGGTCACAAGGTGCTCCCCCAACTGAAGCACCACTACCTTCTCCACAATCTTCCCCAAAAAAGGAAGATTGGAGATAGGATGGTAATTTTTCCTGACCTGCGTGTCCAAAGATGGTTTCTTTAAGAGTGGTCTCACCAATGCCTCCTTCAAGGCATCGGGAAAGACCCCCTCAGACAAGAAACACCGGACAGTCAGGGCAAATACCGGACAAGCAGTGTCGATGCATCTCATCAAGAAATGCATTGGCACCAGGTCAAGTTCACAAAAAGTGTGCTTCAGATTGGTCGCCACCTGAATGACCTCATTTACCTCCGCTGGTCTGAACTCCCCCCAACCAGGCGGAGTGCACTCAGAACACTTTGGGCAACCACAGCCAGCTCTATCCTGGCTGACTGGAGGAACACCCTGCCAGATACCGGACACCCTGTCCGATAAGAACTGAGCAAACTCTTCGCATTCAACGTTAGAAAAAACCTTCTTCAGCTGTAGACAGGCCGGATGAAGTAGCCTGTTGACAGTCTGAAAAAGTACAGCTGGTTGGTTCTTCCTGGTAGCATATGAGGGGTTGTTTGGCCCTCTGGGTAATATATATGTAGCTCTGTAGCCTTACTGGCTTGCCGAAGTCACGTGTTCCATCTGGGCTGCCTTCCTTCTTCCCCTTCTTCAGCCTTCCTCTGTCGGTGGCTCCAACCTCCCCTAGACCCCCAAACACAGTCCCCCACAAAGAATTATGCTGCCTCCATCAAGTATGCTGCACAGAATGTATAAAAGCTCTGAAAAGCAACAGTACTTCCCGTCAAGTTTTCACTGCTCCTCCTGGTTGGCATTGGCCTACAAAATGCAGAGGAACCACAAAAATGGCTGTTTATAAGCCCCCTTGCTCCGTGACCCTACTGGCTCACCGGAGTCACGTGTCCCATCAGGGAGTCCTCTTTCCTTCTTCTCCTCCCTCAGCCTCCCACCATCGGCAGCCTCCCAGCTCCCCTAGACCCCTAAACACAGTCCCCCACAAAGAATTATACTGCCCCCATCAAGTATGCCCCACAGAATGCACAAAAGCTCTGAATAGCAACAGTACTTCCCTCTGAGTTTTCACTGCTCCCCCCAGTCAGTGTCAGCCATGCAGTCATCGAGGATGTATACCTTCGACCGTGGGTTGCTCAAGGAGTTGACTACCAACCATGGGCCAGTGTCATTTGGGGCTCTACTCTGATTCATTTTGAGGTCCATGTCTTTACCCTTGGAGCCTTTGCAAAAAGAACCATGTATCCTTTCATGGATATCCTCGATAGAGGCAAGTCTCCATGGTTGCCTTTCATATGGCTGAGGCCATTTTAGGATCAGCCCTGGAGTTTGGCAACATCCAGCATCCTGCCCCGCACCCTCAGCTTGCATGGTCTGCTAAGGTATCTGGTCAGGACTGCGGTGAAATAAATGTGCAGTCAAAAACTGTGGCATCCTCACAGCAGGTGCAGTTTCAAAATGTGTTAATTTTTTATTAGCATGATTTTGGACAGTGGCCATTATTAATGTTCCACAGAGTGCGTTTTTTGACCATGTGATTATTTCCCACTCAGTATTGAGCTGGACCCGGTATGCAAGTATGCGCCCCCTACTGGCTCTCTTTCTAGGTTCTTGACCACCCTTCGATCGAGGGTCTGGTCTCAGACTTGGCTTTCCAGAAGTCTGGAAACCATGGTAATGTAGACAAGTCCCCTGAAAAGGAGTCGAAGAAGCTTGACCACATGTCCAAGAAAGTCTATGCTGCTTTCTTTCTGTCAGACAAGCTATGTCTTGATGATGGCCAACTTTGGTCACTCCTGTGAGTGCTTGATAATGTCCTCCCACACATCCCTGCTGACAAGAAGTTGCCAGTGAAGTTGGTCAGAGACCAGGGTCAAGTGCAGGCTAAATACCAGCTCCAGATAGACTTAGACATGGGCAACTCCTGTGCCCATGCCGTGGCAGTGTTGCAAGCACTGGCTGAGGCTCTCCACCTTTAACAGTGGACACTCAGCATAACCTTGCTGATGTCCCTTTCATGGGCACCAACCTGTTTGGCTCAGGGGTGGAAGGTCATCTCACAAGGACCAAGAAGTCCAGTGCCCCCCTGGACTCTGTGGCTTCAACCCAGAAGGATCTGAAAACAAAAAAGGCAGCCTTCTGGTTTTGGTCCTTTCAGTCACAGCAACCTCGGCAGCAGCAACCCTTGCAATACTAAGCCTGGCATCTAAGGCCAAGTTCTCTGGTCAGGGTCCAAAAAAGGGGGGGTAGAGGAAGTGGTGCCCCTCTGGCCCCAGTGGCTGGTGCCCCCTCCAAAGCTGCCCAGTGATGGGTTGGAGGTTGTCTGCCTATCACCTGTCCAGTCCCTGACTCAGCTCCCCTGAGGGAGGCAACTTCACCACTTCTTGCCATACTGATCCATCATTACTATGGACAAGTGGGTTCTCGAGGTGGTAGGCAGAGGGTTGCCTCTCGACTTTGAGGCTCTCCTGTCCTACCAATCCTGCACTCCAAGGGAGTCCTCGGTGTTGCAGGACACGCTATCCACCCTCAGGGAGGACATTGCTCAGCTTCTTGAGAAAGGGGCTAATGCCTGTGTCCCAGATACCCTGGCAACTTAGGGGTAAGTGTCCAGGTACTTGTTGATCCCATAATAGATGGGAGGCTGGCTCCCAATACTGGATCTGCACAATCTCAATCAGTTCATGCAAAAGTGCAATTTCTGGATAGTCACTCTGAACTGAATCATACCATCCCTTGACATGGCATGTGGTTCTGCTCTCTGCCCCTCCAGGACACATTCTTCCATATCCCAGTCCATCCATCCCTCTGGCTATCTCCAGTTCTGCACAGAAGGGGTTCCCTGTCAGTTCCAGATCATGCCCTTTGGTGTCTCATCCGCACCCAGGGTCTTTGTCTAGTGCATGGCAATAATGGCAGCCTTCCGGCAGTGCAAGGGCATCACAGTTTACCCCTACCTGGATGACTGGCTGATTGCCAGGTCACCCAAGGAGGTCATGGAGTGGTCCAGGGATCTGGCCCTCCAGACTTACAGAGACTTGGGCGTCTCAGACAACCCAGTCAAATCTGAACTGATCCCCTCACAGATGCTTTTGTAACCCCTAGATGGCTCTATCCCAAGGGCTACTACCCCTGCCTGCTTGGCTAATAACAGGTTAAGGGGCCTAGGTTCTGTAACAGGTGCCTCCACCCAAAGGTCAGGGTTGGTAGTGGTCAAACTAGCCTGGGCACAGCCCTTCGGGACACTGTAACCCCCCCTCGTTCCCCACTAGTGGCCAAAACAGTACACAATAATCACTTTCACATTACCCCTGATTCACTTTGCAAGTACTCACACTGGTTGCACTTACCGCCAGGGCTGGCTCCTCTGGTTTGACCCTGGGGACCCCCTGTAAAACAAGGTTAAACAGAGCAGACAGCAACAGTACAGTACTTTTAACACAAACTGGAACCACAGTCAGTTTAAATGCAGAAAAAGTAAGATCTGATTTAGTCAAGGGACGTGAACAAGGAAGAGGCATAATCAGGATGATTGGCTTACAAGCTACATTAATCAAACATTTATGCATGCAGTTCAGAACCCCCCAAACAGAAACACACTCTGGGTACCCAAGTAGTAGGCAGATGGGCTAGCCAGGATCGTTGCCCGGGGTAGGTCAGCGTCGTTGCTGGTTGGGGCCCTGTGATGGAAAAACAACATGCACTACACACTATTTGTAATCCAGAGCCTGATGACTCAGTTCGTGAATAAAGAGAAATGACCAGGAAATCAGATGACACACTTAGATTATATTGTAGGTGCAGGGAGCTACCCTGATAGTTACTCACGGTACCCAAGACTGGACACAGGATGGACAAAATTTGAAACAGCTGGTGGTTGGTCTGGATTGCAAGGAGAAGCAGGGCCTACACGATTTTGCTGAGGCATTGGTGTCAGTGTGGCTCAGTTGGTAGCACATCTGTCTCTAGACCAAAAGGTCATGGGTTCTCATCCCACACCAGGATTGGACTTGCACCTAAAAATCGCAGACCCTCCAACTGTACCGGTTTTGCTGGTACAGTACCGTTTTTTAATAATTGGTACCGGGTACCGAGACATCTGTACAGTGTACCGACTTAGAAAACTTTTGCAAACTTACTCCGGAGCCGCTCCGAAACGAAATTTGCAAAAGTTTTCCACAAATTTGATACAAGTACAGATCTGAGATGTCGAGCCAAGAAGCCGCAGCGCGACTGCCGCTAGAGAGCGAGAGAGTGGATTGCTATGCTCACAGGTGCGTTACTAGTAGGTGCCCTGCAGAGGGCGCCTTCCTTCATGACAGTTCCTGATCGGAGCTTCACGTCTGCGCTGCTGACACTCTCTGGATCTCCTCTGCTCACTGCTACCGCGCTGGAAGTGCTGCTGATGACAGACAGTCACTGGCGGGAGAACGAGCAGCCCTGAGTGGCTAAGTGCCTTGTGACACTGTATCCAGCATGCAGCACTGAGGTGTCAGTGAGTAGAGGAGTGCAGTGAGTGCGCAGAACGAATTAGTCAGTTGTGGTGGCCGTGGGTAGGGTAAAATCTCATAGCTGCTGTCAAGGGATTACGGGCTCTGGCACTGTTCAGACGCGGGGCTGATTTGGATATCTTTCAGACCCACTTAAGTTAATTAATCTCCTTCGCCCGTCGCTGCTCACTCTGCGACTGTCCTCCTGTGTTGTGTGCTGCCTGGTAGTGGTGTCTCGGTCCATCCATCGGTGAAGAGAAGACTCAAGGTCTCGCCCCCCACTTTCTGGGCCAGATAGCTGTTTAGCACCAAAACAAGTAGATAGAAACAGCCTGAGCTGACTGTGTTTTTAATTTCAGTCAGAAAAAGCAGCAGATCACTACAGGCGAACTGTGCACTTGAGGGACAGAGGCCAAGGACTGGACAACCGGTAAGTACTGCCTAAAATATAAGCAAACAATAATATGATCTGAACAGGCTTCCTGTGTGTTGTGTGCCCTGACTCACCCCACCACATCATGATCCAGGGCACACAACAACATTCGGGGGGTGGGGGGGCAGAGATGGTGTAAGCATTGATTGGTGGTCACTGTTGCTTGTAAGTTGTGGGGACAGCCACTGCAGTCAGAACAGACACTCCTCCTGCAGAATGCTGGATGGGGCTAGTGCTGCTTGCTGGTGTGGGGGAGGGTGGCCAGGACCCCTCTTGCAGAATGATGTATGGGACTTCATGGCCCATGTGTAGCCCTTCCCCTGTTATAAAATGAGCTACTTGGGGCCCCAACAACATCAGATGTGGTACGATGGCCCCTTGGGAGCCAACTGATACCCCTCCTTGTTACTCTCTGCCTTCTGCTGGTTTTATATTTAAGCAGTATATCCCAATAGGGTGTGGGTATACTGGTGGATTTACTACGCTGGTGTGGTTCAGTCAAGAGGCGCAGCCAAGTGACTTAACCACACCAGGAGTGGTAAACTCACCAGTATACCCACACCCTGTTGGGGTATATTGAAATTATACAATAGTTCCATTTTTTTATACTGGAAAAATAGTAAAGAAAGTTTTGTTTTATATTTTTATGCAATTATTGGGTGATTTTATTGCTCCACCAGAAGAAGTACTGCTGGGTTCTGGGGCTGTGGAGTATTGCTTTGTGCTCGGCTTTGTAGGGCAGTGTGGTTTTATTTTGGGGAGGGACGACTAGGAAGTGTTTGAATGTGGACCTATATTTTTTTTTGTTGTTGTATTATGGCTGCTTTTTGATATATGAGCCGGGACAGGATTCAAATTTGTTGCTCATTTGTTTTTGTTTTTTTAGCACGGAGGTACTACTCCATTTTTTGCTACTTGTGCGCATGTGTTGCAGCATTGTTAATTGCCGCGGTCACTGTTAGGTGTGTTTTTAAGTTCTTCCATTTTGGGCTGAGAGAATGCAGTCCATTCTGTTCATATTTTTCTTTTTGTTATGCTTTTGCTTGGTTGAGAATGGTGCAGACTGTTGATGTGTCACATTTAGCATGTGCTAAGCAGTGATAGCTTCTTGTTATCATTTTGGAGCATGGTGATGAACTATTGGATGTTATCATAGGATTGGGGGGACAACACTGTGTTGAAAGGAATGGGCAGATACACACTTGGCGTTTTAAAAAAAATATATTTTAGCTACAGGTTGTGGCTTTAAAGTACTGTTTGGAGAATTACAGTGGCAGGCCAGTTGGGACACCGGTGTTTAGCAGGGATCCAGTATGGCAGATTTCGGGGTTTTTTTGGGTGCTCGGAGTGTTTTTTTGAGACGTGAGGCTGGTCAGTGATTTCATTCCATGCCATCAAAATGGAAACATGTAATGTTTTTTAAACAACTGTAAGCAATCATGGTATAAGAGGCTTGGCATGTCTCTGTAAAGGCACTGGCTCTTTTGTATTTTCTTAGCCATTATGTGATGCAGCAGTTAGAGGTCGAGACAGAACAGTCGTGGTAAAATAAAGGGTATATGCAAATATGCATGCTAGTCAGTGTTTTAGACTTTAAAAGGATATATTAACACCTCTTATACCATATTGCCCCAGTCGTTTAAAAACATTTTACCTAGTAGGCCCAAAATTTCCTAGTATTTGCTAAGCAGCTTAATTCTTTAGTATCTGTTGTTATCTGCCATAATATTTGGAGTGATAGATGGGCAAATATGCACAACCAGTGTATTCTGTCAAAGGGGTTTGATTCCTATGACCTTGAGAGCGAAGCTCTAGAGGTCAATGGGAATCAGAACCTGAGGTAACAAAACACATTGGTTGTACCTTAAATATGCTCATCCTGTAGTGTGATGTAGTATATGAAATGTATGTTGTGAGTTATTTTGATTTCAAATGAAACTGACCCCTGCAGTCTCTAGATGTTCTGCCAGTGTAGGTAGAATCACATTCCATTAGCTTTGAACTGTGGTAGAACAGAATTTTTGAAAGGAATGGTATTTTGTACAGGACAACTTTTTCACAATATAACTAACAATAATGCCCAACAGGTATGTGTCGTGCTGAGATAACGTCACATCTCAGGTGGTTGGGCACAAGGCCATGGGCCGAGTGCATCCAATACCTGAAGTTACGTTATCCCAAGCGACTACACACCCTGGAGCGGCATTATTACTCTAATATTCGTTGTTATATATAAAGGAAAAATAATTTGAAAGAATGTTTTTATTAGTGTGGAAAAATATTTTTGTTTGTTAAGAGAAGATGGAAAAAAAAGAGAGAGTATGCTAGCGGCCATCCATAATGTCATCTACATTGGTTCACAGTGAGGCTGAGACTAGACCTGTGATGATGTGCTGGGATAACATCATGGATCCAGCCCCAAACTGACCGATCACAGTCCAAGATTCTTTCTTGCCATTGTAAGATATAAGGTTATGTAGTGCCTTTATTAATATTTTTTATTTTTAGTTTTTGTTGACCGGGTAAGT
Organism: Neoceratodus forsteri; assembly: GCA_016271365.2. Lineage (NCBI taxonomy): Eukaryota > Metazoa > Chordata > Ceratodontiformes > Ceratodontidae > Neoceratodus > Neoceratodus forsteri. Next base: position 33,695,662 of record CM057453.1, read on the forward strand.
GCACTAGACAAATCCTACCTATTTTCAGGCACAACCCAGGGAAGGGGGATACAGATGAATGCCAACTGACCTTAAACAAGATTAAGCTGTTGGTGGTATTTTTAGTGAATGAGGGAAATTTGGCCAGGACAATGGGGAAATTCCCATACTCTTTTCGATAAGTGCCATGGGATCTTTAACATCTACCTGAACTACCACCAATCCAGGCAGAAGGGACCTCGGTTTAACGTCTCATCTGAAAGATAGCACCTCAGAAGTGAAGCACCCCTGTCATGCTGCACTACAGTGTCAGTACTGGGATATTAACCCAAGTGCCAGATGTGGGAACTGAACCCACATCCCTCTGATCTCACGGCCTCAGAGGTGAGTGTGCTACCACTGACACTGATATTCTTAGTACCACTGCAGGCTTCAAGCCCTGCACCCTTGCTACCAGAATCAGCAGCTCTACCACTCAACCATCATATCTGCATCACTATACTGTGTGTGTACTTTTTGTATAAGCCTTGAAGTGCTGGATTTCCATCTCTGCGATCGTATGCAATATTTATCAGTGAAGTGCTGCAAGTGAAGTTCAAAAGATGAGCACTGGCATAACTCAAGTACTGATGTTGGTTGTGGTGTTAGTAACTGTTACTGTTTTTTAGTACTGTATTAAGAAAGTTACTGAACTGTAGCTTGTCATATTGCAGGGGAAGAAAGTGAAGGTGACAACACTGAGAAGAAGAGTAGGACAAGCTTCAGACAGATTACAGTAACAGGAAAGAAAAAGAGAAGAAGACGAGGCAGATAGAGTAGACATTATAAAGAGGCACAACAGAAGTGTAAGCATCAGGATAAGCAAAGAGGTTACAAAAAAGTGAGGAGAATCAGCCAGAGTCAGAAAGACCAGGAGAGTCATAGACAGAAAAAAAAAGGTTGCAAGAAGGAGCAAGCAAAAGCAGTAAAGTACAGGCTAGTAGAAAAAAGTAGGAGCCAATAGCCCATTCCAAATCAACATCATGTCTCAGTCTAAACAAGTGCGTTGTGATAACACTTTTAATGTCTCTTACTCAGCAGAAGGAAGGGACTTCATAAAATCATCCCGGAAAGGGAACAAGCATGCATTTGTGAACATTTGTGCTTGTGATTTCTCCATTTCTCATGGTGGCATCCACGATGTGAAGGTCCATCTAAAGACAATCAAGCACCAGTCAAATGCTGAACTAAAAGAGTTTAACCTCATCAAGAGGTCTGATGAATGCCTGGGCCAATCCACATAACCCAGTGAATGACGGAGCAACAAAAGCGGAAGTTCTTTTTCAAGGATTTGTATTGCAGCATAACCTTCCATTTGCTGTGAATGATAGCTTCAACAAACTGGTTGCCAGAATGTTTCCAGACAGTGATATAGCCAAACGATATGCATGTGGTCACACAAAAGCAAGCCATCTCATTCAATGTATTGGGAAACAAAGTATTGATGAGGTCAGAAAACAACTGATGCCAGATACTGGAGAAGACAAGAAATGGTATTCCCTCAGCACTGATGGAAGTTCTGATAATGATGACAAATACTTCCCCGTACTGGTTAACTGTGAAGACGAAGAAGGGATAAGTAGGACTAGATTCCTGGACATGCCCACAGTCAATTATGCTGATGCCAGAAACATTGTAGAAGCTATGGAAAGATGTCTCACCGCTTCAGGGCTTAGTCTCAGCAACTGTGCAGCTTTTGTCTCTGACAATGCATCAGTTATGATTGGCAAACACCGAGGAGTTCTCAAACTCTTACAAGAAAAACGTAGTGGAGGAGAAATATATGGAGTAGGTTGTGCCTGTCATCTTGCAAACCTTGCTGCAAAACAGGGAGCTAAAGCGCTGTCATTTGATCCACAAGATTTTCTAGTAGATATATTCTACCATTTTGACAACAGCGGGAAACGGAAGGAGTTGCTGAGAGAATACATTTCTTTCTGTAATGAAAACATTAGGAAAGTACTGAAGCATGTGTCAACTTGATGGCTGAGTATGTCATGTACACTGGAAAGAGTGCTAGAGATCTGGGATGGACTCCAATGCTATTTTCTCACCCAGTAAGATAATGATGAGCCTTGTCCATCAAAACAACAGAAGACGAGGGAACAAGGTGATACTGGAGCCAGGGAGAGAAGATTGGTTAACATTTTCAGTGGACCCATCTACAAATTGTATGTGCTCTTTTTACATGCCATCATTCCCAGATTTGACACATTCAACCTGCTGCTTCAGCGTGAAGATCCCATGATCCACAGACTACAACCAGCTATGATGAAGCTATATCAGGAGCTGCTAGGATGTGATGAAACCTTCTGTGATCATGGACAGTAAGGACGATCTCCTTGCTATAGATGTCACTGAAAAAGATTTGCAGAAATTGAATGCAGATTTATTTATTGGGTTTTCTGCATCTCAGGTGACTAGGAGACAAGATCTTGAGGGATCTTGTGAAGTTGTCAAGTTCCATGCTGAGGTGAGGGGATTTTATCAGAATGCTCTGGTGTACATGAAACAGAAATTCCCACTCAGTGACCCTGTACTTAAGGCTGTTGTTGTGTTTGACCCACAAAATCAGCTGACATCCAACTTCTCCATGATCAAAACTCTGCTGCAGAACTTCCCTGATGTAATTCCACAGAACCGAACTAACGAACTGTTCATGGAGTTCATGTTATACCAGACATCCACTGATCTACCTACCTTCTCTCTTGAAGAGGACAGGATTTATAGATTCTGGCACAGTGTGTCACAAATGACAGAACCAGCCACCGGGCAACCACAGTTTAGATTGCTGTCACAGTTAGCTAAATATGCTCTACTGCTCCCACATAGCAATGCTTTCTGTGAAACCATATTTAGCATGGTCAGGAAAAACACTACAGAGGTTAGAAGCTCATTAGAAAAATCGGCAGAAGGACATGCAGTAACCAGAGCATATGCTGAGCATACAGGCATCAGAAACAACCTCTGTGCAGTGATGGCTTCTAAAATCAATGTGTTCAAGAACGTACCATGTACAGCATGGTCACCATCCAGTGACCTCATCCAGAAGGCTAAATCAGCAACATGTAAGAGTCTGATGGCAAGAAAAGAAACAAAGAATTAAGAAAGCAATAACGGACTTCCAGTTCAGCTTCTGGTTAGGTGGCAGCTTAATTCATGAGCTCCGAGCTGGGGCCTCTGTTGAAAACCCTAAAATAACAGACCAAAGTAGGGGGGAAAAATAGACCGAAGGCACGACAGTTAAGCACGATGGACACCAAACTTGGCAAAATACTGTTGGAACTGCAAGTATTCAAATCAAACTTTCATCAATTCAAACAAAATCAAGAATCTCTTCAAAAGGACCTTGCAGATCTACACATCACATTTTCCTCCTTGGAGAAAAACATGCAAGAGCAGGCCTCAACCAGCTCACAACTTCAGAACACACTTAATCAAGTAGTTCACCTTTGCCAAGTTACGATGGAGCACCAGGAAAGATGCAGAGAATCTAGCCGCCACAACAACCTATGGTTCTATGGAGTTCCTGAAAATAGCAAGGGTACTGACCTCTAACTGTTCATGAAGACGTTCATCCGAGAGACACTAGAGCTGAGAACTGACTTTAATTTTGCGATAGAATGGATTCATAGGACCCCTTACCCTAGCTGGTGGTACAGTTCTCCTCAGGTCAGCAAACCTATGACAACACGGAGGAAGCTTGCATACCTGAAGAAGTACAGCATATCCCTTCCAACCTCTGCTTGTCTACCCCAGAGATCTACAGTGGAATGTGGCCCTACTAGATGGACTCCTCCAGGCCCACGAGTCGATCAGCAGGCCACAGTCCACTCAATCAAGCGGATGCTGGCCTAATTCTCTAGGAATCCCAGCTGAGGCCCTCTTTGCACTCCGATTTTGGGTTCGCAATGAGTACAGAAGTGGGAAGTGGATGTGGGTCTGGAGGACGCCCTGGCTGACATTGTGATGTGGGGAGGGTTTGAGTGATTCCTGGGGGTTGATGGACTGGTGGGACGGGACTCTTAGGATGGTTGGAAGCACCTGCTCAAGGTGGGGCAGTGGCGGGGGGCGCCCAACACAGTGAGCCCACCTTCCTGGTCAGGACCAGAGGTGAAACAGGAGGATGTTTTAACCAATCCCCACAGTCTGAAGTAGATAAAGGGTCATGCTGGTGAATGGTAAACGGCCAGGTCATTCGCGGTAGGAGGATATGGGCTCCGATTTGATCAACACCTTGCTCGGATATGAAGTTTGATCTGCTATTTGCCAATTCCCGTTATATAGGGGCTTTCAGGGGTTCCCATGCTTGAGCTGAGGCTGGTGGGTCTTAGTTGGTCATTTCCTGCCCGGCCGGGCCCAGATGCCCTCGCTGAACTTGGGATGTGACCCCATCAAACTGTATCATAGCAGGCTTTACTGCATTAACCCACTAAATAGGGTGCAGTTCCGGGGTCTCCTCAATCGCAAGTGGCCTGGCGGCACCGATGCACACTTGAGAATAATTGACCCTTGGATACGTAGAAGTTAGTGTACTTTGGGGATTGTCTGGAACATTTTCAGTGGACATAGTGTCTCACACTGTCTCTGTTAGACTTGGAAGGGATAGGCTGCTAATAAATAGGGCCTGGTGGTTGGCTGCCTATGCCATCTTCCCCTCTCGACTAGGACACCGTGATTGGGTGCCTCTGATCTAATTGGATCCACCCCAGATGTTGGGATGCGATCAAAGGTGCAAATAGTATTTGACAGACATGGATCCCGTCCCTCCCTCATCCCCCCCCCCACATGAGGGTCACCTCTCCTCCACCGCAGCAGCTAGTAGAAGGACTGGGTGTCCCCGGAGACCCCACTCCCCCTGCTGGCCCTCAATTGCTCCCCAGAACGATCTCCTCTCACAACAAATACTGTGACTCAGCATGGCAGCATACACTGGGACTGAATGCACCTATAAATTTAGAACAGACTATTTATGCCATACATCCCACGCTTTACAGACTTGGAAAGTCCACATAAATAATTACCTTATCTACCTGGAATATTTGGGAGGGTGGGCAACTGGGAGAGACCCTGGGAGGATTGGTGCTCCCTCATATTAGTACCTTAATACACACAGGTGAGGGGTACTGCAAAGTGGGCAAGCATTAAGGATGCAATACTTGAAGCAACATCCCATTGTGTTGGAAGAGGAAGTGCAAAGAAAAGGAAACCACTTTGGTTCTCAAATACAGTAGCAGAAAAGGTCAGAGCCAAAAGGCCGGCCTTCAGGAAATATAAGGGAACACAGCGGGATGAAGATAGGGAGGCATACCAAACTGCCCTAAGGGAAGCAGGGAAGGCAGTAAGGCAGGCAAAGTCCCAAACTGAGGAAACACTAGCACGAACAGTAAAGAAGGTTACAACACTTTCTATAGATACATTAGTGAAAGGAGAAAGTCCAGAGGGGGTATCGCTAAGCTTAAAGGAGAAAAGGGGGTGTGTGAGGAGGAGGACCCTGTAAAAGCATCTATCCTAAATAGATGCTTTTGCTCAGGATTTACTGAAGAGAAGGTAGGGCAGGACCCACAGCTCAGCACCATGGACATGGGGGAGGGAGGTGAGCACTACACCCTTCACAAAAGAAGGGGTCCTACAAGAACTCGCTAAGCTCAAGGTGAACAAGGCAATGGGACCTGTTGGCATGCATCTCAGGGTACTTAAGGAGCTAAGGGTGGAGCTAGCAGAGCCATTAGCAGTACTGTTTAGTGAGTCTCTGAGCACAGGAGAGGTCCCAGAAGACTGGAGAAGGGCTCATGTGATCCCGCTCCACAAGAGTGGTAGCAGGGAGGAGGCAGGGAACTACAGACCAGTCAATCTTACCTCAGTAGTGGGCAAGATTATGGAGGCACTCCCTTAAGGAAAGGACAGTGCAACACCTGGAATCCATTGGGGCACAGGATCCAAGACAGCATGGGTTTACAAAAGGAAGGTCCTGTCAAACTAATTTCATAGCTTTCTTTGACTGGGTAACCAGAGTGGTGGACCAAGGGGGAGCAGTTGATGTCGCCTACCTTGACTTCAGCAAAACTTTTGATAATGTTCCACATAGAAGATTGATAAATAAGCTGGGGAAGCTCGTGGTGGGTCAGAAGTTGGTCAACTGGGTGGCAAACTGGTTGACAGGAAGAAAAACAGAGTGGTGGTAAATGGTATACAGTCAGAAGAGATGCAAGTAACAAATGGGTTACCTCAGGGATCAGTCCTGGGTCCAGTCCTCTTCAATATCTTCATTAGTGACATTGCAGATGGACTAGAGGGTAAGGCTTGTCTGTTTGCAAATGACACCAAGATCTGCAACAAAGTAGATGATCCAGATGGGGTGGGCAGAATGACAAGAGATCTGGATAAACTAGCAAAATGGTCAGAAGAGTGGCAACTGGGATTTATAAGTGAAGCTTAGATGGTTATAGTTGACACTGTGCATGAGCTTATTGTGGTACCAAACTGGGAAACAGGTCAGAGTTGTCTAGGTCTTGCATAGAGTTCTAAAGGTTCATTTTGTAATACCTGATTACGTGCCCATAGGCAAAGATATCTGGCCTCCCCAAGACAGAATTATCTTAGCCTGTGCATTGGGTACGCTAACAAGAGGGTTACAGTTTGAATCCCTCCAGAACTGAGACCAAAGGTTGATTCGAACCCACAAAACAGACAAGAGGGTTATATTGTTCTGTTAACTGTTCACAATTCTACGATCAGAGGTTAGCACTTTGGAAGTAGAGGCTGACCTGTTGATTGGGATTGTGAGTTTCTCACCCCTTACATATCCTTTTAGAGGTTTCTTAATTTAGCCACAGTAGTTAAGCCGGTTGGCCTATTACTCCTTTCTCAGCTCTGCTGACATCCCTTCCCTAATTACTGTATGGGACGCAGAGTAGCAAGTTATTGCACACTTTTCTCTCTGTTACTATTTAAAATTGCAATTCTGTATCTACCTATAGAATAGTTCAGTTCCTGTAAATGTTCTTGTAAATGACAACTTTAAAAGTATCAGAATATTATTGTGTAGCAATTGAGACTCTTCTGAATGTAAGTTTTGAATTTTCATCTTTAAACAATTAAATTTGCAAAAACATTTAGAAACTTGATGCAAAATTAAAAAGACACACTAATTAATACACTTGCTGTCTGCTGACTCATAGCTGTATGTTTTCATCCATCACTGAAAAATGGTGACTCATGGCCTATTTGAATAGTGGAAACCAGAGGTGGCGGGGGTTTGAGCTGCCAAACATCGTTTGACTATGACAGTCCTGGTATCCAAAGGGCTGTCCCAGTGCCCAAGCTTTTCCTGAAATCAGAATTTAGTTGTGTAGAGGTTGTGTTATCCAAGCTGCCTACTGCGCACTCTCCTTCTCCCTGCATGCCAGCCAATGATGATCATATTACCTGTTGGCTGCCAGCATGTGTCCCTTTAATTGAACAACCAATATCAGGTAAAGGGACCAGCTAGGAATGGCCCTGTCGGACCATCCATAGTCAGTGATGTGCATAAGCCAATTCAATTGGAAAACAGAACTTGGAAATTTCAGTTCTATTGGCTGTGAATCACCAATGGCAGGTGAGCAGCACTATGCATCAGGTGATCCATCCGGGGATGGGTGCCCAATGAAAATCCACTGCTGGCTTACACAGCCAGCCTGCCATATTTCTGCATGTAGAGACTGCCATTACTCTTTTGGTCCAGCTGAAGTCTTCATCTGCTTTTCTTGTTCAAGTTTGTTTGAGGCCCATTTGTGACTCTTGTTGCCTTGTCTGCCTGTGGGAATGGGTTGGGTAGGGATGATTTGATCGGATGGATAGAGGCAGCAGAGCGTACCACACAGCAACGGCCCTTCAAATCTGAGCTACATTATCGAAGGAGATCAAGAGAGAGACAGAGACAGGGGAGAGAAGACGTCAGGTGAGTCCTACTCATTTTATTCTTACAGATTAACGAAAGAAGCAGCTAAATTGTGGCCGTGGTGGTACAGTGGAACTGTATTGAAACTTATCTCTATAGGAATGTCTCCATTTGCAAAGCAACCCAAGTACATAATTGCAACGTTATTTATAATTGTAGTGCTTCAAAACAAGTGTGTTCAAGTTTAGTTAACATATAGCGGTGGGGGCATAGTGTTGACCTTTGTTCTTGTTTTTGTGAAGAAGAAGTAGAGGAGGAGGAGGAGGAGGAGAGGTAAGGGCAGAGGGATGAGGAGGAAGAGTCATCACAGGACATTGCAAAAAAGGTCATGAGGTGGAGGGTTGACATTGCTGGTCAGCCAGCTGCCCACCCCAGTTGCAGCTAAAGACTCTAAGCCAAGGTTAACCAGAGAGACACCAACATCCCTAACTCCAGCGAAAAACAATAATTTTCCCCCTGGAGTCATGACTAGTGAACACATAAAAATAGCATATTGTATTTTCAAAAAAATAGCCATAAAACTCACCACAGATCAGACTAAAACCTAGAGCATCAAAAGTGTGTTTTACCTTCAGCAAAAGCCCCAAAACTCACCACAGAGCATCTAAAACTCCAGAGCTTTTGGGGGCCTGGCGGTCCCCAGACCCCCGGCTGTAATATGTCACCAACTCACTGAAATGCAGAAGTGTACTTATTTTGACTAATGAAATGTTGGAGGGTCTGAAATCGCTGGCATCCGAGTGCAGTATCGGGGGGTGCTGTACTGCTGGGATGTGCTGTCCTTCAGATGGGATGTCAAACCGAGGTCGATTCTACCCATCCTGGTGTTGTCCTGGTAGGTGTCCAGGTGGATGTAAAAGAACCCAGGGCACTCTTCACAAACAGCAGGGAACATTCCCGGTGTCCTGGCCAACATTCCCCTTCCCATAAACTGGTTCATGCAATTATCCAGGCTGTGTGTGGGTGATGATGTGCGATATGGCTGCCACCACACATTCAGTCACTTCACTACCAGTCTAGCATTGCTTGTAAAGCGCTTTGGGATACTGTGTATGAAAAGCGCTATATAAATGCTGATACTTCTTCTTCTTCTTCTTGTTCCCATTCAAGCATGGAACAGGGGGCTGATCCCCAGGCAGGTCTCTCGTTGATGGCTTTTCTCTGTGCAGTAGGGTAGTCTGGCAGGGCCCTCGTGGCAAGGCCCAGCCACATGGAGTTAACCTCAGATTCAGTCTGTTTGAGCTGGATACAGCTACCAGCAAGCAGGACACAGTTCACACGGTGGGGAAACAAATCATGACCCACTTTCAATACACATCACATTTATATGCAAAGGATTCTACAGTACCAGGCAATTCTTCTTTGGTCCCAATAGCACTGTTCTTTGCACAAGTCAGAAGTTCTGAAATGAATGGGATTTTTGGCAGGCCAATCGCATTCAGCACAATCTTCGGTCCTCCTCAGGTTGAGCCTGGTCCCACTCCAGTAGCTTACTTTAATTACACACACTCGGATTCAGTCCGAAAATAATTCTTTCTCTCTCTCAGAGCATTAGGCAGAATTGCAGGCCAGGAATCAGGCCTTTCCACAGTTCTCCCACACGAAAACTACGCAGACGGCTGCTCGAGACTCTACTGAGCTGTTGCTCCTACAGGTTTCAACTTAGTTCTGGCTTGCCAGCAGACAGCTCGGGGACTTTCCCTCAGATCCACGAGGTTCGGTTGGCTGATTCTGTTGTCAGTCAAAGCAAGAGCTCCCCCTTCAGTTACAAAAAGGTGCCAGCAGCCCAAAACTACAATTCCTACAGATTTTGACTCCAGAGAGCTCATGTAGTCCGACTCCATTCTAGGTCCCATCAGTAATGAATGGCCCAATTTGTCAGTCCCGGGCCAAAATGGTGTAGACAAACAAAACAGTCCTTGCTGCAAAGAAGGCTGGTTAGAACAAACTACATTATCATTATTACTCTGAATTATTTTCAGCAAATAGTTACATCCTTTAACAGAGCTCCCTTTGCACAATTAGCGATGGCAGAAACGGAGCTATTTCCCAGCAGCCTGGGTGGGACTTGAACATGAAAGCACTTAGCTCCCCTTCAGATTAATATTACTGCAAACTAGTCAGCTGTTAAAGCGACAGTACATAAAGGCTCCACAGGCACTCTTTAGCAACACCATTTAGACTGCTAAACGCAGAACACCAGCCTGGCAGTGAGCATTTAGGCAAGCTCAAGGAAGAGTTTTCGGGAACCCCCATTTGTAGGGTGGTTACACCCTTCCCTGTCTGGAGAAAACTTTACCATACATCTATACTATTAGCTTGTTATGCAAATCACATTTGATACATCAGTCAACATACTTAACCTTTACCATACATATTCTCTACGTTTCCATTACTGTATCCATTCTGAATTACATCATGCATATTTCACACAGGCAATTTACACATACTGCTATATGAAATCAGGTTACTACTTCCTGTACATTGAACAATGTGAGAGGGGGCCCTTCCCTATCAGCTAACTTAGGGCAAGACGGGGCAGGGGCACCATACCTAGAGGGCAGAACAATCAACCTGGAATTGGTACTTAGACTTAGTTTGGGCAATGAGCTTTGGAAAACATAAACCCCCTTGTGGACCACATTGAGAGGCAAATCTACTGACCTCCCAGGGGAATCATAGCTGAAGCGTACTACTGGTTTGACAGCTCAGCCAGTCTTTCTGGGGGGAACAACCACAGTTTCTGTACTTTCAGTAACATTCTTGGGGCTTTCATTACATGTGAGGGATGCCTCTGCCTGGGTAGAGGTGTCCAAACTTGGAGCACTGTCAGCTCCTTGCTCTGTAGGCTCTGTTTCTACAACACTTTGCTCATTTTGCAGAGGCCCTGGTGCTGAAGGGGGGTTATCAGCATTCTCATAGTGTTCCTCAAGTTCTGGCATGTCACCAGAAAGACTCATTCCATCAGCCCCTCCCTCAGGCAAATCATACAGTTTCACAATACACAAAGACTCAGCATCCTCAGACGTGATTTTTATTTTATTTATTTCTTTTTTGTTGACCGGGTAAGTGCACTAGACAAATCCTGCCTATTTTCAGGCATGACCCGGGGAAGGGGGATACAGATGAATGCCAACTGACCTTGAACCAGATTAAGCTGTTGGTGGTATTTTTAATGAATGAGGGAAATTTGGCCAGGACACTGGGGAAATCTCCCTACTCTTTTCGATAAGTGCCATGGGATCTTTAACATCCACCTGAACTACCACCAATCCAGGCAGATGGGACCTTGGTTTAATGTCTCATCTGAAGGACAGCACCTCAGAAGTGCAGCACCCCTCTCATGCTGCACTATGGTGTCAGTACTGGGATATTAACCCAAGTGCCAGATGTGGGAACTGAACCCACAGCCCTCTGATCTCCCAGCCTCAGAAGCGAGTGTGCTACCTACTGAGCCACTGACACTGCTACTTGCTTTGCACTTCACTTTCAGGGATCACTGGCTCCAAGGACGAAGCTGGGGGGATAGGGAGTCCAGAAGGCCCAGCTTCATACCCACAATTAGTCATGGGATTACCCCAAAACAGCTGGCTCAGTTCATAAGAGGGGTAATAGGCATAGTCGCACTCACTTTTGTCAGAAGTGGACTGACAGTCACTATCATTCTGGGCCTGCTGCGGAGGAAACCTTAAATCTGTGACCACTGGGGTAGGTTGGCTCTGTCTCTTTCTTGCAGCAGCACGAGTCACTGGCCCAGGGGCTCAATTTCTGGGGGTTCAGCCTCAATCATGACTTGGCCGATAGGTAGCAAGTGGTTACGGTGCATGGTCTTGACAGCTTTGGAGTTGTTCTCTGGGCGCACCTTGTACACAGGTAAATCATCCAACTTTCCAACTACTACATGGGGAAGATGGTGCCACTGATCAGCAATTTTGTGTTTACCATGCAGTCCCAAATTGCGTAACAACACACGGTCTCCAGGTCGAAGCTCTTGAGCCTTTACTTTTTTTATCATGCCTCTCTTTGTTGGCTAGATTTCTCTTGGCAGCCATTGTCTGGGCCAGTTGATAGGCATGGTTCAATTGAGCTTTCAGTTTTTGTACATATTGCAAGTAGTTTTCATCTTGGACCCCATCTGGAGAGACCCCAAAACAGACATCAACAGGCAGCCGGGCCTCTCTCCTGAACATGAGGGGGTAGGGAGAGAACCCGGTAGCATAATTTTTCATGCAATTGTATGCATGTACCAAGGTGCTAATCTGCTGGCTCCATTTATGCTTGTCTTTTGGGTGGAGGGTACCCAGCATGTCTAGAAGGGTGCGGTTAAAGTGTTCTGGCTGGTGATAAGGGGTGGTTTTTGACTTTCGCACCCCCCATAGAGAGAGCATTTCTTTGATTAATCGACTCTCAAAGTCTCTACCTTGATCAGAGTGAATTCGCTGGGGGGCTCCATAGTGGACGAAGAAATTTTCCACTAGCACCTTGGCCACGGTCAATGCCTTTTGATCTTTGGTGGGGAAAGCTTGTGCACACTGTGTGAAATGATCCGTAACCACTACACATTACCAATGTTTCGCTGGTCAGGCTCCAAACTCAAGAAGTCTATGCAGACTAATTCCATTGGGGTGCTAGTAGTAATGTTGACAACGGGGGCAGCCCTCTGAGGCAGGGCCTTTCTCTGCAAGCAGTGACTACAAGTCCTTACATGGTGCTCAACATCGTCCCCCATCTTGGGCCAGTAGAATCGAGATCATACTAGGTCAAGGGTTCGGTCGATACTGAGGTGGCCCATATGATTGTGAAGAGACCTCAGCAACAAATCTCTGAAGGCTGTGGGCAGAACCATTTGTTGCTTGTCTACTTGGTCACCCCGATCTACTGTCTCTCTATACAACAATTGATTAATTAACTGCAACCTGGGCCTTCTTTAAACAATAAAGCTATTCACAAATCAGAGGAACGCAACTTGGACACATCTTTTCCTGCATAGAGGGCATCAAAGGCTAACTGAATCATTGGATCCTGGGATTAAGCCCACTGAATGCTGTCATAGTCGAACTGAGGCAGTGCACTAATATCTAGAGCAGAAAAATGGCAATACACAGCCGGTATACAGGTGTCAGGAGGGCCCAAGTAATCTGCTAAGCAGTTCACCATGTCCGTAGACATCTGTTCATGTCTATCAAACTTTTGGCACAATGCTCGGATGTCAGGTTCAGACAGCCTGACCCAGTCACTCTTGGAAATGGGCCTCCAGGATAGGGCATCAGCATCAACATGATTCAGGCCCGGTCTGTATTAGACAGCATAATCATACGTTGACAATGCAGAAAGCCACCAGTGCCCAGTGACATCTAACTTAGCTGAAATCTGTACATAGGTCAATGGGTTATTGTCAGTCCTCACCAATATTTTTGCCCCATAGAGGTAATCATGAAACTGGTCAACAATGGCCCATTTTAATGCAAGGAACTCCAACTTGTGCACAGGGTAGTTTTGCTCTGACGGGGTCAAGCTCCTACTGGTGAATGCCACTGGTCTCAAACCATACTCGTGATCTTGATACAGCACAGTTTCTAGACCCTGCAGACTAGAGTTAGTATGCAGCACATAGGGTTTGGTGGGATCAGCATAAGCGAGGATGGGGGTGTGGGTGAGCTGGTATATGACTTCGTGGAAGGCTGCTTCGCAGTCAGGCGTACAACGGGACCTGAAAAGTTCACCTGGATGGAAATATACTCTTTCTGGTCCAGGGGTGGCCCCTTTCTTGTATTTATGATTGGTGGGAAGGTAATCCTGGGTAAGATTCAAGAGTGCTCGAATCACTTTGGAATAGTCCTTTATGAACCGGCGGTAGTAGCCACAGAATCCCAGGAAATGTTATAGTTCTTTAAAATTGTGGGGCGAGGCCAAGTGGTCAAAGCCTCAACTTTACTGGGACCAGTCTCTATCCCTTCTGTGGATACTATGTGCCCCACATACTTCATGGAGGTCTGAAAAACTGGCATTTGTCGATGGACAACTTAAGGCTGAAATCTTCCAGTCAGTCTAGGACTTTAAACAGTCTGTTCTCATGTTCCTCCAAAGTTCTCCCAAACACAATGACATTGTCCAAGTACACCAGGCACTCCAGTAAATTCATATCTCCCACTGCACGTTCCATCAGCTCCTAAAAAGTGGCAGGGGTGCCCAATATCCCCTGTGGCATTCTTTTTTTTTTTTACTTATTATTTTTTCCACTGTCCCTTCCAAGCATCACTCCTTCCGTCCTCAAGGAGTGACACCCTCCCGACCCTTACCGACCAACTGGGTCTGCCACTAGAGTGCCACACTGCCTTTGGGGCCCTTGATGGCCTAGATTACCACCCGGGCGGGGTGAGGAGAGATCCTCCCACTCCCTCTTTCCCCTGTGGCGAGTGGCACAGTGGGGTCTGCCCTGGTCGGCGGGTTGCAAGACTGGCTCCAGAGGACTTCATCTAGGAGACTGGAGGCCTTTTTCCTCCGAGTTGTGTTCATCCCTCCCTTGACCCCCCCCGAGACACCAGCGTGTAGGACATAAGTCCAGAGAGTCAGCAGTGCTAATGCACCTCCTCTCAAATACCCTAACAGCGTCCCCCCTCCCCAGCTCCGGTGAAGCGAAGCTGCTGAGCCACTTGAGAATCAGTGTTTCTGCCGACTCTCTTAGGACGTCGGGCGTTCCGCAGCGCCCCTGGCATCCAACCCCGAGGGAGGAAAGCATCCATTGGGACACTCCATCCTCCCTCCCCCAGCTGAACCCCGCCGACCTGAGTCCGTTCCTGAACCCGGGTTGCCGGTGTAGCGCAAGGTGTGGCATTCAGCGACTCAATCCTCAGTGCCACCGGGCCGGCTCCCCTGTGGCATTCTTAGAAATTCGTAGAACCCCAAGGGACAAATGAAAGCTGTCTTCTCAAGGTCCTCTGGGGCTATTGGAATTTGGTAGTATCCACTGCGAAGATCCAACACCGAGAACCACTTGCTCCCATTTAGACAATCCACAGCAATTTGTATACGGGGCATGGTGTATTGATCGGGGATGTTCCGCCAGTTCAGGGTTCGATAATCAACGCACATCCTCACAGCCCCACTTTTCTTATGCACAACCACAATGGGTGAAGCATATAGGCTTCTGGATTCTTGTATTACACCAGCCGCAAGCATTTCCTGCAAGTGTCTTCTCACATCATCTATGTCTGCTGGAGCTAGGCATCGAGACCTTTCCTGGAAGGGCCATTCATCGTGCAGACGTATGTGATGCTCTGCACCCTGGACACATCCTATGTCCCATTCCTTCAATGAAAACACTTGATTTCTCTGGGCAAGTTTCTGGATAATTCTAGTCTTCCATTGAGCTGGCAACGGGGAGTCACCAAAATCAAACGCGTCTGGGGTCACTCTATCTGTTGTACCATGGTGCTTGTTGCTGGGCAACACTGCAATGTCTGTGGAGTGTACCATAGCTAGGGTGCAGCCTCTGTTGATCCGGATCTCCCGATCTGACACATTGTGAATCTGGACCATCATTCACCATGCATAGGCATGAGCACAAGCTGGCAAGATGCTGGGATTGACCAATAATCCTTCTGGCAATTTTCCATCGCTGGGCACATCCAACATTAGTATTCTATTCTTGACATCTTTCCTCAAGTGGACCTCCCCTTGAAGGGTACACTGGGCATTAGGGATCAACACCATTGAATCGGGATCCTTTTTCCACATGACTCCTACTGGTTCATCCTGGTCTACTTCCTTGGGTTTCTGCTGCAAATCACAGGCGTTTTTGATCAGAGCTGGACTTCTTATGGCCTTCCCAGTCCTTCACCCTTGTTTCTCGTGACAGAGTTGTGCCAGTCTCCCAAACATATGGGCATTAGTCCCAATTAACAGGGGAACCCCATCATACAGTCCAGTAGGGGGACACACTAAAGCCAGTGTCTTGACTTGCTCCTCTACACCAGTTACAGATGCAGGAAATGACAACCAGAGGCAGACATATCCTAGACAGGGATAAGACTTGTCACTCAGCCCCCACACATGTTGGCCTTCCAGGGATTGTAATGGCACAGCAGATAAGTGTTTGTCATACCAGTCCAGAAATACAGTGGTCACTTGCGACCCACTGTCAAAGACAGTCTGAGTAGACACACCGTTCACTTTCACTCTTGTTTCTATTGAAGGGCCCACTATTTTGGACCAGTCTGGAGAGGCCGTAGCAGAGGTCCGGACAGATGATTTAGCCACAAAGAAATTTGACTTAGTATTCCTTGAACCCACACTGCAGCCATTTCAGGCACCCCTCAGCCACTGATTTGCTTTTCGAAGCTCCCCTTGGAGTCTGTTTGCTACCTTTTCTAAGTCTTTCTGAGACCGGCATTCTCTCTTCATATGGCCATCCTTCCCACAGTTGTGACAAATGATGGACTCCTGGGTCATCCTTGGGGAGAACATTGCATAAGGGACTGGAGCAGTAGCAAGGGGTCGGGGTCCTGTATCTGCTTGCAGTGGTGAGAGTGGTGCAACGTGTCTTAACAGTTCCTTTAGGGTGACAGTCAATTCTTTGATTTCAGCCTGGGAGCTACCCTCGGTAGAGGATGCCTGAGGGTGCACCCCAACCCCCATGGCAGTCACGTACTGTGAGGAACCAGAATCTTGTTCCATGGGGGGAACCTTTGCAGAGGCACCTGCCTTCAACTCTAAGACTTCTTTTAGTAGCTCGACTTTCAAAAACTGGGCCCAAGGCAGGAAGTTCTCTGCATTCTCAGAGTGCTTGTTAGGCCGACCTTTGCCCCTGAACCCCACTTGGCCGATCACTCTCGGTCACTTGTGCAGTAGCAGCAGATATTGGTGCAATTTCCCCATGGGGTCACCTTAGCTCAACCCCCCGAATTTCTTTCATTAGCTCGTCACAGGAGGGGGCGATTCCAGTCAGTTGGCGAGGCGCAGCTGAAGCAATAACAATTCTGAAAACGGAGCAGACATAAGGATCCGGTCCAGCCTAGTTCAATCTAATTCATTTGATGGCAAACTACCCTTTCTGAGGCAGTCTTGCAGCAGCTTTTGAAGCCGAGGTACATACACAGACAATGGATCCCTTGAGTACTGCTGGGCATTTCTTATTCTCCACCACACATCCTCATCTGAATCTGGGCCCCCATACACATTCTCCAATGCTCCAAGATAGTCCTACGCCATTGCTTCGGGGTTATTGGCCCACTTAGCACGGATAGTAGCCAGGGCAAGACCCCGGAGGCTCTCACTCAACCTCTTTCATTTCTCTGCTTCTGAGCAT
This sequence comes from Neoceratodus forsteri, assembly GCA_016271365.2. Lineage (NCBI taxonomy): Eukaryota > Metazoa > Chordata > Ceratodontiformes > Ceratodontidae > Neoceratodus > Neoceratodus forsteri. The sequence goes on from CM057453.1 coordinate 33,712,929, forward strand.
TGCCATTCAAGTACTAGTGGGGCAACATAGTCTATCCAGGTCTCCCAGTCATCCTCCCCCTGGGGAGTGGGGAGGGTGCCCAAGAAGATTCTCAACCTTCGGTAGGAGTCGTGACTAATGGCAGGTACAGATATAGGGGCCAGCACTGGCATGGGCGCAGAAGGTGGGGGGTAGTAACAGGTGCTGGAGTGGGAGGGGGTGTTGGTGAAGGGACACCCCCCAGGTGACAGGAATAGTTTCTTAAAGTCCTCTACGGTTTTCCCTTCCTCCAGCAACATCTTAGCAAATTTCTCCTCAAAAGTCTCAGATAACAGTGGGAGTTCATCCTCCCCAGGGTCTTTACTGTCTTTTGTTATCACTCTTCAGGCGGCTGAGGCCCCATCTGAGGCAATAGTCTGTGGCACTTTAGAACTGTCAACCAGGCCACTACACTACTAAGGCCCTGAAAGTTTGGGTGATCAAATCAGCCTGTCGACCCAGCACCATAGGGTTTTTTAAACACTCAACTTTGGAGAGTACTCCCTCTACTATGTCATTACTGGTACCCAGGGGAATATCCAGTATAGCATTTTGGGGGTCGAGCCCCTGCCCAGTACACCACCACACCAACTGGTGTACAGCCACTTCTGTTGGAGTAGCCATTTATGTTTGATAACAATTCGTAATTTCGGCCAATAGCAGGCACAAAATCCTAGCGGTGAGCCTCCACGATGTAACCCCTAGGTGGTGCTATCCCAAGGGCTACTACCCCTGCCTGTTTGGCTAATAACAGGTTAAGGGGCCTAGGTTCTGTAATGGGTGCCTCCACCCGAAGGTCAGGGTTGGTAGTGGTCAAACTAGCCTGGGCACAGCCCTTGGGGACACTGTAACCCCCCTCATTCCCCATTAGTGGCCAAAACAGAACACAGTTATCACTTTCACCATACCCCTGATACACTTTGTAAGTACCCACACTGGTTGCACTTACCGCCAGGGCTGGCTCCTCTGGTTCGACTCTGGTTCGACCCTGGGGACCCCATGTAAAACAAGGTTAAACAGAGCAGACAGCAACAGTACAGTACTTTTAACACAAACTGGAACCACAGTCAGTTTAAATGCAGAAAAAGTAAGATCTGATTCATTCAGGGGACGTGAACAAGGAAGGGGCGTAATCAGGATGATTGACTTATAAGCTACATTAATAAAACAGTTATGCATGCAGTTCAGAACTCCCCACACAGTCACACACTCTAGGTACCCAGGTAGTAGGCAGATGGGCTAGCCAGGATCGTTGCCGGGGGTAGGTTGGCGTCGCAGCTGGTTGGGGCCCTGTGATAGAAAAACAACATGCACTACACACTATTTGTAATCTGGAGCCTGATGGCTCAGTTTGTGAATAAAGAGAAATAACCAAGAAATCAGATGACACACTTAGATTATATTGTAGGTGCAGGGAGCTACCCTAATAGTAACTCACGGTACCCAAGACTGGACACAGGATGGACAAAATTTGAGATAGCTGGTGGTTGGTCTGGATTGCCAGGAGAAGCAGGGCCCACACGATTTCACCGAGGCGTCATTCCCGTTCAAGCATGGAACAGGGGGCTGATCCCCAGGCAGGTCTCTCGTCGATGGCTTTTCTCTGTGCAGTAGGGTAGTCTGGCAAGGCCCTCGTGGCAAGGCCCAGCCGCATGGAGTTAACCACGGATTCAGTCTGTTTGAGCTGGATACAGCTACCAGCAAGCAGGACACAGTTCACACAGTGGGGAAACAAATCACGACCCACTTTCAATACACAGCACATTTATATGCAAAGGATTCTACAGTACCAGGCAATTCTTCTTCGGTCCCAGTCGCACTGTTCTCTGCACAAGTCAGAAGTTCTGAAGTGAATGGGACTTCTGGCAGGTCGATCACATTCAGCACAATCTTCGGTCCTCTTCAGCTTGAGTCTGGTCCCACTTCAGTAGCTTACTTTAATCACACACACTCGGATTTAGTCCGAAAATAATTATTTCTCCCTCTCAGAGCAGTAGTCAGACTTGTAGGCCAGGAATCAGGCCTTTCCACAGTTCTCCTACACGACAACTTCGCAGACGGCTGCTCGAGACTCTACTGAGCTGTTGCTCCTACAGGTTTCAACTTAGATCTGGCCTGCCAGCAGACTGCTCGGGGACTTTCCCTCAGATCCACAAAGTTCGTTTGGCTGATTCTACTGTCAGTCAAAGCAAGAGCTCCCCCTTCAGTTACAAAAAGGCGCCAACAGCCCAAAACTACAATTCCTACAGATTTTGACTCCAGAGAGCTCCTGTAGTCCGACTCCATTCTGGGTCCCATCAGTACTGAATGGCCCAATTCGTCAGTCCCGGGCCAAAATGGTGTAGACAAACAAAACAGTCCTTGCTGCAAAGAAGGCTGGTTAGAACAAACTACATTATCATTATTACTCTGAATTATTTTCAGCAAATAGTTACATCCTTTAACAGAGCTCCCTTTGCACAATTAGCGATGGCAGAAATGGAGCTATTTCTCAGCAGTCCGGGCGGGACTCAAGCATGAAAACACTTAGTCACCCTCCAGATTAATATTACTGCAAACTAGGCAGCTCTTAAAGTGACAGCACATAGAGGCTCCACAGGCATTCTTTAGCAACACCATTTAAACTGCTAAACGCAGAACACCAGCCTGGCAGTGAGCATTTAGGCAAGCTCAAGGAAGACTTTTTGGGAACCCCCATTTGTAGGGGGGTTAAACCTTATTTCATCAGGCAGAGCTACATTCCCTGCAGGCCAAGCCATGCCTCCCTGAGGACCAGCACATGATCTTATCTCCTTTGCCCAATAATTTCAGGTTGGGTGCTTGTGTACTGCCTGGGATTTCCTGCAGCTGCTGGGGTACATGGCATCCTGCACCAGTGTGGCCCAGTGGGCTCACTGGTGTTTGTGGCACCTGCAATGGGAGTTGGGCCGACAGTGGTCCCAGCACCCAGGAAACTTGGACCAGCTGGTCACTGTGACCCAGCCGATGTGGGATGCCATCCAGTGGTGGCTGATCCTCAGACATCTGCAGGAGGGAGACCCATTTGTCTGCCCAGAACTGACCATCACTCTCACAATGGATGCGTCTCTAGTGGGGGGGGGGACACCTCGGGGACCACAGGGTCTATGGTTTCTGGTCAACCAAGGAGTACTGTCACCACATCAGTCTGCTGGAGCTCCATGCAGTGCAGCTAGTCCTGACAGAATTAATTCCGTTGGTCAGGAGTCTGGCCATGCAAATCCAGATGGACAACACCATGACCATGTTCTACCTGAACAGGTAGGACGGCACATACTCCATTTCCTTGAGTAGGCAGGCCCTCCACACCTGAACCTCGTGTGCAGTCTGGTTGCAAATCTCCTGGCAATTCATGTCGCCAGAGCGGATAGTCAGTTGGCAGATGCTCTCAGCCGGGTGTGAGAGATGTCGCATGAGTGGTGAGTGGTCCCTACATCAGGAGGTGGTGAACCACCTGTTCTCCCTGTGGGGCACGTTTCTACTGGACTTGTTTGTCTCCTGGCAGAATGCAAAACTGAGGCTGGTTTGTACCCATCTCCCATAGTCTGGAATATGGTTGGGTATGCCTTTGTGCGAGGCTCTGGACTCCAGGCCTTGTGTACGCCTCTCCTTTCTTCTTCTTCCTATCCACAAAATAGTGGTCAAGGACAACAAGTACAAGGTACAGATAAACCCAACAGCTCCAAACTGGCTGCAGCAGTTTTGGTACCTAGATCTGCTCAGTCTCAGCAGCAGACCTCTGGAACCATTGCCTTTTGGCCCGGATCTGCTGACCAGATAACAGGGTAATGCCCTATGCCTTGACTTTCACATAGGTGATGGAAGGATCTGAAAAGTGGTAGGGCCAGGGTTGTAAGCAGTAACTTCTCTCACCCCCCCCCCCAAGTTGAGTGGGTTCATCCACATCCGTATTTTGTTCTCAATCAAATTTGTAACATGTGGACTAACACTCCATCACCACCAACAGCATATAGCATCACACTGTGCCTAGTTCCTTGCTACCATGATGCCCCCAGAAGGCCTGGTCCTTCATTTTCATTTTTAAAGTTTGACCACTGTACCTTAACTCAGTTTATCATGAACCTAGCCTGCCTCCTCCAAGCTACTAAGGCATTCACTTTCCAAAATTCTGATTACGCTTTGAAAGCCACAAAGGGTGTGATTAGTAAGTAACACCATTTACTGCACATGCAGTGTTTTAAAGGCACAGTCCTTCAGAGTAATACAGGAACAAGACTGCAAAAACTGATAGTGGCAGGCCCTCCCACCTATGAAAGTGGAAGGGCCATGGCCATAGTGCCCCCCCCCCATTCTGGCACCTAAGGACCTCCAGTCCCTGCACCTCACAGCCTGGTTTCTGAGCAGCTAGAGTGCCAGACTTGGGTCTTTCGGGGGATCTGCTCCACATTGTAGAGCCCTCCTGAAAAAAGTTGCCTCGCTGATGCAACACCTTCAAATGGAAAAGATTTTCCATTTGGTGTCAGGACAAGGAGCTTAATCCCTCTGTCTGCCCTGTAGCTAGTATCCTTGACTACTTCTTGTCCCTTTCCCAGCTGGGGCTGCAAGCAACACCCTCAAGGTGCACCTGACAGCTATCGCTGCATACTGGGCATGGGCTGGTATGTCAGCACTGGCCCAGGATAATATGGTTAAGTGCTTTTTCAAGGGCCTGGACCACCTGTCCCCTCTTTTGCATGAACTGCCTCTATCATGGGACCAGTTGCTGGTATTGGCTATATTCATGGGTGAGCCTTTTGAGCCAGTGCACAGGTGTGAGATGTCACACCTGTCATGGAAGTTGGCCTCCCTGGTGGCCATCACGTCAGCCAAAAAGATAAGTGAGCTCCAGGCGCTATCAGTGGAGTCTTCATATCTGATCTTCCACAGGGACAAGGTCATCCTTCGTCCCCACCCGAAGTTCCTCCCAAAGTTGTATCAGAGTTCCACCTTAACCAGGTGAAGAATCTTCTGGTATATTTTACCAATCCATCTTTGTGGGTCAACCATAGGTTCCACACTCTGGACCTGTGGAAGGTGCTCTCTTACTACTGTATGTAGCGTGTATGGCTGGAGTTTGGGTTAAGGCAGGCTAGCTCTTTCTAACATACACTGAAGCCATGCCTGGAAGACTGGTAGTTAAGCAGATGATTGTCAGGTGGATCACATCCTGCATTTACCTCTGCTATAGGCTGACTGGTATGGTGCCTCCCGTAGAGCTTAGGGTTGATTCCACCAGACATATCTCTGCCTCGGTGGCTGCTTCTAGGGACATCCCTATCCAGCAGATCTGCATGGCTGCTACCTGGAAGTCAGCACACAACTTCATTTCCCATTACAGCATTGACTTTGAGTCTGTTCAGGGTGCTGCATTTGGGATCTCGGTTTTCCATTCTCTGTTCGACAAGTAGGGGTGCGTGCATTGCCCCTTCTTCCCAGAGAATGGCTGGAAATCTGCCAATGTATGGATGGTGAACTATATCCACACTATAAGAAAAATAGGTTACACACCTGAAACTGTAGTTCTAGGAGCGGTATATAGTTGACATCCACACTTGCCTCCCTTGGCATGTGGCACACAGATCTCTGTTTCCAGCATGCAAGATCTGACATCATGGAGTAGAGCAGGAGGATATACTGCCTAAGTGGTGGGAGGCGCTTAAATTAAAGACTTTCCAATGAATCAGCACTTCCAATGGAACAGCCAATGTGTGGACATGAGCTATATACCATTCCTAGAACTACTGTTACAGATGAATAATCTATTCTTTATCTGGTTCCCGATCGGTTCAAGGAACTGGAGAAGGTCACTCTTAAAACACATTTCCCATCTTGAGAGAACCGACTGAAAATCTCTCAGTATGCATAAAAAATGCAACCTTGATAAGAAAAGCACTTTTCCTAATATTAGATTTGATTTCTGTTTTTAAAGGGACACCGTCGGCATTGCTAAGCAATTTCTGCCCATCTTTTACCAGCTTGCCGCGAGCCACAGACTTGGCAACTAAGTCTGTAGAATGCCCCATCACATAAAGTTATTTAGCATTATTACCTTTTTAAGACATTTTTCTAATAATGTTCAGACCGAGTGGTCTTCACCTATTCTAGCACCCTCACCAGGAAAACGTATCACATCTACTTTGACATGCATCCCTCTAATGGCGCCATCAAGCACTCAACTGGTGCGTAATGCTGCAAATCTTTTTCCAGGGGCATAGCAAATAAAGGATTGCATCCAACAGAGTTGCTGCTGCTGAACAACACTGTCTGGTTCTTTTATTAAAATGAGCACTGATAGTGATAGTAATCAACATGGAAAAAGAGAGCCGAGAATCTGCACATGTGCATTAGCACAAGTCTGCTGTGATGCTGTCTCATCCTTTCTATAAATGTTTTTAATAAATACATTGGATCCAGATAACCCAGAGTGGTTTTTGCTTATACGTGGCAGCCTTGGCATAGATTTTTTATGCAAACCTATACAGGGCTGAGCCTGCGGTCCCGGGGGTGACGTGGCCTTCATAAACAAGTTAGGACTCCCCAAGGTGACAGAGGAGTAGAACACTGCGTTGACAGGTCCAGTTTCTGGAAGTGAGATCTCTCAAGCCATTACCAGGCTGAAAACAGGGAAATGTCCAGGAATTGATGGACTGTGGGGAGAATTGTATAAACAGTTCCAGGCTGCAGTCCCACCCATTCTGCAGATAGCATTTTTAGCAGCCCTTCAGGAAGAGGGGAAATCGCCCTCTCAGACTCAGGCTATATTATCAGTGATACCCAAACCTGGCAAGGGCCCTTTAATTGTGCTTCAAACAGGCTTATCTCAGTTTTAAACATAGATTACAAAATGTTGATACCTATTCTTACTCATAGGTTAGAGGCTATCATACCACACCTCATTCATATGGATCAAGTGGGCTTTGTCTCAGGGCACCAGGCTCTGGATAATATCTGTAGAACAGGTCCTCTGGTAGACCACTGAAATAAGCGTCACCACCCAGCCATTCTCATGAGTCTGGATGTGCAGAAGGCCTTTGATAAGGTCTCTTGGGACTTGCTCAGGGCAGGCCTTGCCGAGTTTGGTTTTGCAGAGGCGTTCATTGATTATATAGACACAATACACACTGCACCTTCTGCCTACAGCACAGCAAATGGACAGATTTCCCCCCAGTTTCTCCCTAAGGAGGAGCTCCCCTCAGGGTTGCCCCCTACCCTGATCCTTTTAGCTCTGTATATAGAGCCCCTGGTGCAGAGTATTAGATTGAACCATGACATCACAGGAATATATCTGGAGGGTACTAAATATAAGCGCACGCTCTATGCAGATGATGTTCTTTTAAAGTTGGAGCACCCAGAAACTTCTTACTGTAATGTGATGTTGGAAATCACAACCTATTCCAGACACTGTGGGTATACTTTAAATATGAAATAAGACAGAGGTGCTGTTTTCTCCCTATTTGCAAAATGCCTACCCGATGAGGTGGGATATGTCAAGGTTGAAATACCTTAGCATTCAGAGAACACTGTCTTCTCACTCTCTTTGAGGAAAATTATCTTCCCCTTATTAAAGAACTTACTGCTGACCTTAAGAGATGGACAGTTCTACTCCTCTCCTTTATTTCTAGAATAAAGGCTATTAAGATGAAAGTCCTTCTGAGATATTTATACCTTTTTCAGTGTGTTCCTTTTGCGGTCCCATTAAAAGTTCTGGTTGGGTGGCAGTGACAGCTTCTACATTTTATCTGGCGGGAGCTAGGTCTCAAATTTGGAGCTTAACACTTGGACGGTGTTAGATTTTGGATTTTTGTACCATAATATTAGACCTGAGGTTTTTCTTACCATTTTACATTTCCCAATAATAATATCATAAGACTAAAAATAAGAATCAAATGAAAGTACAATTTTATTCTGAGGGTTCAAGGATTCAGGCAAACACACATGGATGTTTCAATGTAACGTTTCTATTCCTAGACCGTCACATTGCAACATATACAGACATAGAACATAAAAGAAATTTTTGTGTTTATATCTAAATTACCTTACCATCTAGACTTAACAGATGTAATCCTGAATTAAATATTCATACTTACACCTGTGTCAAAATGGTTGAGATTTTTCTGACATTTTCATAATGCACCATGTGACAAGGAAGAGATAAAACCTCTCGGCTCATATTCACTAAGGTTTGCCTATGTGACGCAAACAAGATGCTTTCTCATGAGAACCAGGCTTGATCAGCATTCTATTAGTTACCAGTTTCTTACCCAAAACATGTTTGGACTAGGTTGTTATGATGTTACACTTAGTATGACGTGCAGGACCTTGCATCCAATCCCATCTCTAAGGTATACAGTTCCCCCTAAAGTTAGACACCAGGTGGCTATGCTTAGACTAATAGCAGAATAATACGTGAGAAGCAGATAAAACATTAGTCTTAGGCCATGCCCAGACATTGCATAAGCAGATAACACATTGTGAATCCTTGAAACTCCAGCAGTTTTAGCCTGACAACTTAAGGATTTTATTTTAAATTTTAATTCTAGATTAACCCCTTAATGATGTAATCTGCCTATAGTGTATGAAAGAGTATTGGTTTCAGATACTAATGCAGTTTCTAGAGAATAATGGATAGGCAACTGTGTGTTATGGATTTTTTTACATACCCGAGGTGTGTCATGACCCATAAACCTCATCACCACTGAGAGTGTGTAAAAAAAAATCTATAACAACACAGTTAACTGTCTATCTTTTATTTTTTTATAATTACTGGTACAAGGAGTTTGCTCAGTGTGTCTGTCCCCTACCTACACACACACACACACACACACACACACACACATACATATACACACTCTCTCTTTCCCTTTCCCCCTACTTTTTTTCTAAAAGTGTCAGTCATGGCTGATACTGGGGTCCGTCATGGATTTTACTCAGAGTCGGTGCGTCTATCGATCCAGGGACACAGTGGGATCAATCAGATAATTATTTTCTCTTTGAAAGGCAGGATCAACCAGATAAAGAATAACAAAATGAAAATGGAGAGGGTGAAAAGTGGCTCATCAGTAAATAGAAAACTGAACCACCATTTTTGAAGCACCGTTTAGCCCGCGCACGAGCAGTGCGTGAGCTAATGAAATGGTGTGATATGCGTGACTGACACACAAAGTTTACTGCTGGTGAAAAAAAGTTTAGTGAACACCATAATACCTGTAACCTGATTTCAGGTTATTATGGCATTGGACACTACTCATAATCCAGTTATTAAATAGGGTCACCAGTAATTATATTAATATAATGCCCTTATTGATATGTAGTTATGCTACTAAAATGCTCATGCTAATAATATGCTCAAAGTAATAAACATCCACACGCACAATGTTTAAATGTGAAGCCTAGCTACACAGTGTTTGTAGACACACTCTGCTTATGAATCTAACTAACATACTAACATACTAAAATGCCAGCAGAATAGACCTAACAGTCTTTCATGTCTGCTCGTTTGGTCAGCCCCCACCCTGGGAGTTGACCTTACTGCCCCCCTCTCCCTCTCTGGCTTCTCCCTTCCCAGTCCCAGATATTCTCGCTGCACTAGGTTTTGCTTCCAGAACCCTTCCCCCTGTACCTGTCCCACCCCCTCTTGAACCCCTCCACCATTTCTGCCTCCACCAGCCCTCGGGCAGCGCATTCCATGGCTCCACCACCCTCTCAGTGAAGTAGTACCTCCTCCTTTCTCCCCTGAATCTCCCCCCCTCCAACTTCCACCCATGCCCTCTAGTTGCCCCCTCTTCCTTCGGAGCACCCTGACTGCTCCTCTATTTATCCCCTTCATGTACCTGAAGACCTCTATCATGTCCCCCGGTCCCTTCTCTCTTCCAATGTGTACATATTTAGCTCTTCGTGCCTCTCGCCATAGGTCCTATCCCCCAAGCCCCAAATCATTTTGGTTGCCCTCCTCTGGACCCTCTCCAGGAGTTCAATGTCCCCTCTTTAAATGTGGCCTCCAAAACTGCACGCAGTACTCAAGGTGCGGCCTCACCAAGCAGTTATACAGTGGGAGTATCACTTCCCTCCTTCTGGAGGTGAGCCCTCTAGCGATGCATCCAAGCATCCTGTTGGCCTTTGCCACTGCCCTCCTACAAGTCTCCGAGTTGTTCATCTTGACATCCACCACCACCCCCAGGTCCCTCTCTGCCATCGAGACTTATAGCATTTCCCCCCCAGGGTGTACACTTGGCCCAGGTTTCTAGCTCCCAGGTGCAGTACCTTGCTGTTCCCTGCATTGAACCTCAGCTTCTGCTTTCTAGACCACCTTTCCAGAGCCTCCAGGTTCCCCTGTAGGGCCACCTTCCCCTCCTCCCCATCCACCACTGCCCCCAGTTTTGAGTCATCCGCAAAGAGACTCATCTCACTCCTGATACCCTTCCTTATGTCAGAGATGTAGGTGTTGAACAGGAGGGTCCCAAGGACCAATCTCTGAGGGACTCCACTAATGACCCTCCTTGAGGATGAGACTATCCCACCAACCATGACCCTCTGGGTCTGGTTCTGGAGCCAATTGCCTATCCATCTGATCATCTGGTTCCCCACCCCCATTTCTCCCAGATTATCCAACAGACGCCTGTGAGGAACAGAGTCAAATGCCTTGCTGAGGTCAAGAAAGAGGACATCCACTGGTCTACCCAGGTCCAAGGCACTCATCACCCAGTCATAGAACTCCACAAGGTTTGTCTGACACAATTTCCCCAGGACTAATCCATGCTGTCTATCATCCAGGCACCCCAACTTTTCCAGGTCCCCCCAGTCTCTCCTTGACAATGCCCTCCATCTCCTTGCCCACCACCAATGTCAGGCTGACGGGCCTGTAGTTCCAAGTCACCTCCCTTGATCCCCCCCTTATGGATAGGCACTATATGTGCCATCTTCCAGTGCTGGGGCACCCACCCTGTCCTCAGAGGGAGATGCTGAAGAGCTCCACCAAGGGTTTCGCCAGGACATCCGCCAGTTCCTTCAGCACTCTGAGATGTAATTTATCTGGCCCTGGTGCTTTCTCCATCTTAAGGGACCTGAGGGCTTCCCTCACTCTCTCTGCTGTGATTTCCACCTCTGCTGCCTTGTCCCCTTGCTTTGCCTTCCCCCCACTCATCAGTGATGCCCCCCCCAGACCTAATAATATGTTCACCAATATTCCCTACTTTGGAACATCTGAGTTTATACGTCAGGTATCTCACCTTAAACTAGAGGTGTCATATGGTACATTTATGTTTCTATTTCAACTTGTGACAGGGTGCATTTGACCTTTGACATATGCAACAGCTACATACTGTATACTGAAAAATAACTGAAGACACAGAAATGCACAGAAAATAAACAATGTTGTTGGGTGCTGGACATAAGCATTAATAAATGGCCACCAACCAAGGGTTGGTAAATTATTAACATTCTTACAGAAAACAGCATTGTCCATGTGTAGAGGAATAAATTCTTCAGCAGTTCAGCCCAACAGAGTTCGTAGTTCAAATGTCGATGGTGGAATCTTGATCATCTTCTGAGGCACGGCAGTGTGGATGTCTTCAAGGTAGGCCAGCTCAGCCTGTATAGTAGTGGCACCATGAAAAGCAAAAACTTGGAGACCTGACCAAACAACACAATCATGTCCTTTTCCTCCATAAGCAGAATGCACGTGCAGATTTTGTGTCCATACTTCAGTTTGCAAGTGACAGTTTGTAGCTTTGTCAGCGATGCCGCAAGGAAAGCGATTTCCCAATGCAATATCATACATACATTTCATATGCTAGTACAACATGAAAGATCTGGCCCAACCCATTTGTTATGCACCTGTGTGATGGAGATCAGAGCAGGCACAAGCTGTATATGATAAGGGTACTCCATCTTACCCACATTGAAACAAGAGGCACCATGGGTGAGCTGTTATTACATACACATTCATATCCAGCAAAATACACTCTGGTCATTTTTTTTTGGTTTAAAGGCACACAGTAGCATTAGTGTGTTTCACAGTGTATAAGAATTTCTGCAACACAGTAGTATCTGTAAAAGCAGGAAGTTTACCTGTCTCAGAAGGTATCTTGTAGTCTGTTTAGAACTGATGCATTGTATGCTATCTCAAACCTCATGTTTCTTTTATACATATTATTAGCTTTTACATTACTAAGTGTCATGCAATATTTCGTCCATGTTAACAATAGTTTTAAAGTGTTCATCTAAAAGTCCCTCTCTAATGTGTACTTCTTTGTCTAATACTTCTTTTCTCTCAACATACTTTCAAAGTTTATTTGGTGTTCTTTTATTGCTTCTAAGTCCATGCTGTTTCAAACCCCCACAACCTAAACCCAGTGTACCAGTATTATCTCCCCATAAATGTCTCCTCCCCCTTTTTAAACCTTTACCCGGTTGTGGCAGTAACTGTAGAGGCTCAAATCTAATATTTCTATTTCTAAAATTATTCCACATATCAGTAATAAAAACATGATATAATTATTAAAATGTTGAGGGCAAACATATTTTGGCTATTCAATACTAGACAAGTTTAACAAAACAGATACATTCACATTGTATATTGTTATAAACACAGTTTTTTTTTCAGTTTCTGATAAATGTACCCATTCTCTGGTGCAGGTGTTGTAGAATTTTCAAAAAACAATCATTTATTTTATGCAACAGAAGAACCATGACTTATATTAATAAAATTATCAAGGCTCAAGGTGATTTTAACCCTGATAACTTTCTTTGTTAAAAATACTTTGTAGAATAAGCTGCTGTGGATAGGAAATGCATGAGTAATTGCCTATAATAACTGGTTCCACATGTGGAATGTTGACAATCTGGATAATTTCAGACTGGTATGTCACATTTTTCTAGTGCTGACTAGCACTCTAAATATTTTATATCATATATCCCCATGCTATAGCATTATTAATACCCTGTTTGTTATACATTATGAGGTCATCATAATGCCAGTCTGGGTGTGTGAGGTAAAATGTAACCATACTGCCTTTTTCTTTGTCCCATTTGCAGGACCTGAGTTGTTCCTGGGTACAGGAATCCTCCCATTAGGTCTTGCAAAACAGGTGCAAAGTTGACACTTGGCACACTAGGCAATTACTGTTAAACTTTTCTTCTGCTGGGCCTTGCCTGCCACAGTATTATTGTATATGATCTGTGATTTCTGGCAGCCCAAGGTATAAGGTGAAATATCCACATATGCTTGTGAAGCCCTTTTGCCACGGGCAGTACTGGATCCTTCATTTTGGTGATGTATCAGCAACAATTTTTCCTGCAAAAAGTGTTTTGAAAGATAAAAGCTTAAGATTTGCTAATTACCAAATTTCTTTAATTGCATTAAATGAAAACAGTTAATATGGGCATTCCCCACTTAAAGAACACTTCTTTTAATTTCTGCAACAAGGGTTACACAAAGCTTACAATTCTTACCCCTGCTCCATTTCAGGTGGTACTGGAGCAAACAAAGCCTGCCGAGGCACTGCTCACTGCTGTTTGCCTACTGGATAGCAGTCCAAATGTGGACAGCACTACTGGGGAGTAACCCACAATATATAGGGCCCATTGGAAAAATAAAGACTTAGCAGAGGATATGCCAACACTCCTCCTGGCCAGGCTCTTCTAAGTTAGAGGTAACATGACAGTGGAACTTAGGGGTATAGCCACCATCGTGGAGGACTAGAAAAGGGAGACCAGGGAGGTTAATCTTAGAAAGGCTTTATGGTTATACTGATGGATAGCTTGGGTTCCCAACTTCAGATCAGCTCACATTGATCCCTGGTTCCACAGGCAAGTTATGGGAGAGTTTCAAGCCCCTTGGCAAATGGTTTCAACACCTTGGCAAATTTTGAGGGGATAGATAGATAGATAGATAGATAGATAGATAGATACAGATAGATAGATAGATAGATAGATAGATAGATAGATAGATAGATAGATAGACAGATACAGATAGATAGACAGACAGGCAGATACAGCTAGACAGACAGATACAGATCGTTAGATAGCTAGATAGATACAGATAGATAGAGTTGCCTTATTGTTTTTTGTGGGGGCAGGGTGCAGCAATGTAGCTGCCACCCCACCACTCACCCACCACCCTGAGCTAACCCTACCTTTATATGTACCTGAGTCATACAGCTTCCTGCATTTCCTTAAGGGGGTACCTGAGTAGTACAACTTCCTATATATTCTGAAGGGGAAACAGCCTGCTCCTTTACATAACACTACTACCAGGGAGCAGGACAGAACCCCTTGCAGACAAGAGAAGACACCAGGAAGTACACAGCTTGGAGTGAGAGAAGTGTTTTTTTTTTTCTTTTTGTTTTGGTGTAGTTGGGGTTAAAATGTGTTTCAGCTGCAGCAACGCTGGGGAGGAGCTGATCACTACTTGGACTACAAGCTGATGGTAAGACTATTTTTGGGCGTATCTGTCTGTGGGGGGTGAGAACAAAGGTGCAGCATCTCAATCTGTAGTGGGTAAAAAACTTATAGATAGCGCTGTTTTATGCTTCTTTGCAGTGTAACAGTTGGTAAGGTATTTTTAGGTGGGGACTAAACTGTTAAAAATAAAGAGAAAAATAAGAGAAAACAAAAATTATGGCTAGTACTGTAGTTTCCAGTTAGTACTGTAGTGGTACTGTCTTACGCTTTGTTGCAAGCACAGTTGGTATTGCATTTTTAGTTAGGGTTTGGGCTGGTAGGTAACCTAAGATAGAACTGTATTTTCTAGTTAGAACTGTATTTTCTAGATAGCACTGTTTAACATGGGTAGAATAGTGGGCTGCAATGGATGTGGGGCAGCAGTTTGGATGAACATATTGTGGAAGCTAGGAGGGTGTCCAATCTTTCGCAGGCTGAGAAGTCTCAAGGAAGAAGTGCTGTGGCTTGGGAGGGAGTTGGAGAGGATGAGGGGAGTGGGGAGATAATCTAGGGCAAGAGGGCATCCCCAAGGGAGTATCATGAGGATACAACATGGGAGGTACATTGGATCGTGGGACGGGGTGGAGAGGGGGTGTGGGAGCAAAACAAACAAGGGGTCTAACACTGGAGGGAAGGCTCAAGTCAGGAAGGAGGAACCAAGGCACAGCAATGCAGAGGGGGCAGGTAATAGGTTTGAGGTGCTGGCGACATTGATGTAGGAGAAGGGGGTAAGGGATACCCAGGAGGGGCAAGAGAGGGAAAGGCAGGGGAATGCACAAGGGACTGTAGCCAGTCTAAGAGGTGGCAGGGGTGAAGGGGTGAGGGACACAGCTGGAGGGACAGTAGAAGGGATCCAGGATCCAGGGGAGCAGAGCAAGGTGTATAGAGAAGACATCAGGGCATAGCAGCTGTGGCAGTGGAGAATACTGATGGGTGAAAGGCAACAGGGACAGATGGGGGAACTGTGTGCAGGAGGAGTAGTTGGGCAGGACAGGAATGGCGGCGGAAACAAGTGGGAGGATTTATGTGCTGGAGGAGGAGTCAGGCAGGAGACAAACGGTGACAGGGACAGATAGGGGAATTCTGTGCTGGAGGAGGAGGAGTCAGACAGGAGGGGAAAGGAGGAGGGGAAGTAGGCAGATGGAAATATGGGGGGAATACTAGTGCTGGGAGATTCAATACTAAGGAATGGGTAAGGTGGGGTAGAAAGGGGGAAGGCATAGTCATATATGGGTGGAGGCCATGCCAGGGATGACAGCTGAAAGAGTGGGACAATTTGTCCTGAAATATGCTAGAAGGGGAAGGGCGAGACCTCATTTAATTTTACATCTGGGGACAAATGACCTGGCTGATAGTACATTAGAGGAAGTCCAAAAGAGGTCTGAGGAGCTGGGAACTTTGTGCGAGGGGGAGGGTAGATCAGTAATTTTTTCTAAGGTATTGCCAGTGCCTTAGATGAACACAGCTAAAAAACGAAGGATCATGGAATTTAATGAACGGTTGGGCAAATGGTGTCACACCAAAGCGTATGGGTTAGTGGGAGGGTGGGGAAAAACCTGGGAGGACAGTAGTCTATACGTGAAGGATAGACTTCACCTAAATGAAGAGGGCAAGAAGGTGCTGAAATAGAAGCTTGGGGAGTAATTTGAAGTAGCTGAACATTTAAATTAGGAGAGGGGGTGACAGGTGGATAGATGGAGGGCATACAGTGGCCATGAGATGGGATGCAGAACAACTTTACCCCCCTGAACAAGGGCGATGAACTAGGTAGAAGCAATAGAGGGGATGCTGGAAGTGGAGGGCAGAGGGATGGGGAGGGATGGTAAAGGAATGGAAGGTGGTCACCATGAATGCTAGAAGCCTGAAGGATAAAATGAATGACTTACCGGCCCTCATGGTAGAAAGGGAGGTGGACACGGCAGCCATCATGGAAACATGGGCCGCCCGATACCATGACTGGGACCTGGGTGGTGCCAGGGTACAGAATATTCCACAGGGATAGGGAAAACAGGAGGGGGTGAAGTGGCATTATACATGAGGGAGGGGCTAAAGTGCATTGGGGAGAAGGGAGAAACAGAGACATTATGGCTGCTAATTCAGGATTCCAGGAATAGGACTCTTCGCATGGGAGTGGTATACAGGCCACCCTCCCAGACAGAGGAGTTAGACAGGGAACTTGCAAGGCAGATTAGGAGGGCATGTGGGAAAGGGAGTATGGTGGTTGTAGGAGACTTCAACCTGCCGGGGGTAGACTGGGAAACCCCAGCCACCAGCAGTAGAAGGGAGCAGGTACTACTGAACGCCTTTCAGGAAAGCTTCCTGACACAGGTGGTCAGCGAACCAACTGGGGGGGGACAACCTCAACCTAGTGTTCACAAATGGGGAGTTTGTGAGGGATATCAAGGTGGATTAACCACTAGCGGGGAGTGACCATCACTCAGTATGGTTCAGGTTGATTATGGGCAAAGAGGAGTGGCATCCAACGCAAAGGTGCTAGATTTCAGGTGGGCAGATTTTGCAAGGATGGGGGAGGTAGTGAGTGGGTACCTGGCCAGGATCCAGCCTAGTATGGACACAGACCAGAGATGGGAGCTCAATAAGAAGGGGATACTAGAGGCTACCAGTTCCTGTAGCAGGACTCAGCGTAAAAAGGCCAGGGCAAAAAGGCCAAGCTGGATGAGCAGGGGGGTTGTGGAAAAGGTGAGGAGAAAAAGGATGGCCTGTAGGAGATACAGGAAGTCAGGGAGGGGGGAAGATTGGGAGGAGTACCTGCAGGAGGCAAGGGAGGTGACAGGGGCAGTAAGAACAGCAAAAACCACCGAAGAGCTCAGGCTGCTACAAGGCATTAAGGAGGGGAGAGAAGAGTGTCTTCAGGTACATCAGGGAGAAAAGGAGCTGTAAATAACAGATAATAAGAATTAAGAAGGACAGGTGATGGGTAGAGAAGCGGGGAAGGCAGAAGCACTCAAATGACTACTACTGGTCGGTATTTATGAAAGAGAGAGGGGTAGTGCTACCCAAGGGGAGTGGGGGGCAGTAAAGGCTGAGGAGGGAGTAACAGATGCGGTGATCACAGAAGGTAGAGTGCTGGAGGGCTTGAGAGCGCTGAGGGTGGAAAAGGCACCAGGGCCAGATGGCATTCACTCCAGGGTACTAAAGAAGCTAGCAGAGATCCTGGTGGGGCCCTTGGCAGGCCTATTCAATGCCTCACTGAATTCAGGATGCATACTCAAGGATTGGAGGTTGGCTCATGTTGTTTCCCTGCATAAGAGCAGCTCCAAAGATGAACCAGGGAACTGTAGACCAGTAAGTCTCACATCCATCGTGGGGAAGCTAATGGAAACTATGCTGAAGGAGAGGCTGGTGTCCCAGCTGGAGTTCAATGGGCTGCATGACAGTAGACAGCATGGCTTTGTCACAGGCAGATCCTGCCAAACCAACCTAGTAGATTACTATGACTGGGTAACTAAGCAGATGGACAAGGGCCATGCAGTGGATATCCTGTGGACTTCAGGAAGGCATTTGATTCGGTGCCGCATGGAAGACTTGGAATAAAACTTGAAGGCCTAGTGGCAGGAGCAAAAATGGTGGGATGGGTGACAAACTGGCTACAGGGAAGGCAGCAGAGGGTGGTGGTGAAAGTGAAACTCTCATCCCCAAGGGCAGTAATGAGCAGGGTTCCTCAGGGCTCAGTTCTGGGACCAGTGTTATTTGGGATATTTATTGCAGACATTTCCATGGGCATAAAGAGCAGGATTAGCCTTTTTGCTGACAACACCAAGATAGAGGCAGTGGTGGATGACATAGAGGAGTGGCAGACTTTGCATGAAGATCTGAAGCTGGAGACCTGGTTGGACACCTGGCAGCTGGGTTTCAATGCCACAATGTGTAAGGTACTGCATTTTGGGGAAAAAAATCCAAGGAGAAATTACCAACTGGGGGGAGTGCAGCTGGCAGAGACTGAGGAGAAGAAGGATCTGGGGGTGGTCATCACGAGATCAATGAACAACTTGGCACAGTGTAGGAAGGCAGCAGCAAGGGCCAACAAAATGTTGGGTTGCATCGCAAGGGGAATAACGTCGAGGAGTGAGGAGATGATTCTGCTGCTGTATAGATCATTAGTTAGACCTTATTTCAAATACTGCATGCAGTATTGATGCCCTTACCTGAAAAGGGACATTAAATTACTGGAAGGGGTGCAGCGCAGAGCAACTAAGATGATCCAGGGACTCAGGGACTTATTGTATGAGAGTAGGCTAAAGGAGTTGAACATGTACTCACTGGAGGAGAGGAGGGTCAAAGGGGGTATGATTGAGACATTCAAGTGCATGAGAGGGATAAATAAGACTGGTACAGAGGGGCTATTCAGGGTAAGGGTGGGGAGGGGCACTCAAGGCCATGGTATGAAATTGGAGGGGGAAGGTTCAGGAGGGAAATGAGGAGACACTTTTTTACAGAGAGGGTGGTAGCAGGGTGGAATGCATTACCAGCAGAGGTGGTAGCCTGTAAAACAGTGGTCTGTTTCAAAAGGGGCTGGGACAGGGCAAGAGGTAGGATAAAGGGAGGGGGATGTGAGGAGGGAGGGGCAGCTGCAGAATAGGGCTGCTAGCTACAAAATCTAGCAGACTCGATAAATGGCCTTTTTCTGCTGGCAAATTTCATATGTTCAGATAGATAGATAGACAGACAGACAGACAGACAGATAGCTAGCTAGCTATAATTTTTCAACAGAATAAAATGATTAGGACTTATTACAGCCCTGTTTACAAAGTTGTCCTGCATTATACAAAAGGAGATATACAGCTTAGTCAAAATTTGCATAGGTCCAGACAGATACACATAATATGCTCAGTAGACAGTATGTAGGAGGCTTTTTACAGAAGGGATAAGATTTAGTCATATTACACATTATCACATAATACACCATGATTAATACATCATACCCATTTTCTGGAAAATACTTGTCAAAATTCAACAGCAAGTATGGATATCCACTACATTCATATCTATCACAGATCTAAACATTTTCATTGTTGAAGCTTTCCTAATCTCTGCAGACAGTGACCATTATTTTGTTATCCACCAGCTAGTTTTCATCTTCCCAGAAGAATTAAATACTTGTATATGTCAGATTATTTGTGGACATGGGGATACAATACTGAGCACCTTAAAACTAAGTGGGAAGAGTACCTGAATGGCAACACACGCACACATTTATTGGCTCTGCCCCAGGGTACAACCATTTTAGACAGTTGTGAGGGGAGCCATATCTCAGATTCTAAATATTACCTCTGCCCTTACTAATGTGCACTTATTTCTGGGGATGAAGCCCCCGATCTCTAAAGGGTGGTAAAGGTATATACTTCTGGTAAATACTGGTAGCTTGGTAACCAAGGCAATTACCAAGAGATGGTTGCAGCCAGACTCTCCAACTCATGGGGAGTGGGACAAGGTCATGATCAGATACAACAAATGGAAAGTGTAACCTTTTTGGTTCAACAGAGACTCACAGTATATACTAACCACTGGACCCATTGAGAGATACACAGAGTAGACTCAGAAATTGCAGACTCTGAGTAATGGATATAATACAAAAAGCATTAGAACATTGTGGGCTGTGTTATATATTTTGTTATTATATAGAGAATAATGGATAGGCAATTGTGTGTTAAGGATTTTTTTTACACACCTGAGGTGTGTGATAACCCATAAACCTCAAGAGCGAAGCTTGAGAGGTTTATGAGATCATCACACACCAAGGGTGTGTAAAAAAATCCATAAAAACACAGTTGTCTATCCTTTATTTTTTATAATTGCTGGTACAAGGACTGGAACTTCTCTAACTGCTGCTGCCTCAGAGTGTCTCTCTGTCACATATACAGACACATACTCTCTGTCTCACCCTCGCCTCCTCTCCGGTGTGATTTTTTTTTTTACTTACAGTGTTGAATGAGGATCATGCTAAAGTAGCACTATAGACAGCCAGCCATGGCTCGGAGGCTCAAAGCTGATGAAATGCAGGATCAACCAGATAAAAGTTTAAAAAGATAAATAGCAGGGTCAACCAGATAAATATTTTAATAAATAATAATGGTACAGCGGCTCAACTGTAGTAGCACGAAGAGTGAAATGGAAGTCAGTTTGAGGAAAACACCATAATAACAAAATTTTGGGTTATTACTGCATTTGAGCCATAAGAAAAAATTACTCACCTTAGTAATGTTGTTTCTTCTATTGGAGTCTTGCTATATTATGACATATGCAGTGAGTCCCAACCTTCAAACTGCTCCGGAGGTGAAAGAGTTAACTTTCCATGCCAGGCATGGAACTTCCATGCCAGGCTCGAGCTCGGTTGAAACTCTGTCTGTTCTTCAAACTCAAACCGTCAGATCTTTACGAGTTAAACTCACTGAGGTCCTGTGTGGAAGCTGTAAACCTACACTAGCCAACGGGCTACTAAACATAAGAACACATTCTTTGGTCCCAAAACAAAGACTCAAGTCAGGAGACCCAAAAAATGAAAAACACAACACCAAGTTACCCCAAAAAAGGAGGGGTGAAAAAAACAACAAGGTGGGCACCTACTAGGTGTTCAGCACTGCACTGCCCACCCATATCCCAAAAACAGAGGTTCTGAGAGGGGCAGGAGCAGGGGAATCATAATAAAAGACTCCAATGGAAGAAACAACATTACTAAGGTGAGTAATTTTTTCTTCAAACAACATGAAGTCTTGCTATATTATGACATATGCAGACTACAAAGCAGTACCTCCATGGAGGAGGGACAGAACCTACTTGGAAAATAGGCTCTGAAGCACAGCTGTGCCAAACCGAGCATCACTCCTAGCCTGGTTATCAGGGAGTAATGCTTGGTAAAAGTATGAACTGTTTTCCAGGTAGCTGCTTGACATATCTCTAGAATAGGGATGTCCTTGGCAGCAGCCAGGGAAGCAGCTGTACCTCTGGTAGAGTGAGCCCTCAGGCCTGAGGGTGGAACCTTACCCAGTTTTTCATAACAAAATTGGATACAAGAGACAATCCACCTGGCAATGGATCCTTCAGTGGCAGGTTTCCCTTTACCAACCTCACCATAAGTGAGGAACAGTTGGAGGGAGTCAAACCTATGACCCTTGGTACGCTCTATGTCATAGCTAAGGGCTCTTTTGACATCTAAACTGTGCAGCCTCCTCTTGCCAGAGGAGGAGGAATGGTCAATGAAGTACACAGGAAGAGTCATAGATTGATTAAGGTGGAAATCTGAAACCACCTTAGGCAAGAACTTCCTGTTAGTACTGAGGACCACCTTATCTCTATGAAAGGAGATAAAATCAGGCTCCACTGACAAAGCTTGTAATTCACTTATGCGTCTGGCAGAAGTGATGGCTACCAGAAACACAGTTTTCCAAGTCAAGTACTTAAGCTCTGCTGAAGACAAATGCTCAAAAGGGGGTTGCATAAGCTGAGCAATGCAAACATAAGGTCCCAAGCAGGGGCAGGGTCCCTGAATGGAGGGTTGGTGTGAAGCAATCCCTTGAAAAACTTGGAGAATACAGGGTGAACTGAAAGAGAAGAGGGCTTACCTGCTGAAATAAAAGCAGACACAGCTGCCAGATGCACTTTTAGGATAGCTGGTCTCAGCCCCAAGGTATTTAAGTGGACCATGTAATCCAGGACTGTGGGTAAATCAGTAGATTCTGGGGAAATATACTTTCCAGAGTACCATATGGAAAATCTCTTCCTTTTGGAATTATAAGTAGCCCTGGTAGAAGGTTTTCTAGAAGCCTTCAGAATATCCATTACCCCTTGGGAGAGGTGTAAAACAGCAAACTCTAACTCTTCAAGAGCCAGGCCTTGAGATTAAGAGATTTGAGGTTCTGGTACCAAACCCTCCCCTGAGCACAGGTTAACAGGTTGTGATTCCTGGGAAGACAGAGGGGAAGATGGACTGCTAAGGACAGTAGAAGTGGATACCAGGGTTGTCAGGGCCAATCTGGAGCAATCAGGATCATCTTGCAGGGTTGAGATCTGATTTTGACTAGCACTTTGAACAGAAGAGGGAAAGGGGGGAAGCATAGAGAAATTTCCCTTCCCAATTGAGAACTAAGGCATCCAGAGGACTGAGCCCAACACTGGGGCCTGCAGCAAAAAGGGAAGTTGGTGATTGTCTGGGGCTGCAAAAAGATCTATCTGCGGGGTGCCCCATCTGGCAAATACCACCTCCAGGACCAGGGAATCCAGTGACCATTCGTGATGGCCCTGGGAAATCCTGCTGAGAGCATCTACTAGGACATTGCCCTTGCCTGGGAGGTGAACTGCCGTAAGGGAGGTGTTCAGGGAATAAGCCAGAGACCACAACTTCATTGCTTCAGTGCACAAGGCCGTAGACCGAGTGCCCCCTTGCTTGTTGATGTACCACATTGTGGTGGTGTTGTCTGTTCTGACCTGTACAACTTTGTTCTGAACAGATTTGGAAAAAGCCTGAAGTGCTAGAAAAACTGCTCTGAGTTCTAACAGATTGATGTGGAGCAGAGACTCCTGAGGGGACCACAACCCCTGGGTGGTGAGGTCGCCCATGTGAGCTCCCTACCCCAATAGGGATGCATCTGTAGTAAGGATTAAGGAGTGAGACTGAGTGACAAAAGGAACCCCTTGTCTGAGATTGCTCTGATCCTGCCACCACTGTAGGGCCTGGATCAGGGTTTGAGTCAATGGGATCAATTTGGTTAGAGGATCTTTCCTTTGAGACCAAAAGGCTCTCAAGTGGAACTGAATGTCCCTCATCTGAAATCTGGCTCCCTGCACTACTGCTGTAGAAGCAGCCATGTGCCCCTGGGGCTGTAGAAAATGCCTTGCTGGTCGAGACACCTGCAGGGTGAATGAGGAGACCAGAGATACCAGGGTCCTTTCCCTGTCCAAAGGAAGGAAGGAAGGTTCTGGCTTTCTTTGTGTTCAGTTCTGTGCCTATGAAGGTGAGGAGCTGGACAGGCTCTAGAACTGACTTTGAGAGATTCAGAAGGAAACCTAGGGAGGTGAGCAGTTGCTGAGTTATCTGTAGGTGTAACTTGACTTGTTCTGGGGACTGGCCTACTATGAGCCAGTCATCCAGGTAAGGGAAGGGAAGATGGCAATTCTTTGCCTTCTTAGAGAAGCAACTGCTACTGCGAGGCATTTTGTGAATACCCTTGGAGCAGAGGTGAGGCCAAAAGGCATTGTTCTGAACTGGTAATGGCCTGAGGGCAGCTCAAACCTGAGGTACTTTCGATGGGAGCATCTGATGAGAATATGGAAGTAGGCATCCTTGAGGTCCAGGGACGCTAGCCAGTCCCCTGGCCTTAGAGAGGGTAGAATAATTCCCAGAGTCACCATTTTGAATTTTGGTTTTAAAAGGTGCTTGCTTAAGTATCTGAGATCCAGGATGGGCTACCATTCTCCTGTCTTTTTTGGGGTAAGAAAGTACCTGGAGTACAACCATTTGCCCTGGTGTAGGGGTGGAACCCTTTCCACAGCTCTGAGAGCCAGGAGGGAAGAGACCTCTGCCTCTAGGGAAAGTGCCAGTGGAGGATTTGCAAGTGGAAAGGATCTGGTTCTCATCTTTGGAAACTTTTTGAAGCTGAGAACCAGTCCCTGGTTTACTACTTCCAGGACCCACTTGTCTGATGTCAGAGACTCCCAGTCCTGGACAAAGTAAGCCAGCCTGCCCCCTACAGGAAGTTGAGAATCGGCCCTGGCAACCCCATCAGGGTCCCTGCTTGGCAGGGGCTTTGGGCTGAGGGGTGGAAACAGGCCTGCTGGCACCCCTTCTGCCCCTCCCTCTAAAGAACCCCCTCTGGGCATAAGCAGAAGAGGAGGCCTGGGCTTGGTAAAGAGGCCTATGAAAAGGCCTACCCCTGCCCCTGGGATGCTGCCTTTGAAGAATGGCCTGCCTTTCCTTGGCCTGTGCACTCCTATAGGTGGTCCTATACTCATCCATTTTCTTCATGTAATTCTCTGTCTGCTCCCCAAACAGGGAATTACCCACAACAGGAAAATCCATGGCCTTAGTCTGGGTATCCTGTGACAGGCTAGTACATCTGAGCCAAGCCATTCTGCAAAGTGCCACAGATATAGCCATGACTCTTGATGACACATCATTAGAGTCCAATGCAGCATGAAATTGCACCTTGGATGCCCCTTGACAAGCTGGCCAGGGACCTGTTTTGCTAGAGCCATAACAGTATCCCATCTGGATTTCTGATATCTAGCAACATAAGCCATATCATTTGCCTGTCTGAGTCCCAAGGATGCTGCCATGTATTGTTTCTTAGCCATGGCATCAATCTTCCTGGAGTCCTTGAGTGTGGGGTGTGAGGCCAAGGAAATATTTGCCTTGTCACAGGCTGCAGCCTGCACTACCCCAACATGGCTGCATTGTTGTGAAAGGAACTCTGTAACAGAGCCTGACAATGTGTACCTCTTGTCCATTCTCTTATACACAGGAGGTATAGTGTGAGGAGTTTTTAGAATTTTAAAAGTCTGTTTCCCAAAAGATTTATGCAAGGGAATAGACAGTCTCCTAGACTCTGGGATATCCATCATTTCCACATAGTCAGGCTCCTCTTGATCATCCACAGCTTCCTCCATAGGGAGCTGGAGGGTTTCAGCCACTTTTTTATAAAAGATAACATGAGAAGGGGACTCAGAAAGCCTAGGAGGAGACACTCCTGAAGGTCCGTCTGGGGAGATGTCCGGGTCAATGGGCACATCCAGACTTTCAAATCCACATTCACTCTCCTCATACTCCTCTTCCCCCTCCTCCGGTTCATAATATTCCTCTAAATAGTCTTGAACCGGTGGAACCGGCCGAACCGGGTGCTTACCTGATGGCACCGGTTCGGTCGGAACTGGGGAAAGTGACTTTACAATTTGAATCACTTTGGCTATCTCTTCAGCGGTTGGAGAGGAAAGTTTTGGCTCCATACCAGCTGATTTCCTAGTCCTTTTTGCTGGAACCGACCCTTCAGAGTTGGCTCTCCTTTTGCCTGAGGAAGTCTCACCCTGGTCTGAGGGCACTCCCTCTGGTTCGGTTGGAACCGAACTGGGCTGGCCATCCGGGTCAGCGGACTTTTTGGCCTCCTTTTCCCTGAGCCTACCAACTCTCTTTTACAAATCTGGCAGTCTGCATTGAGGTGGTCAACCCCAGACAATAAACACAGGTGGGGGGGGGTCAGCCTTGGCAAAGGCTTCCCCACACACACTGCAGTGTTGAAACCCAGTGGGCCGTTTTTTTCTTTTTGGGTTTCTCAGACATAGTGCCAGTCCTAACCAAACTTACCCATTTATGGCAATCCGCCAGGCAAGACCCTCTTATCGGTTCCCAACCGTGGCATGGGTCATGGAAAAAACCGTAAGAAATTCAATTTTTTTTAGAACCTGTAACCACACTCTAAATGACAGAATAAAATATTTCAAACAACCTGATCGGTTCAAAGCAAACCGATAAACAGTTTACAAGTTCCACACAGAAGATAATTAATGTAAACCTATCTAGTACTCACAAATACCACAGACAGAGCTTGAACCGACCGGTTGCGGTTTAAATTCGGTCGAAAAACCGAGAAAATAATACTTTAACTGACAAAATGAACCGAGCAGAAGGAGAAATCTTTAGAGCGACTGTTCAGTGAGGCGGAGTAAAGAATCTGATGGTTTGAGTTTGAAGAACAACAAACAGCGTTTCAACTGAGCTCGAGCTCAGTGTTCCATGCCTGGCATGGAAAGTTAACTCTTTCACCTCCGGAGCAGTTCGAAGGTTGGGACTCACTGCATATGTCGTAATATAGCAAGACTTCATGTTGTTTGAATAACCCGAAATCCAGTTATTATGGTGTTTCACAGTGCTGATAATCCGGTTGATAAATGGGGTCACCAGTAATTATAGTAGGTATTTTAGATATATGGGGATTCTTATGAATGTCTGTAAACTATAACACTCTGTCTTCCCATCTGTCTTTGGGAATTAGTGTAAAGTACCTTGCATAGACATCTGTATATCTGCTGATCTCTTCTTTAAGCTGTTTGTCTACCATCAAAGACTTACTTATGCTGACACCATGGATGCTGGACTACTGTTTGGTTATTTGTTGTCTTAGAATTTTCATGCACTGTATAGTTATCTTCTGGCACATTCAACATTTTACTATTCAAAGCTTTGTGATACATTAATGTACATCTGGTGCTTTGGATGCACTAAATAAGTATAAAAAAAGAACAAATTACCATAGTAATGTTATTTCTTCTCAGGGATCCATCAGTATGATTATAATCCCTGACCCTGCCTCCCTGTCCAGAACCTGAAAATAGGTTCACACATTAGTTCTTTCATAAGGTTGTTCTAGTATTCTTCATTGCAATACTTATCAATTGTTAAAATGTGGTCACATGTTTGTTTGTTTTTTACTACTGTCTGCCCTAAATTTGGTTGGTGTTTTCCAAAAATGTTAATAAAAATGATTTGAATTTTTTGGTAGCCAGTTAGCTAGTTTTAATGGTCTCAGCTCCCCTAGTTATAGAAACAAATGTGATGTTACAGCACTAGGAGGCTCATGACAACAGTGCAGAATTTGAATCTGAATTCTAAGTTCCTTAATTAGCATAAAGTTCTATCTTTGGGGCATCACACTTTGGCTGGAGGATGATGCTTATTGTGAATCTCATTGGTGGATCCCTGAGAAGAAACAGCATTACTCTGGTGAGTACTTTTTTCTTTTGGAACCAAATGTTTCATTCTGAGGTGATTTTTGTCAATTGGCACTACTGATGGACTTAAAATGAAAATGGGTCCCTACAGGATTTAATAATTATAAATCCTGTCATTTACAATCTTCTGGTGAAGGCAGACCACCACGAGCTGTGCTTTAAGTGTCTGGGTCCTGAGCACAGTTTTGAAAATTGTGATTAATGTAAACATTTTTGTCCTAAACACAAAGGAAAGGGTCTAAATTAAGGGAGTCCAGGTTTTTTACCCTCGCAGTAGTCACTAAATTCAAAGGTGGCTGAAATATGCTGCAACCAGCAGCCTCTGCTGAAGGAGACTAAAAAAGTTGCTAAGCCATTCTAGATCCCAATAATGAGCACAAGGCATCTGATAGGAGGAGCGCTTGTGCTGCCGATGGCAAAAAGGACATGAGAGCTTCAGACCAACCACTGCCCTCAATGTTTGGTAAGAAAAAACAAAAATAAAAACTTGTTACTGCTGCTCCCATTGCAAGAAACTAGGAGCAGACAGTTGTAGCCAGAGCTTTTCCCTCTGAGGATGACATTACTAAGATTTGGCAGTGCTTTCAGGCTATGGGGGAGCTTAGTCAGGCTGCTGCCCTCCCCCCCAGCTTATGTCACACAGCCAAAACCTGTCCTGAAAAAGCTGGGAGAGAAAGAGGAAGGGGAACTGATTGAATCTTCGATCACCCCAGAACAGGACTTCAGTTCCTCCTCCAAGAGTTAATGAGGATTTTTCCTTATATTCTTCTTTTGTAAGGCAGATGGAAAATGCCTTGGATATCCACTCTGCTGAGACAGAGGAGGAGGCTGAGATTATAAGTACATTGGGCCTGATTTCCACAAGAAGGCTGTCAGTATCCAATCAAATATCCTTCAGAAAACTGCAGACAAAATTTTATCAGCCCCAAATTTGGCTACAGGCATAGATAAAAAGATAAGAAAAAAGTACCAGGTGGATAGGCAGTGGTTGAGTGCCTTTTTACCCACCCTGACCATGAGGGACTGGTGCAAGCTGCTACCTCTAAATGGGTTAAGGTGCCCCTATGTGCACAGCTTCCTGGAAAAGACTCTAGAATGCTGAATTATATGGCAAGGAAAGTTTATATAACTGCAACCTTGCAGCTGATGCAAGCAGTCCATATGGTAAACACAGCCCAGTATTAAACATAGCCCAGTATCAGAAGGTGCTATGGATTACAGTCATGGCCCTGAGTGAAAAGGTAGTAGGCATAGAGGGTGATGATTTGGCAGCAACAGTCAAGGCTGCACTTGATTTATTTATTTGAATCTAGGATTACAAATACCTTTGAGCCAAGGCTCTTTTACAAAGGTTCCATGTCTCATGTTACAGTGACAACATAAATTGCAACAGGAAAAATAACATTGGGATTGATTTAGAGACAGGACACAAACACCTATGCGGGAAAGGGACAGGGAATAGGAGAGAGAGAGGAAGGGAGGGAAAAGAGGTAGGGGGCAGAAGAGTAAGTAAAAGAAACAAGGGATGGGATAGGGAGGTGCGGGGGAGGAACAGGGGGGGATAGTGAGGAGTGGTCGGGGACAGTGTGGTCAAGCAGCCACGGTGGTGTTGTCTGGTGGATAAGAGCATGAGAAGGGGCCCATGGAGGGCAAGTGCAAGAGGAGGACAAAACCCCACACAACAGGTAACAGGAGGAGTGCCCATTTATTAGCCAGGGCAGTCACAGGTGCTGGGGGCAATGAGGGTGTTTAAGAGCCTAGATTTGAAAGCACCGAGCAGGGTGGTAGAGATAGTATCACTAGCAAGACCATTTAGACAGGTGGGGGCCCTATAGGCAAAGAAACTTTGGTCTTGTGTTGTGCGGCAGTGAGGAACTTGAAACAGCAGTGGCTTCGATCCCCTGGTGGTTTGACTGGTGGTTTTCGGTTGAAGGAGGGTACAGGCTCCAGGAGGGGCAAGACCCATCTGGATTTTCTTAGCAATGACACAAGTTTGATATTTTATTCTATTTTCCAGTTGCAGCCAGTTTGTTTGAGTGTAGAGGTCACACATGTGTGTGAGATGTTTGGCACCAGTGATGAGTCAACAGGCTTTGTTTAGGGTGGAAGTTACTCATCTAAGTGTAGTGGCAGTGGCAGAGCTGTAGATGACAAGGCCATAGTCAATCAAGGAGATAATGGAGCTCTGGACAGCAGCTGCAAGGGCCTCTTGAGTTAGGTGTTGCCGGAGGCAGTAGAGCAGGCCCAGTCTGGAGTTTGCAGCTTTGGCAACGTTATTTATGTGGGCAGCGTAGGATAGGTGGGAGTCCAGGGTGATCCCGAGATATTTGAAGGATTGGATCTGATCCAGAGGACCATCTAGGCTGGTGTTTATGGAGAGATGGAGATGCTTATGTTTGTTATGGGAGCTGCTGAAAACCATGATCTTGTTTTTTTTCTGGTTAAGGATCAACTTATGTTTCATTACCAGTTTTCAACCGAGGTGAAACCATGTTAAGGTTCAGTTGTAGGTGGTTTGGGTCCTGATGAGAGGCAAGAATGACCATGTCATCAGCTTACAGTATGATTTGTTGGGCACAGGAGTCCGGGAGTGTGTTGAGGAACAAGCTGAAGAGTAGTGGGCCCAGGATGGAGCCCTGGGGAACACCAGAGTGGACCTTTTTGGTATCAAAGAGCACACCCACAATTTTCACATGTTGGGACTGGTTTCCCAGGTAACTTTTGAACCAGGCAACAGATTCAGTGGAGATCCCAGCATTCTTTAGTTGACCCAGCAGAAATCGATGGTGGACGGTATCAAAAGCCTTGGTCAGGTCTATAAATATTGCTCCAGTTAGAAGACCATTGTCCAGAGAGTTGTAGATGGCACCCGTGAACTCAAGTAGGGCAGTGGCAGTACTGTGACCTTTTCTGAAGCCATGTTGCTGTTGGCAGAGAATGTTATATTTGCCCAGATAGTCGATGAGCTGGTCAGCTACTATCCGTTCCAGGCCCTTTGAGAGAGGTGGAAGGATAAAGATTGGGTGGAAATTTCCATGTGCAGGCCTATCACCACTTTTATGGATAGGAGTGACTGTAGCAGACTTCCATTTGTCAAGGAACTGGCTGAGTGAGAGGGAGAGATTAAAAATCCTGGTGAGAGGCCCCAAGACTTCCTCTAATGTGATAGACAGAAGCTTGAGGTCAAGTGTATCAGAGTTTGTTCTGGTGTTGTAGATGGCTTTGGAGATGTACTTGCGGACATCATTTCTACTTACTGCTTTGAAGTAAAAAGGGGGTGTTGTTGGTTTGGTTGGGATGGGCGGATAGAGGAGCATCACCATCGTTGAAAAAATCTGGGGGGAGAACACTGCTAAGGTCAGTGAAAGCATTGTTGAATGTGTCAGCAATGATTTTATAGTCCTGAGTAGTGCTCCCGTTGACCGGGAGCATGGTCAGTGGTGATTTGGATTGCTTCCCAGTGACATCTTTTAT
Organism: Neoceratodus forsteri; assembly: GCA_016271365.2. Classification (NCBI taxonomy): domain Eukaryota; kingdom Metazoa; phylum Chordata; order Ceratodontiformes; family Ceratodontidae; genus Neoceratodus; species Neoceratodus forsteri. The sequence continues at coordinate 33,743,613 of CM057453.1, forward strand.
GTTATCTCAGAAAGCTCGCCCATTTCCCCATGAGTTAGTGAGGGCTTTCTTGTAGTACTCCGATTTCTGTTGGCGAATGGATTTGGTGCAGTCATTCCGTGTGCTGTTATATTTTTGGATGTTAGCTTGCTTCCCAGTGGATCTAGCCAGTTCCCAGAGATGGTCCCTAAGTTTTAACTTCTTTGTGAGGGCACCAGATAGTCATGGGTTTCAAAGAGATTTAACTTTGCACTTTTTTAGCGGGGCGTAGGTGTTACAGGCTTTATTAAACATGCAGATGAATTGTTCCAGGGTGGTGTTTGGGTCAGTGGTCCTGAGGATGGGAGACCAGTCCAGATGGAGTAGGTGTGATTTTAGGTGGGATAGGTGACCCCAATGTAGGACTCTGCTGAGGATGGTTTTTGATGGGGGTTTGCAAAATTTGTTTGACTGGGTACAGCTGATGGGAGAGTGGTCGCTGAGTGAGTCAGGAAGGACGGTGGAGTTTGTGATCTGAGTGGGGTGGCTGGTCAGGATCCAGTCCAGTAGGGTGCTGGTTACAGTTTTATAGTTCTTTCTGGTTGGGGAGTCCAGCATCTGGGTAAGATTTGCCGATGAGACAGAATCCCTGACAGCTCCCGCCTCAGCTCCCAGCCAGTTTACGTTGAAGTCACTGAGTAGGATGGTTTCTGAGTCAGGTGGTAGAGTTTTCATGAGGTCCAGCACAGCACAGAGGGCAGGTGCCTGTTCTTTAGGTGGGATATAAATGGTAACTACTATGAGAGCATTATTTTGTGCACCAAGTGGGATTTTGATATGTAGTAACTGAGGAGAGGAAGTCGGTGGGTCCATGCGGACAGGGTGCCCCAGAAGATTGTCTTTTAGGTACAGTGCACATCCTCCCCCTCTTTTAGACTTATGATCGAGCCTAAAGATATTATAGCCTGGGAGGGAGATTGCTTGGTCAGGCACCGAGGGGGTGAGCCAGGTTTCTACCACTGCCAAAATATCAGAGTGGTGAATGCTTGCAGAGGCTTGCAGTTGGTCAAGCTTCGGTAGTAAACTACAGATATTCAGGCATATAATTGAGAAATTACCTGATTGTTTGGTTTGGGTGGGAACCCTTGCTGTCTCTGGACCTGGGTTGGGATGAACATTTTCTGATAGTAGCAGGAGTAGGAGCAAGAGTTGCAGGGTGGCAGGGCGTAATTCCCTGAGGGAGAGCTTGCAAGTCTTTTTTGTGATGGAGAAAGCAGAGGAGTTGATGCGGGGGTACAGCAGGAGTGTTGTGTAACAGGAGGATAGTGGGGTCCAGCGCACACTCATAAGAAGGTGCAGATTTGTAGTACGGTGGTGACACCTGTGGGCAGGGTTTGCTTCGTAAGAGAGAGTGCCAGTGCAGCAGTAGGAGCAATTCAGTTCATGGCTTTGGAGAGGGGATGGGAGAAAGACTGAGGGAAAATGGAGCAGATCAGGGAGGACAGTGAGGAGGAGGAGGTAGGACATTGAGGGGGTGGTATGCATATTAACACCAGTAGTGGGGGCGAGGAGGCGAATACTGTAGGGTTGGTTTGGATGGGATCCAGGGAAATGCCTGTACTCCAGCGATTGTATGTACATTCCTGGGAACTGCTGGGTACAGGGGCAGCCCTTTTAACTTACAGTCTGTAAAGAGGTACACCTTGTGAGATTTGGTACCATTTAGCTTTAAGGGGTAGTGCCTACTTTCGGTGAGTTACTCAGATGGGCAGGGACGCAGTGAGAGGAGAGGTGGAGAAACTGGGTTGGAGGAGTAAAAGCATATTTAAAGGAGGCCTGGGAGGGGGTGGAGGGGTGGGAGAAAAAACCTTGGTGTTTTACCAGCAGACAGGGTGAGCTGTGGTGCTAAAAAGCCTATTCAATGTCAATGCAAAAAGGCGCACCAATCGGTAGTGACACTGAAAGGCGGCCATCCAATCAGGATTCACCTGCAGATCCCAGCATCAATTGGAAGTAAAGGCTCCGTTCAAACAAGCTGGCGGTAGTACCTGGGGTATTGATCCGGGGAGGAGAACCACAGTGGCAGCTGAAAGAGCAGAGGAATGGTCGGGCGGCGGCCGTGGAGTCAGTAGGTAAAACAGCCTTGCTGCTGTGGAGAGCCACTTCAGGCGTGGTTCCCTGAGGAGGAAAAGGGAGAAACACAGGAAATCATAGCGACAGAGACACAAGGGCGAGTGCCTGGCGGCAGCTCGTTAAATGGGGGGGGGCGATTTGCAGGTAGACAAAGGCAGAGGAGGTACAGAATACAGATGGGAGGAGGTGTAGGGGGAGAATAAAAGATAGGGGTGGGGGAGGTCAAGAGTGATTAGAGTTATGAGAGGGAGTAGTGTTACAGGGGAAAGAGAGTAGCTAAACTGAGAGTAGAGGGAGGGTGCAGAGTAGGGAAAAACAGCAGACAGAGATTTGAGGCAAGGAGGAAAAGAAAAAAAAAAACGGCACAAGGGGTAGATTAGCAGTAACTGGAAAGAGAGCAGCCCTAGGCTAAGTATCAGTTTCATATGGCAGTAAACACCAGTGGTACTTCTTCCAGAGTCCTGACACACTGTGTGGCCTTGAGGTTTGCCTGGTTAAGGGCTACCATCCACACTTATTCTGGATCTGAGGTTTCTGAAAGGGTACATCAAAACAAGAAAGGTTCAAGATCAAAGGCGTTAGATTCTGTCGATTATAACCTGTTACTGAATAAATTTAAAATCTCGGGCATGGGTACTTTATTTTGGTTTTCTGCCTATTTGTCTTCTCGGTTGCAGTGTGTAAGGTAGGATAATGTTGCTCTGACTTAGTTATGATTAACAAAGGGGTACCCCAGGTGTCAGTACTGGGACCCCTATTTTTTCTTGTTTACATAAATGATCTACCTGAGTGTGTGTCAGCAGACACTAATATTCTTATGTATGCTGATGACACTATCTTATATTGTCAGAGCAAGGATCCCCTAGAAGCCATTAACACTCTGCAGAAAGATTTTGACAATATTCAGCAAACTTTAATTAACTCTTGATTATTGTTAAATGTAAACAAAACTCAGCGGACCTTATTTTCTTTGAAATCCAAGGTAGACAATTAAAGTGTAACAACTTTAAGTGTTAAAGCACTGGATGGGACTAATCTAACTAGAACCTCTGCGTATAAGTATTTAGGTATCATGTTAGATGACTCTATGACATTTGAATCACATATTCACATGTTTTCCAACAAACGAAAGAAATTATCATCATTTTTCTATAGGAACAAATCATGTTTTAGTTTTTACATTCATAAACAGTTGGTAAATTCTTTGTTTATGTCACAGATTGATTATGGTGACTGTGTCCATATGAGAACAACTGATGCAGTCCTGACATTTCTGGCTCCTCTTTATCACAGTGTATTGCGATTCGCTATTGGGCTTCCGTAACAAACTCATCACTGCAATCTTTATTCCAAATCGGGATGGCAATCACTCTCAGTTTGCAGACAAACTCACTGGATAACTTATGTTTATAAATTTGTCTTGGATAAATTACCTTCATATTTGCAAGGATCCATTACTGCTAAAGATCATAACAGATATTCACTGAGATCTGCTGACTTGCCTCAGTATTTTTTATCAAGATTTAAAATCAGATTTGGTAGTAACAGGTTGGCTGTTGCTGTTCTTATGACTTGGATATCGATTCAAAACAAGTTGAAATTGATATCTATTATTATGTTATCACATTTTAAACGACTGCTTCTTGGATTTATGACGTGATTGTAGCTGCTTTAAATGAACTATAACTATATTGTCTGAGAACACATTTAACTTGTGTATGTGATTTTATGTTCAATGTTATGTGTATGTATGTATATGTATGTTTTATTCTGATGGATGCAATTGTAAAAGAGAGTTTTTCTCTCAATTTTGCTCTCCAATAAATTGAATTGAAAGATGGTGACACTGAGCACTGTAATTTCCCACCACTGATGTCAGGCTGACTGGCCTGTAGTTGCCAGATGTCTTCCTACTATCACTTTTGTGAAATGGGACTACATATACTCTCCTCCAGTCCTCTGAAACCACTCCTGTTTTCCAATGAGCTGTTAAACAGGACTGTCAGAGGTGCTGCAAGTACCTCTTAAAGCCCCCTTAATACCTGTGTATGCACCCCTTCTGGTTCCATTGTTTTGGCCACTTTTGGATTTGCAAATTCCCAGGACTCTCCTCCCTCTAGTGAACATGTTAATTTTTTGTGGCCTCTCCCCTTCTCTTTCCTCTATAAATGCTGAAAAAAAGTATTTTAAAGCACCTTAGGGTACACTCTGTGTAAGAGTTACTTGAAGTCAAATCTTCTCCATGAATATCCCTCCTTGGGTCTTGCCATTCCGCAGCTGCTTCCATATGCTGTTGCACACTGCCTGGCACTTCAAGGGGGCAGCAGCTAAATAGAATGCATGGCCACTCATTTGTGGCACTTCAAACAGAGCTGCTTATATTTGCAAAAGTGATGTGATTACCCTCAGTGATCGCACACCCATGGTACTTCAAGGGGACCACTCACCATAAAGAAACATTACGTACTTACCATAACTGAAGAGCTTCCTGAATATCATCTCCATAGACTTCTCCTTATGGGTCCAAGCTGGAGGCACTAGGACCCTGTGGGAGCTAGAACCTTGTGAGGGCTGGTGATGTGAGTAGGCCCTGTGCGAGTGTAAGCCCCTCAACTCTGTTGGGTTTATGGTGTGCAGCTCCCATTTCTTTGTGGTACCACTATCTGTATCCTCGCTCTAATGTGGGGTGGCAGTCTGCACATGCACGGTTCGGATATCTGGTTTTCTGGCCACTGCTGTGGCGATTGAGGTGCCTCTCTGGTGTTCCTGACCCCCTGTATTCAGCCAGAAGGGGTCCAGACACCTGGATGAGTTAGAAGAAAAGCCCCCCAAATGAATTTAGGTTAAGAGTGCCAATAGTGTTGTGAATCGGTGCTGCAGTGATGAATGATAATGGACTCATGAATATTAATGAGCCTGGTGGCTGCCATAGGGGGACGGTGTTTTGGCAGCAGCGACAGGCAAGTATCCAAAGAGCAACTGCTGTTCCATGGGAAATGGATGCCTGTTAATTGTTCCTTCTGAAGGGGCAAGCTGAACTCTTTTGGGGTCTGAAGACAAAATGAAGGAACCAAGAAACTGTTTTGTGGCTTATTTTCTCATTCTCTTTTATTATTTTTCTTTTCTCAAGCCCTAACATTTCACACTAGAGTATGCTTTTTCAAACGGCATCCTATAATATCAAGAAATAAAATAAAATGAATCAATTTCAAATTCTGTTTCATTCATGTGTTTAACACTGACATTTTACTTATTTATATACTGGATATTTGGCCAATATGTAAACCAAACTGTTCAGCCGTTAAGTATTTTAAACAAGTATACATCCATTAACAAAGATTCCTTCATTATACACTTAAATAATTGTAGTACATTACAGTTTATTACCACAGAGCACCTATATACATTGTCCAATCTTGCACTGCCCCTTTAAGGGCTTGCTACCACTTTTTACTCTAATAACTGAAACACCAGACTCCACACATTCCTGCTCTTTTTGAAATTGTCAATTATAATATAGCAGCTAACCTTAATAAAACTTTTTATATTTCTCATATTTGGTCTCTTTTGTGGCTTGTTCTAAATTCACATGCACTTCATTTTCATGCACTTTATAGCACTACAAGCTTAAAGGCAGACGTGCATATAATTAATGCATTTAACCCCCCACAGTAATCCTACCCCATTATTTTTGCTCCTGTTTTTTAGAAGTAGGGGTTTTCCACTTTTTAATTAGTTTTGTACGTTTCTTTACCTTATAAGTCTTATTTCTCCACATATAAGAACCAAATAAAATTCCTCTGTCCTTCCTGCTTTGCATCACAGGTTAAAACCAAACGTCTGCACTTTATTTTCCTGCGCTTACTGTGGTACAAGCTGCAAGGTACAGTATGAGCAAATATGATAAAAGCATTTTCAAACACCCAGAGTAACCCTCCCCCATTTCCTATACTCATATTTTTTTTGAAAAAAGGGGTTTTCTGCTTTTTAGTTTCATTTGTTTCATGTTTTCTTACCTTGTAAATCTTATTTCTCCTCATAGAAGAGCCCAATGAAGTTTCGTTATCCTTCCTGCTTTAAATCACAGATTGAAAATAAACTTCTGTGTTTTCCTGCTTCTGTAAATGATATCATATTTTAACATATTTGGATGCCCCATTATCTAAAGCTAGCAAATTTCAATATCAGTCTAATATGTTAGTTAACCTACTTCACTCGCTGCCTTTTTACTCAGTCATGCTGTTACTACCAAGTGTTCCTGTGGTGTCAGGCCATGACAGTGCTTCCTCTTGGGCCTGACTGCATGTCCTGTGATCTTGCTGCATGACACTTCCACATTTAAATGTGGGGAATCCATTGCTAAGCAGCGTGAAGCTGTGCTTCAACAAGCTCAGCTGCTGAGGTCAGGCCCATGACAATGTGAAGCGCACTAAATGGTATTCTTTAAAAAAGGAAAAATACCACTGACTTTATCTTTTAGCACTTACTGACCATACTTGGAGACATCCTGGTTTTAGTCTTTTCTAATTCTATTAGTAAGCATATAGCAATGCCTAACCTACAAGAACTGTGTTGATTAACTTGTACAGACTTAAAAATTTGCCTGAAGCTAGTGAGACATATGCAGGGGTGGGGGGCTGGGGTTTAGAGGTTGATTTCCTTTGGTTATGGAACATTCTGATATTTAAAAACTGCCCTAATTGAACATGTAATGAACCAAAAATATTCTGCAATCAAATAAGAATGTAAATAAATAGAAATTCAGTATGATGTAAGAGCAGAATAATCGGGGGGGGGGGTTAAACAAAAGTTTTGGTTTTTTTCTGTTTTTCCTTTTTTTCTTTTCAATAAGGAAATCATACGTGCTATATACAGTATTGTTCTTGGCAGAATTAGACATTTACCAACACACCTGACAATTAGTGTCCGTGTTCATACCAATCCTCGAATCTAAGGTTTTTGAGTTTAAAAATCAATTGCAGTTCTGCTTTGTCAAGTGCTTTCTGTCTATTTCCCCCTCGCTCAAATTCTGGTATCAGTTCCACACTCCACAACCTTATAGAATCCCCCGTATGGTGGGCCTCAGTACTAGGGTTGTCACGGTATGAAATTCTGACGGTATGATAACCGTCATATGTAATACCGCGGTTATCGTCATACCGCGGTATTGCAGAACAAGTACTTTTTGCATAAAAAAGAAGCCTCCTTGAAGTGAGTTATCCCTGAAAAGTCCCAATACCACAGTATACCATGGTATACCATGAATCACGGTTATCACGGTACAAGAAATTGCCCACGGTATCAATACCGTGACTTCTGATACCGCGGTATACCGTGAAACCGGTATACCGTGACAACCCTACTCAGTACAGTTCAAGGCAACCTTGGACGTATCTTTGTTTAATCATATGTCACTTTCATGTTCCTGGATTCTTCTCCTAAGAGGCCTAGTGGTCTGTCCCACACATATAGCCTATCACAAGGGCATTATAATATGTATATTACCCATTCTGATTAACAGCTAATGTGTTGTCTAAGTGGAAAGCTCTCTCCTGTGAAGGGTTGATGAAATGTATCCTTCTTTGTGGTATGTCCACACACTGAGCAGTGCCCACATGCTATCATTCCTGGTCTGAGAGGGCCTAACAAGATCTGTGTCTCTATTTTATCTTGTTTCCCAAACTGTGATTGAACTAGTTTATCTTTCAAGGTGGCAACCTTTTCAGCAGCTATTATAGGTTTTTGGTCAAACATTTTGGATGGTTTTCTGGAACAGACAGCAGATGCCAGTGTCTATTAGTGACCTTTCTCATTTCTGAGAACTGTTGGTTAAATTTAGTTGAAAACACCAGCCTATTTTCCTTGCTGTTCTGATCTGTTTTTTTCTTTTGAACCCCTTCCCCCAAAATCTCTTGCCACCGCATCATTGATTCTCTTATCTGCTATGTGCAATGTTGTTTCTGTGTAACCACGTTCCTTAAACCTACTTAGTACTTCTAATTTTTGCTGTTGAAAATCCTGCTCTCTTGCACAATTCCGATTTACCCTAACAAGCTGGGAATACGGTATGCTTTTGATCAATCTAGGTTCATGAAAACTTGTCCCATCTAAGTTAGTGTTACGATCAGTCTCCTTTCTGGAAAGAACTGTTCTGATAGTGTTATGTTCTTTAATGATCCTAAGATCTAAATATGTGACTGATTTTTTATCATATGTTACAAGAAATTCAATATTGTCATTTATTCCATTAATGTACTGTACAAAGGTCTTAAGCTCTGCCTCTCCTCCCTTCCATATAAAAAATATGTCATCAACATAATGGCTCCAGGCCCTTATATTGTGGAAATGTTAATTTAAATACCATTTAGAATATTTTGTGTTTCAAGATCATACATGAACGCGTTCGCATAGGCCGGTACCATGGTACTACCCATGGCAGTTCCTCATTTTTGAATATAGTATTGAGAGTCAAATTCAAAATAATTGTTATCCAAAATAATCTCAGTAAGTTCCTGTAACACCACTGTTTTTAGTCTAGAATTTAAAGGTCTCTTATCTAGCATTTTTACCATTGTGTGTATCCCCTGCTCATGAGGGATAGATGTATATAGATCGGCTATATCTGCAGTAACTAAAAATTCCTCATCTGACACCCCTTGTTCAGATAATGCTCGTAATTTCTGTATCATGTGTCCTGTATCTTTAACATATGTCTCCGTTAATTCAATCATAGGCTGTAGGTGGAAGTTAATGTACTGTGATAAAGGTTCAAAAAGTGACTCGTTCACTGACACTATTGGCCTTCCTGGTGGCTCTTCTCATTCTTGTGAATTTTAGGGATTGTGTAAAAAGTGGGTTTTCTTGGATTTTTCTGCAGTAAAATGTCAGCCTCCCAGCTTTCTACCCATCCATTATTTTGAAATTCCTCCAGGGTGTATATAACCTGTTGCTTCAGTCTCTCTGTAGGGTCATTTGGCAATAGGTCATAATTAGTTCTGTTGTTTAATAAAACAAGACACATTATTTTATAATGTTCCCCATCCATTAACACAATACCTCCACCTTTATCTGCCTGTTTTATTACAAATTTTTCATCCTTTGCAAGGTTGTTAACTGCTGTATGCTGCACCCTACTCAGGTTGTCCTTTTAAATATGTGTTGAGCTATTACTTAGTTTCTACATATCCTTGTGTACTGCTGTACAAAAAGTCTCAACTGCATAATTCTTACCAACCGGTGGGTTAAAGCGAGACCTAACGTTAAGTGCTGCTTTTACTTGCTGTTGGTATGTTTGTTGTTGTTCAGTGCTAAATATTGTCTTAAGACATAACATTGTAAAAAATATCTGGATATACACTTCCAGTTCAAATTTATTAAGTTCTTTGGAAGGGGCAAATGAGAGACCCAAGCTGAGGACCTGTAGTTCAATTGGTGTTAGTTGTCTAATGCTGAGATAAAAAATTGGATTCTGTGTGGTTTGTGTCCTACTGACTGCCACACTCCCTACTTGTTTATTTATCTGTTTATTCTTCCACTTCTCACCTTCCCCTGTTGCTCCCCATCCATTCTGTACCCTTCCTTTCTGCCAAAACTCATGTCTTATCTCTTAATGAGTAATGTGGTGTACTATCCTGTTGATTAGAAGGACCTGGCTGCTGACTATCTATGGGTCTTTGTATTTCACTATCTTCTGCTTCTCGTGTATTGGCACAAGCCACAAAAGAGACCAAATATGAGAAATATAAAAAGTTTTATTAAGGCCCGGTGGTGCTGAGGGTTGAGGCACTGGATGCCACACCTCGCACCACGCCGGAGACCCAGGTTCGGGAACTGACTCGGGTCGCCGGGGGTCAGCAGGAGGAAGGAGGATCAAGCATCCCCACGGATGCTCTCCCTCTTCGGGGTGGGACACCAGGGGTGTTTAATGCACCTGACGCCCGGGAGAGCTGGTGGAAGCACCGACTCTCGGGGCACTGGCAGCTTCCATTGGAGGGAGCCGGGCAGGGGAGGATGCCATCTGGCACTTGTCAGGCATGCGTAAGCACATTCCGCTTGAGCCGGTGTCCTCAGTGGGATGGAGGGGAGGGACAGAAAAACAGAAAAAAAACCTTGGCATTCCGGATGACGGCCGCTCCAGCCACCCAGTCTGCAATCACGGGCAGACCCCGCTGTGCAAGGTGCTCTGTGGAGGGAGAAGGCAGGTAGGAGTCACCAGAGAGGTACTCTAGGGGCAGACTCAGTGAGGGACTGGAGGACATTGAGCTTGCCCGAAGGAGAGGACTGGCGAGGGTGACCAGGAGGGGATAAAAAGAGATTTCAAAAAAAAAAAAAGTTTTATTAAGGTTAGTTGCTACATTATAATTGAAATTTTAAAAAAGAGCAGGAATTTGTGGAGTCTGGTGTTTCAGTGATTAGAGTAAAAAGTAGTAGCAAGCCCTTAAAGGGGCAGCAGAAGATAGGACAATGTATAGAGGTGCTCTATGGTAATAAACTGTAATGTACTATAATTATTTAAGTGTATAAAGAATGAAACTTTGTTAATGGATATATATTTGTTTAAAATACTTAAAAGTTGAGCAGTTTGGTTTACTTATTGGTCAAATATCCACTATACAAATAAGTAAAATGTCAGTGTTAAACACATGAATGAAGCAGAATATGAAATTGATTTATTTTATTTTATTTCTTAGTATTATAGGATGCCTTTGAAAAAGCACACTCTAGTGAGAAATGTTAGGGCTTGGAAAAAGAAACATAATAATAGAGAATGAGAAAATAAGCAACAAAACAGTTTCTTGGTGCCTTCATTTTGTCTTCGGACCCCAAAAGAGCAGCGACAGGCTGCCATGTGAATAAAATTTTAAAACTCTGCATGTGGGCAAGTGGGCAGGGGGACTGCTACATATTTGAAAATGTTATGGTGGCTGCAATATTTTTTAAAAATGGGACAGTGTTGAGACTGAGAAATCAGCAGCCATGATGTTCCCTTTCAACCCTTGCCACAGCCAATCAGAAAGTGAAGATGCTGCCAAAGGACTTATGGGACTGAGGAGAGACTTTTGGGTGTAAACGGAGGGACATTTCCTGGTGCCAATTCAAGGGAACAATGGGGCATCAAGGGAGATTAATGAATGTTAATTTTTCAGAATGGCAGGTGTTTCAACCAATCGGGAGTGTCAGAGAGCTCCCAAGATCTCAGAGACTTGTGGTGCTGGAGGAGTTCTGTGGAACTCCATCTTAAGGGAGGGGGCTCCAGCCCCTATGAGAGAGATGTGGCTTCAAGGGGAAAATGGCCTGCCTGGGGGTTGCCAGTTACCTGTACCCCAGGGCCCATGGAATTTAGTAACACCTTCAGCTGTGAGAGAGCTGCAAGTGACTGCTTCCACAGGGTTGAGAGCGCTGTGGGGATCTGACTTCAAAGGGTTTAAGGTTGCTAAAGTGGAAGAATTCTGTGAATTTCAAGGAACAGAGGTTTTAAGGACTACCAAAAGAGACTGTTGTCTGGCATAAGAGGTCTATGGTTGGTGGTGAGAGCCCAGCCCTTATTCAGAAGTGAGAGAGAGTGTGGGGCTTGCTAGCCCTGAAGGTCTGTGGGTTTGCTCTTCAGTCTTGTTGGCCACAGTATAGGACAAGCGTCACAGAGCCTCTGTGAAGTTGATGAAAAGCCATGGGAGCTGTAGCTCAGAATGGGACCTTCGTCAGTGATAAAAGGAAGTTTGCTCTAGTGAGACAGCTGGTGAGAATTGAACCTGTGGCTGATGAATGTTGCTGCAGTGAAGAATTTGCTCTAGAGGGGGAGCCAGAGCCTGTGAGAGGCTGTGTGGAAATGTGACCGTGTGGTGATGGTGACAATATCACATTGAATGACCGTGTGATGATGATGACGATATCACCAAGGCTGATGAGTGAGATTTCTGAGATTGTCCAAAAGGAATTGTACTGTTCTGTAGTGCAGAGGGTGTCATGGAAGAGATACAATTGGACTTCAGAAACTGTATAGGTTGCTACCTAACTTACGCAGTGCTCTGCTGATTTCTAAAATGTGAGTTTCAGAGTGTTTCACCTAGTTGGAGAGAGAGAAGATATACCCGGAGAGAGAAATAATTTGTACCCGGACAAGGAGAGAATGCTTCGAGAGAAAGAGTTGAAAGGCCTGCCAGGTGAACACCACATACAAAGGCCCCCACAAGGGTGACGTTGGGAAAGGCTCAGCAGGTGAAGACAGAATTTTGTCATTGCTTCAATCAGTGTTTTTCTGTTTCAACAACAACTATTACCAGAATGGTATTGTGACTTCTCATAAGTGCAAAACCTCTTGAGAATCAACAAAACTGTAAGTACCCCGGGCTGCGGCTTTGGGGAAGTCCTCAACAATTTTTCTAGCTAGTCAAAATACATAGGGGGTTAATTCCTGGGTAAGACTGTGCTAAGGTCAAAAGGTGCCCAGGCCAAAGTAACAAAGCTTTGTATCTGTCTAAAGTTATTTGGGCCCCGACGAAAGATCACCTGCATCACTTGTTTCATTGGTGTGGTACCCACCCTAGGGACTCTATAGACTTTTGGATAGATGTCTTATTGAAAGTTGGGTGCACCCATGGGTGAGAGGCAGAGATTGTGTGGAGTAAAAGTGATGCAACAGTTGTTACATTTGTCATGCTATATTTCTTCTTTTTTCCCCCTTCCCCTAAAATAAAACTGTTAATTGTTAATGTTACATTTTGATACAGTGAATTACTGCAAAGGTGGAAATTGTTGTTGTGTGGGAAAGGTACTGTAGGAGCAGCTACTATATTTTTCTGGGGGGGGTGTTAACCTGTAATTTATTTTCAGGTATTCCCGAGCACTACCCCAGGTGGAGGCACCGAGCGCACTTACTGTTCCCGTACCATGGGTACTCCAAATACCTAGGCCGGCCCCTTTGAGGTGTATCCAGTGAGGACCTGAGGGCACCAGAAACAGCCAAGGTAAGTCCCAAAAAACAGGCTGTTACACAAGCGTCACTGGCATGCACCCACTGGTAAACAGTGGCACCATCCTCCCACTACCTCAGTACGTTTTTTACAGAGGAGGTAAGCAGCATGAAACAAATCTACAAGAAGCCTATACACCAACCAAGGGCATAAGATAGTCCATATAAGAAGGGCCAACACACCCAAACAAATCACAGTATCATCACAGCCCAAGTCTAACAGAAAAGGGTGGACGGCAACATCACAATTACGGTAGTGAATCCTAGGGATAGTGACCTTGGTCATACTAATCTATGGAGAAAATATTCAGGAAGAACTTCAGTTATGGTAAGTGTGTAACTTTTTTATCTTCCAAAAATCAATCTTTTTCATAGATTTGCACTTAACAGTCAGAGTACAAAAGCTCAGAAAAGCAGTCCCCTGGACTGGGGAGGTTAGAGTCTAGGACTCACTCAGGATAGCAATCCATTCAGTATGATTCTGCTAAAGGTGACATGCTGCCTGGCATGAACATCCGGGGCATAGTGCTTGGTAAAGGTATGCACTGTGCTCCAAGTCACAGTCCTGCAGATTTCTGCATCTTTCCCATTCTCAAGTTATTTCTTACCCTTCTCTTCCCAACCCCCATTAACCCCCCCATATGCTTTCTTCATTTTTATCTCATTTCCATATTCCAGCTTTCGATCCTTCTACAGGTAACAAACTCTGGTTCCTAGTGATAAAGAAAACACACTGTTCACTAAACACGTGAGTTCTAATTTTAGTCCTACGTTCTTATTCCTGTGTTGCAGATCCATCCATCTAAGTTTTATCTCTCAGTAAACACAGACAAAAACAAACAGCTCTCTGAAAAATTAGTTCCATACAGGAATCTCACCATGAATGTGCACAGTTTAGAAGGGTACTATTATATATTGTTTGGACTATTTACAAACTATCCCAGTGAAATTAATTAAAAATATACAATTTCTATTTGTTTTACCTCGTATTCTTGTATTTCCAATAATATGCATTAAGTAACCAGCATTTTTCAATGAGAATATGTTTCTAGTTAGCACTGGAGCACCCATGCACTTTATATTCAGCACCATTTAGAACTGTTTTGGTCTCTGTCCCTTTAAGCCATATGCTAGGAATCCATATTGATGCTCACACTATAAAAAAAATAGTAGGGGTACAACGTTATCTTGCAGCCCTTCTATTACTTAAAAATTACTGATTTTTTTTTTTGTATTATCTTCTTTATTCACCCAGTCATGCTCAGTGGCCCCCACTCCTTCAGGCTCCACAAGTCCCCTCAAGCCACACTGTCTTACCCGAGCCCCCTCTAATTCCTCGTATTTGCAGCCAGTCCCTGGGATATCCCGATGTATCCCTTTGCCGGGCGGGTTCCTCTCCTTCAAGGGGGAAGGCACCGGGGGGAGGGAGGACAGCCCCAGCACACACTAGTTAGGGCCCAAGGATGCTGCCAAGGAGAAGGAGGCCCGGGGAAGGCACCGGAGGTGCCGGGTACAGAAAGCCGTCATCTGGCAGCCAGTGAATGGTATTTCTGCTTTTCTAAGTTCCCCTATATGGCGCTCGTATAGTGACTCCAGTCTCCACTGGGGGCCGCTACCGAGCGATACCGGTCCCAAACCCACCCCAGGATAGGAGAGCAGTCCTATGGATGCTCGATCCTTATCCTCTCCTGCCAACCCCCAGCAACCCGAGTCTGTTCCCGAACCTGGGTCGCCGGTGTGGGTCGAGGTAAGGTGCCAGCACCTCAACCCTCTATGCCACCAGGCCAGCTAAAAATTACTGATTTTGATCAAAGGACATCTTCTCTATTGGGCCATATTTTTGGAACTGTAAGCCATTGGCATCAGGACCACTTGGAAACTTTTTCTAGCCGAGAGCCATGCACGATGATGTACAATGTGGGTACCTATATAATTGTGGGAAGCTCCAGTGCTCCTCAGTTCACTCTTCCACCGTTGACCATTCATCAGACCTAGAGAGAAACAATGCCTTTGTTTTTACAATTTTTTTTATTTTTCTTAACTTGGTATAATACTTTGTTGACATTGTGCCTTACTCTGTTGACTACCCTTGCTTTTCAGATTTTGTGCAAAAGTCTCTTTCTTAGCATCAGGGCCTGCGAGACCTACCAGTATTCCTCACAGGCCACAAGGTGATAACACACAAAGATTCTGGATAAATCCTTCATAAACTGAGAGATGGCATCTCTGGCCCAGGCTGCATATCCCAAGACAGCTTTGTAAATGTACTCCCAGGTAGCTGGTCATGTGGGACCATCAAGATCTCCCCTGAAGGATGGTAAGTCCTCATCATCAACTGCTCCAGCAGTGTCGACTACACCCATATAATCGTCACTCAGACACCAAGGTCGGGGCTTGGCTCAGGTGCTGCCATACCTACTAACGACGGTATACCATGTCTTTCAATAGGCTGTGGCCTGAAGATGCTTATAGTCATGAACCTTTTCATGGGTGTGGTCAACTCCCAGGCTGTGCTGGCATTATTCTCATATGGAGCACTTCCCCAGTTGCCATTGCTGCATACACCGCTGATGATAACTGCTGTCCCATTGATTGGGCCTTCCTGGTTAATAAAGTCATCATCAATGGAACATGGTAGAATACCTCACAATCCTCCGTTGAAAACAATACCGCCATCACTGGGTCCATCAATGTCCTCCATCATCACTCCAGATGTCATCAAGGTTTATTTTTCTCCTGACCTCCTGACTATGGAAGAGATCTTGGTGGATTTAGATAGAGAAGCTGATCTTTCTAGCACAGATCTACCCTCTGTCCCTATCCTCTTTGACTATGGGGCACTGGACACTTTGGTCATGGACCCCAGGTTTTCATCTACTGGTCCCTTTCCAAAGAAGTTACTCAGACATGTCCAAGAGGCCCCTTAGTGCTTAGGGGTAAGGGGAGGCCTCCAGGAATTTATTGGAGCTTTTGGAGGTGGAACTTCCACCTCCAATATAATACTCTTGCATACCATACTTGGTAGGAAGATGCATGTAATACTTGGCAATACACTCAAGCTTTATCCCTAGCCCCTAGAAGGACTGATAAGCTGTACCAGACCCCATCTATTGAGCCTTATACTGCTTGCCCAACCACTGCTCCTGAACACCCAGCTATTCAGGATCTCCTGAAGGCCTTTAGTATCCTGTGAAAATGGTCTCCTGATGTGGAGACAGACTGGCTAAATGTTGTAGGCAGTAAACCTATCACCTCAACCTTTGTTGACCTGGACCTGGACTCATCCCAGGCAAATGAGTTCTGGAACTTTCCGGATACCCTAAGGTTTTCTGCTACTTGTCAGACTGATATCCTGCCTGACCCTGGATTACCTATCAGCTTTGATAATTTTATGTCGAAATTAGTATCCTCCTTGGAGGGTTCTCATACCCTAAGCCCCACCACTCCACTATTGCCCGGTGGGGGTACAAGTGGGGACAGAATCTTTGTACATATGTCCAAACAAAAGGAGCTCACAGTGAATGAATAGGTCTACACATAATGGAGAAGGGGTATGCTCTGGACCTAATGTCCACCCCTTTGGCACACCCCCAACCCCCTTCTTTGTTTCCACTGAACCACTTACACCTTCTGAATGAAGACATTCCCTCACTTCTCAATAAAAAGGCTATTGAACCTTTTCTTTTAGAGTAGCAGAACCATAGGTTGTATTCTAGGTACTTCATGATTCCCAAATGTACAGGTAACAGAAGGCACATACGGGACCTGTGAGACCTAAACAAGTTCATCAGCAACATTAAGTTTTGCATGATGTCAGTCCAGGCTTTCATCCCCATGCTACAGCAAGAGGCTTGTCTGTGTTCTGTAGATATGAACAATGCTTCCCTACATGTCAAAATCAGAAACTGCCTTAGGCGATATCTCCAAATACACTAGTGGGTGAACATTATCAGTTTTGAGTTTTGCCCTTTGGTCTCTCTTCCACACCAGAAATATTAACTTGAAGCTTTGGGGTGATGGCAGCTACCCACAGGGGAGAAGATCTCTGTGTTTTCCCTTATTTGGATGACTGGTTACTAAAAGCACAGTTCAGGGAAGTGGCCAGTGCAAATTGTTCCATACATTATATTTATTCAAGGACTTGGGATTACAGTCAACATACCAAAATCAGTACTGACTCCATGTCCGTGGCTCCAATACATTGGTACTGTATTGGATATGACAATAGGCAGGGCATTCCTGCCACCAGACAGAGCAGAGGCTTTAGTCTCTCAAGCTCAATTGGTACATGATAGTCCTTATGTACCAGCATGAGCTATGATCCATCTACTGGGTTTTACAGCTGCCGGCATCATGGTGGTTCCACTGGCCCTGCTTCATATGGAAATCCACCATGGATGCTTTGGGTACATTGGGATCAACAGAATGATGACCTGGAATGCAACAGTCTCATCACATCACCTCTCCAACATGCCTTGAGATGGTGGATGGATCACCTACACCTATTGCAGAGCATTCCTTTCTTCTCCCCGACCCTGGTACAGGTTCTGGCTACAGCTGCCTCGCTGTCGGACTGGGGTGAACACTTGGGTCATGACATGACCAAGGGGTTCTGGACTGAACTCAGTTCAGTTCTACACATTAATATTCTGAGAATTAGAGCTGCCCTCCTTGGTCTCTAGGCTTCTGAAAGCAGGTCAGCCTGGGTCCTCTGTTCTAAAAACAGACAATGTAAGTGTAATATGCTACATCAGCAGGCAAGGTGGCACTCACTCTTGCCCCTTCTGCAAGGAGGCACTCAATCTTGCCCTCTCTGCAAGGAGGCAGTGACAGTATGAGAATGGGAAATGTCTCATGTCCTTCAACTATCGGCTGTGTCTCTCCCCAGTAGCTAGACCTTGATGTACTGTGGTTTTTAATAAAGGTAATTTTGCTATTTTTAACCTGTGTCAATGTAAGGCATTGACTAGTTTGGTGTGGCTGTATAGCCTGGTTTGTTGTTTTTTGTCTCCCCCAGTATCCTCACAACCTCACAGACAAACCATGTCAGTCCCTTTTGTGGGAACATGAGTTGGAACTGCTGACCTCTATAGTGAACAACCTCTTCAGAAAGTGGGATCATGAGGGCAACATCAGTCAGTCCTAGTTATGATTAAAAAGTGACATCATAATAAGCAGTAGTACAAATAAAATACAGTGGCAGGTGCAGTCAAGTGTTTGCAAAAAGGACTGTGGTACAGGACAAGTAGAGATATCTGCTGTATTGGGAATTTGGGGTATACATACAACAGAGAACAGCAACATGTAACATATAGAAGTACATAGAGATTTGAGCGAGGAGTGCATGGTGCTAAGGTGGCCAGTCCTTAGTTACTAACATTTTGCTTATACAGTGCATCCGCCAGCCTCCCTCATCCACTGGCCTGACCTCCTGTACCATTCTCTCTCTATGGAAGTTCCCTCTACTATCTGCCACCCTCTCTATCTGCCACCCACCAGCACTTTCTTGTGTACAGGCCATATCTCTCTCATGTTATTCTCACTCCATTATCCACCAAGCCGCTGGCACTGATGCAGTGCATTATTATGGTCCCAGGTTGTTTTGGTTGTTGTAAATGTCTTAATAAGAACAATTTTACAGTGCACCAATGAGGACTGTTACCTGTGAGAATGGAGTTGAGGTTTTCAACAATATTATTGATGAGGAGATTATTGAAACTGTCAGGGGTAAGAAAAGGAATATTTCATATTAGAAGCAAGGGTGACTTTTAACATGATTGTGCTTGTCTGGGGCCTGGGCTACTGCCACTAACCCTCTGCTTGGCCATCTTGATTAGTGCAGGTCTCCCATGACTGCCAATGAAATTAAAATGTCCCTATTTTAGCAGGCTGTAGTCATCATGCTTATCTCCTTCATTGTTTCAGATGGTCAGGTATAATTAACAGCTCTGTAAGAGCTGCAATTACAAGGCACCAGGTAGCACAAGGTGGGGACCTCATAAAAGACTCAATGTGAGTCATTGTCACCCCATCGTTAGAGTTTCCAAATAGTGTCCAAGTTGTGATCAGGGGCGGAACTCTGTTAAGTCACTGGCTTCCAGTGTTGAGTTTGTGTTTCTGTGTGTGTTGATGGGCCCCATTATTAAGGCCAGTCTCCATCATTTTCCTACATTTTGAGTATCATTGCCCAACATTTCAGTGACAAAATGTTAGGAGGTATATGGTGTCTGCATGCAGGTGGTGGGTTTTATCCTAGCCTCCTCATAGTCACTGCCCCTCCTTCACTCTTCCCAATCTCCCAGTTCTGTACATTTCCCGAACACCACTACAGGCCAATGACAGAGGAGGACCTGGATGCATAAATGAAATTAATCATGACAGATAAAGACAAACAGATGTCCGTCACTGATTACTTTAACGTTAATTAATGATAAACGAGAAATGAAGTAAACTGGATTTTTATAGTCATACTGTGGTTTTTAAGTATTTTTGTTACCAAACTGTACACAAATAAAAAAAAAAGACTAGCTAATACCTAAATGTATCCCTGTGCTAATGTTCCCATATTTTACTAATGCAACATAACACAGCGCTATTATCCGCCACCCTCTATTATCCATTAAAAAGTTGGTGCACCAAAGTTGATAGATAATAGAGGGTGCACTGTATTTTATTTTAATGGGAAATGTCCAAGTCTGCTGGGGCCCCACTTTCATGTGAAGCAGGGCCCGATTAGCTGTTTCACAAATAATATGCTTTTTAGTACTCACTGTGCAGTATTTTATTTAAAATTGTATCTGGTTGATCCTGAGCCCTCCCCGCCAGCATTTTACAATTGCGATCCCCTCCTGGCACGCCCACAACCACCCACGGCTGTCCCCAGCATGATGTGTCATGTGGGGAGCAGCCCGGGCACCTCCATAGGATCGCTGTATTGACCTAATTACTAATAGCTCTGATTTGGTTCTAACGGCTGTCCATGCTATACCAGACTAGGCACAGACTGCCAGGGTGCCTGGTCTCGGTATAGCAAGGACACATGTAGGCTGCAGACTGGAGCTGTTTGAAGGTACAGCAATGTTGTAGCACTGGCAAAGGTAATTCACAAGCCAAGAGGATATGCTGATAACATATTACTATCAGTCACTGATCCAGGTATCTCCATCAAGAAAACATTAGAGATTATCTCCAACTTTGGCTCTTTTTTGGGGTACAAACTGAATAAAGATAAGTCAGCTTTTCTACCCCTAAATCACTACTATAATAAGCAGGAAATACTAAACATGGGCCTAAATTGGGAATCCGAAAAACTGGAATACCTAGGAATTAAAGTATTTAAGACACTATCCAAAACTATTAGTAAGAACTTGACCTTTCTTAAAAAATCAGTAAAAGACAGTCTAACTAGATGGCACAACCTACCACTTGGTATGTGGGGGTGCCTGGACTCTGTGAAAATGATTATACTACTGAAATGTCTATATACATTTACGATGTTACCTTTTTACATTAGTAAAAAATTATTCATGAATATACAGAGCTCCATTTCTAACTTTCTCTGGGCCAAAAAGGTGCCGAATGGCCTATTGAAGACTAACTAGACCAAAAGATATGGGCGGACTCAAGGCCCCAGACCTATATTACTACTTTCTTTCCTGCAGAATGAATCAAATGTCAAAATGGTGTAATAGTCAAGGTGGATTCACCACTAACCCCGAATGGCTTGATATGGAATTAGATTCAGCTAAGGATAGCTCAGTTTATCTGGGATCCTTAGTTTTTGCCAAACCTGTTAAGCATCTTAAAAATAAAATCCTTATGGACAATATTTATATCCCGAAGAGATTGTCCTATCTTCTTACACTAAATCTAACTAGATCCAAAATACAACTAATCTTCTTGAATCCTAATGTTACAGCAGATGGGCGGCTCTTTGAGACTGCTATTTGGCAGATGAAAGGTATAACAAGAATTAAAAAAATAATAAAGGATAGGACCTTAGTATCTTTTGACACTTCAGCGCACAAGTATGATTTGCAACCAGATGATGAGGATATGTATAACAGCATAGTTAATAACGTACAAGGCCTCGCATTTGAGGATGGGTCCTACTTAGACATTAACCCTAGCATTCAAAACGTCCTGGCAATAATTCATGCTAGGCCCAGAATATCTAGTTTCTATGACTTACTCTTAGGGTGCATTAATGGTCCAGATCTACAGTGCATTAGGTGGTGGGCTAATGCTCTTGGTGATGATGCGAATGGTTGGAATTGGAACAAGATTTGATTAAACGCTATTAAAACATTTAAAACAGTCAATGCCAAACTGACATGATTCAAAACAATTGACAACCTTTATTATACCCCTCTCCAATTCAATAAGATGGGATTGAGAGCTATGTCCAATTGTCTAAGATGTGGAGACGCCAATTGTGACTTGATCCATATGTTCTGGTCATGCCCCAAAATTGTATCTTTGTGGGGCAATATTGCTGATTTTTAAAAAGTCGCATGGCTAAAGGGGAATTTAAATGAAAAAACTGCTCTTGTCAATCATTTTGATGAAACAAAAATATGGGGTGGGATATTCAAAAGGGTTGTGCCATGCGCAACCCACCAATGCACCCCAGGTGACATATATCCCTGGTGGTCCATTGGACCACTATCCAATGCCTGATCACGGGCCTAGGTGACATACATCCCTGGTGGTCCAGTGGACCACTTTCCAATGTCCAATCACAGGCTTAGGTGACATATATCCCTGGTGGTCCAGTGGAACCCCCCCCACTGCCCGACTGCGGGTGGAATCACCGAAAAACACCTGGTGGTCCAGTGGTACCCCTCCCTCCCACCCACCCACTGAGGCCCCACCACCCAGCACCTCCAGTCAGTGGCATGTGGCAGCACCCCGCCTGCATGCCACCCGCCAACTGACAATGTACAGTAGGGTCTGTATGCCTATTAGTCCACTGCATGGGCCAATGGGCATGCAGACCATACTGTACTACACAGGCCCGATATATGAATGAACACATAATGGTCTCATTTGCATGCCCAGTGCGGAATATCACGGTTGATACACCTAGCGCAACCACACTTGTGCTGGCGCATCCCCCGCAGCTCCCCTCCTGCCACTTGCGCTGGCTCAGTGCCACTGCACCATGTGCAGTTCATACGCCCTCAATGCCATATTCAACGGTGATGAGCCATGGCATAGCACCATTGAAAATCACATGGTCCATGCCCTGGCACAGCCCAGTTGCTCTGCGCCCAGGCTTGCGCCCCTGCCTGGCGCAGTATGAATATCCCACCCATGGAGTAAAGAACAGTATTGCATCATTGCTCTAATTTCAATGTCGGTTGGTAGGTTCACTCAGAATATGGCTGGAGGAGCGGGCACCATCATTCAAGGAATGGAAGGCTGAGTGCTTGGAAGTTTTGAGATTGGAGAGGCTTGCTCACTTAATGCTAGACCAGGCTCATATATTCAGCTCAAAGTGGGGCACAATTTATAATTGTTTCTCTTCACCAACCTAATAAACCTTTAGGCTGCCAGTAACCTATCCCTCCTTACCTGATCCTTCCCCCTTCCCCTTCTGCTTTTTCTGCCATATTTCTCAGGTTGACTTATTTCTTCAGGGGAATGTTATTCAGGGGTTAGTGGGGTAACTTTCCTCTATTACTGAGGTAATTTGTCTATAATTTATAATTAATAATTTAATGAGTATTGTGTGCAGTTTTAGAAGTCTCTGTTAAGTTAATAAAGTAATGTTTATCTTTTAAGTGAGACATGAACAATTATTGCTGTGTTGTTTTTGTTGATTATATATGGCATTATTTTTGCATATTGCATTTTAAATTATAAAATGTTATTGATAAAAAAAAAAAGGATATGTACTTGATAGTGACAGGCAAGCCCTTTTGGTTTGGATAAAAAAAGACAAACAGTTGCTTTGCTTGTCTGTTGTCCTTGATTCTGTCCAGACAGAACCTAATGACCCTTTTCACATTGACGGAGTACATAGTCTTCTCTCCTTTATTCTGAATATTGGCAAAATAGGTTGGAAGAACCAGGCCCTGGTTCAAGTGGAACTCAGACACCACCATAGGTAGGAATTTGGGGTGTATCTGCAGAACCACTTTATCTTTATGGAAAACA
Organism: Neoceratodus forsteri; assembly: GCA_016271365.2. Taxonomy (NCBI): domain Eukaryota; kingdom Metazoa; phylum Chordata; order Ceratodontiformes; family Ceratodontidae; genus Neoceratodus; species Neoceratodus forsteri. The sequence goes on from CM057453.1 coordinate 33,766,834, forward strand.
GTATATAGAGGATCTGTGATCAGAGCTCAACTGTTCAACAGCTCACTGGAAACAGGCATAGCTGTGGAGGACTGAAGAAGAGCTGACGTGGTTCCTCTACATAAGAGCAGCAGCAAGGAGGAGGCTAGCAACTATAGTTCGGTCAGTCTTTCTCAGTGGGGGAGGGGGACTAATAGAAATCCTACTGAAAGAAAGACTGGTAGAGTATCTTGAATCCAAGGGGCTGCAACACTACAGGCAGCATGGATTGGGGGGGGGGGTCATAACAAATGAATCTGATAGATTTCTTTGACTAGGTGACCAGGGTAATAGATCAGAGGATGGCAGTGGCCATGGCCTATCTTGACTTTATCAAGGTTTCTGACACTGTTCTGCACAGGAAGCCGATAAAGAAACTGAGCAGCCTTGGGGGTGGGATCCAAAATGGTGAATTAGGTTAGCAGCTTGTTTAATGGACAGGAGACAGAAGGTGATGGTTAATGGCACTCAGTCTATAGGAGAGTAACCAGCAGGGTGCCATACGGTTCAGTACTGGGACCGATTCTCTTCACTTTCTTCATAAGTGACAATGCAGAAGAACTGGAAGGTAAGGTATGCTGTTTTGCACATGATATCAAAATTGCACTAGGGTGGACTCTCAAGGGGGAGGTGGAGAGAATGGCAAGGGACATTGGGAAACTTGAGGAGTGGTCAAGAGCATGGCAGCTGGGGTTCAATGCCAAAAAGTGCAAAATCATGCACTTAGGGCACAGGAACCCAGGAGCTGAGTACAGTATGGGGGGGGGTGGAACTGACAGTCACTAACGTCATATCTGATAACCTCAAAGTAGCAGGGCAGTGTGATAAAGCAGTGGGTAGGGCTAGTGGGCTGCTGGGCTGCATAGGGAAGGGCATCTCAAGCAGGAGGAGGGAGGTTGTGTTGCAACTGTATTGCTTGGTAATGAGACCTTACCTGGAATAATGTGTACAGTTTAGAAGGCTGCACCACAGAAAGGACATGAACAGGGTGGAGGCAGTTCAATGAAAGGTCAACTAAAATGGTGCAGGGGTTGTAGAGAAGCCCTACGAGGAGAGGCTGAGGGACCTTAATATGTACACCCTGGAAGAGAGGAGAAAGAGAGATGACATTATAGAGACTTACAAGTACACCACAGGGGTGAACAAGGTCAAACAAGTTGGAGTACCAGGATCATAGGCATGCAATGAAGCTGGGGGGGGGGGGTTAAGAGAAATGTGAGGAAATACTTCTTCACTGAATGGGTGGTAGTCGTCTGGAATAGACTGCCAGCAGAAGTGGTGACGGTGAAAACAGTGGCAGACTTAAAATGTGCATGGGATAAACATAGGGGTATATTAGAAAAAAGGCAAGGAGAAGGGAGACCAGATAAGGTTTGTGGAGACAGATTAGGCAGGGAACATCTGGACAGACTGGGTGGACCAAGTGGTCCTTTTCTACTGACAAATTCTGTTTCTATGTTTCTACAGCATGGATTTCAGACACTCTGCACGTAAAGGTGACGGAAACCAGAAATGCTGCTTTCCAAGTCAGGAATTTCACGTCACAAGTTGCAAGTGGCTAACAGGGCTTGCAGTAGAGCATGTCTAGCAAAAGACTGAGATCCCAGAAAGCCACTGGCTTCCATATTGAGGGTCTTTTATGCAAGATACTCCTTAGGAACATCTTAAACAGTGGCAACTGTGCCAGACATAGGGTGCTCACAGGTTCATAGTATGTTGAAAAAGCAGATAGGAGAACCTCTACTATGGAGTGTTGTAATGCTGAGTATAAAATGTCCAACAAGTATTTCAAAACTTTCTCAGGGCTCTTGAAATAATCCATGGGGATTTTGGAAGACTAGATGGATAAATGCTTCCAATTGGCTTCATACATTTCCCTGGTGGAAGACTTACTGGCCACAAGCAGAATCTCAGAGACCCTCTGAGAAACTTTAAACCTATTTACTTCCACCTCTTCAGGAGCCAGGCCATCTCAGATGAGAGTGTGTATGTGTATATATATATATATATATATATATATATATATATATACACACACACACACACACACATCTACTGAGGCCACTACTGTTACCTTGTCCCCTTAAGCCTCCAACTTGAGCAGCACTCTGCATGACAGACTGAAGGAAATGCATACAGAAACAGTTTTCTCCATTGCAGTCTGAATGCATCCTGAAAGCCCTAAATTCTGGATTTCTGAAACACAATCAAGGCAGTCTGACAATGATTGGGGATGCAAATGTTCCACATCTGGTGTCCCCACCCATTAGACAGGGACTGCACAACACCATCTGCAAAGGACAACTTGTGAGGATCTGCTGCTGTTTGAGCTTGTGTGCCAGAGTGTTTTGAGTACTTGGCTTATGGATTGCTTGACGTAGGATCCCTTGCTCCAGACACCATTTCCACACTCTTATTACATCCCTGCAGAGAGGCTAAGAGTGGGCTTCTCCTTGTTTACTGACATAATACCTAACACTTGCCTGTCTGGAGGAGTACTGTCTTTTTGCAGACTATATCTGACAGGGTCTGTAGGCCATCGAGGGCTGCTCACATTTCCAGTACATTGATGTGGCGATGCATCTCTGCACCCTCCCAGACTCCTGTGTCTGGAGACCTTGGCAGTGGCCTCCCCACCCCACTAAGGAGGCATCCATGTTGACAATCATGTGTAGGTCCAGTGGGGAGAAGGGGAAGCCTGAAGAAGGTTCTCTTCCACTGACCACCATAACAGGGACTGTACTAACAGTTTTGTCATCTGTATGGAGTAAGTTCTAGGGTAGGGATGCCTGTGACCACTGGGTGATGAGAATCTGCTGCATCATTCTTATGTGCAGTCATATTAGGGTCACGGTGAAGACTGGATGCCATGAAACCCAGCATGCATTGCATGAAGTCGGCTAGCACTGAGTGGTGCTCTACGATGAAGCAAGCCATCTGAATTATTGAGTTCACTCTGCTGCATGGTAGGAAATCCCAAGCCCTGGCTATGCTCAAGAGAGCTCCAATGAAGAGAAGTTTCTGGAAAGGAACTAGCTGAGACTTGAAAGGATGCAGAAGAACCACCACTGAAGCAAGGAATTGAGAGACAGGGGCCATTGCCTGCTCATCTTGGACCTGGACAGACTTTTCAGAAGCCAATTCTCCAGATAGGGAAGCACCTGAAGTCCTACTTTATTTTGATGTGCAGCAAAGTAAAACACTTTGTAAAAACTTGCAGCACCAAGGGAAGGACTCTGACTTGGTAATGCTCCCAGAACCGATGGTACTTGTAGTGCCTGGGGTTTACTGGTATGTGCTGGTATGCATTTTGCATATTCAGTAAGACTAGCGAGCTGTGGGGTTTGAGGTATGAAGAGAGAGAGAGAGACCACAGGGAGTCCATCTTGAATGTCTCATGATCCATGAATTCGTTCTGTTCTCTGAAATTCAGAATGGTACATATACCACATGATTTCTTGGGTATGAGGAAGTAGTGGGAGCAGAACCCTTTGTTCTGTGCTAATGATGGCACTATCTACACTTCCCTGTTGAGTAGCAAGTCTGTAATCTCCTCATTTAACCAGTCTGCATGTAGGCTGAAAGGGAATTGTCTTCCCAGGGGGCTGTTTGGCTGTGTTTCCACCAATTTTAGGGAGCAACCCTCTCAGACAATCTGTAACACCCACTTGTCTGTCATGATGGATTCTTATTGATGATAGAGCTAGATGAGGCATCCACAAACTGGGGAGGAGTGAGCCACCTTGGGCAGCTTAGGTGGGCACAGGTCCTGAGACCAAGGCCCCAATTATTCTGTGGCAATTTGGGTCTAAATTCTGTGGCAAGTCCTCCTGTTGCCACAGAACTTCTGCGGCTACAGTTTCTATTTCTGTGGAAATTCTTCGGCGGCAGTTGGGGGCTTTGGTAGCAGTCAGCCCCCCCCCCACACACACACACAGGTAGGGAGAAAATTTTAGTTGTGGGGCTAAGAACTACAAACCACAGCAGGTGGTCAATTAACTACTAAATTCTTACTATTAGAAAGTAAAAAAATCCATCTCAGCCCCATCACCCTCGCCACCCCAGCCTGAGTCCCCAGGGCCACCAAATTTGAGTGAATATTATTTTTACGTTCGCTTGCACGCATGCGCAAGGAACGTCTTGCAACAGTGCTACTTTTGGAAGTGTGTAACCCTCCTCACCAATGCAGTGCTCAGTGTAGGAGGCGCAACCTTAGGGGACCAATACATGCCGAGCTGCATATGACAGCAGTTCGGCTGTGTTGGTCTTCATTTCTAACAAAAGGTCCGCTGCAATCAGCAGTTGTAGCGTATATGTAATTTGCATACAGATTCGCTGAACTGCTGTCATGCACAGCTTGGCATTAAAAAAAAACTCCCGCTTCCTCCCTCTGCTAATGTCCTCCCCCATCCTCATTACTGTTTTCCCCACCCCGACGTTGTGTGCTGAGGGGATGCCCAATCCCCCGGCTCATGGGCTTGCCACACATCATTGTGTGGCCAACAAAGCCTTCCAACTCGTCGACTGCAGCTCCCCAACAAACAAGTTGGCATGCCAGGAGCCCACCCTGGTGTGCTAATGCCTCCCCCTCCACACACACTGTATGGCTGGCAGGGTGCCCAATCCCATAAAATCCAGTCCCCAACAAACACATAGGTGGCATGCTGGGAGCCCACCCCAGCATGCCAAAAGCAGAATCCTGCTGGCTCCAGCCCCCACCCCAACAAACACGTGGGTGGCATGCTGGGAGCCCACCCCAGCATGCCAAAAGCATCTGTTTCTTTTCTTTTTTTAAAATACCCTGTGAAAGAAAAAACAGTTGTTTCTCTTCTTTTTTTAAAATACCCTGTGAAAGAAAAAAATGGTCCCTCGGTGAGTCCCTGCCCCCCGCTAACCCGTGCCCACCCTCTGCGCACCCACCTCCCCACATCCCCTTCATGCCATACTTACCTATGGAGCCCGGCGTGACTATCTTCGGTGGACCGGGAACACATGTGCATTTTTCAAAGCCGACCGCAAACTGAGGAAATGCTGGTCAGCTGTATAATGGCATAAATAGGGTTTTTCCAACTTAGGTGGATATCTTGGCCATTTTTTCGACTTTTGACACCAAATTTTCAACATGGGGTTCTTGACATCCCTTCTCATGAATTCGACCACTGTCATGTTGTTATTCAGTCTTGAAAGGTGATTTCACGGTCACTGTGCAGAATCACCTTTTGGGACCGATTAACGAAACGACAGTGCCGATGTTCATAAGGTGGCCTCTCAAAAAGCCTATGTTGCAAATTTGGTGAAAAAATTCCAAAAAATGACTGTTACGAGCGTGCATTGTGCAGTTTCCACGCACACTTGTATGTTCGTGAATCTGTAATATTTTCACTCCAGGTTTTCAACATAGGCATATTTCCACACCTCCTTATGAATAGTGAAGCTGTCATATTTCCATCCTGGTCGAAATGTGTTTTCGTGCTTCCGGCGCAGAATAGTGCGGTTGCTGTTGGAAATCAGTGTTCGCTACAGAGTAAGACAATCACAGTGACACTGTTCATGAGCAGAGCTCCTAAAATGCCTATGTTGAAAAATTTGGTGGCAAAAGTCCAAAAAGTGGCTATGTTACGAGCATGCATTGCTCAGTTTCTATGCACATTCGTAAGTTTGTGAATTTGTAATATTTTCACTCCAGATTTTCCAAATTGGCATTTACCCACATCTCCTTATGAGCAGTACAGCTGTCATTTTTCACATCCTGCCCAAAATACGTTTTCACAACTCCAGTGTAGAATAGTGCAGTTGCTGTGGGAAATCATGTTTGGTACAGAGTAAGAAAATTACAGTGACACTGTTCATGAGGAGACATCCTAAAATGCCTATGTTGAAAATTTGATGCAAAAAATCTGAAAAATGACTGTTTAATGAGCATGCGTTGAGCAGTTTCCACGTGCACTCGTACCTTTGCAAATTTGTAATATTTTTCACTCCAGATTGTCAACATTTGCATTTCCCCACACCCCCTTGTGAACAGTACAGCTGTCATTTTTCATATGCTGGCCGAAATGTGTTTTCACTCTTCCAGCGCAGAATAGCATGGTCGCTGTGGGAAATCAGTGTTTGGTGCACAGTAAGAAAATCATAGTGACACTGTTCATGACCAGAGGTGACAAAATGCCTATGTTGAAACTTTGTTGAAATAATTCCTCTGAATGACTGTTACAAGCGCAGGTTGCGCAGTTTCCACACAGGCTCATACCCTTGAGCACAACCAGGGTGTTAGGGTTCAAAAGACAGACACTTACAATAAGAAGTATGACAGTGAAATGTTAATCACATGCAAGAGGAGTTGCAGAGAGGTACTCTGTTGGGATATGGATGCTGAAGGGACATGGATACAACTGGGGTGGGGGGGTGCTGCATAAATGCCAAAACACTAATGCACATACCTGCAACAAACATTTGGCATTGACAAATGCTTGTTATTGACTACCACACTGCACAGCGATCCTCATCCTTCTAATTTTATCACTAGGTCAGAATGCCGGTTTCTCATTGCAGTAGTGCTTTGTGCAGCTCGGTGGTGAAATTAGAAAAATGAGGATCACTGCACCGTATGGGACCTGCTAAAAATATTTCTACTTCAAATTACGGGGCTAATGGAGGTGCTCAGGGTGGGGCAGAGGCTGAGTCGGATTGGGGGGAGGCGGATTTACCTGTTTTGCTATTTAAAGTAAAGCCCTAGCAGACAAACTAATGGGCAGAAGCTGTTTCAAAATGCTTTTCAGATTTTTGTTTTTAAATTCCACAGAATTCCAAAAGGCATTCTACAGAATGTAACATAAACCACAAAGTAGTTTTCTAGGATTTATATGATCCATGGATTAACTGCAATTTAGATGATCCATGGAATAATTTTTCTTGATCAAAGTCAATGTCAACTGCAGATTTGTTTTTCTCACAGTTTATACTGCCTCTACATTTTTTTTTATTTATTATGCTTTATCTTCTCATCCGCCAGCCCCCATTGGTCCGATCTACACACAACTAGCCCCGCCACACACCCTGGGACTTACCTCACTCCTGAACATCTCTGACTTATCCTCAGGGACAGAGCTGCCAGGGGGCCCTTCCTCCTGATGGAGACTGAATGGGAGTACGAGCCTGGTGAGTGGCATGTAACGTGGGGGCGCACGTTATCGTGTGCTGGTGGAACCGCCATTTTCCCATTTTCTCCCTGGGAGGCATGTCGTGCAAGGACATTGGGGTCGCATGCCGAACATCTGACATGCCTCCCAAATGTAGTCAGTCCTGTCATACCCCAGGCTACCACAAAGGGTTACCCCAACACTAACGACTTCCCAACCCTCCCCCCAGAGGAGAGCAGTCCACAGGACACTCAATCCACCTCCCCCTCCCCCTCCGGCCAGCCCTCCAACTTCCAAGGCTCATTCCCGAATCCAGACTGTTGCGAGCGGTAGTGCTACCACTGTGCCAGTGGGCCGGCTAAATACTGACTCTTCTGTATAAACTTTAGAATAATATTCTGTATTTCATCTATGAATAATATTCTGCAGTTTTGTAAACTGTGGAATAATATTCCGCAGTTCATGTAAATCGTGGAATAATATTCTGCAGTTTTGTAAACTGTGGAATAATATTCCGCAGTTCATGTAAACTGTGGAATAATATTCTGCAGTTCATGTAAACTGTGGAATAATATTCGACGTTTTTTCTGTGATTTATATTAAATTCCGTGGAAATCTCTGTGGCCCAGAATCACGGAATACTCGGGACCTTGCCTGAGACTCAGGCTATGGTGCTGGGTGCCTTTGGTTGTGCTTTCTTTTTCTGTTGGTTAGGCTAAGCCCTGCTCTGGTACCCACCTTGGCCTTTGGATTAAAAGGACAGTTTACCTCGTTGGTTGCCATGAACTGTCCCCTTGTAGGTTGTGGGCTGGTTTGCTCTAGAGTCCATAAGGGAAGAACTTTTTTCGATGGAGTCCTTGAAGGTTTACTCTACCTGCTCTCTAGAGATAAGTACCAATAAAGAGCATGTTCATTATGTGTTGTTGGACCTCTGAAACATAGAAACACAGAAGTTGATGGCAGATAAGGACCGCAAAACCCATCAAGTCTGCCCATTTCTTTTTCTACCTTATGAATGTGCCAGTGGCCTTTGCTCTGTCAATGGCCAATCTATTCATACTCATCTGTATTACTCCCTTATGCCTATCCCATGCCTGTTTGAAGCCTGCACTGTATTCATATCCACCACTTCCTGAGGTAGGCCGTTCCATTCATCCACCACCCTTTCTGTGAAAAAGAACTTCCTCACATTCTCCCTTAATTGGCCTCCCTCTAATATCATGCTGTGTCCTATTGTCTTGCTATTTTTCTTATATTGAAACATGTTAGACTCGTTCACCTTGTTAATGCCCTTAAGGTGTTTGAATGTTTCAATCATATCACCTCTCTCCCTCCTTTGCTCTAGGGTATACATATTGAGCTCACTTAATCTGTTCTCATATCTTTTCTGATGCAGTCACTGTACCATTTTGGTTACCCTTCTCTGGACTGCCTCAATTTGGTTAATGTCCTTAGGAAGTTGTGGCCTTCAGTACTGCATGAGTACTCCAGATGGGGCCTAACCAGTGTCTTGTAAAGAGGTATTATTACCTCCCTCTTCTGATTTGTGATACCCCTACTAATACACCCCAACATCCCTCTAGCCTAACCTACTGCTTTAGTGGTCTGCTTGGATGATTTCAGGTCGGAAGAGTGGCAACTGGGGTTTAACACAAAGAAGTGCAAGATCATGCACATAAGAAAGAGAAACCCTGAAGCCACCTATAGGCTGGGAGGGGAGTTGCTGGCAGTCACAAGGGAAGAAAGAGACACCCAAAGGTCTTGAGTTTGGTCCAGAGTTTGTACTCATATGTCGAAATATGGGTCTGGTAGCTTGCTATCCTGAAGCTCAGAGTGCCTGAAGCAAATATCCTTTTGCCCATGGTATCGATTTTGCATCACTCTTTATTAGAGGGTTGCACAGAAACCGCCTTAGGAGAAATAACCTTATTTTCAGCCAGAATTACAATAGCATCTGTCACAAATCCACTCCTGAGGGTCAGGTCCACTAAGCTCACAGTGCCCACCCCTAAGTGCAATCCGTGACGGGAGGGGCAGGGATACCCTCCTCATGTCCTTTTAGAATGTTCACCGAGGTCATGACTGAACACCCGCCATGAGGTCTCAGGGCATCCCTTCAAACTCTCTGGATCAGGGTACAATACCAGTCTTGAGTCTTGTAGCCAAATATGAACCCTGCTTGGTTGTTACACAAAGGGGAAGATCCAGGTGTCACACTCTTTTCGAGGTAGTAGTGTGATCCTGATTTTGTCTTTGCCTATGGGTGTACAACAACACACAAATAAAGATCTCACTCAGGCAGGGTTTCTTCAGAAAAGCAAAGATTTTTACTAAAATATTTAAATAAGTTGCTGTTGCAACTAAAATATGTACTAATTTGGTCACAGAATAACAGAAAATAAAAGTGGAAATTATACATGAAAAATGCCCTATAACTGTTATCTAAAGTCTACCTCAAGTCTGTAATAAATTGAAATCCAAAGAAAGTAAATGAGTGATTGTTTCCTTTGTACTGGCAGTCTTGGGTCTCAGCAGTTTTGCTTCTTGTATTGCCAGGAGAAGAGTGTCCCTTGTAGATGCTCAGCAAAAAATTGAGAGAGAGAGTGGCTCTGGCTCAATCCTTATATAGCCGGAGGCACCCTGCAAAATCTCTGTCTTGTCCTAAAAGGGTGGCCTTCTCTTTTAGGCCAGTAGATGTCCCTCTTGCGCTTTCCCAAAATTGTCTTATTAAGATTCTAACATCACAACTTCCTGGCATATATAATAATCATGAAAATGACTTCAGAGTTAAAACTTTGATGTCTCAGTACAACACCCTGTAAGCTAATTCACAGTGTCCTGTCAAGAATGGCTACTTCCCAAAATCCTGTTTAACACATCCTGGGCTTAGAAGTGACAACTTTACAACAGGGAATGGCTTTTCTCCATACCCTTAAGAATTTTATTACCGCTGCTTCCTTCAATTAAGCCCAGAAGGCACTGTCACTCCTAGAAGTGTAATTTCAGGCTTTCTGCTGTTAAAAACCTGTCCTTCTTAGTTCATAGAAGGATGTCAAATATTTTTTTCAAGACAGTTCTCTCCCTTGAAGAGATCTGGCTTCCTGCCTAGCAAGCTTCCCCCTCAGGTCAGAGGAAGGTCAAACATTTTAAAAATCCAGTCTCTTTCTCCATGTGCCCCTTGCCTTAACACTGGCATTCCTGTGGCATGTACACATACACAAAATATAACAGACAATAACACCATGTATCTGTACATCTGACTGGCAGTGGCATAGCTCACAACAGCATCTGCTATAGGCTAAGTGTAGTACACAGGTTTGGTCCTGGGCTGCATATTTCTTGTCCACCTGACTGAAGACAGCAGAAATAGTAGCTGGCTTGCTCCATGAAGCCTCAGTGAGGATCTCCAGAGCAGGTTGGATCACCAGAACCAGAGACACAGGCATGTAGGTGCCTCACCTGACATATAGCCAATGTCTCAAAGTAAAGTACTGTGTACGTTTTGGCCAGTGCTTGACAGGCGAGATCTTTCTAAGGAACCTTAACAGAGGTTATGCTAGAAATCCTCAGGTTCTGAAGGATAGTCATCCTCATCACTAGAGTAGTCTCCAGTAATTATTAAATCCAGATCCTTTTTGTCACTGGGATCTGGATATGAAGGTACTTCAAGAGTGATCTGCACTATACATGGTGTCAGCCTCTGTGTTGCATGTGGCACCAGCACTGGCCCCAAAGCACCTGGATTAAATACCATGTGCAGTACTGTATGCAGCACCAGTGTCACAGGTGCCCCCCCCAATAGAGGTTTGTCTCTGGCACCAAGGGTGAGCACGTAAAGAGTTATTTATGTAAATGTGAGGCACTGAACACAAGCATTAAGAAAAGCTATAGGAGGACTGCATGACTTAAAGATACAGTACTGATTTATTGCATTACTTGAACTGCCAATCATTTTATCTGTTTTAACATGTTGGTGCCCTGCAGAGCTGCATGTTTAACCCTTCCTCTGCCATGGACTGATATCAGTCTACGTACATACATAGATACATAGAATTTGTCAGCAGATAAGGACTGCCTGGCCCATCTAGTCTGCCCATTTTTTCTACTTTTAACTTATGCTGCAGACTGTAGTTTATCTGCAACTTTTCTACTCTTCCCTTTTTCTAGGGTTCTCTTGTGTGTGTCCCATGTATTTTTGAATTCCTCCACCATTTTTGCCCCTTCCACCCCTGCGGGGAGGCTGTTCCAAGCATCCACCTCCCTCTCTGTACAGAAATACTTCCTCACATTACCCCTGATTCTTCCTCCCTTCAACTTCATCTCATGTCCCCTAGTTCTTGGCCATCTTCTTTTCTGAGAGATGCTACTCTCCTATACCTTACTGATCCCTTTAAGGTAGTTATACATCTCTATCACATCCCCCTCTCTTTGCATCTCTAGAGAATACATATTGAGGTCTTTCAGCCTCTCCTCATATGACTTCTGGTGCAGCCCCTGTACCATTTTTGTAGCTCTTCTTTGGACTGCCTCCACACTGTCTATGCCCTTCCTGAGATGCGGCCTCCAAAACTGGACACTGTACTCCAGATGAAATCTCACTAATGATCTGTATAGTGGCATCACCACCTCTTTTTTTCTGCTTGTGATGCCTCTCCCTATGCACCCCAACATCCCGCTGGCCCTTCTAACCACCTTCTCAACCTGTCTGGCCACCTTTAGTTTCTCAGATACAATTATTCCTAGATCCTTCTCCTGTATAGTGGCTGACAGTACCTCCCCCATACTGAGTACTCCTCTCTCAGGTTCTCATGATCTAAGTGCATAATTGCACACTTCTCTGCATTGAATCTCAATTGCTATACATTTGATCTAGAATTACTGTGTTCTAATTCTGTCGGCAGCCTAAGGGTTAAGACTGCCTAAGCGATTTACAATTACATCCCCACTGAACTGCTTGTTTAAACCTGCTAAGGGATTTACAGTTAAATGCTTAACTGAACTGCACGTTTAAGACTGCCTTAGCGAATTACAGTAATGCCCTATTTTAACTGCATGCTAAAGACAGCATACAGAGATTAAAGCAATGTTTCAATTGATAACCAGCCAGGCTTAAAGTGACAGTGCTTATTTAAGTTGCATGCTATAGACTGCCTATTTGCCCAAGGTAAACTGCTTTAGTTTTATGTTCAAGAGACTGTACCTGTATTGCTCAACAACAGTTTGATTTTCATGTTCCAAAGATGGTGCCATGTATATGCATGAGACCAGCTGTGCTGCATACTACAGAGACTGAAAAAGCGGCTGGATGTTTAGTTATTGTAGGGGGATAGTGAGACTCAATTTTATAATGTTCTCCCCCTTCCCCAGTATTAGTCTGCTAGGAGCTGCACCAGTTTATTACTCAGGGCCTTTGTATATACAATGGGCTAAGGTCCTTCCTTCCTTCCACAGGTTCCACAGAGGTTGTCTTCCTTTAGTGGGATCCACAGCACCTTGGAGGTTCAGTATTTCTTCAGTTTCCACAGAATTCATCTTCCTTTCCTGGGATCCACAGCAGCTCAGAGATTCAGCATTTCTTCAGGTTCCACAGAGGCTCATTTCTCAGGATCTGCAGCAGTTCAGCATTTTTTCAAGTTATGCAGTGTTTCTTGTCATTTTCAGGGCTCCACATTGGCTCAGAGGGCCAGCATTTCTTCAAGTTCTTGCACAAGTTGTCTTTGTTTTCCTGGGTTCTGAGCCAACCAAGGGATCCTTTGCATTTTCACCATTTCTTGATGATCTGCATGCAACCAAGCTTGCCAACGCTACCACTGGTTCCTTCTTGCTTCCTCATCAACAAGCCCATCTTGTGGCACCACACACCTAGTTGACTTCTACTGCAATATGTTCTTGTCTCTAAAATACATTGTGATTGCCAACGTAAGAGTTCAAATAGATATCTTAGCCCATACTGGGACTAAGTCCCACTTCACAATGACGACTGAGGACCAAAATCTCCGCACCTATGGAGTTCCGTATTTTCAGCTGCTGCACCTGTGGGGGATGTTACACCAGGTCCCACCAGGCATAACTTTTCACTGCAGCTGCACTGGAAAATTGCCTGCAATCTGCTCTAAATCAGGGAGCTCGTCATACACCAGCTCCCTCTTTGAAAATACAGTGGCTGTGGGAAATACTGTGGCTACGCAAGTGGAGATCCACTTGTGCCAGATTTTTCCCACAGCCACAGGATTGACAGGGGCTTTGAAAATCTAAGCAAGCAAAAACACCAGCACCAGGCTAACAGTTCAAAAAGCTTTAATGTGCCTAAGGGTGAAACCTGGTCAGGTGTTCTGCATCTATTTTTATGGTTGTGGCATTCATATGTATGTCTCTTTGCACATTAAAGCTTTTTGAACTGTTCGCCAGGTGCTGGTGTTTTTGTTTGCTTCAATTCGATTTTTCACCTGGCACAGGCTTGAAGGAGTGGAGCGGTAAGTTTCTGTTGCTGCTTTGAAAATCTAGCCCATAGAGTTTAAGCATGTATGTAAGCAACAAGACATGATGAGGTGTGGGTTATTGCCTGATAAGAGCATGTCCCAAGTGCATTATGAGTCATGAGCAAGGGTGTAGACAGGCATACTCACTGTACACATTTGTGTACAGTTTTGTTGAGTGCCTGTCACAAACCATAAGCCACTCTGTTAATATTATCATTCTAATCTGTAGTATTTGGGTTAGTGAAGGCCACTGAGGAGGGTCCAATACATGTATAACCTCTTTAGAGAGTAGAGGAATCATCTGACAACAATCTGACTTGTCTGGAAGGGGGTGCCATTTGGAAGGGATGTGTACATTTTTTAATTGGGGGTGTAACTGTTGGAGATTGTGTACAAAATGGAAATTTCTGGCTACACTCCTGGGCATGAGTCATTTGTGCTGAATACCTAGCACCTTGAAAGTGCTCTTATCAGGCAATAACCCACCCTTCATCATGTCTTATTGCACCTATAAAATGGATACAACATTTTCAGTAAGATATCAGCCAACATGCTGCAGTTGAACCATTGCAAATGAATGTAACCTTTTTCACAACATTTGAACAAAACAGTCCTTTAAACTGGGGGAGAGGGGTCATGTAATTAAACACTAACAACTGAACTCTTGTGGCTGGATTGTCCAGAAATAAAGTTGTCTGATGAAATGAATGAATTCCACCTTTTCTAGTAGCAGTTGTTCAGCAAGACCGGGTTGTTGCTTGTGCTTGTTCTGCTGAACTACCGAACTGTAATGGTGGATGTGGTAGGCTGATTTTTTGAGCTGGACTGTGAACCTGCTGCAGTTCAAAAGATAGTGCCTGATAAGGTTGCAGAGCTGTACAGATATTCTGTTTTGGTTTGTTGCTGGTTACCACTGTTGTACTCCACCACTGTCTGTCCTCTGTTGAAGCGCTCAGTAGCTCCTCAAACTCAACTCTGTGTGACGGCCTGTGATGGTTATAATCTCTCTTGTCTTCAAAACTGTTTCTGATAACAGCTGAATGGCTGTTGCGTGCACACTGTAATTAGTGTAACACTGGGAGAGCCCCACTTCTGTACTTAGCCGTGGTATTAGACTAGCTAAGCAATTTACTCTTAGGGACTCTCTTGAATACATAGATGTTGGCAGTATTGAAATCTGATGTCTAAATCTGCGAGGTTGGAGGTAAAATGCTGGTGGGTCAAGGGGAGAGTATTTATTTAATTATAAAATTCTGTTAACCAGGTAGGTCCGCTGAGCCCTGAAGGTCCCTTTTTCAGGGGCAACCTGGAATTATTTACACATAGTAAGGCATAGACATTGGAATAGTACATTTCTGGACAGATCACAAAGGAGTACAGTTAAGATACAGTATAGAATCACATAGTACAACAGAGTTATATACAGCAGGTTATACTGTTAAACAATAGCATATACGAAAAAATGACTCACCTTAGTAATGTTGTTTCTTCTAATGAAGTCTTGCTGTATTCTGACAATAGCAGTGAGTCCCAACCTTTGAACTGCCCCGGAGATGAAAGAGTTAACTTTCCATGCCAGGCATGGAATGCTGAGCTCGAGCTCGGTTGCGACTCTGTCTGTTGCTGTTTGAACTCAACCCGTCAGATCTTTATGAGCTAAACTCGCTGAGGTCCTGTGTGGAAGCTGTAAACCTACACCAGCCAACTGGCTACTAAAATATAATAACAGATTTTTTGGTCCCAAAACAAAGACTCAAGTCAGGAAACCCAAAAAATGAAATAAACACAACACCCACTCACCCAAAGAAAAGAGGGTAATAATAAAAAAGGTGGGGCACCTCCTGAGTGCCAACACTGCTACTGCCCACCCATATCCCAAAAACAAAGGTTCTGAGAGGGGAAGGCGGGGGGAGGTCAGAATACAGCAAGACTCCATTAGAAGAAATAACATTACTAAGGTGAGTAATTTTTTCTTCAAACAACATGAAATCTTGCTGTATTCTGACAATAGCAGACTACCAAGCAGTACCTCCATGGAGGAGGGACAGAACCTACTTAGGAAATAGGCACTGAAGCACAGCTGTGCCAAACCGAGCATCACTCCTAGCCTGGATATCCAGAGAGTAATGCTTGGTAAAAGTGTGAACTGTTTTCCAGATAGCTGCTTGACATATCTCTAAGATAGGAATATCCCTGGCAGCAGCTAGGAAGCAGCTGTACCTTCTGAGAGAGGAGCCTCAGGCCTGAGGGTGGAATCTACCTAGTTTTCATAGCAAAATTGAATGCAAGAGACAATCCACCTGGCAATAGATCTTTAGTGGCAGGTTTTCCTTTTACCAACCTCACCATACGTGAGGAAAAGTTGGAGAAGTCAAACCTGTGACCCTTGGTATGTTCTTATGCAGTAGCTAAGGGCTCTTTACATCCAACTGTGCAATCTCCTGACCAGAGGAGGAATGGGTCAGTGAAGTACACAGAAGAGACATAGATTGGTTAAGGTGGAAGTCTGAAACCACCTTAGGTAAACTTCCTGTTAGTCCTGAGGGACCACCTTATCTCTATGGAAAGAGATAAATCAGGCTCCACTGACAGGGCTTGTAACCTCGCTTATACGCCTGGCAGAAGTGATGGCCACCAAGAACACAGTTTTCCAAGTCAAATACTTAAGCTCTGCTGAGGACAAAGGCTCAAAGGGGGGTTGCATAAGCTGAGCAATGCAAACATTAAGGTCCCAAGCAGGGGCAGGGTCCCTGAATGGCGGATTGATATGAAGCAATCCCTTGAAAAACTTGGAGAATACAGGGTGAGCTGAAAGAGAAGAGAGCCTACCTGCTGAAAGAAAAGCAGAGACAGATGCCAGATGCACCCTTAGTGTAGCTGGTCTGAGTCCCAAGCTATTCAGATGGACCATATAGTCAAGGACTGTGGGCAGATCCGCAGACTCTGGGGAAATATGCTTCCCAGAGCACCATATGGAGAATCTTTCCATTTGGAATTATAAGTAGTTCTGGTGGAAGGCTTCTAGAAGCCTTTAGAATATCCATAACACCTTGAGAGAGTGTAAATCAGCAAACTCTAACTCTTCAAGAGCCAGGCCTTGAGATTGAGAGATTACATTCAGTACCAAACCCTCCTGAGCACAGGTTAACAGGTTGTAATTCCTGGAAGAGACAAGGGAAGGTGGACTGCTAAGGACAACAGGAGAGGGTACCAGGGCTGTCTGGCCCAGTCTGGAGCAATCAGAATCACCTTGCAGGGTTGAGACCTGATTTTGACTAGCACCTTGAATAGGAGAGGAAGGAGGGGAAAGATAGGAACTTCCTTCCAGCTGAGAACCAGGGCATCAGAGGGCCTGAGCCCAACACTGGGGCCTGCAGCAAAAAGGGAAGTTGGTGATTGTGGGGGCTGCAAAAGATCTATCTGTGGGGTGCCCTATCTGGAGAAGATCACCTCCAAAACCAGGGATCTAGTGACCATCGTGATGGCCCTGAGATATCCTGCTGAGAGCATCTGCCAGAACATTGTCCTTGCCTGGGAGGTGTACTGCTGTAAGGGAGGTGTTCAGGGAATAGGCCAGAGACCACAACTCATTGCTTCTGTGCAAGGTCAGAGACCGAGTTCCCCTTGCTTGTTGATATACCACATTGTGGTGGTATTGTCTTTCCTGATCTGAACAACTTTGTTCTGAACAGACTTGGAAAAAGCCTGAAGTGCTAGAAACACTGCTCTGAGTTCCAACAGATTGATGTGAAGCAGAGATTCCTGAGGGGACCACAACCCTTGGGTGGTCAGGTCTCCCAAGTGGGCCCCCCACCCCAAGAGGGAGGCATCTGTAGTAAGGATTAAAGAGTGAGACTGAGTGACAAAGGGAACTCCCTGTCTTAGATTGTCCTGATCCTGCCACCACTGCAAGGCCTGGATCAGGGTTCGAGTCACTGGTACCAGTTTGGTCAGAGGGTCCTTTTTCTGAGACCAAAAGGCTCTCAAGTGAAACTGAATGTCCCTCATCTGAAATCTTGCTCCCTGCACCACTGCTGTAGAAGCAGCCATGTGCCCCAGGAGCTGCAGAAAATGCCTTGCTGGACGAGACACCTGTAGGGTGAATGAAGAGGCCAGTGTGATAAGGGTCCTTGCCCTGTCCAGGGGAAGGAAAGCTCTGGCCTTTTGTGTATCTAGCTCTGTGCCTATGAAGGTGAGGAGCTGAACAGGCTCTAGAACTGACTTTGAAAGATTCAGAAGGAAACCTAGAGAGGTGAGTAGTTGCTGAGTTATCTGTAGGTGTAACTTGACTTGGTCTGGGGACTGGCCTACTATGAGCCAGTCGTCCAGGTATGGGAAGATGGCAATCCTTTGCCTTCTTGGAGAAGCAACTACTACTGCCAGGCATTTTGTGAACACCCTTGGAGCAGAGGTTAGACCAAGGGCATTGCTCTGAATTGGTAATGGCCTGAGGGCAGCTCGAATCTGAGGTACTTTCATGGGAGCTTCTGATGAGAATATGGAAATAGGCATCCTTGAGGTCCAGGGAGACTAGCCAGTCCCCTGGCCTTAGGCAGGGTAGAATTATTCCCAGAGTCACCATTTTGAACTTTGGCTTTAAAAGGTGCTTGTTTAAATACCTGAGATCCAGGATGGGCTGCCATTCTCCCGTCTTTTTGGGACTGAGGAAGTACCTGGAGTACAATCCTTTCCCTTGGTGTAGGGGTGGAACCCTTTCTACAGCTCTGAGAGCCAAGAAGAAAGAGACCTCTGCCTCTAGGGCAAGTGCCTCTGAAGGATTTGCAGGTGGAAAGGATCTGGTTCTCATCTTTGGAAATTTTTTGAAGCTGAGAACCAGTCCCTGGCTTACTACTTCCAGGACCCATTTGTCTGATGTTAAAGACTTCCAGTCTTGGACAAAGTAAGCCAGCCTTCCCCCTACAGGTGGTGGAGAATCGGCACTGGTAAACCCATCAGGGTGCCTGTTTCGAAGGGGGTTTAGGCTGACGGGTGGAAGCAGGTCTGCTTGTACCCCTTCTGCCTCTCCCTCTAAAGAACCCCCTCTGAGCATAGGCAGAAGAGGAGGCCTGGGCTTGGTAGAAAGGCCTATGAAAAGGCCTGCCCCTGCCCCAGGGATGCTGCCTCTGAGGAGTGGCTTGCCTTTCCTTGGCCTGAGCACTCCTATAGGTGGTCCTGTATTCATCCATTTTCTTCATGTAGTTCTCTGTTTGCTCCCCAAACAGAGAATTACCCACAACAGGAAAATCCATGGCCTTAGTCTGGGTATCCCGAGACAGGCTAGTACATCTGAGCCAAGCCATCCTACGAAGGGCCACAGAAGTAGCCAAGACTCTAGATGAAACATCATTGGAGTCCACTGCAGCATGGAATTGCACCTTGGATGCCTCAATACCATCAGCAGCCACCTGCTACAGCTCCTTGGCAAGCTGGCCAGGGACCTGTTTAGCTAAAGCTATGACAGTGTCCCATCTAGATTTCTGATATATAGCTGTATAGGCCATATAATTGGCCTGCCTGAGTCCCAAGGATGCTGCCATGTACTTTTTCTTTGCCATGGCATCAATCCTCCTCGAGTCCTTATCTGGAGGGTGTGAAGCCAAGAGTATATTAGCCTTATCACAGGCTGCAGCCTGCACTACCCCAACATGGCTGCATTGCTGGGTAAGGAACTCCGTATCTGAGCCTGACAGAGTATACCTCTTGTCCATTCTTTTATCCAGAGGAGGTATAGAATTAGGAGTCTTTAAAATCTTAAATGTCTGCTTCCCAAAAGACTTGTGTAAGGGAATAGACAGTCTCCTGGACTCTGGGATATCCATCATTTCCACATAGTCAGGCTCCTCCTGATCATCCACAGCTTCTTCCATAGGAAGCTGAAGGGTTTCGCCCACTTTTTTGTAAAACATGAACTGGGAGGGGGACTCAGAAAGCCTAGGAGGAGACACTCCTGAAGGTCTGTCTGGGGAGATGTCTGGGTCAATGGGCACATCTAGACTTTCATAATCACATTCACTTTCCTCATACTCTCCTTCCTCCTCCTCTGGTTCATAAAATTCTTCCAAATTATAATCCGGAACCGGCCAAACTGAGCGCCTTCCTGATGGTGCTGGTTCAGTCGGAACCGGGGAAGGCGACTGCACAATTTTTATCGCTTTGGCTATTTCATCAGCGGTTGGAGAAGAAACTTTTGGATCCACACCGCTGATTTTTCCTTCTTGTTCTCTTAACTGGAACCGACTCCTCAGAATCGGTTCTCCTTTGGCTCGAAGAAGTTTCACCCTGGTCAGAGGGCACCCCTTCTGGTTCGGTTTGAACTGAACCAGGCTGGCCATCCGGTTCAGCGGACTTTTTGGCCTCCCTTTCCCTGAGCCTACCAACTCTCTTTTCTAGGGTAGCTGCAGGAAAATTTTTACAAATCTGGCAGTCTGAATTGAGGTGGTCAGACCCCAGACAATAAACACAGGTGGTGTGGGGGTCAGCCTTAGCAAAGACTTCCCCACACACACTACAGTGTTGAAACCCAGTGGGCCCGTTTTTTCTTTTGGGTTTCTCAGACATGGTGCCAGCCCTACAAAACTTACCCTTTTAATGGCAATCCGCCAGGCAAGATACTCTTAGCGGTTCCTGACTGTGTTATGGGTAGTGGAAAAAAACGTAATAAAATCTGTTTTTTTTAGAACCGATAAGAACCGGTAACCACACCCTAAAAGTAGAAATAAAGATTTTTAAACAACCTGATCGGTTCAAACCGAACCGATGAAACGTTTACAAGTTCCACACAGAATAGAAAATCAATATAACCTATCTAGTACTCACGAATACCACAGACAGAGACTGAACCGACAGGTTGAGGTTTAAATTAGGTTGGAAACGGAGAAAAACGGACTTTAACCGACAAATTGACCGAGCAAAGGAGAAATCTCCGGAGCGACTGTTCAGTGAGGCGGAGTAAAGAATCTGACGGTTTGAGTTCAAAAAGCAACAGACAGAGTCTCAACCGAGCTTGAGCTCAGCGTTCCATGCCTGGCGTGGAAAGTTAACTCTTTCATCTCCGGGGCAGTTCGAAGGTTGGGACTCACTGCTATTGTCAGAATACAGCAAGACTTCATGTTGTTTGAATTGCAATCACAAACATGAAAGTAAGGGGATCGTTAAGGTAATAGCCAAAGCAAATTCCACTGAGCTTGCTCAAATATTTTTTTAAATGAGGCCACTGGACATAGTAGGTTGTTAGTGAGTTCATAAATATAACCACGACACTGTTCTTTGTTTGCTTGTTATCCATATGATTTCTGTTGACCTCATTGAAAGTGAATATTATATACTGGGCTCTGTGCTGATCAAGTTTTCACAGCAAAGTGTTACGGCTTCAATTGCCTGAGCCCCTCTCTTCCTCGGCATGCCATGCACAACTGCACACCCAGCCATACTTTGCGCAGTAGACTGCAGGGAGTGCTTGCTAATAGTACGCTGAAGTTCTTGAGGCATTCAAGATTGGGAGTCACAATCACTGGTTGGAGAATGGAAGTGTCTTTTTTTCACAGTGGTAGCCCATGCATACCACCATCAATATATTGCTGGCCAGCTGCAGTTCTGGATGATTTAAATGTTTATTCATGCACTCAGCGCCATGAGAATGGTGAGGCTGTTCTTGGAGCCATTTTTCTGTCGCACCTCAGCATAAAAGCAGCATAGGATCTGACATTACTTAGTGCAAGATACAATTTTCAAGTCAAACTGAATTTCTTGAGCAGCATCCCAGATCATAAGGACATTTGTTGCCCAGATCGTGGTTTTTCTGTGTGTTTATTTCGTCCTTTCCAGTTTTGAGTTGGGCAAGCTATTGAGGCAAAACTGTGGTATATTTCCTCACTGGGGATGTTTTTGGTTTTTTTCCATTTTTTTTCCACAGATAGCTCAGTTTTTGGCTCACTGCTATCTTCTTTTTGAAGAAGATTTTGTACTACACCTTCAAACTGCAGGCTGAAATGGTTGTCAGGTCAGGTACATCAGACATGGTAGTGTGTTTTAGCTGAATACCAACATTGCCGCTTATGCCAGGCTGAAATATTTTCTGGGTGGCACAGTGATATGTATGGGGATGGCAGTATAGCCTAGAGGTTAGAGTAATGAGCTGTGAATGAGCTTGGTACATCCAGCAGACCTGTATATGATTCCCATAACCTCCACTTGCACACTGTGTGACTCTAAACAAATCACTTAACCTCCCTAGTGCTCCCAGGTCACCCCTAAAAACAGGCACTTATGCCTCGTGGGCCTTACCTTGTTACCAAAATAATAAATTGTATAGTGCTTCTCCTTGTACAGTGAAGCCCACCAGGATGAAGCACACTGTCACAGGTTTACTACATAACAAAATGGATTAACTCCCATTGAAATTGTATTGTTTGCTGCAGTAACTCTACTGCTAAATTCTGCAGTGCTATGCTTCATCCTGGTGGGCTTCACTGTATCTTGTGTCGCACTCAAAAAATCCTCCATTCCATTTTACTGAAGTTAGTAGTAAGTGGTAGTAAATCCCTTTTTTTCAGTCAAATGAATAAGGATCACTTCATTGAGCATAGCTCATTTTCAGTGAGGTCCTATCGCACATAATTACAAAATTCAAGCTGTACCAAAATTCCAGTATAAAAAAGCACTTAGTTCCAAAGATATACAAAGATTGTAATTAATAAATAGTTACAGTATCCTGCCTCTCCTTGGGATGAGTTTGACTACTGCATCTTTACCATCAGAAGAACCAGCCTCACCACACAGAGCCAGTATCACCCAGATTTCTACACACTGCAAGCTTGTGTTCCCCAGGTTCTTTAAGATACTCCCACTAATCATTAGAGTAGTCTCCAGTAATGATTAAATCCAGACCAACTTCATCACTGGGATCTGGATATTAAGGCACTTCAAGAGGGTTTGGCACCATATACGTCAGCCTCACCGTCACATGCGGCACCAACACTGGTGCCAGGGCCAGCCCGAGGGACCTGGCCTCAGCACCTGGTGTGGCATCTTACACAGCAGCAGTGGCCCAGGCATCCTCCTATAGAGGTTTGTCTGTGGAACCAAGGGTGGGAACAGTGCCAAGGGTGCTGGGACTGATGGCCTCACCATGAGTGATTACGCCAACGGCCTTGGCACCAAAGCTGGAATCGGCATACCCAAGTGCAACAGCACAGAAGGCAACACAGGCATAGGTCCTGATGACAAGGCTATCAGAGTCTGAGCTGGCACTGCCCTTGGTACCATGGCACTTAGATGCTAAAACCACTGCTCCATAAGAACTGACCATTTGCTAAACTGCTTCCTCAAGGGCCCCCCAGTGTATGGGGGGGGAGATCCAGGGATGGAGAAAATGCACTTCTAGACCTCAGTATTGTGGGTGTTATCAATGGGGATGACGATGGAGACTTTGGGTCTGCATGCATTGAATGTTCAGATGCAGAGTGACTACAGCAAGACCTTGACAGGTGCCTTTTCTTCCCTTTATGTTTGTTTATGAGATGAGGGCAAGGCTGAATGGTAACAGGGCCCAACATGGAGTGTGAGCAGGATCTGGACTCATGTGCCCTCTCCAGATGGAAGGTATTAAGATACTAAGGGAATAACACAAGGCCTCATTGTATCAGGAAGACATCACAATTTATCTGAACAACCAAAATAAATGGTATCCAACTTTGAAAGATCTCTTAACCAAGTATAGAAAAGCCTCAGACTTCAGAATAAACAGAAGACAGAGGTGATAGAAACATAGAAACATAGACTTTGATGGCAGATAAGGACTGCTTGGCCCACCTAGTCTGCCCATTTCCCTACCTAGAAGATAAGCTGCAGATCCTATTTAACCAACAGCCTATTTCTTCCTACCCCCCACAAAAATTGCTTTATGTCTGTCCCATGCATTCTTGAATTCTCCCACAGTTTTAGACCCCACAACCTCCTCAGGAAGGCTGTTCCATGCGTCCACCACCATCTCTGTGAAAAAATACTTCCTCACATTGCCCCTGAGCCATCCCCCCTCTGTCTTCAGATTGTGTCCCTTTGTTCTTGCACATGAAGAGAGAATCACAGATGTAGAAGTGGGTAGCCATCTGGGAACTAGCGACCATCGAACAGTATGGTTCACAATAAACACAGCAATAGAGACAAACCATACAAAGGCAAAAGTACTGTACTTTAGGAGGGCTGACTTTGCCAAAATGGGTGAGTGCCTAAGGAATTCACTAGCAAATGGGCAGGAAGGAGGGGTGGAAGAACAATGGGGAATAATAAAAACTGCCATCACAGAGGTAACAAGCCTTTGTGTGAAGCAAATAAACAAAACAAAATGATGTAAGAAACCACTGTGGTTCTCAAAGGAAGTGGCAGTGAAGGTTCAAGAGAAAAAGAAAGCATCCAGGAAGTACAAGGAATCACAGAAGGAACAGGACCGAACTGTATCAGTTAAAGCAAAAGGAAGCTGGGAAGGCAGTCAGAACAGCAAAGGCCCAAACCAAGGAAAAGATAGCTAACTCAGTTAAGAAGGGGGATAAAACCTTTTATAGGTACATAAGGAGCCGAGGAAGACCAAGGGAGGGATAGTGAGGTTTAATAAAGGGAGGGAGGTGGGCAGAGGGTGACTGTGAAAAGGCAGAGATACTAAACAAATATTTTGCTCAGTATTTACAAAGGAAGAGGGGAGGTACCTAAAACAAACAGTAGAAACACTCTGAATACAGAAGTTGATACCAGCCCATTTACAGAAGAAAGGGTTCTGAAAGAACTCTTAAAACTGAAGGTGGACAAAGCAATGGGGCCTGATGGGATTCATCCCAGAATTCTAAAAGAACTAAGGGTAGAACTAGTGACACCACTGACTACCCTCTTTAACAAATCATGGGAGGATGGGGTAGTACCCGAGGACTAGAGGATGGCAGATGTGATTCCCCTTCACAAAAGTGGGAGCAAGGCAGAAGCAGGAAACTACAGACCTGTTAGTTTAACCTCAGTGGTAGGGAAAATGATGGAATCACTTCTGAAGGAAATAATTGTTGAGTATCCAGAGGCCAGAGGGGCACAGGACCCAAAGCAGCATAGATTCACAGCGGGAAGGTCATGCCAGACAAATCTGATAGATTTCTTTGACTGGGTGACCAAAGTAGTAGATCAGGGAGGGGCTGTGGACATGGCCTACCTAGACTTTAGCAAGGCATTTGACACAGTCCCACACAAAAGATTAATATACAAGTTAGCCAGCCTTGGAGTGGGTCCCAAGATGACAGCCTGGGTAAAGGATTGGCTGGAGAATAGGACACAGAGAGTAATAGTAAATGGAGTCCACTCTGAAGAAAGGGGGTTACTAGTGAGTACCATAAGGAGTTCAGTATTAGGACCGGTCCTCTTCAATGTCTTTATAAGCGACATTGCAGAGGGACTGGAAGGAAAAGTATGTCTCTTTGCAGATGACACAAAGATCTGCAACAGAGTTGATGCACAAAGTGGGGTGGAAAAAGGTGAGAAGGACTTGGCAAGGTTAGAGGAATGGTCAAATGTATGGCAGCTTAGATTCAATGCTAAGAAGTGAGGTAATGCACCTGGGAAACAAAACCCAGGAGAAGAGTACACAATGGGGGGTGAGATACTAACAACAATAAAAATGGAAAGGGACCTGGGAGTAGTCATATCAGATGACCTAAGGGTGGGC
This sequence comes from Neoceratodus forsteri, assembly GCA_016271365.2. Taxonomy (NCBI): domain Eukaryota; kingdom Metazoa; phylum Chordata; order Ceratodontiformes; family Ceratodontidae; genus Neoceratodus; species Neoceratodus forsteri. The sequence continues at coordinate 33,792,168 of CM057453.1, forward strand.
AAGCAATGTGAGAGGGCAGCAAGGAGGGCTGGGGGGATACTGGGATGCATAGGGAGAGGCATCACCAGTAGAAAACAGGAAGTTATTATCCCTCTGTACAGACAGCTGGTGAGACCCCATCTGGAGTACTGCGTTCAGTTCTGGAGACCCAATCTCCGCAAAGACATAGACAGGATGGAAGCTGTCCAGAGGAGGGCAACTAAAATGGTGCAGGGTCTGCACCGGAAGACATATGAAGAGAGACTTAAGGAGCTTAATATGTATAGCCTCGAGGAAAGGAGGGAGAGAGGGACATGATAGAAACTTTCAAGTACCTCAAGGGAATCAACAAAGTCCAAGAGGGTAGCATCTTTCAAAAAAAGAGGTGTGCAAGAACAAGGGGGCACAATTTGAAGATGGGGGGGGCGGCTCAGAGGTAATTTAAGGAAGTATTTTTTCACAGAGAGGGTTGTGGATGCATAGAACGGCCATCTGGAGGAGGTTGTGGAGTCAAAAACAGTCGTGGAATTCAAGCATGCATGTTGTAGTCATAAGGCAATTCTAGGGGGTGGGGGTAGGAAGAAGTAGGCTGCTGGTTAACTAGGATCTACAGCTTATCCATTAGGTAGGGAAATGGGCAGACTGGGTGGACCAAGTGGTCCTTATCTGCCATCAAATTCTATGTTTCTATGTTCTATTTCTTTTTCTGAAAGATGCTACCCTCTTGGACTTTGTTGATTCCACTGAGGTACTTAAACATTTCTATCACGTCCCCCCTCTCCCTCTTTTCCTCAAGGGTATGCATATTAAGCTCCTTTAGTCTCTCCTCATATGGCTTCTCTTGCAGACCCTGCACCATTTTAGTTGCCCTCCTCTGAACTGCCTTCATCCTGTCTATGTCCTTGCGGAGATGTGGTCTCCAGAACTGGATGCAGTACCCCAGATGGGGTCTCACCAACTGTCTGTACAGGGGGATAATAACTTCCTGTTTTCGCCTGGTGATACCTCTCCCTGTACATCCCAGTATCCCCCCAGCCCTCCCTACCGCCTTCTCACATTGCTTGCCAACCCTAAGGTCATCTGATATGATTACCCCCAGGTCCTTTTCCATTTTTGTTGTTGTTACTGCCTTCCCCCCCCCCCATTGTGTAATCTTCCCCTGGGTTTTTGTTTCCCAGGTGCATTACTTTGCACTTCTTTGCATTGAATCCAAGCTGCCATACTTCTGACCATTCCTTCAACCTTGCCAAGTCCCTTCTCATCCTTTCCATGCCTCCTTGTGTATCAACCCTGTTGCAGATTTTTGTGTCATCTGCAAAGAGGCATACTTTTCCTTCCAGTCCCTCTGCAATGTCACTTACAAAGACATTAAAAAGGACAGGACCCAGTGCTGAACCCTGCAGTACCCCACTAGTAACCCCCCTTTCTTCAGAGTGGACTCCATTTACAATTACCTTCTGTGTCCTGTTGTTCAGTCAATGTTTTACCCAGGCTACCACCCTGGGACCCACTCCCAGGCTGGTTAATTTGACTACTAATCTTTTGTGTGGAACTGTGTCAAATGCCTTGCTAAAGTCTAGGTAGGCCATGTCCAGAGCCCCTTCCTGGTCTACTACTTTGGTCAGCCAGTCAAATAAATCAATTAGATTCATCTGACATGACCTTCCCGCTGTGAACCCATGCTGCCTTGGGTCCTGTGCCCCACTGGCCTCTAGGTACTGAACAATTCTTTCCTTCAGAAGTTATTCCATCACTTTCCCTACCACAGAGGTAAAACTGACAGGTCTGTAGTTTCCTGCCTCTGTCTTGGTCCCACTTTTGTGAAGGGGAATCACATCTGCCTTCTTCCAGTCCTCGGGTACCACACCATCCTCACATGATTTGTTAAAAAGGGTAGTCAGTGGTGTCACTAGTTCTCTGTTTAATTCTTTTAGAACCTGAGTTGCACTTATCTCATTCTTCTCTACGATCTTGTTATCCATGTTTCTCTACTACCTACTTTGCTTGCTCGTGTATTATCATAGTCTTATTAATGTTTGAGATGTTTTGTACTCTTCTGGTTTACTATTTACTGTATGGTTTATGTGTGTTGCGTCACACTGATGTTTTGTATGCCATTTGTACCTTCCCGGGTCGTACCTGAAAATAGGCATTCCTATGTCTAGTGTACCCACCCGGTCAACAAAAGCAAATAAATAGAATTCTGGGGGTGAATTCCATCTGGCCCCATTGCTTTGTCCACCTTCAGTTTTAGGAGTTCTTTCAGAACCCTTTCTTCTGTGAAAGGACTGCCATCGACCTCCCCCCCCCCCGAGTGCTTCTATTAATTGGATTTGGCACCTCCCCACTTCCTCTTTTGTGAATACTGAACAGAAGTATTCATTCAGTATCCCTGCTTTTTCACTGTCACTCTCTGTCCACCCACCATCCGTTCTATTCAGCCTCACTATCCCTCCCTTTGTCTTTCTATGCTCTCTGATATACCTATAAACGGTTTTATCCCCCTTCTTAACTGAGTTAGCTATCTTTTCCTCAGTTTGTGCCTTTGCTATTCTGACTACCCTCCCTGCTTCTTTCTGCCTTAATTGTTACAGTTCTGTGCCCTGCTCCTTCTGTGTTTTCTTATACTTCCTAAATGCTATCTTTTTCTCTCTAACCTTCACCGCCACCTCTTTTGAGAACCATAGTGGCTTTTTCTTTCATTTTGATTTGTTTATTTGCTTCACACAAAGGCTTGTTGCCTCTGTGATGGCAGTTTTGATATTTCCCCATTGTTGCTCCACCCCTCCTTCTAGCCTGTTTGCTAGTGCTTTTCTAAGGCACTCTCCCATCTTGCCAAAGTCAGCCCTCCTGAAGTCCAGAACCCTCACTTTTGTATGGCTTGACTCTGTAGCTGAATTCATCATGAACCACACTGTTTGGTGGTCACTTGTTCCCAAATGGCTACCCACTTCTAGATCTGAGATCCTCTCACTGTCCCCATTTGAGAGTATGAGGTCTAAGATTGCTCCCTCACTAGTAGGTTCCAAAACTAGATGTCTGAGGCATGCCACCTGAAGGGCATCAAGAATGGCCCTGCTTTTGGATGTGGCTGCCGCAAAGGTGTTCCAGTTAACAACTGGCATATTAAGGACCCCCATCAACAGTATCTCCTCTTTCTCTGCCATCCTAAGTATACCTTCTATCATATCTTTGTCCATTCCCTCCCCCTGACATGGGGGTCTATATACAACCCCTGTGTGGATTGTGGTGCCATTTCCAGTCTCTAAGGTGACCCACAGTGCCTCCTCTCCTCCCTGTTTACTCATTTGTTCGGTTGCTTTTATCCCTTCTCTTACATAGAGAGCTACTCCCCCCTCCTCTGCCCTCCCTGTCTCTCCTGTAAGTTGTGTACTCTGGTATGTTAACATCCCAGACATGGCTCTCTGTGTACCATGTTTCTGTGACTGCTACAATATCCAGGCATCCCTCTTCCATCAAGGCCACCAGTTCAGGTAACTTGTTGCCCAGACTATGGGCACTGGTACTCATTACTCTCCATTTCTTGATGGCCTTACCCCTTTTTGCCCCATCCCTGTCCTTATTGCATTTGTCACTTTCTCCATTTACCCCGCGCTTCTCCCTATCGACATCTCTATGTTGGTGTCTACCTTAGTACCCTGATATTTTGGGGGGGAGGGCTAGGATTTCCCTGCTCCTTTCCAGTGCCTCCCCCCCTTGGCTAGTTTATATGCTTGTCAATGAAGTATTTAAACCTATCACCTAGGATCCTGGTTCCCCTCCTGGACAGATGCAGACCATCATGCCAGTATAGGCCTGCATCCCTCCAGGTGGACCCCCAGTCCCCAATGAAGCCAAATCCCTGATCTCTGCACCAGTTTTTCAACCACTTATTGAATCCCATGGTGTGGCGCACCCTTGCCTCACCCGTGCCATAGACAGGCAGCACCTCCAAGAAGGTTACCGTGTATGCTATTTGTCCAAGGCCCCTCCCCATCTCTACAAACACTTCTTGCACTGCTCTGATCCCTTTCTTAGCCAGGTCATTTGTCCCTAGGTGGACAATGACATCCAGCTCCCTCCCCTGTGCAGCTGCTCCTGCGATCCTGAGGATTCACTCCCTGTCCCTCAAAGCCATGGCACCAGGCAGTCACTTTACCTCCCTCTCCCCTTCCTCCCCCAGTTCTACCTTCCTAACAATGGAGTCCCCCACCAGGAGTTGTTTCCTTCCCCTGTGTGGTCCCATGCCACCCTCCTGTGGGTCTCCTTTGTGGAGATTCCCAGCATCCTCCTTGGTCTTCACTGTGGGTGCCTCCATAAAGGAACCACACTTTTCTAGAACGGTATAGAAATTGTGGAGAGGTACAACTGGAGGAATGCACCTCTGTTCCACCACCCTCAGCCTCCCTGAGCCCACTGTGGTCCAACCACTCCTCTTTGTTGGCAACCTCTGAGGCAATTGCAGTGACCCTGGTGGTCTCTGGGTGGGAAAGGAGGTCCCACAAATCCTGACCAACTCAGCCTGGAGATGAGCAACCTCTTCCCTCAGCCCAGAGAGGTGCCTGCAGATGGGACAACACTGCATCCTCCAGAACATCTCCTGGAAGACTGCTGCTCCACAGCCACTGCACCACTCCCATGTCTTTTTTCTGGCCCCCTAACTGTTATTTGGAATACTTACTCTTTCCTCTGTTTGTTTAATTCTTTTTTTTCTCTTCTTTCCCTACTTACTGTCTCTGCACCCTTTTAGCTCCTGAGCTTCCTGTTCTGAGACAAGAAGTTCCTATATTTCTCAGTAGTCTCCTTACTTGCTCAGAGTCAGACCTCCAGCGTCTAGGGGGGGACGGAGAGCTACTCTTGCCCTTCTAGGATGGTGAGTCTTTTGTGTCTTTGTGATCACTGCCTTCCTGCTCCCAAACAGGAAGTTGCTGTTGTCAGTTAAATCCTGTGCCTATAAAAGTAGAACTGGTTTAGGGTGAGGGGGTGGAGGGGAGGGAAGGAGGGCAATATATCCCGAGTAGAGAAGTTTTAGTTATACCAGTAGCTCCTTCCTCCTGGTTTTCTGTCACTAGATTCTTGTTCCACACTGGATCTAAAAAAAAAGAGAGATTTCATTAAAATGCGCATACAAGGGTTCCAATACCTTCAGTTCTGAATAAAAAATATGCCAGGTAACCTATTTAAACCAAATCATGAAACAGTAGTGCAGAAAGTCAAACCAGACTTGACAAGATGGAAGGTCCTACCTGTATCCCTCTGTGGAAAGGCAGAAACCCTGTGAATAAATATATTCCCTAGACTTTTGTTAATCTTTGCAGCATTATTACTAAAGGAGCCCACCTAGGTCTGGAATGAGCTGCATAAGAGCTTTTCCTAATTGCTGTTGTGGAAAATCAACTGAGACACAAAAGGTCAGAGGTCAGGGGTCAATTTTAACATTGTTTTACTAGTCCAATACCTAGTGCAACTTTACCAGGTCTAGTGCAGCTAACTCTCTTCTCGTCCATCTTGATTAGTGCAAGTTTTCCATGTCTGTTAGTGAAGTTAAAAAAGTCCCCTACTTTAGCAGGCTGTAGTCCTCATGCTAATCTCTCACAATGTTCCAGATGGCCTAGTGTGATTAACAGCTTAATAAGAGCTGCAGTTATCTGGCAACTCAAGAGGGGATCCCATAAAAGACTAAATGTGAGTCATTTTCACTCCACTAGGACTTTCAGCTACTGTCCAAGTTGTGATCAAGGGTAGAGTGCTGCTAAGTCACTAGCTTCCAGTTTTCTGAATGTGTCTATCTGACGATGTGTCCCACATTAAGACCAGTGCCTCTCACTTCCCTACATTTTGAGTGTCTGTATCCAATATTTCAGTCACAAAATGATAAGAGGGCTACAGGGTCTGCCTGCAGGTGGTGAGTTGTATCCTCAGCCTCACTATAGTTGCTCCCTCTCCCCTCCAGATCTCTCAACTCTGCATTTTCCCTGGATACCACTGCAGACCAGACTCTGAAATGACCATTCATAGATCCATACCTGCCATAACTGGCAAGTGTTAGGGGTCCTCGGTTCTTCTAAATGGACCATGCTAGCCAATGCCATCTATACAGTGGAGCAGTTGCAGTTTATGCTGCAGGTGTCACGGCAGACAGGAAACAGTATGACCAACAGGAAAACCATCACAGATGGGAACCCCCACCAGCGCCATAACTGTATGTCCATCACAAAAATTCAACAACATAATTCAGACTTTTTTTTTTGGGGGGGCTACACCCCCATAAATAAATATAACCAACTCTGAGGCTGCCCCAAATTGAAGAAGAAAATATTTAGAAGCCTGCTTTTAGTCTGCCGGTGCAACCACAGAGATTTTGCTTGCTTGCCTTCCAAAAGTGGGAGGCTGCAATATCCGAACACTGTGCATACAGTTCTGCCTACCTTCCAGTCCACTACCCTAACCACTACACTAAACAAACCCAGCTGCTGGAACATGCTCTGCCTGTAAATCTTATAGTGTCAGGCGGTACGTGGTTATCTGAGCAGTGCACGAGACTCTCGTCCACCATACTACTTCCGCTGCAAGGTCCGCCATGACACCTGCAGCAGAAAGTGCAACCGAGCCAAAAAATGAATCTTAATAAAATACATAATTCGAAAGGTTAAAATGGGCATTCCTAGGGTGCACAGAACATCCTACATAGAAATAGAGGTAATACAGTGTCATGCCTGTGTATTATTTATTTTGGGCTGATGAAAGGACAGTGTTTTAAAAAATCTGTTACTGTTGAAGCACAGCATGTTAAAATCAATGTTTTTAAAAATAAATAAGTCATACAGTTTTATGTTTCTGAAGCCCCTTAGGTTAGTGTAGCCCCCTCCCCAAATAAATCCTTGATGTGCTCCTGGCTCACTTGACTCTGAACATAAACTTCCAGAAGTGCAGGTCTCCAGTTGATCACAGGGTGGGGGCTGAAAGTGTCTTTCTCTGCCTGACTCTGTTCATTGTCCTGTGGGTGGTGGTGAGAGTTTAATGGTGGTGGGGGGGGAGGAGAGGAAAGAGGAGGTCATGGTAAAAACAATGGTGGAGACACTGTGTGTGGTAGCATTGTAGTCTTTTTTTTCCTGCAGGGGCAGGAAGCAATGTGGGAGCAGGATAAATGGGCAATAATCAGTGTATTTCTTGGCTTGCATTTTTCCTGTATAAGTGATCAAAATTAACCATGATTATTGTGGGCTAGTGCAGCCATCTGCAGAACAGTGCAGTGCTGAGGCAACTTGTTCTGCTGGCTAGTGCAAAAAAAGGATATCACTGACCCCTGTCCAAGGAGTCTGTCTACCATTGAATGCAAAGGACTGTCAGTGCCACATCTCCAAGGGTACTAAATAGTTGCAAAAGAAACTTTCAAACACCAAAAGCACACATTTGCTAGTAGCTTCCAACAGTTTATTTCCATTTCATTCAGGTAAACTGGCCACCTTAAAACTCCAACATTTCACAAATCAATTATGCTTTTTCAATAACTGTGAACCTATATGATAAATATCAGAATAGTATACATAAGAATGATTTCATAGCAAGCCATGTAATACCACAAAAACATAACTCTGGCAATCTCTTGTGAATCACAAAAAATCATTATGTGGCAATTGAACATGAAAGCCCAAAATATCCACAACATTTGAAAAAGTTTTACCCACAGGTTTCAAAAGGAAGCATTTCCCAAAGCATGTTCAGCCTTTCACAGAGATCTACAAAATCTCAAAAAAACAGCTGTGTGTCAGAAAAGCATGCTGGCTCAGTGCTGACGAGCTGCTCCTCATAAGCAACTTGCTGCCTCAAAGCGTCAGTAAGTGATGACACGCTACACAGTGACATCATCACATCAAGCACCTGAGGATGAGCACCTCGTGCTCTCAGATAGCAAGCCCCAAGCATCCAGGGCTCCTAGATGCCCAAGCTGACCCCAGCCTTCACATTTTTGTTGTCAGATATTTCAAACATTATAACCAGGTTGAAATTTAAAAATAATTTAAATCTTGTAGTTAGAAACAGATAGAGGCCATAAAAAGATACAGTGGTTCCTTGTTATAACGTCCCTCATTATAAATGAACCCCAGTTATAATGGGCAGGATGTTTGAGCCCAATTATCACCTGCTTATTTGCTTGCAAAATACTGTACATGTATTGGTGGAAAGTGCAGAATGGGAACATGCAGACTCTACTATAATAGAGTGAAAAATAAGTCAGAAGGTCCTCCTGCATTACAAATAATGAATGAAACACACCTTTAATTTATGAAAAGTAATAGTAGCCAGACTTAGTAATGGAAAAAAAATTAATTCTGACTCAGATATTGGGAACACAAAATGTACTTATAAGATGCTAACACACAGTACAGGACTAAGCAGAACACAGCATGATTAAGACTCCTGGTGCTGATATGGACACAGAGAATGATAAAATAAAAAAAACACAGTACATTGTTAGTATCAGCAGCTCTACCGAGATGCATCAAGCAGTCTAAAAGAGTGGGAACCGTCAAGCATGAATCATTCAGCGGCTGAAAAATGCACTGATAGAGGCTGTCACTGAATGATGTTATGGTGCAATGCAAGAGACATTCTTTCAATAAAAGTTGTCTCCAGGGCAGCCCTGCCTCCAAGATTCTGAGTACTTTATTTATTTATTTGTTGATGATATCGGATAACATACTTTGAGTCAAAGACTCCTTTACAAAGGTTCCACACCATTATATACAGAGACATCAGATACAATGGTAACAAATAAGACACAATAGTTACAAAGAAGCTTGTACATTAGCAAAAGTGGTCACAGAAAGTTGCAAAAACAGTTACAGAGACAGTAATCAGTTAACAGGGTACATACACTGCAGGATGGTGGCACCAGCCATGCTCTGGTCATTATTTAGTAGTCTAGACTGGAATGGGGTGTCCATTGTCCAGGTATAGGCACGTCCTGGGGTGACAGGACCATGGTGAGGTCCAAATATGAGGGGGGAGATGGATAGATCAAAAAATCAAGGACAGTCGCAGGCTGAGCCTTGAGAGATTAGGTCACGTAGTTGGGACTTGAACCAGCCAAGTCTGGGTTCTGAGAGGAGGGAGTTAGGGAGGGAGCTAAGCCAGCTAGGGGCCTGGTGCCTAAATGTTCTTTGACCTGAGGAGGTTTTGCAGAGGGGTACCTGGAAGTGGGTTGTTGTAGATTGCCGGGTGTGGCGGGAGGACAAGGGTGCCTGGAGTAGAGGGGTAAGGGCAAGTGGGAGTAGACCTGCCATTATTTTTTTAGCAAAGAAGCGTGTCTGATATTTGAACCTCTTGTTGAAGTTAAGCCAGTTGGTGGAGGCATACAGGGAGCAGGTGTGTGTGCAACTGGCGCAACCGGAGGCTAGTCTACAGGCCTTATTAAGAGCCAGCCTGATTTTGTTTAGGTGTGTGTTGTCAGCTGCCCCATAGATTATGACACCATAATCTATGAGTGACAGTACTAAAGCTGAGACAGCTAGGTGGAGGGCTTCAGGTGGGAGGCAGTGCTTATACTGGTGCAGTAAACCAATATGCACATTAACGGCGGTGCTCAGTTTTTGGATGTGGTCACGGTAGGTGAACCCTGAGTCTAGGGTGATACCCAGGTACTTGAAAGAAGTAAACTGCTCAAGGGGGTCATTAAGGGAGTTCAGTATGCACAGGGGTAGCCCACAGTTCCTGCTTTGGGAGTGGGAAAACACCATAGACTTCATTTTTTTATGGTTTAGAACTAGCCTATGCTGAACGAACCAGGATTCTGCTTCCGTAAAAGATTTTTGGAGTACATTACAGACAGCAGTGGGATCAGTGTGGGAGCTGTAGAGGATGGTATCATCTGCATACAGGAATAGTTTCCCAGAGCAATCCTTGGGTAGGGAGTTGAGGAACAGGGAGAAAAGTAGGGGGCCAAGAATAGAGCCCTGAGAGACTCCTGACCTGACTTGGGGGGGGGGGACTGGATTTGGGCAAGTCTGACTGTCTGAGTTCTCTCTGACAGATAGCTGGCAAACAAGCCAGTGGTCTCAGAGGACAGGCCAATCTGTGTGAGGGAATCCAGTTGTAGTGTGTGGTGCACCGTATCAAATGCCTTGGAAATGACTATAAAAATGGCACCAGCAATGTGGCTTGTATCCAGAGATGTGTGGAGGGCATTAGTGAACTCCAGAAGAGCTGTGGTAGTACTGTGGTTGTGCTGGAAGCTATGCTGCTCAGGACACAGAAGGCTGTACTTGGAGAGGTAGTCCGTGAGATGGGTGTCCACAATTTTCTCCAAGGCTTTGGAGAAGGGGGCAGGATTGAGATGGGGTGGTAGTTCCCAGGCTGGGTGTGGTCACTGCTCTTAAGGATGGATGTAATGAGAGCTGATTTGCATTTAGAGGGGAGCTGGCCCAGTGATAGGGAGCAGTTCAGGAGCATGGTGAGAGGGAGAAGAACTTCATTAAAGGTGAGCCTAAGCAGCTTAAGATCTAGTGCGTCACTGCTGAATCGTGACTTGCTGAGGGCCTTGAGGAGAAGGAGGGCAGCTTCACGCTGCAATATTGTTTTAAAGCAGAACGGGGGTGAGAGGTGGGGTGCTGGGGTGGGGAAGAAGACACGGGGGAGAACACTACTAAGGTCGGAGAAAGAGGTATTAAATGTATTTGCAATCAGGGCAGGGTCTGTGGTGATAGATCCATTTGCCCAGAGTTGAGAGGGAGGTGCAGAAGAGGCTTTACCACTGAGCTCTTTGAGAGAGTCCTAGAACTTGAGCCCTGAGCCCAATGTGGCAGTGAACAAGGCTTGGTAGTACTCAGCTTTTGCCTTCCGAATATTCCAAGTGCATTTATTGCGTGCCTCTTGCTAGCGCTGTCTATCAGAGGGTTTACCAGTTTCCAAGGCAATATGCCATAGATTGTCACAATCATGCATTTGGTCTAATAGGGCTTGTGACATCCGAGGTGTGTCAACCCCTTTGATGACCTGTTTGCTTAGGGGTGCATACCGGTCACAGGTAGAATTGAAGGTGTCAGTGAAGTGGTCAAGAGCGGTGTCAATGTCCAAAGCGGTTGTAATGGGGGACCAGTCACTGGTTGAGAGGTATGGTCCAAGGACTGGAAGTTTGCCAGGTTTGAGACGGCATTGGAGGATAGTTTTTTTGGGGGGGGCTTTCTTGCAATATATGACCAGTGACAAAGCACTGGGGAGTGATCACTCAGGGCATCAGGTAAAACCCAGACCTGGGTAGCTTTATGGGGTGCATTGGTGAGCACCAGATCAAGGAAAATGGCTGTGCCAGACCTCTGGTTCAGTCTAGTGGTGGGGGTCACAAGTTTGGACAGGTTTTGAGAGGCTGCCACATCCCTAAGGGGTGCTGATGTGTGTCAGCTAGCCAATTTATATTAAAGTCCCCAAGGGCAATGATTTCTGCCTTGTCAGGGAGAGACTGTAGGTAGGTGAGGACAGAGTGGAAAGTACTCTTCTGATTCCGGGGAGGAATGTATATAGAAGAGTGGAACAGCGGGGCTCTATGGGGTTGGGAGGGCAAGACATTGTAGTGAGTCCTGGATATATAGTGCATATCCACCATCTTTTTTAGAGGTACAGTTGGCGCGGTATAGAGTAAACCCAGAGAATGAGACCACGGAGTCTGAGGTATGGTCATTGAGCCAAGTTTCTACTACTGAGATGATATCAGGGTGATTTAGGACAACCCAGCCCTGAAAAGAGTCAAATTGTTAAGGAGGCTGCATATATTAAGGGAGGCGATTTTAAGATCCTTAGGAGCAGTAGCCTGGGGAGTGGGTTGGGTGGGACCAGGGTTCAGGTGGATGTCTCCTGAGAGGAGGAGGAGAAGGAGCAGGAGGATGTGCATAGATGCTAGTTTTAGTCACTTCTGCACCAGTTTAGGTGCCATCAGGAAGGGGGAGGAGCATCATAAGGATGTGGGGATGGGTAGCTGCTGTACAGTAGGAGAGGCAAGGCAAAGTAGAGTCCATTACCTTAACGTGGTAACATCAGTGGTGCGGGATATGGGTACAGCCCATCAGTGGCGTGAGAGTAGTGGCCCCATGGTAGATGTGGGGGGGGGGGGTTTAGGGTGAGAGGCCTGATAAGAGGCGGTTTCAACTCATCATGTTGGTGGATGTGTGGCAAGTGACCTAGCAGAATGAGGGAGGCTAGGGTTAGCAGTGCAAGCCAGGAGGCTGAGGAGGCACCAGTAGTCGGGGTCATTATGAGTACCTGGTAGGTGGGTGGGGGGGGGGCGCTGTGTAGTAGGTAGCTGGAGATAAAACTGAGCCAGCAGTGGAGTGCCAGCTGTGAAATTAGCCGAAGCACAGGGCAATTTTGGTAAAACGTCAGGAAAAAGTCACTGTAATATTGCTTTACTGCATGGGGGCAATGACACTAGTTCTAATTTAGTGATATAGTTGAAAATTCAGCTAAGGCAAAGGTGCCAGCTACTGGGATGGTTTGGCTGTGACTGGGTATGTCACCAAAGGCAGTGGAAGTGTAAGAATTGAAAGGGTATATAGTCGAATTAGGGTGAGGTCCCTAACAATAGGGCAGGTTAGAGCATTAATTGAGAGGAGTTAACTGGAGTGGCTGGAGAGCAAATGTGTGACCCTGTGGGTAAGACTGCTTCAAAAAGGGGCAGTAAGAAAGTGGGTCAAGTCAGGTATTGAAGACAGGGAGGCCAATAGCCATAAGAATGTGCAGCAGTGGAGTAACCAATCAGCTGCTAGGCTGAGGAAAGGGGCAGAGCAAGGGTCTATTTAATACTGTGAGGAGGTGGGGCAGGGGAGTGGGTGAAACAATTCAGTCCAGAACACAGCGTAGAAAGAGATTTCCCTGAGATCAGGAAGTGCCAGGCATTGGAAAATCAGCCAAGGAGCAGACACTGCCAATCAATGCCTGGCTCCTCCACTGGGCATCCAATCAAAATATCGGCATTCAAAACCATGAGTTTCAGAGTCCGGTGCGCACCTAAATCTGTTGGGGGGGGCAGTCGGGTGGTCTGTTAGCTGCGGCCAGCTCGGAGAGTGCCAGGGCGACAGGAGCAGCTTGGGAAGCCTGCAGATGGGCTGTCTGAATCTGTCCAGGGGTGAGTCGAGTGGTCTGTTTGCTGCGGCCGGCTTGGAGAGTGCCAGGGTCACAGGAGAAGCTTGGGAAGCCCACAGATGGACTGTCTGAATCTGTCCGGGGGTCAGTCGGGTGGTCTGTTAGCTGTGGCCCGCCCGGAGAGTGCCAGGGCCACAGTAGCAGCTTGGGAAGCCCGCAGATGGGCTGTCTGAATCTGTCCGGGCGTCAGTCGGGTGGTCTGTTAACTGCGGTTGGCTCGGAGAGTGCCAGGGCCACAGGAGCAGCTTGGGAAGCCCGCAGATGGGCTGTCTGAATCTGTTTGGGGGTCAGTCGGGTGGTCTGTTAGCTGTGGCCCACTCAAAGAGTGCCAGAGCCATAGGAGCAGCTTGGTAAGCCCACAGATGGGCTGTCTGAATCTGTCCGGGGGTCAGTCAGATGGTTTGTTAGCTACGGCCAGCTCAGAGAGTGCCAGAGCCACAGAAGCAGCTTGGGAAGCCCGCAGATGATCTGTCTGAATCTGTCTGGGGATCAGTCTGTTAGCTGCGGCCGGCTTGGAGAGTGCCAGAGCCAGAGGAGCAGCTTGGGAAGCCCACAGATGGGCTGTCTGAATCTGTCCGGGGGTCAGTCGGGTGGCCTGTTAGCTGTGGCCCACTTGGAGAGTGCCAGGGCCACAGGAGCAGCTTGGGAAGCCCTCAGATGGGCTGTCTGAATCTGTTTGGGGGTCAGTCAGGTGGTCTGTTAGCTGTGGCCCACTCAAAGAGTGCCAGGGCCATAGGAGCAGCATGGTAAGCCCACAGATGGGCTGTCTGAATCTGTCCGGGGGTCAGTCAGATGGTTTGTTAGCATGGCCAGCTCAGAGGTGCCAGAGCCACAGAAGCAGCTTGGGAAGCCATAGATGATCTGTCTGAATCTGTCTGGGGATCAGTCTGTGTTAGCTGCGGCCCACTTGGAGAGTGCCAGGGCCTCAGGAGCAGCTTGGGAAGCCCGCAGATGGGCTGTCAGAATCTATCCGGGGGTCAGTCGGGTGGTCTGTTAGCTGTGTCCAGCTCAAAGAGTGCCAGGGCCACAGGAGCAGCTTGGGAAGTCCACAGATATGCTCTCTGAATCTGTCTGGGGTCAGTCAGGTGGTCTGTTAGCTGCAGCTGGCTCAGAGAGTGCCAGGGCCACAGGAGCAGCTTGGGAAGCCTGCAGATGGGCTGTCTGAATCTGTCCGGGGGTCAGTCGGGCAGTCTGTTAGCTGTAGCCATCTCAGAGAGTGCCAGGGCCACAGGAGCAGCTTGGAAAGACCGCAGATGAGCTGTCTGAATCTGTCCGGGGGTCAGTAGGGTGGTCTGTTAGCTGTGGCAGGCTCAGAGAGTTCCAGAGCCACAGGAGCAGCTTGGGAAGCCCGCAGATGGGCTATCTGAATCTGTTCAAGGGTCAGTTGGGCGGTCTGTTAGCTGTGGCCCACTCAAAGAGTGCCAGGGCCACAGGAGCAGCTGGTAAGCCCACAGATGGGCTGTCTGAATCTGTCTGGGGGTCAATCAGATGGTTTGTTAGCTGCGGCCAGCTCAGAGAGTTCCAGAGCCACAGAAGCAGCTTGGGAAGCCCGCAGATGATCTGTCTGAATCTGTCTGGGGATCAGTCTGTTAGCTGCTGCTAGCTCGTAGAGTGCCAGGGCCACAAGAGCAGCTTGGGAAGTCCGCAGATGGGCTGTCTGAATCTGTCCGGAGGTGAGTTGGGTGGCCTGTTAGCTGCGGCCCACTCGGAGAGTGCCAGGGCCACAGGAGCAGCTTGGGAAGCCCACAGATGGGCTATCAGAATCTATCCGGGGGTCAGTCGGGTGGTCTGTTAGCTGCAGCTGGCTCAGAGAGTGCCAGGGCCACAGGAGCAGCTTGGGAAGCCTGCAGATGGGCTGTCTGAATCTGTCTGGGGTCAGTCTGGTGGTCTGTTAGCTGCGGCTAGCTTGGAGAGTGCCAGGGCCACAGGAGCAGCTTGAGAAGCCCACAGATGGGCTGTCTGAATCTGTTCAGGGGTCAGTCGGGCAGTCTGTTAGCTGCAGCCATCTCAGAGAGTGCCAGGGCCACAGGAGCAGCTTGGAAAGACCGCAGATGAGCTGTCTGAATCTGTCCGGGGGTCAGTAGGGTGGTCTGTTAGCTGTGGCCGGCTCAGAGAGTTCCAGGGCCACAGGAGCAGCTTGGGAAGCCCACAGATGGGCTGTCTGAATCTGTCCGGGGGTCAGTCTGGTGGTCTGTTTGCTGCAGCCGGCTCGGAGAGTGCCAGGGCCACAGGAGCAGCTTGGGAAGCTTGTTTTCTTATTTTCGGTCATTTCATCTGTAATGAACCCTCACTATAACACACAAAACTGATGGCTCCACAGCCATTCATTATAATGAGGGACCACAGTATTTACAATCGGTTTAAAATTTTAAGACACAAGACCATGAAGGCTTTAGGGTACAGCTATGATAAAATAGTTTATTTAGATGTGAAATCTGTAAGGAACAGAGCAAATTGCAGACCAGGCTCTTTGGAAGGAGCACTGAAAGAAATAATGACATGACATTATCAAAGCTGCCATCCTAGACAGCAGAAGGATAGCATCCCACAGGGACAGTCCCTAAGGGCTTGTAAGAACTGTTCGAGTGAGGAGAGCTATCAAGCTGAAAAACAGGTGCTGGAAAACCAGCTACAGTACATGTTAGAGGTTATCCAATGAAAATGATTAAGAAGATGCAAGCACATGCAGATTTGAGGGGTACAGCAGATCTTATTAATTCAATGAGAGACAGCCTGTACATACGAACATGCATACAAACATACGAAATGCCAGCAGAAACAGGCCACATGGTCTATCTAGTCTGCTCGATTGTGCAGCTAGCCCCTCAACTTGCAGCTGCCCCACCCTCCCTCCCTCCCTCCTCACAGTCATTCCTTCCCCCACAATCTGTCCCATACCCTGTTGAAGCAGCCCACTGTCCTACAGGAAACCACCTCCTCAGGTAGAGTGTCCCACTTGTCTAACATCCTCTCCGTGAAATAATGTCTCCTGATTTCCCTCCTGAATCCCCCCCCAAACCTCAGTTGATGCCTTCTAGTATCCCTCTCTCTTCTGATCCAGAATATCTCTTCTGTATTCGTCTTTTTTCATCCCCTTCAGGTACTTAAAGGTTTCAATTGTATCTCCCCCATCTCTCCTCTCTTCCAGGGAATACATGTTAAGCATGGTCACCCTTTCTTTTTAAGATTTTCCCTCCAAACCCTGGATCATCTTAGTCGTTCTGCACTGAACCCCCTCCAACAGTCTGATGTCCTTGTTCCGGAATGGGTGCCAGTACTGCACGCAGTATTCCGGGTGTGGTCTGACCAGTGACCTGTACAAGGGAAGGATCACTTAACTGCTTCTAGAGGAGATCCCTCTCACTATACAGCCCAGCATTTTGTTGGCTTTTGCTGCTGCCTTCCTGCACTGAGCCGAGTTGTTTATATTCCCCATTATAATCACCCCCAGGTCCTTTTCCTTCTCTGTGCTCCCCAACTGTACCCCTCCCAGCTGATAGCTCCTCCTCTGGTTCTTAGCTTTGAAGTGCAGCACCTTGCACTTCTTGGCATTGAACCCCAACTGCCACATTTCTGATCACTCCTGTAGTTTAGTCAGGTCTCCCTGCAGTCCCCTCTACCCCTCTATGTCATCCATCACAGCTCCCATCTTTGTATCTTCTGTGAACAGACTGATCTTACTCTGGGTTCCATGCGAGATATCTGCTATGAATATCCCAAACAGCACTGGCCCCAGTACTGATCCCTGTGCACCCCACTTGTTACCGCTCTTGGCGATGAGAGTTTTCCCTCCACCACAACGCTTTGTTGCCTGCCCTTCAGCCAGTTAGTGATCCAGTTAACCATCTTAGTACCCATCCCTACATATTCCAGGTTCCCCCAGTCTCCCATGCGGCATGGAATTGAAGGCCTTGCTGAAGTCCAAGTATAGGACATCCACTGCATGGCCCTTGTCTAGTTCCCTGGTCACCCAATCATATTACTCAGTCAGGTTTGTCTAGCAGAACCTGCCTGAGACAAACCCATGTTGTTGCCTGTCATGGAGACCACTGTCCTCCAAAAATGTCACCAGCCTCTCTTTAAGGATTGTCTCCATGAGCTTTTCCACAATTGATGTGAGGCTCACTGTCTATAGTTACCTGGATCATCCTTCAGGCCACCTTTGTGAATGGGCCAGCCTCCAGTCCTATGGCATGCATCCTGTGTCCAGAGAGGTATTGAACAGGTCAGTCAGTGGTCCCGCCAGGCACCCTGCCAGTTCCTTGAGTACCCTAGGGTGAATGCTATCAGGTCCCGGAGCCTTGTCCACCCACAATGCCATCAGTCCTTCCAGTACTCTGCCCTCTGTAATTTCTCTGTCACCCCACTCCATTCCTCTGCCCACTCCACCTCTCCCATGAGGTATCTGCCCCCCCTTTCTTCTGTGAAAACAGAGCAGAAGTACTCATTTAGTTCCTCTGCCTGCTCCTCCCCCTTCTCTACCCACACCCCATCCTTCTTAATTCTCACTATCTAGTCCCTGTTCTTCCTTCTCTCACCAATGTGTCTGAAGAAGTCCTTCTCTTCATCCTTAATGCCCTGTGCCAGCCTCAGCTCTCTGGATGCCTTGGCGGCTCTGACCAGTCTTGTAACTTCCCTGGACTTCTTCGTTTACTCCTCCCTGTCTTCCCCCCTCCCTGATCTCTTGAATCTCTGAAAAGCTTTCCTCTTGGCTCTCACCCCCTCCATTACCTCCTTGGTCAGCCAACTGGGCTTCTTTGCCCTCCCCTTCTTACTCTGTGCCCTAGCACATGTCTCAGTAGTCTCTGCCAGCCCTACCCTAATAATACCCCATTTTTGATTGCCACTCATAGTTGGTTGGATTCCCTTCAGATGACTTTGTCAGATTTTCCTCCATCTTTTTGAAGTCTACCCCACTAAAATTAATCATCCTGGTACCCGAACTTCCAGTTTGTGTCCCCATTCTCAGTGTGAACCACACTGAGTGGGGATCACTCCCAGCCAGAGAGTCCTCCACCTCCAGGCCCCTTACGGCTTCCCCGTTTGATAGCACAAGGTCCAGAGTCCTTGCCAGCCTAGTTGGCTCATGTACCCACTGCACCAGAAAGCTATCCCGAAATGCCCCCATTATAACCTGTTCATTAACACTTGTGGTGGTTGGTGTGCTCCAATCCACCCCAGGCAGGTTGAAGTCACCCTAGGGTACTCAAGGAACTGGCATGGTGCCTGGTGGACCTGTTCAATACCTCTCTGAACTTGGGGTGCATGCCGAGGGACTGGAGGGAAGCACATGTGCTACCTCTCCATAACAGTGGGCCCAAGGACAAACCGGGGGACTACAGACTGGTGAGCCTCACTGCAATTGTGGGAAAACTGATGGAGATAATCCTCAAGGAAAGACTGGTGCAATTTCTTGAGGATAACAACCTCCAGGACAGCAGGCAGCATGGGTTTGTCTCAGGCTGATCCTGCCAGATGAACTTGGTAGATTTTTACGACTGGGTTATAAGGGCACTGGACAGGGGACATGCAGTGGATGTCCTCTACCTGGATTTCAGCAAGGCCTTTGACTCAGTGCCACACAGTAGGCTGACCTGCAGGTTGAAGGATCTGGGAGCAGGGAAGAAGCTAGTCAGATGGGTCGAGAACTGGCTGCAGGGTAGATAGTAGAAGGGAGTAGTGGGGGGGGGGCATCCGAACCCAGGGCAGTAACAAGTGGTGTACCACAGGGCTCGGTGCTGGGACCGGTTCTGTTTAACATTTTCTTAGCTGACCTTGCAGTAGGGATTAAGAGCAAGATCAATCTCTTCGCAGATGACACAAAGATTTGTGCCTAGGTAATTTGGGTGAGGGAACAAAAGTACTTCAGGAGGATTTGGCAAAACTGGAGGAATGGTCTCACACTTGGCAGCTTGCTTTCAATGCCAAGAAATGCAAAGTGATGCATTTAGGAGGTAAGAACCCAGGACACAATTACTGGCTGGAGGGTGTCCCATTAACAAAATTCAAGAAGGAGAAGAATCTGAGAGTGCTTGTAACCAGGGAGATGAACCACTCTGCTCAGTGCAGGAAGGCAGCAGCAAAGGCAAACAGGATGCTAGGTTGCATAGCAAGGGGGATTACTTCCAGGAGTGGGGAGGTCATCTTGCTCCTGTACAGGTCCCTGGTGAGACCGCACCTAGAGTACTGTGTGCAATTCTGGCATCCTTACTTGAAAAGGGACATCAAACTACTGGAGGAGTACAGCGCAGGGCAACAAAAATGATCCTGGGGTTGGGGGACAGACCATATGAGGAGAGAAAGAGAGCTCAATATGTATACCCTGGAGGAAAGAAGGGGGGGAGAGAGGGGATATGATTGAGACTTTCAAGTACCTGAAGGGTTTGAACAGAGTAGACACCAGGTGTATGTTTAGTCTGAAGGGTGGAAGGGAAACCAGGGGACACTCTATAAAGTTGGAAGGGGACAGGTTCAAGATGGAATGGAGGAGGCACTATTTGACAGAAAGGGTGGTGGCAGGGTGGAACGCTCTGCTAGAGGAAGTCGTATCACTGCAGAGTGTTGGGGGCTTCAAGAGGGGGTGGGACAGATCTAAGGGAAGGGTACAAACCTGGAGGGGGCATGAGATGGGGAGAGGGCATATGAGGGGGGGCAGCTGCAGTCTAATGGACTGAAGTGCTGCACATGTAAGCAGACTAGATAGACCAAATGGCCTGTATCTGCTGGCATTTTCGTATGTTCGTATGTAAGTCCCCCACCATCACTATGTTCCCCTTCCTGCAAACCACCTTCATTTGTTCTGCCAACTCCCTGTCCAGCTTCTCCCCTTGAGTTGGTGCCATATACACTACCCCCATCCTCAGAACCCTGCCTTTTGATTCCTGAAACTGCATCCACAGGGCCTCTGTCCAGCCTTCCTCCCCCTCTTCCCTTATGCACCTTATTCCTTCCCTTACATAAATCGCCACCCCCTCCTTTCCTGTTTGTCCTGTGCTTTCTGAACAGCCTGTATCCAGGGATCATCATATCCCAGTCTTGGTACTGGGTGGCCCAAGTTTCTGTTATGGCCACAATGTCCACCTGCCCCACTGCCAAGAGAGCCTGTACCTGTTACCTAGGCTCTTCACGTTCAGGGACACTATTCTCCACCCTGATTTACCCCCCCTTTTGCCCCTACCCTGATGCCCTCCCCTATAGCTTGGTGGGTAGGCTCATCTGGCTCCCCTCCCTGGAAACCCTGCCTACTATCTGTCCACTTGCCACCCCCACTTTCCTAGTTTAAAGCTACCCTAATTGCTATGTACTCCTCTATTCCATTTCAATACTCCCTTCACCTTCCCCGCTCAAGTGTAGCCTGTCTCCCTGCATACAGGTCATAATTGTCTCAGGTTCTGCCCCATCCACCTACTAATCCATACCCCTTGGTATGACACTATTCCCGCAGTCAGGTGTTGAAATCCCATATCCTTCCCTTCCTCCCAGTACTTGCACAGGGTACTGGGAGCACCTCTGAGAAGGCCACTGATTTCCCCACCTCCTCACACAGCTTTCCCAGTTCCTTGAATCTCTAGGAATCTGAATCTGTAGGAGACTGACTTGTCTTCTCTACACCATATTCCCCAGTTTTTGATAAAATCATGAACATTTTGCATAAACATATTGGAATATCTTAAGATCTAATCAATTACAACAACATACATTTATTAGACCTTCCCTTATGATGGCAGAAAAAATGTAGACTATAACATTCTGAGCACACAGTACCTGAACAAAGAGAAACAGGGTGGCATTTTGGTACAGCATCACCTGAGAATCTTCCTTTGTGGCTGCTGTGTGCAGTGCTCGAATACTTACAGCCTTAGAGAAATCTCCGACAAATTTTAAAATGAGGAAATAGTGATTAAACAACATATAACTTGTACTAAAACACGTTATATATTTACTTAAATGTCCATGCAATTTATCCTATGTAGGGAAAACTACAAGGTTGCTTAAACAGAGAGTTTCTGAACTTAAATCTGCAATTTGAACAAATGACCAGAAGTCTAACATCACCAGGAACTGGGAAGAAAAAGGTCATTCCATCCCCTCTTTGAGTTTTTTGGCCTGGAGAATGTCTTTATGCCTAGAAGAGGAGGTTGTTAGGACTATAAATTATTGTAGAGAGAAGCTATGGGGATACAAAGATTTGACTTTTTTTTTTTTAGTCTTTGGCAACCAGGTAAAGCCCACTAGACACAAGTGCCTGTTTTCAGGGGCGACCTGGGAGCAATGGGTGGTAAAGTGACCTGCTCAAGTCACACAGTATGCAAGTGGAGGTTGTGGGAATCAAACTCAGGTCTGCTGGATGATCAAGCTCATTCAAAATTTATATGGACTTAATGAATCTATAGATTGGGCCCTGATATTATAGGACTTGTTTCCTGTCGTTACTGTGTTGCTAATTGCTGTCATTTATTAATCTTGCTGATGATTATGTTTTTTATGTTTATGTTTTGCATTTTTGTTGGTCATAGCATTCTATGACAATGTTTTTATGAATAATATGCACATTCTGACCTTTTGACTTCCCTATGTAATCATTTTTGTCTGTGCTTTGATTACTTTGTTATGCCTGTAGCTCCATCTCAGTATTGGTAGTGGATGAACAATGTACACTTCACTTTATAATGTTCACTCCTTTGTAGCTTGACCCCACCACGCCTTTGTGGTCTTGTGTCTGAAAAATGTAAACTGCTTCTGAATGTCTTTTTACAGCCTCTCTCATATCTTGGAGTCATCCACAAAGAGGCAGGCCTTCCCTTCCTGGTAAATAGCAACTCCTCCTATAGGTATCCTTTTAGGCTTCATCCAGTCACAATTAGACCCCTTATACATAAGATGGCAAAGACAATGGTAAACGTTTCTTGGATAGCTTATGAATAATGGGGAGGCAAGAACATTTCAAGACTTATTCACCAGATATGGCTTACCACACAGAGACCACTTTAGATATCTGCAGATCAGAAATGACATCCTGAAAGAACTTCACCAAACCCAGCTCCTCCAAGTCCTGAACCAGATCTTGAGAGCCACATTTAAACCACCAATGGGGCAACAAACACATAAGCATTTTTTGCTGTTATCAGGCTATCTCCACACCTCAGATGCCACCTTGGATTTAGAAAGGAATTAGGGACAGACTTTTGCAAAAAGACATTACAGAAGCTCAGTGGATGGGGATTTGGGAGGGAATACATGCAATGAGAACCATAAACCCCTGGAGAGAATTCAGGTGGAAGGTTGTCAGTGGCTATTTTAGGACCTGTTCCATTACCAAGCACTATAACATAACACACATGGACTTCTGTTGGAGGAGCTGTAACCAGAGGATGGACCACTTTCATGTGTTTTAGGATGGTTCTGTCTTGACCCCAGTGTTAGAGTGATCTATTGACCTATTCACCACCTTGCCATCTGGCAAATATGTTTTTTTGGGGGGAGGGGGGTTCAGATTAATCACTGGTGTATCAGCTGACTTTCAGAAAGGTATTCCCTCACTGGTAGGGGTTACCATCCATGAAGAAAGTCCATGTTGTAGTGGATGTCATTCATCATAACCCCTTCCTCCCCTACCTATTCTAATCTCACCTCTTCTATATTCTACTCACACCCCCTCACCTAAATAGTGTGATTGTAGAGAAAGGTATTTAGAGTGTTAACAAGAGAAGGCGATACAAAAATGTGACTACCCCACATTCCATCTGCCTCAGCATAGTCTGCAACTTA
Source organism: Neoceratodus forsteri (assembly GCA_016271365.2). Lineage (NCBI taxonomy): Eukaryota > Metazoa > Chordata > Ceratodontiformes > Ceratodontidae > Neoceratodus > Neoceratodus forsteri. The sequence goes on from CM057453.1 coordinate 33,815,049, forward strand.
GATTGCTAAATCAGTTCATAGATGTGAAGTTCCCTATGGGGCATTCAAGTGAACAATATAGAATATATGTTTCTTATATGAGATTTGTACTTATTAATTTGTTAATAGGTTCCCATAAATTCCTAAAATAATATTTCTTATTCCTATTCAGATAATGCAGATGTTCAAGGTGTATACAGTCCAAAAATAAATATTTCCAGAAAACATATGTTGGAGGTTCCTTGTTTTTTCAATTTCCTGCTATACTGTACATCTCTTCCTGCATTTAACAATGGAAGGTTTAAGACTGTAACCAGATGACCTGTGGGTAAATTGTGTCTGGAATTGGGGCCTAACATACATAACTCAGTCTCCTTAATTAGTTTTACTTCTGGAATATTGTTTAGTGTTTTAAGAATAGAGTCCCAAAAGGGAACTATTTCCAGGCATGTGACTGTTACATGTTCTAAGGTACCTATTGATGTTTCACATCTATTGCACACTTGTTAAATTGTATTTTTCATTTTATTTAGTATATAAGGTGAGTAGTATAACCTGTGAAAGATGTTGAACTGAATCTGGTTAAGTCTATTATTTATTGAAATATTAAGTCTCGAAATTATATCAGACAATTTTTGATCATTTTTATTTATATTGAGTTCTTTTTCCCATCTCACTTTTAGTTTCTGAATAGGAGATCCTACTGTTTTAATCAGATTTTTATATGTTTGGGATGTTAATCTATTTTTTTCTTAAATGAAACAAGTTTTTAGAGAAGTCAGGGGAGGTTTATGTAAATTATGACCTAGTTTTTTGTTATAATAGGTCCTTAACAGTAAAAATGTAAAGGAATCTTGAGATCAAATTTGGTATTTTTCCCTGATCTGTGTAAAGGACATAAATTGGTCATTGACATCATATACGTCATCCAAACAGAGAATGCCTTTTTCCATCCATTTTTTATATTGTTGATTATTAGAGGGAGCATGATTGCTATTTTTACAAATGGGGTGGATATGTAAATTCTTAAGTTCTCTTTGGTTAGTTTATGGTATTCATTCCATATTTCCAAGGTAGATTTCAAAAAAGTCTTTTGAACTTTATTTATTTCTAACTTCTCCATATTTGAAAACAAAGTGTGAATGGGTTGTTTATGATTTGTTTCTATGTTTTTATAAAACACCCACCAGAGTAAGTCTGCTCCATAAAGCTCCCTTATTTGGTTAATAATGGCCGAAAGCTTGTAATTTTTAAAATCTGGAAGGTTCATGCCTCTGTCTACGGGGGTGGACTTCAATGTATCCATACTTATTCATGGTTTTTTATGTTTCCATAACAATTCCTGTATTCATTTATCTAGCTTACAAAACCATTCATTATCTAATTTTAGTGGTAAGGACTGAAATATGTACAACATTTTTGGTAGGATGGGCATTTTAATAACTTAAACTCTACCCCTTAAAGTCAGAGGTAGAGCTTTTCAACTTTCCAATATCTTCAACAGATTTCAGTATAGGATCTATATTCTACTTAATTAATTATTTCCTATTTCTAGCTAGATAAATCCCTAGGTATTTAATCTTATGTTTTCCATTATAAATGAATAGCTATGTGTAATGGGTGGTGACTATTCTAACTTTAAGTACATAGCCACTGATTTGCCCCAGTTTATTTTATAACTGGACACTTGTCCAAATTCTTGTATTACTAGCATAATTTGAGCCAGGGTTTTGTCTGTATCTGTAATATGCAATAAGATGTCACCTGCATAAAGTGAAATCTTAAGATATTCAGTTGTATTGTTAAATCCTTTTAAATCTTGGGTGCTTCTTATTACGTTGGCAAGGGGCTCAATGGCAAGAGTAAACAGCAAAGGTGGCAGAGGGCAACCCTGCTTGGTTCCTCTTTGTAATAGAAATGGTCAGAATAGGTTATTGTTAGTTAAAATTTGGGCGGTGTATTATTTTTTAATTTATTTATTTAACAACATTTGGAATTACAACCCTTTGAGTCACAGACTCCTTTACAAAAGCACCACCTCAGAGAACAATGAAGAACTAACATACAATATTATGCAGTACAGTGTTCAGGTTAGAGACAGACAAGGAATGGAATACAGACAAGGGACAGAAACAATTGTTTTAGTGTAAGGAGGACCCGGTGTTATCCATACTATTTAGATTAATTACAGGTTACACATTTATACCCACAGAATATCAATACATGTTACACATTTATGCCAATAGATAGATATCAAAACCATTTATGCGATGAGGTTATAGAACAAAGCCCCAACATATAGGAAGGCAGGAGGATGGAGAAGGTTAGGAACAGTCATAGCCAGAGGAGTCTAGTAAAAGAGCTTTTAGATTAGCCTTAAAAAGGCTGATCCTGGGCTCCAGGGAGATGGGGGGTGGGGGGCGTTGAGCTAAAGAGGAGGGGCTATGTATCAAAAGGCTCTTTGACCAAGGGAGGTTTGACAGTGGGGGACTAGTAGGGAGGTCCCAGTGGTACTGCAGGATAATCTGATCAGTGGGGCAGGCTCAGATGAGTCTGAGAAGGCCAGGCAGGACTTGACCAAGGTGGATTTTCTTGGCCAGGAGGCATGTATGGTATCTAAGATGGGTATCAAATGGCAGCCACTTGGCAGACTTGAACAGATCACAGGTGTGAGTCGATCTGTCATTGCCAGTGACCAGTCTGCATGCTTTGTTGAGTGTGACTGTGATGCTTCGCAAGGCAGTGGAGTCAGCAGTACCATAGATGACAATGCCATAATCTACCAGGGAGTGGACAGATGAGGTCATGGCTAGATAGATAGCCACCAGGGTGAAGCAGTGTTTGTGGCAGTAAGGTAGCCTAATCCTGGAGTTTATAGCAGAGGAAAGTTGTTGGATATGGGCATGGTAGGTGAGGGATGTGTTAAGGGTGACACCTAAGTATTTGAAAGACTCATCCTGCTCAAGTGGGGATCCTAGTGAATTGATGATGATCATAGGGAAGTCATGATGAGGGCTCTGATAGTGGGCAAAGATCATGGACTTAGTCCTCTTATAGTTTAGAACTAAGTGGCGGGAACTGAACCATGTCTCAGCTTTGGAGAAGAAAACCTGAAGGGCACATTGGAGAGATTCAGGACTCTGGTGACTCCAGAAAATTACCTGTCATCTCTGTAGAGCAAACTTTTTCCAAAGCATGAGCTGGGGAGAGAGTTAAGGAAAAGGCTGAAGATGAGGGGTCCCAGGATGAAGCCTTGGGGCACTCCTGAGTGGACCAGGAGGTTGTTAGATAGAGCGGAACTGATTTTCACCTGCTGATATCTGTCTGAGAGGTAGCACTTGAACCAGCTTATTGTTTCATTAGAGAGTCCCAAAGGAGAGCAAGGAGGCAAGAAGTATAGCATGGTTAACAGTGTTGAATCCTTTGTGAGGTCGGTGTACACCGATTCCACAAGGTGACCACATTCGAGGGCCTCATGGATGAAGGAGGAATATTCTAGAAGGGCAGTGGTGGTGCTGTACCCGGGGCAGAAACCATGCTGTTCAGGGCACAGTAGGTGATGTTTAGACAGATGGTCCATCAGCTGATCAACCACTCTTTTTTTGAAGGCCTTGGAGAGGGAGAAGGGACGATAGTTGCTGGGGGACAAACGGTCACCACTTTTGAAAATAGGGGTGATTATAGCACTTTTCCAGAGGGCAGGGAATTGTCCAAGGCAGAGGGACAGGTTCAAAAGTTGGGTGAGGGGTTGTAGGACCTCCTCGAGGGCTAGATGGAGGCACTTCAGGTCAATGGAATCACCACTAAAGTATGACTTGGCAAGGGTTTGATACATAGATACATAGACAGTGTTGGCAGATAAGGGTCTATGGCCCACCCAGTCTGCCCATTTGAGCTTGTAAGTTCAGTTTGTTTTCCTAGAAGTCTGTTGCCCCTTACCCCTGACCTCCAGAATTCCTTTATGTCTATCCCATGCATTCTTAAATCCCGTGATTGTTTCAGCCCCCACCACTTCCTCTGGCAGGGTGTTCCACTTGTCCATCACCCATTCTGTGAAGAAATTCTCTCTCATGTTTCCTCTGAATCGTCCTCCCTCCAACTTCATCCCATGCCCTCTAGTCCTGGAACATCTTTTTCACTTAAAAATAGTGTTTCCCTGCACCCTGTTCCTCCCTGTAAGATACTTGTATGTCTCTATCATATCCCCTTTTTCCCTCCTCTCCTCCAGGGAGTACATGTTCAGTTCCTTCAACCTGTCTTCATAGGACTTGTGATGCAATCCATGCACCATCTTTGTTGCCCTCCTCTGAACCTTCTCTACCATGTCTATGTCCTTACATAGGTATGGTCTCCAGAACTGTACACTGTATTCCAGGTGGGGCCTCACTAGTGTCTTGTATAGCGGAATTATGATCTCCCTTTTCCTGCTGGTGATGCCCTGCCTACATCCAGCATCCTATTTGCTTTACCTGCTGCCTTGTCACACTGTTTCCCCTACCTTGAGGTCATCAGGATGACAACCCCAGATCCCTTTCCTGCTTGGTGCATGCTATATCCTCACCCCCCAACTGATATATTGTGCCAGGGTTTTGTGCCCCATATGCATTATCTTGCACTTCTTTGCATTGAATTTCAACTGCCAAACCCCTGACCATTCTTCAAGTTTCTGCAGGTCGCTTCTCATTCTGTCTACACCTCTAGTGTGTCTACTCTGTTACAGAGCTTTGTGTCATCAGCGAACAGTGAAATTCTGCCTTCTAGGTCCTGCGCAATGTCACTGATGAAGATGTTGAATAGGACCGGTCCCAGCACTGATCCTGTGGTACCCACTGGTCACTCTTCCTCTGTGAAGTGACAGCCATTTACCACCACCCTCTGTGTCCTGCCACCCAGCCAGTTACCTACCCACCACACTACTGTCCTGCCCACACCCATATTCCCCAGTTTGTGTAATAGTCTTCTATGTGGCATAGTGTCAAAGGCCTTGCTGAAGTCCAGATAAGGCATGTCCACTGCCCTCCCCTGATCCACCTCCCTAGTCACCCAGTCAAAAAATTCAATGAGGTTGGTCTGACATGACCTTCCCCTAGTGAAACCATGCTGCCTTGGGTCCTGTAGTCCATTGACCACCAGATGTTCCACCAATCTCTCCTTCAGTAGTGCTTCCATGATCTTCCCCACTACCGAGGTGAGGCTGACTGGTCTGTAGTTCCCTGCTTCCTCTTTGTTCCCACTTTTGTATAAGGGGACTACATCTGCTGTCCTCCAGTCTTTGGGTACCTCCCCTGTTTCCAGTGATCAGCTAAATAGGATAGCCAGAGGTTCAGTCACCACCTCTCATAGTTCTTTAAGGACTCTGGGGTGCACCCCATCTGGCCCCATTGCTTTATCAACTCTTATTACTTCCAGTTCCTTCAGGACCCTTTCTTGTGTAAAGGGACTTGTGTCCATTTCTGCACCATTCTCACCCCTTGTACTCCCTTCAGACCCATTACCCTCCTCTTCCTCAGTAAAGACTGAGCAGAAATACCTGTTCAGTATGTCAGCTTTACTGTTGTCATCCTCCACGCGGCCCCCATCCTCCCCCTTCAGTCTCACTATCCCTCCCTTTGTCTTTCTTTTTTCACTTATGTACCTGTAAAAGGTTTTGTCCCCTCTACCCACCGATTTTGCAATGTGTTCTTCTGTCTGAGCTTTGGCTTCCCTTACTGACCTCCCTGCCTCCCTTTGCTTCTCCTGGTACTTCTCCCTATCCCCTTCTGCCTGTGTCTTTTTGTATTGCCTGAATGCAATCTTTTGGCTTTCACTTTCTTTGCTACCTCTTTGGAAAACCATAATGGTCTCTCCTTCCTTTTCCTCTTGCTAACTTGCTTAATGCATAATTCTGTTGTTCTTGCAATCCCCATATTAAATACTGCCCTGTTCCTCAATCCCTGATTCCTGTCCCATTCCCTTAATGCCTCTTTCAAGTATCTCCCCATTTTCCCAAAGTCTGCCCCTAAAATCCAGGATCGTGTTTTGTGTGGTTTGGTTCTGCTCTTTCTGTGATTTCAAACCACAATGACTGGTGGTCGCTGTTTCCCAGGTGCTCCCCCACTGTTACCCCCATCACACTGTCCCTGTTTGTGAGCACAAGGTCCAGTATTGCCTTCTGCCGAGTTGGTTCCATGACCAGTTGCTTGAGAAAGGCACCCTGAAGGGAGTCCAAGATAAATCTGCTCCTAGTTGATGCTGCTGCTGGGATGCTCCAGTCCACGTCTGGATTATTGAAGTCTCCAACCAGTACTACCTCACCCTTGTCTGCCATCCTTTGGATGGCTAGCATCAGCTCCCTATCTGTTTCTTCCTCCTGGGCTGGTGGTCTATAGACCACACCTGTGCGGATGGCTGTTCCCATTTTCCTTTCCAGCTTAACCCACAGTATCTCTCCCCCATTTTGTTCCTCCTGGATCTCTGTGGCCCTTATGTCATTTTTCACATACAATGCCACTCCTCCTCCCTTTCTGCCTTCTCTGTCTCTTCTGAGACATCTGAGACATGAGAGGTATCTCCTCGCCTCCCAGACTGAGATAATACGGAGGTGAAAAGGGGGGATGTTAGAAGGTGGGCTGCGACCGGTGGTGTGATCCAGAGGGGCAAAGAAGCTGGGGGGGAAGGACACTACTGAGGTCAGAGAATGTGGTGTTTAGGGTGTCTGCAATGGACTGTGGGTCCTGTATTAGGTTACCATTTACTGAGAGCTAGGCAGGTGGGGAGTGGTAGTTTTCCTGTTAAGTTATTTTATGTTATCCCAGAATTTTCTTCCTGAGCCCCAGGTGGAGGAGAGTACCTGTTGGTAATGGGTCACCTTGGCTTGGCGAATGACACAGGTACATTTGTTTCTGACCTCTTCATAACTTTGTCTGTCCATCGGGAGTTGGGAGTCTAAGGCCTTATGCCAGCGATTATCACAGTATTGCATTTGGTCGAGTAATTGTTGGAATATCCAGGGGGTGTTTCGGCTTTTAGAGATTTGTTTTGAGAAAGGGGCAACGATGTTTCAAGCAGTGTTGAAGGTATTTATAAAGTTGGAGAGGCCGGTATCAATAGGATTGGGTGTTATATGGATGGGACAGTCACAGTTAGCTATGTAGGGTTGGAAGCGTTGAAGTATACCCTTTTATTAGGTGTCTACAGTAGGAGACAGTGGGAGGAGCAGTAGGTGTTTTATTGGACCATGAGCAGGTTACAGGACAGTGATCGCTAAGGGCATCTGGAAGTACCGAGACTTTAGTGATGTTGTTGGGATGGTTGGTGAGAATGAGGTCCAGCAGCAAGGAGGAACCGAACTTGTCGTTTGGCCTTGTTGGTGATTGTATAATTTGAGTGAGGTCAAGTGCAGCAACAGAGTTCTTATAGGGAGTGGAAGAGGGAGACAACCAGTTGATATTAAAGCCCCCATGGTGATCAGTTTGCTGTTAGAGGGAAGTTGGGAAATACAGGACATGACTAAGGGGAAGGCGAGTCTCTGATTATGTGGAGGGATGTAGACAGCCGTGACATATAGGGTTTTACCTGGGTTGCCAAGGAGAATCTTGGTTGTGAGAGTTTGGGCACTGCATTCGGGCGGAGACTGGCAGGAATTGGAGGGTGTTCCTAATGCAGAGGGCACAGCCACCACCTCTTTTACACAATCTGTTGCATGGTAAAGGGAGTAGCCAGGTAGCATCACGGCTGAGTACGGGGTGTCATTTGAGAGCCACGTCTTGGACAGAACCAGTATGTCTGGGGAGTGCTGGGCTAGCCATCCTTGGAGCAAGGTGAATTTTTTTTGCAGACTGCTTATATTTATTGCAGCGAGCTGGAGCCCATGCATTCTGTTGCTAATGGGGAGTGTGGGAGAGGTGGCCCGGGATTGGGGTGAATGTTACCCAATAGGAGGAGGAGGAGGGCGTGCTGAAGTAGGGCTACTTTAATAAGTTTGCATTTTGGGAGTGTGGGGTATCTCAGAGGGGAGGATGAGGTGGTAGAACAGGGGATAGGAATCAAGAGGGTCAAATGAGCGAGGTGGGGGAGAGCGTGGGTGGAACTACTGGAGGGGGGAGGATGAGCCACTCCTGCTCAGTGAGGCTGGAGGTACCATGTGGAACATGGAGGTAGGAGGGAATGGTAGGAGTGAGAGCATATTGTGGAAAGAGGATGTTTGGGGAATGAAGGAGGGGGGCAGGCCATAGTTACACAATAGTAAGCTCCAAAGGAGAGTCATAGTGATTGGTGGCCAAGGGGGGTAAGATATCTGGCATAAGGGAGAGAGAGAGATGGGCTGGCTACTTGATACAGCAGTGGGGCTGCTGTTTCCAGGGCAGAAGGTACTGGGATCAAGTCTCAGGTGGGGAGGAAGGACAATGGTACAACAAGGGTATGCTGCCCCCTGGTGGTAACGAGTGATAACCTGCTGCAGGGAAAGTGGGGACTTAGAAAAACAGGAGGGGGGAGTCACATGGTGGGTCACGTGACTAGTGATGCCAATAAAAGGAGGGTCAGCCTTGGGTGGGAGGGTGGCTAGGGAGTCGACATGAAGCATCAATGGGTAAACACTCACTCAGAGGGTTCTGCTGGAAGGGAGTGACAAGTTACCTTTAGGGCCTTTCACTGCCATCCGCTCCTGACTGTGGTCAGGGTTGTGAGTATATCACTCTTACCCAGGTTATAAAATTACTACCCAGATTTGCTTTCTCCATTACTGAGAAAAGATATCGCCTCTCCACCCTGTCAAAGGCCTTTTCTGTATTTAGTGATGGTATTAAGGTGTCCCCTGGGCTTGGCATAAATAATATATTGATGGCATTTCTGATATTATTAGAGCTTTTCCTACCTTTAACAAAATCGGTTTGGTCTTTATGAATAATAGATGGAAGCACCCCTTCAAGTCTTTGAGCAAGTATCTTGGTAAATATTTTGTCAACATTCAGTAACGATATAGGACGATAGGATCCGCAGTTTAAAGGGTCTTTTCCTTCTTTCGGTAAGAGAATAATTAAGGCTTCTAAAAATGTATTAGGGATTTTAACCCCCTCCAGAAAGGAATTACAGAGATCTACTAACAATGGTGAGATTTGTACGCTACATATTTTATAAAGTTCTGATGGGAGTCCATCCAGGCCCCGTGCCTTCCCATTTTGTAGCTATTTAATGGCTGACCTTACTTCTTCAGTTATTTTCTCATTCAAAAGTAGCCTTTTCTCTGTACTTATTTCAGGAATTTTTAATTTGGCCATAATTTTCTAGTCTAATTCTTGGATTTCTGATGTGTACAATTCTTGATAAAATGTTTTGAACCCCTCATTAATACTTACCTGGTCAGCTGTTTTAATTCCTGATATCTATATTTATTTGATACTACTAAGTTACATTAAAGAGCAAGAAGGCTAATGGCCATGACGTCCTTATGCTAAGACAAGGGGTAATAAGAAGGATGATAACCAGAATGAATTAGTTTATCAAATCAATATCTAAAAATGCTTTTTGTTTCACTTATGACTACTTCCAGAGGTAGTCTATTCCAAGGACCAATAGTTATCAGGGTGAAAAAATATTTTCTGTATGTGTAATTAAATGATTTCCCTACAAGTTGTAAGGGGTGACCTCTAGTTTTATGAATATTAGTTTTGAATTCAAGCCCTAGTTCTGACATGAGGTAAGGGTCCTGGATCAAGTCATAAAGAAACATAAGGTCACCCCTAAGGCGATGGGTGGCAAGCGACATCAGACTAAGGGTCTCAAGTCTGGTTTCATAGGGTTCCAGTTGGAGACCAGAAATATATTTTGTAAACTTGCTTTGCACTTTCTCAAGTAAATTGCTGTCAGTTTTTTTGTAAGGGCACCAGAGTTGTGATGCCTATTCCAGGTACAGCCTAGCGTATACACTGAAAAGAAGCATCATCACAGTGGGATCCCTTGATTTAATATTGCGCAAGATAGACCAAACTACCCTATTTGTTTTGTTGATCACCTCTTGTATGTGTTTTGTTTGAGACAAATCATGTGAAATTACAATTCCTAGGTCCTTCTCATCGGAGGTAGTGTTAAGTATAGAGCCTGCCAATGTGTAGGAATAATTGTGATTTTTGGGTCAAGATGCATAACTTTGCATTTTGAAGTATTCAGCTTCATCCCCCATGTGTCTATCCAGGAGGAGATAATGTCTAAGTCATGTTGTATAATTGAAGCTTGATAATGATTAGTACATGGGCCCCCAATTTTAATATCATTAGCATATTTGGTAGTGAGGAAAAACAGTCATTACTCATGTCTGCAATAAAGGCTTGAAAAAGGCAAGGACCCAGAACAGAGCCCTGAGGCACCCCACTAGTAACGTTTCCCATATTGGACAGAAAAAACATTAATTACTACTCTTTGTGTTCCGTTCTGAAGCCAAATACTAATCCAGTTTATTAAATTATTATTAATTTTAAGATGATAAAATTCTGGAATAATTGCCCAATGTGGCATGACATCAAATGCTTTACTAAAATCAATGAATATGACATCACATGATGTTCTACTACCAAGAACAGAGCTGATGTGTTCATAGAAACAACAGATTTGTACGTCAGCTTCTACCACTTTTAAACCCATGTTGCTTGGGGTCATAATTATCAAGGGTAGGGGTAATAATGTTTTTGAAAAGGCTTTCAAGAATCTTGCATACAGATGACATCAGACTTATAGGTCTTTAGTTTTCCCAGTTATTTTTGGGGCCCTTTTTGTGAATAGGGACAACATTAGTCTCTTTCCACTCTACTAGGACATAATTTGCTGATAAGCATTCAACAAGTAGTTTTAATGGATGAGCTATACAATCTGCCAATAAATATAGTAGATGTCTGGCTAGTTCATCAGGCCTTGGAAAGCATTTACCCTTTTGGGACTGCAGTTTCTTTCAATTATAACTTCCTCCAAAAAGCAAATGTGGGGGACATTATTTTGTTTGGTGAGACGGGGGATATTTTGGTTTATAGGTGTAAATATCCTGCAAAAGTTTTTTTTTAAAACAGATCTGTAATTGTTTTAGAATCATGAATTAAATGATTATTCAATAATAAAGGGCCAGCCTGGCATGCAGGTTTCTTTAGAGAATTTATATAAGAATAAAAGTGTTTGCTGTTTGTTTTGTTAGCATTACTAGCAAGGTTAAGTTCCCATCATAGTTTAACTTTTTAATCCTTGATTGACATTTTGTGTTTGAATTTTTGTATAAGAGGCCCAGTTAGAATTAGACTTTGCGTTAAGATAGTTGTTGTATTTTTTTAATTTTTTTGCTTAATGAGTTTTTTTTAATAGAGTCATCCATCCATTTCAGCAGCCGTTTATGGTTGGGGAATATTTGCTTGGATAGAACAAAACTGTCCCTCAAAGAGGTGATGGTATTTTTAAAGGTGTCCCAGCTTTCCTGGGGGGTTGAACTGTTAAAGACAGAATCCCAAATAATGTTAATAGGAGCAGATTTAATTGCAGCTAGATTAGCTTTTCCATAGAGGTAGGCGATAGTAGAACTGGGATTATAAGCATAATGTTTATGAAGAGTAAACTGAATTGAATTACAGTCGCTACCACTAACTAGGGTCCCAACACTAACATTATTAATAACCAGTTCATCATTACAGATAACAGGTCCAAGATGTTGTCACCTCTAGTTGGTGTTAATACACACTATTTTAAATGTAGCTCAGAACAAGCAGACAGAAGTTTATTAGCTTTGCTAGAAGTGGCTGTAAAATCATGCCAGTTAATCTCGCTAAGATTAAAATCACCAGTGACTAAAATGTCTCCCAGTTCACTAGCATGTTCTATTTCATGAATTATGGCTTCAGTATCTCAATAGATGATTTCGGGGGATGATAGCATGGCCATAATATAAGGAAATCTGAGTTAGTCAAAAAGATTTTAACCCAAATAGTTTCAGTAGGCGTGTTGTGGGATTTAATATGGTTAGTAATATCTACTGAATTATTTTATTACTTGACAAAGAGTGCTACACCTCCACCCTTTCAGTTTTGCCTGGTTAATTTGTATGAATTAAAGCCAGGTAGATGAGTATCCCAAGATGCTTTATCATCTCCCCATGTTTCACATACTGATATAACATCTAGTGGGTCTGGAATGCCCTGAGGTTCAATTCATCACATTTATGGATCAAGCATCTGGTGTTGAAACTTAGGATGTGCAGTTGATGGCTGGAAAGTAGCTTACTGTAACAAGAATTTAAATTTAGAGATGAAGGCAATCTCTTCCGCTCCCCCTTACTACCTAGTTTAAACAGTTATTGATAATTGATAAGAACTGTTTTCCAAGTAGGGTGTTGCCTCGTCTACTAAGATGTAGACCATCTATACAGAATAATTCATTCTTATCAATAAATTCTTCCCAGTGAGTAATACAAGTAATGTTTTCTTTTAAGCACCATTTATGGAGCCATTCATTAATGGTTTTGATTTTATGGTTTAAGTGTGCAGAGAATCTAGGAATCAAAAGAATTTCAGAAATGCAAATATCGTACCCTAATTCTACTAATTTGTTCAACATGGCAACAAAAGCCTGTTTGATGTAATGCACAGATCCATGGTACATATTGTTAACTCCCACATGTAAAACTGTGACAGGGTTACCTCCACAATCACATATGATCAAGTTATCAAGCATTTTTGTAAGGTCAGTAATCTTAGCACCACTGAAACTAGAGTATGTCCTGTTAGATTTGTTGGGGTTACAGATGGGCCTGTCTAAGTGTTTGATTATAGAGTCACCTAGTACTATGACTTGTCTTGGACTGGGAGGTAGAAGAGAGAGATATTATCAGGTGCTGTCTCTGCATTTGTAATTAAGGGCATATTATGGGATGGGTTTGTCACATCTACTGTTGGAAGGTCAACTAAAGGTGAATCAGTGATCCCAGAACTTGGCAGGTTGGTTAAGGTTGGGATAAGGTGTCTTTAATGGGGTATTAATTGATGCAGATGATATGCTATCAGAGGAGGTACTGGAGTAGGATTTGATATCATACTGTTAGTGTCCTCTTGAGGAAGGGAGTTAAGGGGGGTCAAAACTCTTATGCAGAGGGTTGGTGTAAAGTTCCGCTTTTCATCCCTGTTTGCTGACTCTGGTACTTTGCACTTTGTACCATGCATTATCAACACTACAGTTGTCATTGGTGGTGTCTTCCTCCCTTGTTCTTTTCTTAGTTAGTTCAAAATTAGAGGAATGTGGGGCAGGACTTTTATTAGGCAACTTAAGGGATGTGGGTTTGAAAGTCAAAGCCACTTTCCTATTCCTAGGTGTGGGTAAAGTGCTACCCTGATTAACCTGCAGTGTTTGTGCTACTGCTACCAGGGGTAAAAGAATTGATAGCATTGAACCTATTAGTCATATCATGTTGACTCTTCTATAAGGCAGCTAGACAAGAACTAAATAATGAAATTTCATACTGCATGTCACAATTTTCTTTGCATTTGCTACATTGATAAAGCTGTTGGGGAACTTCCTCAGAAATCATAGTGTAGATATTACAAATGGTACATTTTAACCACACTTCCCCAGTCAGGGTGATGATAGTGTCATTTGCATTGGGGGTCATATTAATAGTCACAGTACTTGATAGGGGATGAACAGACATTTTAATACTATTTTATTTATTTAGTTTTTGTTGACTGGGTAAGTGCACTAGACAAATTCTGCCTATTTTCAGGCACAACCCGGGGGAGGGGGATATATAAGAATGCCAACTGACCTTGAACCAGATATAACTGTTGGTGGTATTTTTAGTGAATTTAATCAATTAAACGCAGTTCACGGTTCATACAACACTAGTACCATCTGCAGTGTATGGATATAGTAGGTATAGCCAGACCTTCAATTGTAAAGTGGACGCTATTGGTATACACAACATGGTAGAACAGGGGTACTGTACAATACCTCAGGTAGAAACCAGGACATGTACAAGAATAATTCTGTATACAATCTGAAAATAGCTTACCAAAGACTAAACACAGAGGTGCCCCTCTGGACCTACGGACAATCCAGACACACGCAAACATGTGCATCTCGGTGCACGTCTCCACACGTGGAGCCGCGATGACTCACCCCACTGGCAGCTGGTCTCGCCACAGAGGGGCTGCTTCTAAATACAATGTGACCCGAAGTACTGAAATGGGTCATGCACCCCAACAGTGTACAGAAACATTTTTAAAACACTGAAAACGGTGTAAAATACAGGCTACAATGCCTTATAGAAGATACAAAAACCCAGGTATTAAAGCAGGCAGATAATGAGACACAGGAGTAATCATGTAGTTCTCTATCTGGTAACTGGAAATACAGCTCCTGAATACTGCTTCCTGGCTCAAGACCTCCAGCTGGAGATCTGCAGGCAACATACTAAAAAAGCTGCAAGTGCTATTATTGAGCAAACCACTGACTCCTGTACTGCCTCACAGACCAGTACGACTGCCTCACAGCATAGGGGGCCAGTATAAAGTCCGCTCTGTATAGCACTCACAGAGGGCCAAGTTCTAAATACAATGATGAGCCTATTGACTTTCTCTTTCTAAAGGAGGCAAGCTAATGTCTTGACTGATTTGTCAGCTTTTGTGTAGTATTTGCATCTGGCTTTCATTATAATTCTTTCAGTTTTTAGGTCTGGTATTTTATCATAATTCCATTTTAAGTTTTGCCATTTTTTACGATCCAGTTCTTTTTTTGCACATACAGTATATATCTACTTTCAGCTCTTCTGATTTCTTTTTCCATTTTCTAATTGTGTCTTCCTAATGTTATACTTTTTACAGGAGTAGTGACTAATTTGGCCTCTAATATATAGTTTAATGCATCCCAGATTGTGCTTAAGGGACATTCACTCCTACTATTATATATATTATAGTTATTGCATTCTTTTTTAATAAAACCGGCAAACTCCAGATCTTGGAATAATCAGGTATCCATAGTCCATCTTTTATGTCCTTCTATATTACCCCCAGAGATATCCAACCTTAAAGGTGAGTGAGCAGAGATTATGATCCCTTCGTATGGTTATTTGCATTATTTTAGGTCTAGGCTCTCGTGATCATATTATCAGGTCTATTCTAGAATATGATTTATGAGGACTGGAGAAGAAGAACTCATGCATTCGGGTTCTCCATTCTCCAGTAATCTCCCAGATTTAAATCTTTCGGATTTTTGTGAATGATTTTAGTAGCCTTTAACAGGGTGGAGTTGGGTCCAGTTTTATCTATAAGAGGATTGATTGTTACATTAAAATCTCTCCCCACTAAATATGGTCCTGGAAATCTGGTTAGGTTTAAGAAAAAATCTGAAAAAAAAGTCTGGGTTGTCATCATTAGGACCATATAAACATGCTGTCATGATGTCCCTAGAATTAACAGAAATTCTGCATATCAGAATTCTGCCCTCTGTGCCCTTATACTGCTATCTGATTGTAATATTTGAGTGTTCTGAAAATAGAAAAGCTACCCCTATGTGTTTTTATTACAGCTCACATGAAGGCTAGACCCCCCTCCCACATTTTTTTTAATTTGTAAAATTCTATATATGTGAGATGTGTCTCTTGCACTAAGAAACAATTATTATTATTATTATTATTATTATTATTTTTTACATAGATCATAATGTTTTCATTTTTATCGGGTTATTGACATAATTTACATTCCATGACAAAAAATATAATTTCTCCTCCATTATCATGTGGAAATGTTATTTGATGGTTGCATTCCTGTCTACCCCTGATCTTGTTGTTGTGTAAAGGCCCCCAGCAACAACAGGCATCTCCATAAACTATATAAGATATGGTCCTTTGACACATATAAGTAATTATTCTACTCCCTAAAGTGTGGTCCCTTGTGAACTTTTTTATTCTGTTAGTATTCCTCCATATTATTCTCCCCAAACAAGTTTTCCTCTTCTTTTTAAGGTTCGTGCATTTAAGCCTCGGTACCTCATTTTGCTCCACCTCTCCAACTAGCAAGTACTTCTCTAACTCAAACACTGATTCCTTTTTCATCCCGTCCCCCACAGAATCTCCCATCCCTGTGACCCTGAATTCCCTCACATATACAAAATGTTGCCTCTCCTCTAACCTAAGCTCCCATTCCTCCAAGGTTTATGGTTAGGTCCCACTTTAATTGTGGCTAAGACAATTATTCAACATTTCTAGTACTGCATTTTTATGCATTAGCAAGCAGCTCTAAGACTAGTCTCCTTAATGTGTCCTGTTCCCTGTTTCAGTGCTGTTTCTATTAGGTTTCAAATTTAATTATTTGTACACATATGTCTCTGCATCTGTTGCAGATGAGATGATTCTACTGGAGCCCAAATAAGTTATTTTTAATGTGGTCGGGGTTGGGTGATAGAAGAGAATGTGTTTTTCCCACAAAAAAAGAAATGTTGACAGATTGAAATGCATTTTTCTTCATTTGAACTTCCAGACCCAAATCAGGAAAAATCAAGATTTTATTTTCTTTGTACAATAAAGGTTGTTTTTTCTTTTATAGTGCTAATATGTTCACTTTTTCCTGATGTTTTAAGAACTTTAAAAAAAATAACCCATGGGAATTTGAAATCTGGGTTTGAAATGGCTGGGGATCTATGGGTTCTCTGTAGACAGTTCAATCTTCTCATCTGGATATTGTTTCCCAGCTAAGTTGGTTAGCATCTGTTTGCAGAATTTCATTCTGTTCCAATCCTTCTGAGAGCCCGAGTATCTTTAAATTGTCCCTTATGAATCTTAATTCCAAATCAAGTACTTTTTTCTTTATAGAATTAACTTGGCTTGACAAACTTTCTGTTGTCTGTTTTAACCCAGGGATTTCATCCTCTAGCTCTGAAACCCTGCTTTCATAGTGAGACATTCTGGTATTGTCTTTAATTTCTTGCTTCACTCCTTTCATTTCAACATTTATACCTTCAAGTTTGTCTTCTATTTTTGTGAACCCTTCATTTTTTTCTAAAATAGTTTGTAGTATTTTCTCCTCTTGGTTCTGTTCTTTTTCCTGCTCTGTATCTTGGCCTGCTGTTGAGTTTTCATCCTCGTGCTGTAGTTCAGGTGGTTCTCTCTCTTGCTTTGTTTTATCTAGTGGGTTCTCTTGCTTTGGGCTTCCCTTAGAGGCCTCCACTCTAGCTTTATCATTTATTGATTTCTCCATTTGTGCTGTTTTTTTGCACCTTAGAAAATTCTTCTCTTTTCGCCTATAAGGATACAGTTTAATTTTCTGTTCCCATTACTTTTTTAAAGTTGTTCGCTATGGATTTAGTTCTTCCGTTTACAATTTCTGTAGTATCTTTAACAGTTCGCTCCTTTGTAATGTACTTAGTAGCTTGTTGGCTCTGTTCTAGTTTGCTAATATGTAAGCAAGGAGACTCACCCTGTCTGGCGCTTGTGTTATCCATCGTGCTGTCCATCGAGTCTTGCAATTTTTTGAATGGGTCTTCCGTGAAGCCTGGTGCAGTTTGTTCTGATTTGACTTCTCCTTGGGATGAATGAAACTCTGACAATAGAAACATAAATGATAGCAGAAAAGGACTGCCTGGCCCACCTAGTCTGCCCATTTCCCTACCTAATTAACTCCTGATCCTAAATTATCAGCAGCTTACCCTGTCTTTCCTACCATTAGGGTTGCCTTCTGTCTGTCCCATGCATTCTTGAACTCACCAATCATTTTAGCCTGCACGACCTCTGCTGGGAGGCTGTTCCATGCATCCACCATCCTTTCTGTGAAAAACACTTCCTCACATTTCCTGTGAGGCCCCCCCCCCAGCCTCATATTGTGACCCCTTGTTTTTGCACCTCTCTTTTTTGAAATATGCTGCCCTCTTGGACCTTGTTGATTCCCCTGAGGTACTTGAATGCCTCTATCATATCCCCCTTCTCCCTCCTTTCCTCCAGGGCATACATATTGAGGTCTTTCAGTCTTTCCTCATATGTTTTCTAGTGCAATCCTATCACCATTTTCATTGCCCTTCTCTGGACCGCCTCTGTTCTGTCAATGTCCTTCTGGAGATTTGGTTTCCAGAAATGAACACAGTATTCCAGATGTGGCCTAACCAATTGCCTGTACAGTGGCATCACCACCTTCTGTTTTTTACTGGTGATGCCCCTTCCTATGCACCCCAGCATCACTCCGGCCCTCCCCACCTCCTTTTCACATTGTTTGGCCACCTTCAGGTCATCTGTTTTGTTTACTCCCAGGTCCCTTTCCAGTTTTGTTGTTGTTGTTAGTATCACTCTCCAGCATTCCTGTGGTCCAAGTGCATGACTTTGCACTTTTTTGCATTGAATTTAAGATGCCACTCTCTTGACTACTCCTCCAATTTGCCTAGGTCTCTTCATTTTTTCCACTCTGTCTGGAGTGTCTACCCTTTTGCAGATCTTGGTGTCATCTGCAAAGAGACACACCTTCCCTTCCAGGCCCTCTTCAATGTCACTAATGAAGACATTGAAGAGGACCAGCCCCAGAACTGAACCCTGTGCCACCCGACTGGTCACATCCCTCTCCTGGGCTTGTACTCCATTCACCACCACCCTCTGTGTTCTGTTGCTTAGCCAATTTCTGACCCATTATACAACTTTGGGACCTACTCCCAGACTGCACAACTTGTTTACTAGCCTCCTGTGTGGGATAGTGTCAAATGCCTTGCTAAAATCTAGGTAGGCCATCTCCACCACCTCTCCCTGATCCACCACCCAGTCAAAGAAATCTATCAGATTTGTTTGACAAAAGATCTCCCTGCTTCGAATCTGTGTTGTCTCAGGCCTTATGCCCCACTAGCCTCCAGATATGCCACAATCCTTTCCTTTAACATGGATTCCATGATTTTCCCCACCACTGAGGTCAAGCTGACTGGCCTGTAATTTCCAGTCTCCACCTTGCTCCCACTTTTGTGTAGTGGTAAAACATTTGCCCTTCTCCAATCCTCTGGCACCACTCCCTTCTACAATGATTTGTTAAATAGGGCTGTCAGTGGTGCCTCTAGTACCTCCCCGAGTTCTTTCAGTATTCTGGGATGCATCCCATCTGGTCCCATTGCCTCATCCTCTTTTAGTTTTGAGAGCTCCTTTAGGACTCTCTCCTCCATGAATGGACTGGTGTCCACCCCCTTGTGTGTTTCTACCCCCTAATTTTGGTCCCCCCCTTCCCCTTCCTTTGTAAATACAGAACAGAAGTATTCACTTAGAATTTCTACTTTCTAGGTACCCCTCCACACTCCCCTTTATTCAACTTCACAATCCTTCCATTGGTCTTCTTCCTTTCCCTGATATACCTGAATATGGTTTTGTTGCCTCTTTACTGACTTTGCTATCCTTTCTTCAGTGTGTGCCTTTGCGCACCTGACTGCTTTCCCCACCTCCTTCTGTTTCACCTGGTATGCTTCCCTGTCTCCTTCCCTCCCTCTGTGGTTCCTTGTACATTCTGAACACCTGTTTTTTCCCCCCTAACCTTCCCTGCTACCTCTTTTGAAAACCATAGTGCATTGTTTCTTTCTTTTTGCTTTGTCCATTAGCTTTACACAGAGGCATGTTGTCTCTGCTATGGCTCCTTTAAGGTTCTGCCACTGTTCCTCCAATCCTCCCTCTCCCTTCCACTTTGCCAGGATTTTCTGGAGGTGTTTCCCCATTTTTGCAAAGTCTGCACTCTTGAAGTCCAGGATTTTTACTTCTGAGTA
This sequence comes from Neoceratodus forsteri, assembly GCA_016271365.2. Taxonomy (NCBI): domain Eukaryota; kingdom Metazoa; phylum Chordata; order Ceratodontiformes; family Ceratodontidae; genus Neoceratodus; species Neoceratodus forsteri. The sequence goes on from CM057453.1 coordinate 33,834,738, forward strand.
GCTTGACTCTACTACTGCCTTTACATGAAACCACACTGTATGGTGATTGCTGGTCCCTAGATGGCTGCCCACTGGTATATGTGTTTCTGTCACCATTTGTGAGAACCAGGTCTAGTATTGCTCCCTCCTGTGTGGGCTTCTTCACCAACTGCCTGAGGCACACTTCTTCCTGGGCATCCAAGATGCCTCTGCTCCTGGTAGTGGATGCTGCATATGTGTTCCAGTTAACATCTAGCATGTTTAGGTCCCCCATCAGCAACACCTCCCCTTTCTCTGCCATTTTGCATATGGTTTCCACTAATACCCTGTCTGTTTCTTCCCCCTGTGCTTAAGGTCTGTAGACAACTACAGTGTGGATGGTGGTGCCATTTCCCATCTCTAATGTGACCCATAGAGCCTCTTCCCCTTCCTGTCTTCCCCATCTCCATTGACTTGATCCCCTCTCTGATGTACATAGCCACCCCTCCCCCCTTTTTGGCCCTCCCTGTCTCTCATGAAGATTGTGTATCCTAGTATGGTAACATCCCAGTCATGGTTTCCTGTGTACCATGTTTCAGTGACTGTGACAACATCTAGGTCTTCCTCCACCATCAAGGCCACTAGGTCTGGGATCTTGTTTGCCAGGCTCTGGGTATTCATACACATGGCTTTCCAGGTTTTGATCCCCCCACCTGTACCAGCTTCCCACATTCTGATACCTATATCCACACTCCATGCCTCCCCTACTAGTTCCTTCCTTTGTGTTTCCTTTTGTTGCTTTTATGGCCATGGAATCAGTCTGTTGATCTACCTCATCCTATGTTGGGGTTGGGGGCAACTGTTTTTTCCCTGCTTAATTCCGCCATCCCCCTTGGCTTGTTTAAATGTTCTTTTCTCATCCCTAGTATCTGTCTGTTTGTCTACCTTAACCTCTGGGGGAGGGGAAGCTGGTATTTCCTTGTTTAATTCCGCCACCCCCTTGGCTAGCTTAAATGTTTACCAATGAAACATTTAAACCTCTCACTAAGGATCTCAGTCCCCCCCAGATGGGTGTAAGCTGCATAGACATGCACGGGGGGGGGGCTACCCTGGCCCAAGCCCCCCTGTTAAAAATCATCTTCCAACTAAATTATAATATAATCATAGATGCCCCCAGAGCCCCCCCCCCAGCTTTGTGGGGATTTTGGCCCCCCTTGTTCACTTAGTCTGTGCACTCCTCTGGCAAGCCATCCCTCCTGTACAATCCCACATCTCTCCAGGTGGTTCTGCAGTCCCCAATTAAGCCAGATTCCTCAGCTCTGCACCAGTTCTTCAACCATTCATTGAATCCCCTGGTACAGAATACCCTGGCCTCTCCCATGCTGTAGACAGATAGCACTTCCGAGAAAGTTACTGTGCATGCCACTTGATGTGATGTTCTGTTCAGGCCAACCCTCCTCAGGCTCCGTTTCCATGTCTAGATCATTCACTCTTGCCTCGCTTGCTTCCCCAGGTTTTCTCTGTGTAGGACCTAGAAAGAACTGAGGAAAAGGTAAAATGCAGGGACCTTCTTATCGAGTATTATTAAATGTTTTTTTGGTTGAGACTCTCCTCCCTCCGCCCAGTGAGGTTTTATGGATATTTTGTCATTTCTTTTGCCCCAGGGCTTTAAATCCATTTTTGGAAAAAAAAGAATCTAATTTCTTTCAGGTTCTTCAGTTTAATAGCCATTCAAACAGATACGTTTAGCCTGTTTGTTTATTATTTAACACGGCGACAGAAAAAATTTACTTTCAGGTCCTGAATATTCAGTTGTTTGTATTTAGAAAACAAACGTACACCAGCCATGGCATGGTTAGTAAATTACCGCAGTGACCTGGAGCAGTTAGTACAAGCAAGATTTTACTTACTTACTTGTTGTAGGCTTTTAGAAACCGAACAGCTTTTTAGAGAATAAAGGGCCCTTTTACCATTGTTTCAAAATGAATACTTCATTGTTGAAACAGGAGCTCAGACCCACTCCCTCCTCACAGTGCCATCTTGAATCCACCCCACCCCAATTTGGCTAATATTTAATTATTATTTAGTAAAAAAGGAAAATCCAGAATTCACTACCTCTGGTATTTTTTTTATTTTGCAAGTTGGGACTTTAGGACCCAGCTGATAGCTTGGTGCTTTGGTGCTTAAAGCTGCTACAGGGCACTGCAGGAGCTGGGAGTTATTTTTTTTTTTTTAGCAAGTGGTAGAGCAGAGCATCTGGGAGGTTTGTCTTTAACTGAGGCCTAGAAGCCAGGAAAGTGAACCCAAGAAGGTGATAGGAATGGAGCATCAGAGTTTGGAGAGCAAGGGTAGGGCTGTGAGCAGAGTAGTCTGTTGTGATGTGGAGGGGAAGACAGAGTTTGGAGGACAGGAGGAACAAGGAAACACTGGCTTCGGGTACAGTTACTGTTGTCATGGTCTGGAGCCTAGAAAAAGGTCAGGGTGGGTAGTGTTAAGAAGCCAGCACAGTCACAGGTACAGTTTTATGTTCATACTGCTATGGAGACCATTTTTTACACTGCGAGTTGTTTCATGCACATTCTTAAGGAAAAGGAACCATGAACTGAAGGTGAGGTTTTCTCATACCATAAGAATAAATGTGTGATCACTCTCACAACAGTAAGAGTGGTCTCTGCAGCAATACTAATGTATTACTGATTGAAGTTATTCTGGATGGCCTTTCTTAGTACTAGTGCAGGTAGGCAGAACAAGTCCAAGGGGAGGAAAGGGGTGATATAGTGGAGCAAATAGAATTCAAAGAAGAAAAAAGGTATTGAGTATAGAAAAAGAAGATAGACAGGCAGCACTGGAGTACAGTAGGGGAAGGAGGGTGAGAGGATGCAGAAGGAGTCAAGGGCACTTCTTGAAAGTAAGTCAGGCATCAGATGAGACACAACAGGTATGGAAAGTGATGTGTGCTGATGTCATGAGCCTGGGAATCAAAACTTGTGACCTCCTGGCAATAATTACTGAGGCAAATTTAGATATGGTGACTGTGGCTGAGATGTGTGCAACTGTAGAAAATAAGAGTACAGTAATAAGGATCAGAGTGGTGAACAGGCCTTCAGCACATAAGGAAGAGACTGACAAGTTGGGACATGACATAAACAGTGTGGCAACACTTGGGGAAGTATCAATATAGAGGGATTTTAATCTGTCAGAGATAGACTGGAGTATCCCAATAGCGGCAAGCACGAGAAGCCACACCTTGATGTAAAGGATGCAGGAGGCATTCCTGAGTGAGAGGGTCATGGAGCCATATTAGATCCAGCCCTGACAAAGAGAGGCAGCATAGGGGAAGTAATGCTGAAGGGACCCCAAGGTTTAAGTGATCACAGACCATGCGGACTGCGGTTAAGCTTAAAGTCAGGGGGTTCACTCCAGGACTACGGCCCTGGACTTCTGAAGGAAGGATGAGAGATGTATTTGAGGATAAACTACAGAAAGTGGAGGAGGCAGTAAGAATAGCCAGAAAATGGGACCTAATTAAAAAGGGAGTACTGGAAGTGACAGATCTTTGTGCAAAAATAGTGGGGGAAAGGTAGGAGGGGAAAGAAACACAATGGTTCTCAGAAAGCACTGTAGAAGCACTAAAGGAAAAAAGGAATGCATTCATTAGGTACAAAAGGAGTCAAGCAGAGGAAGACAGGAGGCATACTGGGAAAGAAGAATGCGGCAAACAGGGCAGCAATACAAACTAAGGCAGAAGAAGAACTAAGGCTAGTGGAGGGGGTTAGGGTGACAAGACATTGTTCACTATATAGAGAGAAACACAAAACAAAGAGGGGGTGATCAGGCTAAGGAAGGATCAGAGATGGGTGGAAGATGAGAAGGGTAAGGTAAAACTACTGAATTATTATTTCTGTAACGTATTCATACTAACATACAAAAATGCCAGCAGAATAGGCCTAACAGTCTTTTGCGTCTGCTCATTTGGTCAGCCCCCACCCTAGGAGCTGACCTTGCTGCCCCCCTCGCCTTCTCTGGCTTCTCCCTTCCCAGTTCCGGATATTCTCGCTGCATTGGATTTTGCTTCCAGAACCCTTCACTTGTACCTGTCCCACCCCCTCTTGAACCCCTCCACCGTCTCTGCCTCCACCAGCCCCCTAGGCAGCGCATTCCATGCCTCCACCACCCTCTCAGTGAAGTAGCACCTCCTTCTTTCTCCCCTGAATCTTCCCCCCTCCAGCTTCCACCCATGCCTCTAGTGGGACCCTTCTTCTTCCTTTGAAGCACCCCGTCTGCTCCTCCCCTATTTACTCCCATCATGTAACTGAAGACCTCTATCATGTCCCTCCGGTCCCTTCTCTCTTCCAATGTGTACATATTTAGCTGTTCGAGCCTCTCCTCATAGGTCCTGTCCCCCAAGCCCTAAATCATTTTGGTTGCCCTCCTCTGGACCCTATCCAGGAGTTTAATGTCCCTCTTTAAGTGTGGCCTCCAAAACTGCATGCTGGTCTCGAGGTGCGGCCTCACCAAGCAGTTATACAGAGGGAGTTTCACTTCCTTTCTTCTGGTGGTGATCCCCCTAGCAATGCATCCCAGCATCCTGCTGGGCTTGGCTGCTTCCCTCTTACAAGTCTCTAAGTTGTTCATCTTGACGTCCACCACCACCCCCAGGTCCCTCTCAGCCATCGAGACTTGTAGCATTCCCCCCAAGGGTGTACACTTGGCCCGGGTTTCTGGCCCCCAGGTGCAGTATCTTGCATTTCCCTGCATTGAACCTCAGCTTCCACTTTCTAGACCATCTTTTCAGAGCCTCCAGGTCCCCCTATAGGGCCACCCTCCCCTCCTCCCCATCCACCACCACCCCCAGTTTTGAGTCATCTGCAAAGAGACTCATCTCAATCCTGATACCTGTCCTTATGTCAGAGACGTAGGTGTTGAACAGGAGGAGCCCAAGGACTGATCTCTGTGGGACCCCACTAATGACCTCCTTGGGGATGAGACTATCCCACCAACTACAACCATCTGGGTCTGGTCCTGGAGCCAATTGCCTATCCATCTGATCATCTGGTTCCCCACCCCCATTTCTCCCAGCTTATCCAACAGGCCCTTGTGAGGAACAGAGTCAAATGCCTTGCTGAAGTCTAGAAAGAGGATGTCCACTGGTCTACCCAGGTCCAAGGCACTCGTCACCCAGTCATAGAACTCCACAAGGTTTGTCTGACACGATTTCCCCAGGACGAATCCATGCTGTCTATCGTCCAGGCACCCTGACTTTTCCAAGTCCCCCCAGCCTCTCCTTAACAATGCCCTCCATCAGCCTGCCCACCACCGATGTCAGGCTGACAGGCCTGTAGTTCCCTGCCACCTCCCTTGATTCCCCCCTTGTGGATAGGCACTATATGCACCATCTTCCAGTCCTGGGGCACCCACCCTGTCCTCAGAGAGATGGTGAAAGGTTTCACCAGGACATCTACAAGTTCCTTCAGCACTCTGGGATGTAATTTATCCGGCCCCGGTGCTTTCTCCGTCTTAAGGGATCTGAGGGCTTCCCTCACTCTCTCTGCTGTGATTTCCACTTCTGCTACCTCTTCTCCCTGCTTAGCCTTCCCCCCTCCTGCTAGTGATGCCTCCCCCTCTTCCCAGACCCGCCGATCGGTAAGAGTCCCCCCTCCTCAGTATCATTGTCTCCTCCCATGTATGATGCAGCACCCCCATTTTCCTTGGAGAAAACTGAGGTGAAGTATTCATTTAGTACCATGGTGGAGGCCCTCTGCCAGAATGCAGCATGGTAGCTGGCAGGGGATGACTAGCAGGTGTCAATGACGAGTTCATGAAGACAGAGAGTACTGAAAGGACTTCAAGCACTGAATGTGAATAAATCAGTGGGCCCAGATGGTTGCACCTGAGGGTGCTAAGGGAGATAGGGCAAGTGCTAGCAGGTCTACTAATGCATCTCTTCACCTGCTCTTTAGTGACGGGAGAAGTGCCTAAGGATTGGAGGACTATGGTCCCCCTACACAAAAGTGATAGCTGGAAGAAGCTAGGCAGCTATCTCCAGCAGGAGGAGAGAGGCGGTGCTGCAACTGTACCACTCACTGGTGAGACTCCACCTGGAACACTGTGTCCAGTTTTGGAGACAATACCTCAGAAAGGACATAGACAGAGTGGAGGCAGTACAGAGAAGGGCAACTAAAACAGTGCAGGAAGGATCTGACTGAAGGAACTTAACATGTGCTGTACACCCTGGAAGAAAGGAGACAGAGAAGTGACATGATAGGGACTACAAGTACCTCACAACAGTGAACAGGGAGTAGGGGGAGTCTCTTTTAAATGAGAATAAACACCAGGGTTCAGGGGCATATGATGAAACTGTAGAGAATGGAAAGTTTAAGAGAGATGTAAGCAAATATTTATTCACCGAAAGGGTAGCAGATACGTGGAACAGACTGCCAGTGGAAATGGCAGAGGTTAAAACAGTGGGGGGCTTCAAGCATGTGTGGTATAGACATATTGGTATATTATAAAAGAGTCAGGGAGGTGGATAAGTGTTGGAGACCAAATAGGGCCTGTGCAGGCAGATTAGCCAGGGAACACCTGGGCACACAGGGTGGGCTAAACAGTCCTTTTCTGCTGACAATTTTTATGTTTCTATAGACCAGTCAAGCTGATGTCTATAGTGGGGAAACTACTGGAGTCTATAAATAAGGAAAGGATAGTGGAGTTTATGGAGGTCCATGGCCTGCAGGATTCCAGACAGCACAGCTTTACAAATGGGACGTCATGCCAAATGAATCTGACTTGAGTTTTCCAATAGCATGACAAAGGCTGTGGACAGGGGTCAGACAGTTGCTGTCTTGTACCTGGACTTCAGCAGCATGTTCCACTCTGTCCTACACAAGAGCCTGTTAAAGATATTTTGTGATCTGGGGTGGGAGACCAAATTATGGGGTGGGTGAAAAATTGCTTTGGTGGAAGGACCCAGAGGGTGATCCTAAATGGAGAACCCTCAGAAGAAAGATAAGACATAAGCAGGGTGCACCAAGGATCAGCTTTAGGACTGTTTTTCTTCTCTCTTTGCAGATAACACCAAGATCTGTGAAAAAGTGGACACAGAAGAGGGATAACAGCCATAAAAAAGATCTGAAAAATCTGGAGACATTGTCAAAGAGGTGGTATTTGAAATGTTATACAAAAAAGTGCAAAATAATGTACATAGGGGCCAAGAATCCAAGAATGGAGTACAAGATGAATTAGATGGTACTGAAGAGCACATTAGAGGAAAGGGACCGGGGGTGTTAATAATGGAGAATGTGAAGGCATTATCACAATGTAGTAGGGCAAATTGGGTGCTGGGTTCATAGGAAGAGGGATCACTAGCAGAAGGAGGGATGTGATACATCCCTTGTATAGATCCATGGTTTCCTCTCATTTTCAAGTAAAAAAGGGTGAAACTTGCTTCCCACGTATCGAGAGATCATCTTGAAGATGGTACTCCCATCTTTGACTATGGTGACATAGTATACACTGCTGCTCCAAAGTCCACCCTGGCCAGACTAGATCCCATCTTTCACTCCTTTTGCTGAATTGCTCTGGGCTGTCCTCCTTGCACTCACCACTGGTCCTCCCTCTCCTTCCCCTCACTTGAGGCCAGTTGCCTCACCCACTGTGCTTCCTTCATCTTTGAAAACTGACTTGGCTCCCTCACCACCTACCTTGTTTCCCTCTCTTCCCCCTGCTCCCACTTCTCACCTCATTCATAACTCTGGCTATCATCTTCTCACACTCCCCTAAAGGGAATCCAATGCTGGTCAAACTACCTTCTCCTTCCACTTCCCAAAAGTATGGGGGTTCTCTCCCCTGACTGTCTGCTCTGCCTCTTTCCACAGTGCACTCTCCTCACTCCTCCATGACTTCATTACCTACTCCTGCATTTGCCCCTAATACCGGTCCTTGGGCTGCTGCCAACCACCCTCCTTCGTCTGCCCCCCCCACACTTACACTAGTGTTGTCCCCTCTTCACCCTCCTCAATCCAATCCTTAACTCAGTACTGCCTCTGCCATTGCATATGTTATCTTCCAGCACTATATTGTAATATAATTGCAAGTGCAGTTATCCTCCAGAACTTTCTGTATAGTTATGCATTTACTTCTCACAATCCTTGTCTTTGCACAATTATTTATGACGACTGATGCTTATTCACTGATTATTATATTATTGTTCCTCATTGTCCTCCCTTCCCCCAGATGCATCTAGAAATGAAATGTTTCCAGCTCAGTATGTCTTTCCTAGTGAAACTTCTGAAATAAATAAATAAATAAATAAATAAATCTGTGGAAGGTCCAGCACAGACAGACCTTGTAAAAAACAAATACTTTATTCAGGGAGTAACTCTATTCCAGTCAAGGCAAATAAGTATACAATAATAGATTGAAAAATACCAGCCCACTCACCTGGTCTTTTATAATTATGATATAATGTTTTTTTTTTCATAGAAAGGAGACTGACCACTGTATAGGTCAACATGATTTGACCCAATTTCCAATGTTTCAGAGTTCTCCTTCCTCATGGATACACTGATAACTTATCTAAAATAAATAAAAATATCTGATCTTAAATAAATTATTCTGACTTGAAGACAAAAAATACATATATATTATAACTTTCATACAGATGTACTCACATCAGTTTTAAAACAAATGCCATCTCAGTTATTGCAGTTCATTTTCCATCTGATACCTATCAAATAATCGTTTTAACTCATATTAAATAAATTCAACTTTAGAGACATTTAAACAAAACAAATTAGTACACACTATATATATATATTTTATATATATATATATATATATATATATATATATATATATATATATATATATATATATATACACACATATATATATATATAATATTCACCAACCAATGCTTACTCACCTAATTCAGCTTCTTTCCTTGCTGCATTCACTTCATTTATCCGTATTTGCCATATTAGTCCTTTAATAGCCCAATAATACCACTATTATTATTCCTATATAAAACTGATTATAGAGATTAACTCAAACAAAAAATAAACATGTATTGCCCCTGACTTTTCCTTTTCTGCTAAAACAACCAGAGGGGATGGCATTTTAATTTCCCTTTGTGGTACAGTATAAAGAAAATTGTTTCTGCAGTTCTCAAAGACTCTATGCATAATGAACTACAGTAACTGAAATGGCATTTGTTTCAAAATTGCTGTGAGTACATCTATATGAAGGTTATAACATATATTTGTATCCAAGTCAGAATAATTCATTTAGATTAGATATTTTTATTTATTTTAGATAAGTTATCAGTGTATCCCCGAGGAAGGAGAAATCCAAAATGTTAGAAATTGGGTCAAATCACATTGACCTATACACTGGTCATTCTTCTTTTTATGAAAATGAACATTACATCCAATTATAAAAGACTGGGTGAGTGGACCTGTATGTTCCAATGTGTTATTGCAAATAAATAAATAATATATAAAATAAAAATAGTGTATTGCGTGCATTTTTAGAGCACAAACTTAAGGAAGGACAGAGACAGGTTAGAGGTAATGCAAAGAGGAGTCACCAAAATAATACAGGAGCAATAGGGTAGGTCCTGCGAGAAGCACTTGAAAGATCTCAACATGTGAACACTGGAGGACAGGAGAAAGAGGGGTGACATGACGGAGATGTTAAAGTACCTCTGTGGAATAAACAAAGTGAACAGCAGTGAGCTGTTCACAGTGAGTAGCACGAGTACCAGGAGTAACTCCTGAAACTGGTGGGTGGGTGGGTGGGTGGTGGTTCAAAAAGGATGATGGGATGTACTTTCTTACAGGAGGAGTTGTGATGGACTGGAACAAGCTTCTGGAGGACATTGTGGCTGAAATAATGGGAAGGTTCAAAAGGGGGCATTATTACAGTTAGACAGGCTTTAGCAGGCTGGATGGGTCACAAGGTCCTTATCTGTCATCGTTTTCTATGTTTCTAACAGTAGAGCAATTTTTTTAAACTTTTCTACTCTCTACAGAATAAGACTGTCTCATGAACTATGGAAAAGGAGTGCTTTGGTTGGCACTATAGACCAGAGTGATATCAATTGTTGGCAAGCTGATAGAACCCATCCTAAAGGAAAGGTTGATTGATTTCCTTGAGGAAAACAGGCTCCAGGATAGTCAGCAGCATGGGTTTATGTCAGGGAGGTTATGTCAAACAAATTTGATCAGCTTCTTCAATTGAGTCCCTGGAGCAGCGGACAGGGGCCAAACAGTGGACATACTATACCTGGACTTTAGCAAGGCCTTTGACTCAGTTCCCAAAAAGGGGCTGGTCAAAAAAACTGGCAGGCATGGGAAAAGGGGAAGATACTAACCAGGCGGGTGGCAGACTGAGTGAGGGTAGAACACAATAGGTGGTTGTAGGGGCTAGCACTCCTGGATGGAGCAGGTTACCAGCAGGGTTCTGTAGAGGTTGGTTCATGGTCTGGTCCTGTTTAATGCATTCATTAAAGACATTGTGAACAGCATCAAAGGCAAGATATGCCTTTTTTAATGGATGATACTAAACTATGCAGAAGGATGGGCACTGAGGATGGCATGAGGTATCTGAAGGAGTACCTGGCAAAGTTGGAGAGGTGGTCTGGGATCTGGAAACTGGGGCACAATGATAAAAAGTGCAAGGTGATGCACGTACAGAGCAAGAACCCCAGGGCCGAGTACAGACTAGGGCAGGTGAAGTTCACAATCTCTGAGGAAGAGAAAGACCTGGGCAAAACAATTACAAGCAACACGAAGCCTTCCATGCAATATAAAAACCAGCGGGGAAGGCAAACAGGATGCTGGGTTGAATATCAAGGGGCTTCATCAGCAGGAGGAAAGAGGTCATTCTGTCCCATACGGGTCCATGATGTGTCCACATCTGGAGTGCTGCATGCAGTACTGGAGTACCTACATTAAGAAAGACATAAACCAGATGGAGGCAGTGCAGAAGAGGTCTACCAAGATGATTCAGGGGGCAACAGGATATCCCGTATGAACAGATGCAGATGAACCTGAACATGTACAGTGGAGTCAGCGAGGATGCAATGCAGCACTTTGCAGTAGGTGACTTTAATATTAATTGGGGTTGTATCAAATATTCTCAAACATTAGTTGATTTACAGTACAGGTAAACCTATGTATGGGCCAACTGATTTGTGACCCCACCAGAATAAACATGGTAACTTTGGATTCTTCCACAATGTTGAATTTAATTTTTACTAATTCTGTGGATAATATATCTTCTAGTGGGGTCTTGCCCGATTCAATATCCGACCATCAGTTTACTTTTTGTATTAGGAAAAAACTTAAGAAGCCAGTGTATGTTAAACGATCAACCTGGCGTAGTTTTAACACATTTGACTACATAGATTTCATGCAGGATGTAAGTAGTGTTGATTGAGACCAATTATTACTAATACCTACAGTGGAGGACGGTTGCAACTACTTTCAGCAAGAATTCCTGCAAGTATGTAACAAACATGCACCTATTAAATCTAGGCAATTGAAACAGAATAATGCTAAGTGGTTTTCTAATGATTTAAGGAAACAAAAACATGCTAAAAATAAAGCCTGGGCCAAAGCAAAAAAAAAACGGGAAAAAAAGTAGACCGGGACAACTATAAAAGCTTACATAATTTATATGTAAAACTAGTAAGATCTACCAAATAAAACTACTATAAGAGGTTCTTAGAATCAAAATGTATAGACCAGCCTAAAGACTTTTGCTGTACGGTAAATCTTCTTTTGAAAGGTCAAGGTACAAATTAATAGCTTCCGATGTATTTACAATTGATGATCATCCATCTCAGCTGTCTCAATCGGTGGCGGACAAATTCAATACATTTTTTGGTGAAATTAGTTCAAAGTGTACGCAGGGGATAGTTCTTGAACAATTAGATATTAAAGGGGACATTGACTCCAAATTTCCTTTTACGGATATTTTGCCACATAGGCCCAGATATTCAAAAGGGTTACGCATGGCGCAACAGTGTTGCGCCATGCACAACCCACTGATGCGCCCCAGTGCAATATTCAAAAGGGAAAAGTGCGCCGCACAAATCCCGATGCACCGGAGTGCATCAGTAATGTATGCAGGCACAGGTGGGGGGCATGCCCATGCATAACCTGCACAGCCTGATATTCAGCCTGGGATGTGCAGAGTCATGCATGCGCAATCCCTACCTGCACCTGCACAAAGTTACGCCCCAAAAAAAGCGAACAAGTGATGGCCACCCACAGGTGAGCTGCCGCATTGCAGGGCGCAACACTGCAGCTGCCACCTGTGGGTGGCCACCCGAGTTCTTGCCGCACCTGGCGGTGCCCCCCCATGCCCCATCGCGGGCGTCACTACAGCCCCCCCCAAGTCCAATATCCCTGGTGGTCCAGTGGACTGCACTGAGCCCGATCGCAGGCATCATTATTAGAACCCCTCAAGTCCAATATCCCTGGTGGTCTAGTGTACCCCCCACCCCACCGCCCTGAGCCCACCGCTCCCCATCAGTCGGTGGGTGGCATCTCTCACCGCCTGCCGCCCCGCCGACTGACAGCTCTGCTAGGGCTGCATGCCCATTGTTCACACATAAGCCAATGGGCATGCAGAACCACTCCTACTACTCAGTCCAGATATGTGAATGAATATGTGAGGCAATTCATTCACATATCTGGACTAGTAATATGTTATGGAGCTACATGCCCATTGGCTCATGTTGTGAACCAATAAGGCGTGCAGCTAACCAACGGTCGGCGGGTGGCGGGCGGAGAGGTGAGTGGAGGCTGCCGCCCGCCGGCTGATGGGAAGCGAGCATGGGGCTCAGTGGGCAGGTGGGGTGGATGCACTAGACCACCAGAGATGGACTGGAAGGTTCTGTGTATGCCCGTGATCGGGCTAAGAGCAGATCCACTGAACCACCAGATAATGAGACTGAGGAGACTATTAATGTTACCTGCAGATCGGGCTCCGTGCAGTCCACTGGACCACCAGGGATACTGGACTTTTTTTATATTACAGGAATGCCCACGATCAGGCTGCAGGGGGCATTGGTCCCCGACGGCTGCTGCCTGGCAGGGCGCCAGGCACAAGTCGTTGGGGATCAGCGTACCTGCATGCTAATGGCATGTAAATGGGGCCATAATGAGATGCAAATGGCCCCCTGTGTGCCTTGCATATATTATGGCCCCATTTGCATGTCCCCTTTTGAATATTGCAGGTGCTGTGCATCGCGCATATGGCACTTGAGCCAGTTCATCTCCATGCTCCACTCTGGCCACTTGCGCTGGCACAGTGCCACTGCACCATGCACAGTGGGGGTGGCCAGGGTGTGATATTCAAAGCAGCTGCGCCATAGCGCAGCTCCGTTGAATATCACCCAGGCCACACCCCTTCGCAACAAAGTTGAGCTGCACCTAGGCTTGCGCCACAGTCTGGCGCAGTTTGAATATCCAAGCCATAGTGTTTTAGTGGAGTTATTGAAACTGAACACATTTAAAGCTATTGGACTGGATGGCGTTCCTTCTAATCTATTAAAGTTCACCTACCCAGAGATCGCTTTTCCATTGGCAAATTTATTTAATTTTTCCATTAAGACAGCGGTATTCCCTAAAGCCTGGAAACAATCAAAAGTAGCTTCTATTTTTAAAGGGGGGGGACAAAACTGAATTTGGTAATTATCGTCCTATTTCTTTGTTACCCCAGGTTTCAAAGATCTTTGAAAAGATTGGTGCTGCCCAGATTTCTGGATATTTGGAATCAGAGGGCCTTTTGAATAGAATGCAGTCAGGGCTCAGGAAATCCTTTAGTACCATGACAGCTTTGGTTAAGGTTACTGGGGACCCTACTGACTACTCTGGATGGGAGGACCCCGGTCAGTGCAAGTTTTGTTGGTTTATCAAAGGTTTTTTGATTCACTAAACCATGTGGTCCCCCTATCCATAGCAGCCTCTATGGGGTTTGTGGGATCTAGCCTGCAATGGCTGTATTCTTATTTGACAGAAAGATTTCAATTGGTTACCTTGGGTGATTGGACATTGGGTGTTGTGTCAGTTGGATCTGGGGTCCCTCAGGGCTCAATTTTAGGCCCAATACTGTTTAATGTTTACGTAAATGGATTAAGTTTTTCAGATTCATCTATTTCTTATCATTTGTATACTGACAACACAATTATTTACACTTCAGATCTTCCAGAAAATGGGGTTCAGATAAAGCTTCAGAAAGCATTTGATGAGTTGCAGAGTTTTTTGATGGAGAGTGATTTGGTTTTGAATTCTAAAAAGCACAGTCAATTTTATTCTCCTGCTCCTCCTTAATTCAGGAAGATTTGACATTAAAGATTTACACCCTGGAGGGAGCCCCGATCCTTTAGACTCAAACATATAAATATTTGGGAATGTGGCTCGACGAGTCTTTAAATTGGGCAGCACCTATAAATAGTGTGGTAACCAGTGTAGGAAGAAAATTGGGTGCTTTGTATCATGTTAGACACTTTATGAACACTGAACCTAGAGAGAAAGTGGTACGTTTGGTGGTTTTGCCCACTTTACACTATGGGGATTTTATTTATGATAGTGCAAAGAAAACTGACTTGGATAGGATTGATGTATGTGATGACAGATTAGCCAGAGTTACCCTTGAAACTGATAGGTTCACTCACTCACAAGTGCTTTTTATTTAATCACCTCCAGTGGTTGATACCATCTGAATACAGGCAGGAGCACTTGCTTGCTTTCATGTGTAGATGTTGACTGGGAACCCTGCGCCCATATATTGACATAGCGATCCTACGACAAACTAAATTATGCTCATTGTGAGCTTCACATGCCCCAGAATTTGTCATACCCAGGTATAACCTTGAGATTGGTAGACATTCTGTCTTCTTTAGAGGACCAATGGCATGGAATAAGCTGATATCAAATCTTATAAGGGGAAACTACCCTGGTGGAATATTAGGGCATGGTTTAGACAATATGTTCTTAAAGTTGGGAATTGTTGTCTATAAGTGAAGAAAATTTATTATTTTAGATAATTTATTTTGTGTTGTTTGTCCTTATTATAAAATCTGTACATTTTTGTGAAACATTGTTTGTATAGAACCTCATTGTAAATGAGTCTCAGCTCAACTGAGTACATCCTAGTTCATATAATCATATGAATAAAATGTTTTACTACTTACTACATGTCACAAAATACTGCATGACAAAGGGGCTTCATTGTCATTGAACGACACTGTTCTCTGCAGCATACTGCCGCACTCTGCACTCTGCAGTAATACTGCAAGTTCCTGTATTTCATCCTGGCTGTCCCAGCTGTACTCAGTGTAGGACTGAAGAGAGAGCAGTTATGATTGAGACATTCAAATACCTTAAAGGCATTAAAGTCAACAGAGGGGATCTCTTTTGCAAAAGTGTGAACAAAAACTCCAGAGGGCACAATGACAAACTAATGGGGGGAGGGAGAGAAAGGAGGCCAGAAGCACTTCTTCACAGAAAGGATGGTGGCAGCATGGAATGCACTGCCAGAGAGGGTAGTAAATCACAGTTTGGTTGGGAGGGGGTTAAGAAGAGGTAGGGCTAGATTCAAGGGGAAGGTCAGGGTGGTGGGGGGCAGAGCAACACGTATGCATCAAACAGAATCAGTAGACCTTTTGACCTTCTTCTGCTGGCCTTTCATATGTTCATATGTTGGTTGGAAGTGCTCCTTCACTCTGTAATGATGCCAGTGCTGCCCTGAGGTTGGCCAGGCAGGATGCAGAGTGCATGTGCCAAATATTAATGATGGTAGCATATACTGTGTCTGTGTTTTGCTGTCTGTGTGGTGTCACTTTCTTTGTTATATGTATTCTAAACACATGTAAAGCCAGTGTAATCACAGATATTTAGTACTGTCACTTAGAACTGGTGTTTATATAATTTAGTTAGAAAAGAGTGTTGTAAAAAAAAACAAAAAAAAAAACTAAACCAACAAGGTCAGTGGCTAAAAAATAAGATGTGTCCAGAGCCAACACTACTTGATCCCATACAGGGATCAAGTCTGCACTGAGACCAAAAAAATATTAGTGATCTAGGTGTGAATTGAGCACTGGATATTAGAGGTTACCCCACAAGGAGCTGACAGTAATAAGGGTGTATATGTCTTCTAAATTTTGATTGCTACCTGAGTAAATGCCATAACATGAAAAGTTATCCCATAAACCAGAAGGGCGGCATGGCACCAGACAGCTCTATTAAATCACTTCATGGAATAAGCAGACAACAGGCTTACCTTCTATAGGTGCAAAGCTTATGTTTATTCTCAAAACAGTCCATCACAGTAATATTCACCAGACTGGGGGAGCATGTGCCATGCATGTACACACAGCTGATGTTTCATTGGGAACATGTCAGACTTCCTCAGAACATGTGTGTTCGCTACCCAAGGCCCTTAAATGGGAATCTCATGAATATGCATGAAGGGTTGGAGACTGTATGCCACTACTGATCACCATAGTGAAATTAGCAATAGTGAAAAAAAGAAAGAAAATATGTGAAATCACATAATACTGCTGAAAGACATTGCTAAGAAGCAAAAAAAAAAAATATATATGTATGTGTGTAATAGCCCGCTCTAAGGTGTGTGGTCACGCTCTGAAATACGCATGCCTTTGTGTGCGTTGTTACACACGAGGCCACAAGCCGAGTGTATCAACCACCCAAGATGTGAGTATATAACAGCATGACTGCACACCCTAGATTAGGTTATCTATCTTATAAAATGACAAAATTGTTTTGGAGAGGAGTGAAAGTGCAGGTGTGCAGTCACGCTCTGATATACACATGGTCATGTGATGTGTTTTAACCAACTAGCTAGGATAATTTTTCCTACCTATTTAATAAACATATTTATAAAATGGGTAGAGAAAATACTCTGTGCTGGTCGGCTGAAACACATCAAATGACCATCGTATATCAGAACATGACTACATGCCTGCACTCACCTCAAAACCATTTTCTTTCATTTATAAGATGGAATAACCCACTGTAGAGATGTCGATTATGCTCTAATATATGCTACGTTGGGTGGTTGAATGCGCGTATATGCGGCCTTATGCGTCTGCAAGCTCACACCAAAGGCGCATATATCAGAGTGCAAACCGCACACCTTACAGTGGGTTAACGATTACATGTGTATATTTATACACATATATACATATATCTATATATATATATATATAAAAGACAAAGAACCTCTGTGCGCAAACACTGAGGCAAGGGTTACCCCAAAGGGCATTTGGCTGGGAAGCCAAGTTTCAAGAAAATACAAAATCACACATGCCCCCACAATGCAAAGCATCATGGGCTGCATATGCAAATCACCACAGAATGTTACGCTGGTCCAACTTTAAGCAGAATTGCATGGTGCCGAAAGGCCTCTCACACAGTTTGCAAAGGGTGCTAACAGAAATATATATATATATATTTATACATTTATATATATATATATATATTTATACACACATACACACACACACACATATATATATATATATATTTAACAAGTAAAAGTATATCTTTTAACTTTGGACAAGAGTTATATTACAGCTAATCAATCGTCATTTTCAGATTTGTGAAGTGGTCATCATTGTCAGTTAAAGCCTACCAATCTGAACTATGCAATGTCAAAATCACAATATAGGACAAATAAAAAAAAGGGGAGCACACATACGGAATCAGTGAAGACAATGCATAAATTAAGTCAGAAAACAACTGAAAGGTAGTTCTTCTTTCAAGCCACTAGGAGTCACAGATAGTGTATCCAGAACAATTTGTGTTGTGCTAGTTTGCGCAGGAGATCACCACCTCTAGCAGAAACCTTGACTTTATCCCCAGAAATTGTAAAAATACTGGCGTTCCATGCCGTGTCTCTGCACATTATTTTGCTCTAGAGTAGGTTTCATTCTGACTTCTGATTTCCGTCTTGTGTTCACTAAGCTGTGTTTGTAGGGCTCCTTTTGTGTGCAACGATCAAAAGAAAATCAGCCAACTTTAACAAATCTGTTTAAAAATGTTTTTTCCAATTTTATTCAGATATTTCTCTTTTATTCAGATATTTCTCCTCCCATATTGACTATATCCACTCCAAACTCCATCTCAAGCTAGGAGCCTTTTATCAGAACAAAGAGATTCCCTTTCTCCTGTTGTCTGTCATGAGCTGCCTACTAAAATAACCTGTCTGTCTTTGACTATGCAGATGTGGCCTTTGGGTCCGCCCCTACCTCATCCCTCTTTAGACTGGACACCCTGTTTAAGACCTTTTGCCATTTTGCCACTACAGGTCCCCCCTCCCCCGCACGCACCACTGTTCCCTCTACTCTTTCTTCCTTCCCTCAATTCACTTATGCAGCCAGCATCATGGCACCACCCTTATCTTCAAATACTGGTTTGATTCCCTCCCCTCCTACCTCTCCTCCTCATCCCTGTCTTCCTACCCGCTACACTCTTGGGACTCCCGCACCTTCTCTCTCCCCCATCCTCTATTCAGTTTGGGGCAGGCAGCCTTCTCCTACCATCTCCCCTCCTTGTGGAATTCTCTTGGAAGCTCCCTTCATCTAGCTCCCTCCCTGCTCAGTTTAAAACCTATTCTATGTTAATACCCTCCCCCCTCCCTTGCTCCTGTCCTTCCTCCTATTTACAGCTAGGGTGAGGCTCTCTCCCTACCCCTTCTAACTCCTTGTTTCTATGCACTATACTTTTCCCCACATATCTGATTGCATTGAATACTACAATTGCCTTGCTCCCTCTTTGCATGGCTTTTCCCATCTTTCCTGCTTATCCTTGCTACTTATTTAAGCAATAAGGCACAACAGGGTGTGGGTTATTGGGGATGTACCCACACCTTGTGTGGTGTGTCACGAGGCGCAGCCGAGTGACTTAACCATACAAGAAGTGGTTAAATCGCCCAATAACTCACACCCTGGAGTGCCTTATTGTGATTATACAATGCCCCATGTGTAAAATAAATTTAAAATGTGCTTAAATATGTTTTTTTATAAATGCCATTCCTCAGCCATGGGTTATGCAGGATTTACCCATGGTCAGGTGACATGTTTTGACCAATGAGGTAGCAGGATTTTCATACACCATTGTATAATTAAGCAATAAGGCACAACAGGGTGTGGTATATCATGGGATATCATCACGCCTCGGGTGGTTGGGCACGAGGCCGCAGACTGAGTGCGTCCAACCATCCGAGAAGTGACGATATTCCATGACATACCATACCCTGGAGTGCCTTATTGCTATTATGAACTGGATTCCACATATATGTGAATAAAATATAAAAAAAATGTTTTAAATTGCTTTAGTATTACATTTTCTAATGTGTAGGGATACATTGATAAAATATTGTTCATTTAATTTTTGCTGTGGGCAGTAGGTGTCCTCCTTGTAATGCTCTGGTAGTTAAATTAGTTTTTCTTTCATTTGCTTTGTGTAAAGTTGTAGTTGCTTTCTTTTTGAGAGTGAGAAGGTTTTGCGTCCCGAGTAAGAAGTGGCAGCGGCAACACAGCGCGGTCGTGCATGCTGCAAAATAACTTATTTTAATGGCTGCTATCCGATCATAAAAATCTGTTTCTAAGTTCACGTTGATGTTGAAAAACTAGTTTATTGTGTGAAACGAGGCTTATTTTAGCTGGAAACTGCTTTTGAAAACTACAACCGTGATTGTGAGCATGCGCATTAGCGTCTGTCACAGATGTGGGTGCTCGGCATTGCGGCTTTAGTTTTGAATAGCAGTTTTCAAGGTAAAAAAAAAAAGCCTTGTTTCAAATAATAAGCTATATTTTCAACATCAACGTGAATATAGAAACTGATTTTTATGTTCGGGTTATGGCCGGTAAAAAAAGGGATTTCACTGTCAGAGATAAACAGGAGCGGCTGAGCACGGGGAAATGTTTGGACCAAACTGAGGTAAAAAAAAAAAAAAGGCAGCCATGATGGGTGGGGACTTATCCAAACTGATTTTTGTTTAGATTCTAACTGATTTTGGGTTAGGTTACATGGATGCTGGCGGGGAAATGAAGAGAGTGGATTTTTTTTAAGACGCGCTCGCTCGTTATTTCTGTCAGCAGCTTTCGTTCCACTGCCTTCTGTTGTGGGCACAGCTGAAGAGAACAGTGCATGAAGAGTGAGGAGGCTGGTGGCTGGAGCTTTTTTAAAGCCATGATGATGTAGCCTGATATCATCATGGCTTTAAAGAGCTGTCAGCCAATCAGATTGCTGCATTTACGATCCCCAGTTCATAATTTAGTTTTTACCTATACCAGTGTGTCTTGTAAATACCCATGATTATTTCAGTCTTTATTAGTCTCTTCATTGTATTTTCAAGCACCTTGTTTTTATTACTTGAAATATTTACTTAAATTGTAATCGGCCTGCATATTTGCACTACCCCTTTCTCCTTCCCCTGGATTGTACTTGGAAATGAGCTTCAGCTCAGTGTGCCTCTCCCAGTTACCAACATTTTAAACAAATAAATTCCATCAAGTTCTAGCCATGTCCTCTGCCATCCAACATTTCACCCTGTTACCAGGGCTTCATCAGGGAGAATCATGGCCCACTTTGTTCTGCTTGGTTTCCTATCTTTAAAGTAATTTCTCCTCTCAAAAGTCTGTATGTGTTCTATGAACTTCCAACTAAGTCGGTCAGTGCTGAATATATTGCTACTAGTCAGTCTCTGTGGCAAATTGTCTACATTTTGGAGATTGGTGGCAGTACAGCCAGCATGCTCTGCATGGCATTTACTAGCATTAGTAAACATCATGTAGAGTGTAACTGACTATTAGTGTGGGAATGAATCATTCTGAATACCTGATCTTGGCACAATGACTCCTAATGGCTTGAATGGAGAACTACGCCTCTGTTGTTTTCTCACTTAATTTTTGCATTGTCCCAAACTGGCCAATTCAAAAGGAACTGTGGAAGGTACTCCTACATGGCACCATCTACGACTGCAACAAACAATAACCCCATCCTCCCCTGTCACACTCTTCACATGCACTGTTGACCACATCTACTGACTTCAAGTTCAAGTTCAAGTTCAAGTTTATTGCAGGAAAACTCCATTGAGCAAGCTCATTCACAAGGAGGTCCTGTGACATAAACACTTAAAGTACAAACACAGATAGGTAATAACAGTATATACATGAAGTGCATGTTACATGATACATGCTGGACATACATACAAGGGTACCATATAGGGTGACCGCAGGTGGTAAACATTGATATGAGACAGGGAAGTGACTTACAGGTTGCATACTGATAAATGAAACATGATGAATGGTGTGTGCAATACATATACAATATTTTGGCAGCTAGAACAAACAACAGTCTACAACTGATATGGGGGGGGGGGGAGTGATTTGATAGAGTAGCATTAGAGCGTAAGCAAAGATAAAGCCAGGAGTAGAAGGGGAAGGGAAAGCAGTTAATATGACAAATCAATTATACCTTACCAGTGGATAAATATGGCACACATGGGGAAGGAAGAGACTTAATGACAGTTACAGGTGTCTTTTATTTTGGCTGAACTTAGCGATTTGTAGAAGTTTATTGAAACTGTGCTAGTTAGTTTCAGTACGGTTTGTAATTGGTTCCAAATGGAGGGAAGGGCATATGCACAGCACATTTACCAAAGGAAGTCCGCGTCTTTGGTATGTCAAGCATAATAAAGTCAGATTTTCTTAACGAGTATGCACTATGTGAGATACTAATAAGGGAAGAGAGATAGCATGGCAATTTCTGCAGGAGCAGTTTAAGAGTCCATAGCCCAGCGTGGAGCAGGCATCTAGTAGTAAGGGATGTCCAACCAACAGCTGCATATAAGTCACAGTGGTGCGAACGGTAAGGGGAGTTGGTAATAAACCGTAACGCATGGTGATAAAGGTTGTCCAGTTTACTTAGATTTGCAAGAGTGGTGGAAGAATAGATTACATCGCCATTGTCGAGTAGGGGGAGAAAAGTGGCCTGTACAAGCTTGTTTCGAGTTTCAAGGGGAAAAGGGCCTATTTCTGTAGAAGAAACCTAACCTTGCTTTTAACCTTCTAGAGACATCTTCGACGTGGTCACTGAAAGATAATTTATTGTCAATCCAGATACCTAGATATTTAAATTTGGTTACAACTTCCAGAGGCTCGTTTAGCGTGGTGACAATGAAGTCTTGGGCAAGGGTATTGTGGGGGCCCTGAGACAGCAATGCGGGAGAATATCATCGCTTTAGTCTTCTTAGCATTGAGCAGAAGCTTTGCCTTTATTAGATTATGCTCACCTAGTGGACAAAGTACTCATAAATACTGCATGTTTCTACCAGCTCCATACTTATAACTTCCTACATAGCTGCTGTTTGGCAATGCCTCACGGTTTCTGCTGTTCTCTCTTTGTCTGTTCTGCTTGACAATGCTTCATAAGGCTGCCACATTATTATTCAATTTTAATTGTAAACTTCACTGTGTACAATTTTACATCATTAGTTATTGTTTAATTTTAATTGTATCTTCACTGTGTATAATTTTAATTGTAAACCTCATTATTCCTTATTGTTCAATTTTAATTGTAAACTTCACTGTGTATGATATTACATCATTATTTGTTACTGTGCAATTTTAATTGTAAACTTCATTGTGTATGATTTGAGATCATCATTTTATCTGTTACTGATGAGGAACCTTTGTAATGAGCATTTTTGCTCAACAGTGTAGATCTGATTACTTAAATAAATAGTCTTCACTCTCCTGATTCCGTATATGTGCCTCCCCCACTACCTTGTTATTTATCCTATATTGTGATTTTTGACACTGCATAGTTTGAATAGACAGGCTTTAACTAATAATGATGACTGTTTCACAAGTCTGAAAATGACAATCGATAAGCTATAATTTAACTCTTGTCCAAAGCTGAAAGATGCGTGTTAAATTTGTCAGCTATATTTTTCATTTTTTTATATTTCAGCAATGTCTTTCAGCAGCATTATGTGTTTTTCAGCTAAATGTAATATACCTGTTTTCACATTTTTTTCTTCACTATTGTTGATTTCACTGTGGTGATCAGCAGCGGCTTTCAGTCTCCATTACTTCATGTCTATCCATGAGGTGCCTATTTAAAGGCCTTGAGGTGGTGAGCATGCATGCTCTGAGGAAGTCGGACACATCCCTAATGAAAAGTCACTTGTATGCATTCGCATGGCACCTGCTCCCCTTGCATGATGGTGGTAGCACTTTCTACTTTTCTGTAACGATGTAGCACTTTGGATCTAAGTGAATGTCTTTGTGTAATGATGTAACACTTTGGATCTAAGCGAATGTCACTGTGTAATGATGTAACACTTTGGATCTAAGTGAATGTCACTGTGTAATGATGTAACACTTTGGATCTAAGTGAATGTCCTTGTGAAACAATGTAACACTTTGGATCTAACTGAATGTCCTTGTGAAACAACGTAACACTTTGGATCTAACTGAATGTTACTTGATGGACTCTTTTGAGAATAAACTCATGCTGTTCACCTATAAATGGTAAGGCTGTTGTCTGCTTATTCCATGAGGTGATTTAATAGAGAAGAACAGTACGGTGCTGCCTTTCTGGTTTACTGGTTAACTTTTAAAATTACCCTAGCACCAGCACAGCTTACTGGAATTGAGTATTCTAGTGGGTCTGAACTGTATCTCTTGCTGTTGTGTGTTTTCACTTTGAATGGTGTGGGAACCATTCTTTATAAGCTCCAGTTCTACTGTCCACTGAGAATCATGAATCCTAACACAGCAGCAGCAGCCACAAATGTGGCAACAGGAGGGGGCATGGCTTGGAGTTCAACAAGTATGACACCCTAGATCTCCAGCTCTGAATACCCTAGCATTAATCTGAACTAAAATACAACTTTGCCTGCCTTGTAACCCATACTTCATCTATATATCTATCTACATATACATACATACATATATATACATATACATAAATATATATATATATATATATATATATACATATACATATATATACTGCACATACATATACATATATATATATACATATATATATATATATATATATATATATATATATATATATATATATATATATATATATATATATATATATATATATATATATATATATATATATATATATATATATATATATATATATATATACACTATATATGAAAAATTACTCACCTTAGTAATGTTGTTTCTTCTAATGGAGTCTTGCTATGTTATGACATATGCAGTGAGTCCCAACCTTTGAACTGCTCCGGAGGTGAAAGAGTTAACTTTCCATGCCAGGCATGGAATGCTGAACTCGAGCTTGGTTGAAACTCTGTCTTTTGTTCTTCAAACTCAAACCGACAGATCTTTACGAGCTAAACTCACTGAGGTCCTGTGTGGAAGCTGTAAACCTACACTAGCCAACTGGCTACTAAACATAAGAACACATTTTTTGGTCCCAAAACAAAGACTCAAGTCAGGAGACCCAAAAAATGAAAAACACAACACCAAGCACTCCAAGAAAGGAGGGGTGAAAACAACAAGGTGGCACCTAGTGAGTGCCAACACTGCACTGCCCACCCACATCCCAAAAACAGAGGTTTTGAGAGGGGCAGTCGGGGGGAAGGTCATAATATAGCAAGACTCCATTAGAAGAAACAACATTACTAAGGTAAGTAACTTTTTCTTCAAACAACATGAAGTCTTGCTATATTATGACATATGCAGACTACAAAGCAGTACCTCCATGGAGGAGGGACAGAACCTACTTAGGAAATAGGCTCTGAAGCACAGCTGTGCCAAACCGAGCATCACTCCTAGCCTGGATATCCAGGGAGTAATGCTTGGTAAAAGTGTGAACTGTTTTCCAGATAGCTGCTTGACATACCTCTAAAATAGGGATATCCCTGGCAGCAGCCAGGGAAGCAGCTGTACCTCTGGTAGAGTAAGCCCTCAGGCCTGAGGGGGGAACCTTACCCAGTTTTTCATAGCAAAATTGGATACAAGAGACAATCCACCTGGTAATGGATCTTTTAGTGGCAGGTTTCCCTTTACCAACCTCACCATAAGTGAGGAACAGTTGGAGGGAGTCAAACCTGTGACCCTTGGTACGCTCTATATAGTAACTAAGGGCTCTCTTCACATCTAAGCTGTGCAGCCTCCTCTCGCCAGAGGAGGAATGGTCAGTGAAGTACACTGGAAGAGATATGGATTAAGGTGGAAATCTGAAACCACCTTAGGCAAAAACTTCCTATTAGTCCTGAGGACCACCTTATCTCTATGAAAGGAGATAAAATCAGGCTCCACTGACAAAGCTTGCAATTCACTGATGCGTCTGGCAGAAGTGATGGCTACCAGAAACACAGTCTTCCAAGTCAAGTATTTAAGTTCTGCTGAAGACAAAGGCTCAAAGGGGAGGTTGCATAAGCTGAGCAATACAAACATTAAGATCCCAGGCAGGGGCAGGGTCCCTGAATGGAGGGTTGGTATGAAGCAATCCCTTAAAAAACTTGGAGAATACAGGATGAGCTGAAAGAGAAGAGGGCTTACCTGCTGAAATAAAAGCAGACACAGCTGCCAAATGCACTTTTAGGGTAGCTGGTCTCAGCCCTAAGGTATTTAAGTGGACCATATAATCCAGGACCGTGGGTAAGTCAGCAGATTCTGGAGAAATATGCTTTCCAGAACACCATATGGAAAACCTTTTCCATTTGGAATTATAAGTAGCCCTGGTGGAAGGTTTCCTAGAAGCCTTCAGGATATCCATTACACCTTGGGAGAGGTGTAGATCAGCAAACTCTAACTCTTCAAGAGCCAGGCCTTGAGATTGAGAGATTTGAGGTTCGGGTACCAAACCCTCCCCTGAGCACAGGTTAACAGGTTGTGCTTTCTGGGAAGACACAGGGGAAGATGGACTGCTAAGGACAGTAGGAGTGGATACCAGGGCTGTCTGGCCCAATCTGGAGCAATTAGGATCACTTTGCAGGGTTGAGACCTGATTTTGACTAGCACTTTGAACAGGAGAGAGAAGGGAGGAAAAGCATATAGAAACTTCCCTTTCCAATTGAGGACTAAGGCATCCAGAGGGACTGAGCCCAACACTGGGGGCCTGCAGCAAAAGAGGGGAAGTTGATGATTGTCTGGGGCTGCAAAAAGATCTATCTGCGGGGTGCCCCATCTGGCAAAGATCACCTCCAAAACCAGGGGGTCCAGTGACCATTCGTGATGGCCCTGTGAAATCCTGCTGAGAGCATCTGCCAGGATATTGTCCTTGCCTGGGAGGTGAACTGCTGTAAGGGAGGTGATCAGGGAGCAAGCCAGAGACCACAACTTCATTGCTTTGGTGCACAAGGCCGTAGACCGAGTGCCCCCTTGCTTGTTGATGTACCATATTGTGGTGGTGTTGTCTGTTCTGACCTGTACAACTTTGTTCTGAACAGATTTGGAAAAAGCTTGACGTGCTAGAAAAACTGCTCTGAGTGCCAACAGATTGATGTGGAGCAGAGATTCCTGAGGGGACCACAATCCCTGGGTAGTGAGGTCACCCATGTGAGCTCCCCACCCCAAGAGGGATGCATCTGTAGTAAGGATTAAAGAGTGAGACTGAGTGACAAAGGGAACCCCTTGTCTCAGGTTGCTCTGATCCTGCCACCACTGTAGGGCCTGGATCAGGGTTTGAATCACTGGGATCAATTTGGTTAGAGGGTCTTTCCTTTGAGACCAAAAGGCTCTCAAATGGAACTGGAGGTCCCTCATCTGAAATCTTGCTCCCTGCACTACTGCTGTAGAGGCAGCCATGTGCCCTAGGAGCTGTAGAAAATGTCTTGCTGGTCGAGAGACCTTCAGGGTGAATGAGGAGGCCAGAGAGACCAGGGTCCTTGACCTGTCCAAAGGAAGGAAGGCTCTGGCTTGCTTTGTGTTCAGCTCTGCGCCTATGAAGGTGAGGAGCTGTACAGGATCTAGAACTGACTTTGAAAGATTCAGAAGGAAATCTAGAGAGGTGAGCAGTTGCTGAGTTATCTGCAGGTGTAACCTAACCTGGTCAGGGGACTGGCCTACTATGAGCCAATTATCCAGGTAAGGGAAGATGGCAATTTTTTGCCTTCTTAGGGAAGCAACTGCTACTGCCAGGCATTTTGTGAATACCCTTGGAGCAGAGGTGAGGCCAAAGGGCATTGTTCTGAACTGGTAATGGCCTGAGGGCAGCTCGAACCTGAGGTACATTTGATGGGAGCTTCTGATGAGAATATGGAAGTAGGCATCCTTGAGGTCCAGGGACGCTAGCCAGTCCCCTGGCCTTAGAGAGGGTAGAATAATTCCCAGAGTCACCATTTTGAGTTTTGGTTTTAAAAGGTGCTTGTTTAGGTATCTGAGATCCAGGATGGGCTTCCATTGTCCTGTCTTCTTTGGGGTAAGAAAGTACCTGGAGTACAATCCTTTGCCCTGGTGTAGGGGTGGAACCCTTTCCACAGCTCTGAGAGCCAGAAGGGAATAGACCTCTGCCTCTAGGGCAAGTGCCTCTGGTGGATTTGCAGGTGGAAAAGGATCTGGTTCTCATCTTTGGAAACTTTTTGAAGCTGAGAACCAGTCCCTGGCTTACTACTTCCAGGACCCACTTGTCTGATGTCAGAGACTGCCAGTCCTGGACAAAGTAAGCCAGTCTGCCCCCTACAGGTAGGTGAGAATCGGCTCTGGCAACCCCATCAGGGTGCCTGCTTGGCAGGGACTTTGGGCTGAGGGGTGGAAGCAGACCTGCTTGTACCCCATCTGCCTCTCCCTCTAAAGAACCCCCTCTGGGCATAAGCAGAAGAGGAGGCCTGTGCTTGGTAAAAAGGCCTATGAAAAGGCCTGCCCCTGCCCCTGGGAAGCTGCCTTTGAGGAGTGGCCTGCCTTTCCTTGGCCTGTGCACTCCTATAGGTTGTCCTATACTCATCCATTTTCTTCATGTAATTCTCTGTCTGCTCCCCAAACAGAGAATTACCCACAACAGGAAAATCCATGGCTTTAGTCTGGGTATCCTGTGACAGGCTAGTACATCTGAGCCAAACCATTCTGTGAAGTGCCACAGATGTAGCCATGACTCTTGATAACACATCATTAGAGTTCATTGCAGCATGGAATTGCAACTTGGATGCCTCAATACCATCTGCAGCCACCTGCTCCAGCTCCTTGGCAAGCTGGCCAGGGACCTGTTTTGCTAGAGCCATAACAGTGTCCCATCTGGATTTCTGGTATCTAGCAACATAAGCCATATAATTTGCCTGTCTGAGTCCCAAGGATGCTGCCATGTACTGTTTCTTTGCCATGGCATCAATCCTCCTGGAGTCCTTGTCTGGGGGGTGTGAAGCCAAGGGAATATTTGCCTTGTCACAGGCTGCAGCCTGCACTACCCCAACATGGCTGCATTGTTGTGAAAAGAACTCCATATCAGAGCCTGACAATGTGTACCTCTTGTCCATTCTCTTTATTTATTTTTTATTTATTTAGACAGCAGTTTGGAAAACCTTTGAGCCATAGGTTCATTTACAAAGGTACCTTGTCACAGTAAGGCAAACAAAAATACACAGTATAACAGTATAACACAGTATAACAGTAACTTAAGACATAGATACAAACAAGCTGGTACAGGTAGGATTGATGCAAACAATACCAGAGTTATGTTGTCCTTAGCAGCTTAGTAGTAAGCTTTGTCATTAGTATTGAGTACGGCTTTGACCAGTGGCAATTACAGCTTCGGGTGTTAACAAAGTGGTTCCGTAAGGAGCTTTTGAAGCACGATATAGTTGGAGCTTGGAGATGGAGGGGGCAGTGTGTTGAACCAGGAGGGGGCCCTAAGCTGAAGACTCTTGGCCATGAGAGGTCCTAGCTCTAGGGATAACAAGAGAGGTTTTCCCAGAGGTCCGAGTATGAACTAGTGGGACAGAGCGTATGGATGGTGGTGGTCAATCCAGGCGGGATAGCCCAAGGAGGGTCTTTTTTGTAAGGGTACAGGTCAGATATTTGAGGCGCTCATCAAGAACAAGTACCAGCACTTTAGCGTACAGTAGACAGGTGTGTGTTAGCCTAGGTGCCCCAGTAATTAACCTGCAGGCCTTATTCAGAGTAGTGCGAATTTTATGGAGTGCGGTCTGATCAGCAGCACCATACACCGGCAGTCCATAGTCATATCCACAAGAGGTATAGTGTGAGGAGTTTTTAGAATTTTAAATGTCTGTTTCCCAAACGATTTATGCAAGGGAATAGACACTCTCCTAGATTCTGGGATATCCATCATTTCCACATAGTCAGGCTCCTCCTGATCATCCTCAGCTTCCTCCATAGGGAGCTGGAGGGTTTCAGCCAGTTTTTTATAAAACATAAAATGAGAAGGGGACTCAGAAAGCCTAGGAGGAGACACTCCTGAAGGTCTGTCTGG
The DNA here is from genome assembly GCA_016271365.2 of Neoceratodus forsteri. Lineage (NCBI taxonomy): Eukaryota > Metazoa > Chordata > Ceratodontiformes > Ceratodontidae > Neoceratodus > Neoceratodus forsteri. The sequence continues at coordinate 33,864,155 of CM057453.1, forward strand.
GGAGATGTCCGGTTCAATGGGCACATCCAGACTTTCAAATCCACATTCACTCTCCTCATACTCCTCTTCCCCCTCCTCTGGTTCAAAATATTCCTCTAAATCATAATCTTGAACCAGTGGAACCGGCCAAACCGGGCACTTATCTGAAGGTGCTGGTTCGGTCGGAACCAGGAAAAGCGACTGGACAATTTTAATCGCTTTTGCTATTTCTTCAGCGGTTGGAGAGGAAAGTTTTGGCTCCACAACCAGCTGATTTCCTAGTCCTTTTTACTGGAACTGACTCCTCAGAGTCGGTTCTCCTTTTGCCCGAGGAAGTCTCGCCCTGGTCAGAGGGCACTCCCTCTGGTTCGGTTGGAACCGAACCGGGCTGGCCATCCGGTTCAGCGGACTTCTTGGCCTCCCTTTCCCTAAGCCTACCAACTCTCTTTCCAGGGTAGCTGCAGGAAATGTTTACAAATCTGGCAGTCTGCATTGAGGTGGTCAAACCCAGACAATAAACACAGGTGGTGGGGTCAGCCTTGGCAAAGACTTCCCCACACACACTGCAGTGTTGAAACCCAGTGGGCCCGGTTTTTCTTTTGGGTTTCTCAGACATAGTGCCAGTCCTAACCAAACTTACCCGTTTATGGCAATCCGTCAGGCAAGACCTCTTATCGGTTCCCAACCGTGTCACGGGTTGTGGAAAAAAAATGTAATAAAATCCGTTTTTTTTAGAACCGATAAGAACCGGTAACCACACTCTAAATCACAGATTAAGATACTTTAAACAACCTGATCGGTTCAAACCGAACCGATAAACCGCTTACAAGTTCCACACAGAAAGAAATAATGTAAACCTATCTAGTACTCACAAATACTACAGACAGAGCTTGAACCGACCGTCATGGGTTTAAATTCAGTCAAAAACCGAGAAAAACAATACTTTAACCGACAAAATGAACCGATCAGAAGGAGAAATCTCCGGAGCGACTGTTCAGTGAGGCGGAGTAAAGAATCTGATGGTTTGAGTTTGAAGAACAACAGACAGAGTTTCAACCGAGCGCGAACTCAGTGTTCCATGCCTGGCATGGAAAGTCAACTCTTTCACCTCCGGAGCAGCTCGAAGGTTGGGACTCACTGCATATGTCATAATATAGCAAGACTTCATGTTGTTTGAAATATAATATATACATATAAAGGGCTGGACTCACCAAACCTAATAAGGTAATTTTCTTTTCTGGATTCCTGTAACTTCTGGAGTTGCATCACTCTCCTTTTTTCATCACAGTCAGGGCCTGGGGGACAAACCTAAGCCTTGAGATGGCAGTGGCGGCTGCCACACGGGGGATCCCAACCTGCTGGAAATTGGGGATATGTTCAATAAAATGATTAACAAAATGGAATTGCTGGAACTTGCTGCCCAGAACAACTCTTCTGACATTGTAACGCTCTCCCAATGAACCAATGTTATGGAGCAGCATCTTACAGATAATGAGGACATTATCCATCACATGGATGCCAAGCTCTGGGATCAGGATACAGCACTCCACCTGCTGTGCAGCCACGTTGAAGACCTGGAGAACCACAGCTGATGCAATAATCTCAGGCTGGTCAGTTTTCCAGAGGGGTGCGAGGGCCATGATTGCATTGCCTTTTTGCAGAATGTACTTCTGAATATCCTGGGATGGCTGGACTATGGTATACTTGAAATTGACCATGCCCACATATCCCTAGCCTCCAAGCCACAACCAGGGAGCAGACCTTGTCCGATCCTGGCCCACTTTCTCAGATTTAGAGACAGAGAGTACATCATACAGAGGACCAGGGCTAAAATTATTTTACAATGGCAGGGGGAGAATATTCAAATCTTCCCTGACTACTCACAGGAACTTTCAGTGTGCAGACGAGCCTTTACCTATGCCAGGAAGGAATGTGCAGAAGCCAGCCTAGAATACTCCCTTCAATACCCAGCAACTCTGAGGGTCCTTGTCAATAGGACTCTAAGGCTTTTCGATACCCTGATGGACATGGACTGTACCTCTCAAGAGGCCTACACACCAGCCCCAGCTCTTAAATCACCTAGGCAGCACAATCCTAGGCCTCCTACTGCTGTTGTTTCAGCACAAGTTCCGAAAAAATAATGCTGCAGTCAACGAAGGAAACCTCCTGAGGCACCCACCTTAAAAAGGCTCACAGACTCTGTTCATGGAGCCACAGCAACAGCAGTCCCTACTCAGAAGAGTCCTTCAAGCCCTCCGACTACCCTCCCGGCTCGAACCAATTTCGGGCCTTTAAAGATCTGCTGGATAACAACCCTTCTCTGGAGTCTCCTCTCAACACAGCCCTGCAGACCACAACTGGAGGGAAGGGAATTTATACACCTCCCATGTGTTGGGCCGAAGTGGCCGAGATGGACCCGGCAGCCGGGGGACAGCACATGAACCAAACAAAAAGTGATGCACAGCAGGAGCATGGGCCCAATGTGCAATGGAAGGAACCCATATCGTTAACTAACAGGGGACTGAATTCTGTTTAATGAGCTAAATGTAGGCTGATACCTCCATAACACTGGACTTCTGAAATACTAGGCAGTACCTACAGGTATGGTGGGTGTGGGGGGGGGATTCGTAGTCTGGTTAGGCCTTCTAAGGCCATCTACTCCCACCCCACTCACAGCAGTAGTACAGTGCCCGGGCAAGGCGTTGCCATTTACTGTACTGCAACAGCCCAGGCTCTTAAAGCAACAGCATTCGTTAAAAGTTTATATAGTTGGCAAAATGCCATTCTTTCTACCTCTAGGAGCTGTACTCTGCTGTTTTAGGTTTGTGTTAATGAGTACCACCCCAGCATTTAAAGGGGTTGCTAAGTAAGGATCCGGGACTAACATGGAGGACCAGATTTAGAAAAGAATGAAAGACGGGTCATGGGGGGGTCTAAACTCAGACATAAATACCAGTCCCACTGGGGGGTGGGCAAATTTCAAAGATGACACAAGACTCCACCCTCGATAAGCAGCAAGGGCACTTTAACAAACTAACAGCCCAGGGACAGGATAAACACCAGAGGGCCTTCTCTTGCTCTGCAGCCCCACATACTAAGGGGAAGGGGGCAGGGTAAATGCAGTTGTAGCATAGCAGGACAGTACCAAGCTCTTACAGCATACACCACCCCAGTGACTGGCATCCCCATTTGGGCTAGCTATAGCCATTGGACTAGTCTAAGGGGGCTACTCGAAGGGCAGAGGGATCAATTATCTCTATACACAGGTGTTGGTGGTGGTTTAGTGAATGGCTTCAAGCAGCTCTCACCGACAGGGGGATGGAGATTTCATACCAAAGGGATGAATGTGGAGATGTGCCCTACCAAGGTGATGGGACTATGTATAGTTTTTAATGTACCAGACCAGGGGGAGAAGTACCTGCAATATATGTATTTATACTTGCCAAGATGGAGGTTAGCAGCGTATTGTGGAATGTGAGGGGGGCTCAATTCTCCCATAAAGAGGAAGAAGGTTCTTCTTCACCTAAAGAGACTAGGCGCCCACATAGCTTTTCTGCAAGAGACCAAGTTTTCCTCTGGGGAAGAGCTCAAACTCTGGCAGGGGTGGGTGGCGGAGGAACTGCACAGTTCGGCTCCTTCAAGTAAATGAGGGGTTTCCTATGACAGGGAGTTCCTGCCACTCTTGAGGACCGACCTTTTCTTAAATCTGCTGCAACAGTTCTTCTATTTCTTAGCCTAATCTATCCTTTACAATTTCTAGTCCATAAAGTTGGCCACCTATGGGCACCCCCGCTCCCCTTTTTTGACTATGCTACAGTGTCCTCTTTAATTTTCTTTTTCCCTCTCAGGTCCTCACACACGGAGGTTATTGTGGTGACCTCCAAGTGTATGTAAAACAGGTTGTGTTTGCTGTTGTTGGATTTAGTATGTAATAGCACTATGTCATAAAATATCTCAATGTATATAACTTATGTGTATGAAACCTGTAAATGTTGAAAATACCATGGCACTAGGTGTTTTTGATAAAAGTAAAAAGTACTAGGTAACTGTATAGTATAGAAATTAAGTTAGTTGTGCTATTTAAAATGCATGTAAATTGCTGTAAACTGAGGTCTGAAATTTCATGGTAATTTGCATATAGCCCATGATGCTTTGCATTATGGAAGTATGTATGATGTTGTATTTCTTTGAAACTTTATTTGTTGCTAATGCCCTTTGTGGCAACTCTTTTTTCAGTGATTCTGCACTGAGGTTCTTTGTTTTTCCCTTGCTTTGTTTGTTTTTTTTCTTTTTGAGACCCCACTACTCAAGCAAATGGGGCCCACATAGGGATGAAGGGTTTTCACTGAAATGTGGTTAGATTAGAGATCAGTGTCAGTAGGTGCTAGCTAAGTGCAGAGAAAGGACATGCATAGTCTGTTGCTGCAAACTGATATACTGAAGAAGGAATATGGCATTGCAGAAGCTTATTTCCTGTATTTTGAATACACATCACACAGAGATTGTGTGTTCAGCCTGAAGTTCGGTGTCTGGTCCATCTGTTATCCCACAACCTTTCCACAGATTTGGTAACAGAAGTGGCATAACTTGCTAGAAGTATCTGGACTGGCTGAAGACGGACGTTTTCTGGTGGATATCGCCCAGATATCCCAGGTGGACCAATGCACCAGAAGTTGCCAGAGGAGAACCCGGAGAAGAAAGTCTGTGGAGTTCTGACCAGAACCATTGCTGACAGATGGAGAGAAGCTGCTGCCTGGACTGGACTGGACCTGGGAGCTTGGAGGAAGGCCAAGCCTGAGGACAACAAAGAGATGCAGGTCGAGGCAAACTGGAGATGCAAGAGACAACACCCAGGAAGTGGAGACCCTGATGTGGATGGTCCACTGGATAAGTGGGCAATGGCTGTTGGCAGACTGATTACGCAGAGAGGCAGAACACTGGTGCTAGATGCTCGAGAGGTTCCTGATGGAGAGTTTGGATAAAGAGTCGGAGGAGGATTTTTCATGGGCTCAGTTTGAGGGGAACTCCCTGACTGAGTAGGATATTCCTTTGTTTCCTGTATTCCCACAATGTTACCTGTTGAAGGTCAAATATGTAAGTATGGAACTTGAATGTGAGATCCCAGGTAAGACTGTGCCTAGTGATATTATGCTGGAGTTCAAGACTCCAAGCAAGCAAGAAGAAACCTATGAGGCTGAATGGACTGTTTCTTGTATTGATGCAGCTAAATCTATTAACAGTATTGACTGGGGTATACGGTAGGCTAAAGATGATAATATTGCCAAAATGTTACATTATGTTAAAATAAAGGAGGTGGTACATGTGTTTTATTTTTTTGATGAAAAACCTACAAAGGAGGAGGTGGGTGAAAAATGGATAGGAACCTTTGTTGGGGGGTAACACCTAGAGTGTCTACCCTCAGATGTCTGTATCAGTAGCAAGTGAAATGAATGGAAGTATGTATGATGTTGTATTTCTTTGAAACTTGATTTGTTGCCAATGCTCTTTGGGGTAACCCTTTTTTTCAGTGATTCTGCACTGAGGTTCTTTGTTTTTAGTTTGTTTTTTTTATTTTTTAGCCCCCACCTCCCAAGCAAATGGGGCCCACACAGGGATGAAGGGTTTTCACTGAACAGTGGTTAGATCAGAGATCAGTGTCAGTGGGTGCTGGCTAAGTGCAGAGAAAGGACATACATAGTCTGTTGCTGCAAACTTGATGTACTGAAGAAGTAATATGGCATCGCAGAAGCTTATTTCCTGTATTTTGAATAAACATCACATAGAGATTGTGTGTTGAACATGAAGTTCGGTGTCTGGTCCGTCTGTCATCCCACAACCCTTCCACATTTCCATTCTCCTCCATAAGGACCTGGGGTGGAAAGTGAGTCACCAAAAATCAGATAAAGAGGGCTTTGGATCATGGCAGAACTCACTACCCCAACATCCCATAATTCTTCTGAATATATATGCCCCCAATCAAGATGCCCCCACGTTCTCTCATCAGGTCAATCAAGATCTTACTGTATTTAATGTGCACAAATGCCAGGTGGTGGTGGGGGGGGACTTTAAATCTCACCCTGGACCATACTATCGCTAGAAGCACTGGAAATGATAAGCCCAACAGGCGTGCAGTAGGATCTACAAAAAATATAATGGGTGAGCACTCACTGTTGGATGTCTGGCAGACCATGTACTCCAGAGCTAGGGACTACACATTTCTCGACGGTGCATAGCACCGCCAGCAGACTTGACATGTGGATACTATCCAGTTCTGCATATGGGTTGGTCACCAAGATCCTTTCACACCAGACGGTGATCTCTGACCATGCTCCATTTGAACTAAGAATGGACTGGGGCCTCGAAGAAAAAAAAATCTCCTCATGGAGGTTGGATGCCCTCCTGTTGGAGGATGTTCAGTTCTGGGAATGGCTCTTGGCTGAGGTCAGGGAATACTGGCTATACAATAATAATGGAGATGTCTCTGACGCTACCCTATGGGAGGCCTTTAAGGCCAATATTAGGGGGAGGATCACTGCTTATGCTACAGCCAGAAAAAGAAAGAGACAAGCTGAACAAGCCAATCTTGAATGCTCCCTGGCAGCCCTGGAAACACAATATACAAATCTGGGAAACAGAGACATACCTCGAGCCCTTATGGCCGAACTCACCAGCACAAGACTCCAGCTAAATTCCCACCTGACCAGGCAAGCTGAATTCCAAATCAGGAGGATTAATCACTCATACTGGGAGGGGGGAGAAAGCAAGCAAGCTCCTGGACTATCTGCTGAAACACCGACAGGTGACTAGAAATATCCAAGCCCTGAAGGATGTGGGGGGAGGGGCACGCCAGCACACTCCTCATCCACCATCAGTGTGATCGTGGCCAAATACTATGAGACACTCTACTCCTTCCCCTTCCCACTGGAGAGGGAGAGGATTGACGCTTTCCTAACAAACCTCCCCATACTCCATCTGGGACCCACCTTGGCAGCACAGCTAGAAGATCCTCTAATGGAGGAGGAAGTTACCTCAGCTATTAAGAGCATGACTCCAAGGAAATCTCCTGGCAAGGATGGGCTCCCAATAGATTTCTATCAGGTAGCAGGAATAGGGCTTTCACCGTACCTCCTCAGGGCCTTTACCCACTCCCTGGGAGTGCACTGTCTACCCCAACCCTCAGAGAGGCGGTTATTACAGTCCTCCCGAAAAAGGGAAAAGACCCACAGGCCCCTAGTAGTTGCAGACAAATCTCCCTCATTAACATAGATGCCAAGGTCCTGGCAAAAGTCCTAGTGAGCCACCTCAAGAAGTTCCTCCTGGGACTGATACACCCAGCACAGGCTGGATTCATTAAGGGGAGATTGGGCTTAGACCATCACAGAACCCAGACTACACTTATGCATTTATCCAAAACATCATGGGATCCAGCAATAGCACTGGTGGTAGACTTTGAAAAAGCCTTCAACAGTGTCAAATGACTTTATTTAATGCGAGAGCTAGAGGAGATGGGGGTAAGAAACAGCTTTAGGGTATGGGTGCAGTTACTGTACACATCCCCCATGGCTTCAGTCCTTACAAACAAGATGGTCTCCCACCCCTTCCCCTTGTTTACAGGCTCCAGGCAGGGTTGCCCTCTGTTGCCATTGCTGTTTGTCATGGCTATAGAGCCTCTTGTGATAGCTATCAGGGAAGCCAAATGGATACCCGGGATACGGGTGGGAGGAGACACTCTCAAAACCTTTCTCTACATGGATGATCTTTTGATCAGCACGACCTACACCCCCCAGTTATTCAAGACATCTTGCAGTTGCTGGACAGATTCAGCTGTGTCTCAGGCCTTAAAGTAAAGCAAACTAAAACATAGGTTTTACCCCTGAATGCAGCCAGCAGCAGCCAGCCCTTTACTTCCCAAGGTCTAAAATGGTCCCCAGAGGATATCAAATATCTGGGTGTGGTGATCCACCCAAATTTGATCATTTCCCATAAGGCCAATTTTGGGGCCTTGTTGTTCACTATTAGATGATTTAAACAGATGGAAACCACTGAAGCTATCGCTGGCAGGGAAAATAGACTCCATCATACTCATGCTAGCGCCCAAAATTTTATATCTCCTGGACCACAACCCCCTGAACATCCCCCAGAGATAGTTTCAGAAGATCGATACCCAGATAGGAAGGTTCTTCTTAGAGGGATGCGCTCCCTGCTTCAGTCGACAGAAGCTGAGACAACACTGGAGTAGAGGGGAATGGGGCCTCCCTGGTTCCAGGGATACCATCTGGCATTTACTACTGCACAAACTGTTAAATGGTTCACGTATCGGGAAGAGGCCTCTCCATTATGGGTGGGTCTCAAATCAAAGGTCATTGGTTCTCCTTCTCCCATAACAGTGCTCTATTCGGGGGAAGGGATATACAAAATGACCCTCTTCCCATACTGTTATCTATTAAGTCCTGGAGGAAGGTACACAGCATCTTGCAATCCCCTCCAACTCCATGGGTGCACATGCTGCTCTGGGAGAACCTGAAGGTCACCATAGCCAGGATCCCTGTCCATTGGAGAATTTGGGAAGCACAAGGCATTGGCCTGGTCAGTGATCTACTGGCACCCAATACCCCATAATGGACACCTATCAGGTCCTGAGAGAGAAATACCACTTACCTTCACATTTATGGAGCTATCTCCAACTCAGAGATGCTATCAAGGGCACAGCAATGACAAACTCTTTGCACAACCCTGACCAGACACCATCCCCACTCACAACCTGGCTGAAACTTAACAAGGGAAGAGCCAGCTGGATATACCGGTCTCTAAGAGATGCCCAACCAGACCCATCCACACAGGCCAAAAACCGATGGGAAGCAGAGCTTGATATTCAGATCTCTGACAGGTAGTGGGACCACTGTTGGCACAGGACCCATCAGGCATGCAGAGATGGTAGGACATGCCTGATTATGAACAAAACCATACATAGACGGTATTACACCCCTGCAAAACTCAAAAAGCTGGGCCTACTGCCAAATGATATCTGCTGGAGATGTGGGCAAGCCAGGGCACACCTCTACCACATTCTATGGACATACCACCATATAAAAAGATTTTGGGACCAGGTCATTGCCATGGTGCAGAACATTCTCCTGGACACTAGTATTGACTCTCTCATGCTCCTGTTGGGATGCGTTTCAGCAGACACCAGCAGATCTGACCCTAAGGCCCTGTGGCTCACCTCACTAGAGGCAGCGGCCAAAATGCTTCTGCTAATGAGATGGCACACTGTAGAGAGCTCTACCCTGGTCAAGCTGCTAAACTCCTTAGCACAAGTGGCCACCTCAGGGCTCCATCATTAAATATAACCTGATCTGGGGCCCATTCCTTGAGTCACAATATTGCCACTTGGCACCCTGAACCTCACAGGCTTGGGGGACATCCCCAATTTTTTCTTGTTATAGAATATCCACACTGGTTTCACACTCCAGTCTGAGCTATACCTCGATTTGACAGCCCACTTAGTCAACCCTGAACCCCTTTATGGTGTTCAAACTGCTACTGATCATGTACAGACAATTTAAAGTGTTATACCCAATTGCATTTGTAAGTTTCATTACTTGTAATGCTTTATGTCTCATTCTTGTGTATGTTGACCCTTTGCACAGGGTCAGTTTTCAAAGCACAATTTTACTAAGTGTTGTTGTATGTTATTGAAATACAATAAAAATGTTCAACTTCAAAAACATATGTGTGCAACAGGAAGTACACCTTACATAGACTTTCTGTCTTTAACATACACACAGGACAAGGAAACTGTGTATGCTGAAGCCGCACACTAGCAGCTGTTTAGCTCCAGCACTACCACACAAACTGCTAAACCCAATATGCATGACCTAAAACTTCTTAAAAAGAAAGCCATCAGGTTCAATATGCAGTTTATCCATGTCTCAGTATTAGCGTAAAAAACTAATCCTACAGGGGCTCAGAATACAAAAGCCATCAACCTATGGGTTAGAAAATAATTTCATTATGCATGAGTGGGAACAAACAATAAGGCATCTAGAAACCTTATTTTAGTCATTATTCAGAAAGCCAAAAGGGACACAGAAGCAAGCAAATACAGAAATCCAGCAAGTTCAAAACACAATTTTACCAGGTCTCCCTCAGGAGAGAGAGACAACATTGTAAGTCAAACAGAAGCAAATCTGGGCAAATACAAGGAAGAGCTTATGCAATACAAAATGTGTAAACACAAAAGGGATATGCGAGCCTAAAAAGAGGGCAAGGTTTATAATTGGCAGTTCAAAGGCAAAAGGGAACCCTAAGTTTAGACCAAAAGGGAGACAAAGATTTAATGTGCTGCACATTACATCATCTTCTGAATGTGATTGGGAGACGGAACAAGTTGAGAAACAGGATTTTCATTGCACTGGGGGGGGGGACTCAGGACCAAGCAACTACTGTGCCCCCCCCCCCGCCATAAGAGAGCAAGGAGGAGCGGCAAGAAACATGCACAGCAGAAACTCAAGAGGCAGATGCCTGCCGAGTTCAATGCCACCACAGAGATCCAGCAGGATCAACAAATAGAGATCATAAACCTCACCCCAACCCTCTAACACTCTCACAAACACAAGTTTTACATAAAGGATCCTCATTTCAGTGTCAGTGGCTCAGCAGGTATCACACTTGCCTCTGAGGCCAGGAGATCAGAAGGCTGTGGGTTCTATTCCCATACCAGGCACTTGGGTTAAATCCCAGTACTGACACTGTGGTGCAGCATGAGGGGGGTGCTGCACTCCTGAGGTGTGCTGTCTTTCAGATGAGATGATAAACCGAGGTCCCATCTGCCTGTTCAGGTGGATGTTAAGGATCCCATGGCACTTCTCGAAAAGAGTAGGGGAATTTTCCCCAGTGCCTTGGCCAAATTTCCCCCCCTTTCACTAAAAATACCACCAACAGCTTAATCTGGTTCAAGGTCAGTTGGCATTCATCTGTATCCCCCTCCCCCGGCTCGTGCCTGAAAATAGGCAGCATTTGTCTAGTGCCCTTACCCGGTCAACAAAAACTAAATAAATAAATGTGTCCCCACATCAAAAATCAATGTTTTTGATCTGCAAGTTGACCTATTCAAATTTTACAGGCAACTACTCCTGAAAGCCTTTTTTTAACAAAATCCCCACCAGAGTAGCCACTACACCTGGCTATGAGACAGTCCCAAACTTAAGGACAGGGAAAGAGCCAATACAGGCAGATAGGGAATATACACACTTTAGACAAAGAGCAACCTTCTGCCCACCTAAAGGCATGAATCCAAGAGCATCTACATACTATGCACTCGTAGACAAGGAAGTTGAAACATTTTTGAAAGAAAAAAGACCATACAGTAACAACTTGGGCACAACTGAACAAGAGACTTATAGAACTGCAAGCTAATACAGAGCTGGTTATTAAACCAGTAGATAAGAGTGGTGCAGTGATGGTTTGGAGAAAAGACAAGTACTTGGTAGAAATGAACATACAGCTAAGTAATGAGGTACACTATAAAAAACTGCCCTGAGACCTGACCGCGGAAATCTCCACTGAAGTTAATGAGTTTTTAGATAAAGTGTTTGAATCGGGATGGACTACTGAGATAGAACGAGATTTTCTACAAGTAGAGAACCCAATACGACCTGCAATCTATTCATTCCTGAAATTGCACAAAGACCCCACAAACCCACCAGATCATCCCATCGTACCTAGCACTGGGACAATGACAGAGCCACTTTCCAAATGTGTTGACTTCTTTTTAACAAAGTGGGTCAATGGTCTCAAATCAGTTTCACAGAAAAACACATCAGTCATTCACATGGTAAAAAACATGACAACATTGGAAATCCAAACCACATTCTGTGTACCCTGGACATTGAAAAGACTATATTCCAATATTCCTCCTGAGGATGGAAGCAAGGCATTAAAATACTTCCTAGACCAGTTAGGAGAAGATGTGTTACCTCCAAGGACAGCAAAGTTGTGATAAGGCAATACAGGAAAAAATGCAAACCACACTGGCTTGTCTTATTCCAAATAATTATTTCATTGCAGGAGCCACTGATATTGCAGCACTCCCCTACTGCTGCAACATCAGTGACCCATGCAACAAAATAATTTCTTAGGAATCAGATAAGCCAGCGTGGTTTGCATTTTTTTCCTGTGTTGCCTTAGCACGACTTTACTGTACTTGGAAGTAAATTGGTCCCATTCTGGAGCTTGGCTGTCTGTCCTGGTAGCTGCCTTCCGGTTGCTACTGAAGATGTACCACCTACACACTTTATTCTGCACATGGCAGAAATTATCCTTAAACATAACTATTTCTTATTTGACAATTATTTTTATTCTTAGTGCAAGGGCACCACGATGGGGACCACATTCACCCCTAGTCTAGCAAACCTTTATGTTGGCTTATGGGAGACTGAATATACTATATTTGCAGCAAGACAAATGCCTACTGGCAAAACATAATGTCATGGTATAGCTACATCAATAATGTGATACTGTTATGGGAGGGAACACCAGCAAGCCTTGATGAATTCATAGGATATGTCAATTTGTATAGCCACCAGTATGTTGATTTCCCAGACCTGAGAATAACAAAAGAAGGAAACAAATTAAAAGCAAAATTGTCCCACAAGCCAACAGACTGCAACATGCTTTTGCATTATGTCTGTTGTCACCCATGTAGCCTCAAGAACAGTAGTGCTAAAGGACAAATGCTGCTAGCTGTCAGAATTGCAGTACAGACATTGAATTCAGACAAGACGCTATAAATAACTGCCAACAGGTTTTTGAATGAGGGCTACAACCCATGTATAGTAAAAAAAAACAATGCCATGGACACAGCCTCTAATATTTCCAGAGAAACACTTCTAGTGCCCAAAGATCCAGTGCAGGATGCACCTGTACTGACATTTGTGACTGAATTCACAGAACAATCATCAATGATTACAAATATTATCGAAAGGTTTTGGCCAGTGTTGTAAGAGGATATAGCATTCCAAGAGTATTCAGCACCTAGAATCAGTTATTGTAGGTGCAAGTCTATTAAAGACAAAGTAGTCCACAGTAGGCAACAGAATCCTACACCACAACAGACATGGCTACTTAAACCGCCAACAGGCTATTACTGCTGGTAACTGCTCACAGAGTAACAAAACCAGCAATACTAAATCATTCTGACATCCACATATAGGGAAAGAAACAGCAATCAGATTGGTCATCAGCTGTGCAACAACTGGTGCGATTTACCTACTGACATGTTCATGTGGGAACGCTTTGTGAGGTAGAAGAAAAAGAGCCCTATGAACACGGATTAGCAAACACAAGACAGAAATCAGAAGTCAGAATGAAAGCTACTCTTATGGCAAGACACTTTGCAGAGGCACAGCATGGAATGCCAGCATTTTTACAATTTGTGAAGACAGAGAAAGTCGAGGTTTCTAATAGAGGTGGTGATCTGTGCAAACTGGCACAAAGGGAATCATTCTGGGTACACTATCTTTGCACGATGACTCCTAATGGCTTAAATGTAGAACTACCTCTCAGTTGTTTTCTGACTTACTATATGCACAAGGGCTAAAATAAGGGGGCGCTGAGAGTCAATTCATGCCTGTACTATCACAATTAGTGCCTGCTACTTTAAAACGCAGCAACATAGAGGCACTTCAAGCAGCACATGGTGCTTCAGAATGGGAGAGAGCTAGACTTCTTGAGACTAGTGCTGCCTGCTAAAAGTGTGTGTGTGTGTGTGTGTGTGTGTGTGTGCTAGGGGTGTATCAATACCTTATCCCAACTATTTATCTGAATATTCTATTTGGACCTCCAAATATTCAGGTATTTGTTTTTATAAAAACAATGAAACAGCCCCCCACTGTCCTCCCCAGAACAGATTATTTCAAATACACAAACCCCCAGCCCTCCAGCCTCAGTTTGAACCAATTCTCCTTCAGCATGCACAATTTGATTAAAGAAATTCCAATGGATGACAGTACAACCACCCGCTTCCTTAGCTGGCCTCTGTCTTTCGCTCTTATTGCACTAAACAAATATGTCCTCACCCCAACACCATATCATGAAATGGGACTAGATAAAGAAATTGAAAGGTGACCGAGCGCAACCCTCCTTCCTCCACAGACAGCTACCCTCTAGTGAATGAAAGCACTCCCGCACTTGCTTGCATAGTAAAGCAGCTGATCAAGTAATCTGCTGTTTCACTATCACAACAGCCCATACTTTCATTCACTGAAAGCTCCTTTAGGGAGGAGGGAGGAGCTGTGTCAGTCACCTTCTAGCTTCTTTTACCTAGCGTGCTTCATGATATGGGTGCCGGAATGAGGAAGGGGAGGAGAGTGTTGCTGCCAGGTTGGAGGGGTGGGGAACATATTTGTTTTAGGGCAACAAGCACTGAAAGACAGTGGCAGGCTGAGGAGACAAGCTGGTTGTGCTGGTTGCCCCTCATTGGGGTCTTTTATCAAATTGTGTATGCTGGAGGGGTGAAGTGTGGGACTGGTGCTCAAACTAAAGGCGGGGGTATGGGGGGTTGTATATTTGAGAGTATCTGGGCTGGGCAGGAGGGTGGGGGGGCTTTTTCTTTAACTTGTTATTAAAAAATGTATTTTCCAAATAAATAGGCATGAATAGTACATTATTCATGGTATTAGGGAAGTAATATTCATTACTCACACACCGAGAGAGAGAGAGAGAGAGAGAGTATATATGTTGTGTGTGTGTGTGTGTGTGTGTATACAGTGATGGGAGGAGCATGTTCAGCAGCATGACATGACACAGTTCAGTGGAGGGCTCCCAGCTGAACACAGAGGGCCTGATTCTCAAAGGGGCCTGCGTCTGGTGCAAGCTGCGACAAACAGCAGCTTGCGCCGATGCCAGAAACCCTGCACCTGATTTAGGTACAAGAGGGTTCCCAGCAGCCAAGTCCCCACACATGCATCAACAGAACCCTGCAGCAAACCCTTGGTGCACCACACGGTTCCGCCACAGGCCACCTGGGACAAACACAGGTCCCCAAGCCCACCAGGTAATGGGCATGGTAATCCACACTGGTGGTTAGCTGACCACGGAGAGCAGAGTTGGGATGTGCCGGGTACTGGTCGGGACTGACTGAAGGAGGGGGTGGGCACCATCTGCTGGCGAATGGGGGGGCACTGCACCACCATAAGTTGGCTCAGAGGTAGCACTGATGGGGCAGGCATCAGGGAACTGAGAGGAATGCCAGTGGGCCACTAGGATGGGGGCCAGACACTACATGCTAAGGGGCCATGGGAGTTTGGTGGGTGGACCGACACCCATGGCATGCTGCACACAGGCATGTTACCCAGAGGAGAATGTCTAAGTCCCCTTATGCCAGCTCATGCTGGTCTAAGGGTACTTGGAATTTCTTCTACCGGGTGCTGTCTCTGAATAGCAGGCTGCAGCTTGCGTCGGACTCAGTCCCCCTAGCGCTGTGCAGCAGTGCATTGCAGAGCACAGGGCTGGCGCAAGCCCTGTGTGGGGCAGGCGTCCTGCAGTCAATGCAGGCCACCTTTCTGAATAGCAGGGAGTGCACAAGGTGCACCATATGTGTTTGGTGCAGGCACCTTGCGTCAGACGCAGGGCTTTGAGAATCAGACCCAGAGACTAGAGAAGCTTTTCATCACATGGCCTCCAAATCTAGGTGTGCTGAACTGCCGACTGACCAGGAGTTGTAGGAAGCACAAGACTAACTGCAAGAATTCAGCTGTGGGGCCACAACAGATGTTTATAGTTTTTTTTCCCCCACTTGAGAGAATGTCCTTTCTCTGATTCTCTGATATTAGGAAAGCTTGTAGTCAAAAATGTGGTGAGTTTCAGTTTCTGTAAACTGTACAGGCAATAGCTTGTGCTTAGTTTTGTTTTGGTTAAAGCACTTAACTCTGAAACAGAAGATCACAAGTTTGTACAGAGCACCACAGTCACTGACTCCCTGTCTGAGGCCTTGGGCAAGTGACATAATTTTCCTGTCCTTCAGGGCATTCTGCTGTAAAGTGGGCAATAAGCAAGATCCCACTGAAAACAATATTTCCCCATCTTAGTTCCTACTGAGATGCAGCATCTCATTTTCAGTGGGGTCTCATAGAAACATAGACTTGATGGCAGATATGGACTGCTTGGCCCACCCCGTCTGTCCATTTCCCTACCTATTAGATATGCTGCAGATCCTAGTTAACCAACAGCCTACTTCTTCCTAACCCCCACCAGAATTGCCTTATGTCTGTCCCATGCATTCTTGACTTCTCCCACTGTTTCTGACCCCAGGACCTCCTAAGGAAGCCCATCCCATGCGTCCACCACCCTCTCCCTGAAAAAATAATTTCTCACATTGCCCTGAGCCGTCCCCCCTCTATCTTTAAATTGTGTCCCCTTGTTCTTGCTCATCTCTTTTTTTGAAAGATACTACCCTCTGGACTTTGTTGATTCCCTTGAGGTACTTGAAAGTTTCTATCATGTCCCCTCTCTCCTTCCTTTCCTCGAGGGTATACATATTAAGCTCCTTCAGTCCTCTTCATAGGCTTCTGCAGACCCTGCACCATTTAGTTGCCCTCCTCTGGACTTCCTCCATCCTGTCTATGTTTTTGCAGAGATGGGGTCTCCAGAACTGCACACAGTGCTCCAGATGGGGTCTCACCAACTGTCTGTACAGAGGGATAACAACTTGCTGTTTTCTACTGGTGATGCATCTCCCTATACATCCCAGTATCCCACCAGTCCTCCTTACTGCCTTCTCACATTGCTTGCTTACCTTTAGGTCATCTGATATGACTACCACCAGGCCCCTTTCCATCTTTGTTGTTGTTAGTACCCCCCCAATGTGCACTCTTCCCTTGGGATTTTGTTTCCTAGGTGCATTACTTTGCACTTCTTTGCGTTGAATCTAAGCTGCCATACATTTAAACATTCCTCCAACCTTGCCAAGTCCCTTCTCATCCTTTCCACCCGTGTATCAACCCTGTTGCAGATCTTTGTGTTGTCTGCAAAGAGGCATAGTTTACATTCCAGTCCCTCTGCAGTGTCACTTATAAAGACGGTAAAAAGGACTGGACCCAGTACTGAACCCTGCAGTACCCCACTTGCAACCCCTCTTTCTTCACGTTTACTATTATCCTCTGCATCCTGTTGTCCAGCCAGTGTTTTACCCAGGCTACCACCCTGGGACCCACTCCCAGGCTGGCTAATTTATTTATTAATCTTTTGTGTGGGACTGTGTCAAATGCCTTGCTAAAGTCTATGTAGGCCATGTCCACAGCCCCTCCCTGGTCTACTGCTTCGGTCACCCAGTCAAAGAAATCTATTAGATTTGTCTGACATGATCTTCACACTATGAACCCATGCTGTCTTAGATCCTGTGCCCCACTGACCTCTAGGTACTCAACAATTCTTTCTTTCAGAAGTGACTCCATCATTTTTCCCTACCACTGAGGTCAAACTAACAGGTCTGTAGTTTCCTGCCTCTGCTTTGCTCCCACTTTTGTGAAGAGGAATCACAGCTGCCCTCCTCCAGTCCTCAGGTACCACACCATCCTCCCATGATTTGTTAAAAAGGGTAGGCAGTGGTGTCACTAGTTCTCACCTTAGTCCTTTTAGAATTCTGGGGCGAATCCCGTCAGGTCCCATTGCTCTGTCCACCTTCAGTTTTAGGAGTTCTTTCAGAACCCTTTCTTCCGTGAATGGACTGGTATTGAACCCCCTATCCTGAGTGCTTCTATTGATTGTATTAGGTACCTCCCCCTCCTCTTATTTTGTGAATACTGAGCAGAAGTATTCGCTCAGTATCCCTGCTTTTTCACCGTCACCCATCCACCCTTCCCTTTATTAAGCCTTACTATCCCTCCCTTGGTTTTTCTTCGCTCCCTAAGGTATCTATAAAAGATTTCATCCCCCTTCTTAACCAAGTTGGCTATCTTTTCCTCAGTTAGGGCCTTTGCTACTCTGACTGCCTTCCCCACTTCCTTCTGCTTTAGCTAGTACAGTTCTATGTCCTGTTCCTTCTGTGTTTCCTTATACTTCTTGAATGCTATCTTTTTCTCCCTAACCTTCTCCGACACCTCTTTTGAGAACCGTAGTATTTTTTTTCCTTCATTTTGATTTATTTGCTTCACACAAAGGCTTGTTGCCTCTGTGATGGCAGTTCTGATGTTTCCCCATTGTTCCTCCACCCCTCCTTCTTGCCTGTTGTGAGTGCTTTTCTGAGGCACTCATCCATTTTGACAAAGTCAGCCCTCCTAAAGTCTAGTACCCTCACTTTTGTATGGCTTGACTCTACGGCTGTATTTTTATCATGAACCACACTGTTTGATGGTCACTTGTTCCCAGATGGCTACCCACTTCTTAATCTGAGATCCTCTCACTGTCCCCATTTGAGAGTACCAGGTCTAAGATAGCTCCCTCCCGGAGTGGGTTCCAACACTAGCTGTCCGAGGCATGCCCTCTGTAGAACATCAAGATTGACCCCGCTCTTGGATGTGGCTACAGCAAAGATGATCCAGTTAACATCTAGCATATTCATGTCCCCCATCAACAATATCTCCCCCTTTTCTGCCATCTTAAGGACTGCCTTCTATCATTTCCTTGTCCATTTCCTCTCTAAGACAGTGTCTGTATACAACCCGCGTGGATTGTGGTGCCATTTCCTGTCTCCAGAGTGACCCACAGTGCCTCCTCTCCTCCCTGCTTACCCTTTAGTTCCATTGCTTTGATCCCTTCTCTTACGTAGAGAGCTACTGCTCCTCCTTTTCTACCCTCCCTGTCCCTCCTGTAGATTGTGTACCCTGGTATGTAGACATCCCAGTCATGGTTCTCTGTGTACCATATTTCTGTGACTGCCAAGATATCCAGGTGTTCCTCTTCCATCAAGGCCACTAGTTCAGGGAGGTTGTTAGCCAGACTACGGGCACTGGTACTCATCACCCTCTATTTTTTTATGGCCTTACTCATTTTAGTCTCATCCCTGTCCTCACTGCCTTTTTCTCCATTAACCCCTGCCCTTCCCCCTATTGACTTCTCTATTTTGGTGTTTACATCGCTAACTACCCTGTTTTGAGTGGGGATGGGCTGGGATTTTCCTGCTCCTTTTCAGTGCCCCCCCCTGGCTAATTTAAAGGATACCTAAACAACATTTTGACAACAAAGTATCCAAAATCTGACTCCATATGTGACTAAAAGGAAGGCTGATGTATTCATTAATGCTAAAACTACATTTATATAATTTACCTAAATGTGGTTCCAGAGCATTTGAATATAGTATCTTACAGGGAGGAACAGGGTGCAGGAAAACACTATTTTTAAGCGAAAAAGATGTTCCAGGACTAGAGGGCATGGGATGAAGTTGGAGGGAGGACGATTCAGAGGAAACATGAGAAAGAATTTCCTCACAGAACGGGTGGTGGACAAGTGGAACACCCTGCCAGAGGAAGTGGTGGGGGCTGAAACAATCACGGGATTTAAGAATGCATGGGATAGACATAAAGGAATTCTGGAGGTCAGGGGTAAGGGGCAAACTTCTAGGAAAACAAACTGAACTTACAAGCTCAAATGGGCAGACTGGGTGGGCCATAGGCCCTTATCTGCCGACACTGTCTATGTATCTATGTAGTAAGATCAACCTTCTATTTTCAAAAAACTGTCTTACCTGCTTCCTAAAATGGCCACCAAATGTGTTGTGTGATTATATCATTGGAGTCAAAGTCAGAGAGCTATATGGCTCTCTATAGTGCTAACTAGTTCTTTTTTCCCTTTATATAGAATTGTTTCACCCAAATGGTCAAAACCATGTGCATTATTTTGTATCATACACATGTTAGGCTATGGTTCTATTCATTTTGTTTATTTTAACATGCTGAAATTGTGTTTTAATCCAACCGACTTTCTTTGTGACAAACCACAGTGCAGTACAAATCTTGAATAACCTGGTGGTCTAGTGGTTATGGCGGATCCAAGATGCTACAGTGGGGGTGCTGGGGTGTTGCATATGCTTACTATGCACTTTTTAACATTTTTATTAAACCTTTATATTTTCTGCTGTTATTCTTTTCTAGTACATTTTTGACAGAACCTACAAATATAATCCATAGTTTGAATGTAAACATTTGTACAATCAATAAATCAGACTTCTTCAACAAAGTGAAATGCAGCAGCAGCAGCAAGCAAGTATGTTACTATGTGGGGGGGGGTTACAGTCGCCCCCTTCACCACCCCCTAGAGCCACCACTTTTTTGTGGCAAAGTTCTTGTGCAGTCCAATGTTAGAGTTTATACTTTCTCGAAATTCAAATATATGCTTGTTTTGTCTTCTTTTTCCATGGGAAATAGTAATAATAACAAGAAGAATCTGCATTTATACAGTGGTTCCATACACATCGTATCCCAAAGTGCTTTACAAGCAATACTAGATAGTAGTGAAGTGACTGAACATGTAGTGGCAGCCATTTCATGCAATACTATCCACACACAGCCTTGGACAATTGCATGAACTGGTTTTATGGGAAGGGGAATGTTGGCCAGGACAATGGGGTCAGGTGGTGCTCAAGGTGTTGGCAGCTCACATCTTATTTCTCACAGTAACCTGCTCATATTTCTCTCCATCTGTCTTCCCCCTTCCCTGAATATAGCAGTACTTTGCAAGACTGGCCTTCTCAGTCCCCCTCTGGTATTCATTCTTCACTATTCCTTTTCACGCCAAAAACTGGCCAGCTCATGACACTTCTGCATCATGAGTGCAAGTAGTACAGTCCCCATTTTATTTTTACATATCAAATGTAAACATAACTTAGGTGGCTTAGATCTTATATGGGTAGGAAAGTCTGTTTTTCCACTTGTGCAATGCAGCTATCAGTCTGGCTTACCAGAAGATCATGTTTATTATTAATATATAAAAATAACATGGGTCGGCCCATTTGCACTGAGAGTTGCGCTGGACACCACATCTCGCAGACACGCCCAGCGACCTGGGTTTGGGAACAAGCCCAGGCCACTGGGGTCGGCGAGGGGTGGTGGAAGAGATGAGCATCTAGTAGGACTGCTGTCTCTTCCCGGGGAGGGTGAGGGGAGAAAGCGATCGCTCCTGGGTGACCTCTTGGTGGAAATCAGGCGCCCGTGTGGCGGCATCAATGAACACAGGTGTGAAGTTGTGGCAGCGTTGCCTTTCGCTGCACTCTGAAGGGAAGGACAACCAAAAAAAAAACAGTGGAAAATACCCCTCTGGCCACCCGGTGAGATGACGGAGGCCCCAGTGGATTGCACACATCCCTACGTTGGCCCAGCACACTCAGATCTCTCCAGGGCCGACCCAGTGACAAAGGTAGGTCCTTCACACTTAGCTACAAGGAGCCAACAAGAGAGGGCGGACCCAGCCCCGGAGGTGATCCGAGGGTTGGACTTGCCGTTGTCGTCTGGGAGGAGAGCCGGAGGAATGCGGGGGTTCAGGCCGGGAGTAGAGGCACATCCGAGAGGGCACTCCTAAAGGATGCCTGGGAGGGTCAGCAGAGATAAAGAAAGCATAAAAAAAAAAAAATACATAAAATA
Source organism: Neoceratodus forsteri (assembly GCA_016271365.2). Taxonomy (NCBI): domain Eukaryota; kingdom Metazoa; phylum Chordata; order Ceratodontiformes; family Ceratodontidae; genus Neoceratodus; species Neoceratodus forsteri. The sequence goes on from CM057453.1 coordinate 33,885,706, forward strand.
ATACAGGAAACAGTACTAACCACATTCGTGTTGCAGAAGGGTAGTGAACTCACCAGTTTTTGATGTGGGGAGCAAATGAGAAGAATGAATGCCAGAGAGGGACTGAAGAGGCCATTCCAGCAGGGTATAGCTATATTCAGGTTAGTTGAAGACATGAAGGAGGACATTGAGCAGATCACTGTGAGATCTGAAAAGAACGGCTGCCAGCACCATGATCACTACCTGACTGTGGATGAGAGTATCCAGCGATGACAAATAAGAGTGGCAGAACTGCACCTAAACTGTTACTTGAATTCAGTGTAGGGAGATTACCCTTGGGTGGTTGGGGGTGTTGACATTTGTTGGGACAGTATTGAGGGAGTTGTGTATAGCTCATTCAAGATTTGGAAGGGTGGTAGCCAGCCAACTTGCATTGTGGAGTAGAGCACAGAAAAGTACTGGAGAAGAATTGCTGCTAACTATCCTGTGGGGTTCTGCAGATCACAGGTAAAGGAGTAGACTGACACGGGAAGTTGGTGGATTCGCCCAGGCATTAGTATGCCTCTCCTGCTAATTATATTGCTATCCTTTGTATGTGCAGCCCTTATGAGGGCATGAACAGCAGTTTTTCTGGTGGGTCATGATGCTTATTGCTTGGCCCTCCAGGAATAACTAGTTGTTGGTTAATGAGGCGGGAAGAAAACACAACAGGGGAACTGTACATACTACCTTCACTGTGCAGAAGGGTGGTGATCCACTCAATGTTTACTGTGGAAGCAGAAGTCAAACATTGAGAATGTGGACTGGAGAGTGATTTGGGAGGCATTTTTTAACAGTGCCAGCTGATGATGCATATCGGTATAGGTGTGCACAACTCTCTGAGGTACAAGATTACAATCCAGGGTGTGATAATTCTCTTCATGAGACCATAAGAACATATGCAGCACCAGGCAGTACTAAGGACAGGGTATGGATGGTGTGGTGTTCAACAGAAGGCAGGCTAGATGCATGGGGTTCACATGGAAAAAGAAAGCCTTATTTGTGGATTAACAAGACAGCAAGAGCTTTGGAACTGAACCAGACTGGCACTTTGCTGCGTGACCCTAAGCAAGTCACTAAACTTCCTTGTGCTTCCAGGCCACACCTATAGACAAGCTTTCAGCTTAGTGTCTCTCTCCTGGTTAACAAAAAATAAAATCCAGTGCATCACATAACCACTAGATCATCAGGCATTTGAAGTGTTGTACTGTAATGCAGTTTGCCAAGGAAAAAGTCAGCTGGATTGCACAACATTTTCCGCAAGTTAAACAAAAAGAACAAAGTCATAGCCTAATGTGTACTGATCAAAATAATCTATGAGTTAATACATGGTGTTGATCATTCTGGTACAACAATTCAAAACAAAGAGAGAAATAAGAACTAGGTAGCACTATAGACATATATGTGGGTCTCTATCTCTGATGATGTCATCATGACTCATCACTTAACACACTTGGCAGACATCTTTGGGAGAAACCAAGGCTATTTTTTGAAAGTGAAAGGCTGATGTTTACATTTTCCAAAAGCTATGAAACTGCATTTATGTTATTTACATAAATGCAGTTTTAGCATAAATGTAAACAGCAGTCTTTACTTGACCTCACTGTGAAGCCAGACTTTGGAGTTTGACATTTTAAAAAACTGCATGCTTAGGTACCCTTTAAATGCTTACCAGTGAAGCATTTAAACCTATCACCTAGGATCCTGGTTCCTCTGCTGGACAGATGCAGACCATCACACCAATACAGTCCTGTGTCCCTCCAGGTGGACCTCCAGTCCTCAGTGAAGCCAAAACTCTGAACTCTGCAGCAGCTTTTCAACCATTGATTGAATACCATGGTGCAGAGCACCCTAGCCTTACCCATGACATAGACAGACCACCCCTCTGAGAAGGTTACCATGCATGCCACTTGTCTAAGGTCCCTCCCCAACTCCACAAACTCCCCCTGCACAGCTGTGATCCCATTCCAAGCCAGGTCATTTGTCCCTAGGTTGATAATGGTGTCCAACTCCTTCCCCTGTGCAGCTGCTCTCGCGATCCTGAGGATTCACTCCCTGTCCCTCCAAGTCACGATGCCAGGCAGGCACCTTACCTCACTCTCCCCTTCCTCCCCCAGTTCTACCGCACTAACAATTGTGTCCCCCACCAGGAGTTGTTTCCTTCCCCTGTGAGATCCCATGCCACCCTCCTGTGGATCTCTTTTGTGGAGGTTCCCAGCATCCTTCTTGATCTCCACTGTGGTTGCCTCCATAGAGAAACCATGCTGTGCCGGAATGGTGTATGAATTGTGAAGAGGTACAACTGGAAGGGTGCACCTCTGTTCCACCCCCCTCACCCTCCGTGAGCCCACCATGGTCCACTCGCTCCTCTTTCTTGGCAACCTCTGAGGCAGCGGTGACAGCCCTGGTGGTCCCTGGGTAGGAGAGAAGGTCCCCTGAATCCTGGCCAACTCAGCCTGGAGATAAGCAACCTTCTCCCTCAGCCCAGATATGTGCCTGCAGATGGGAAAACACCACATCCTCCAGAATGTCTCCTGGAAGACTGCCGCTCCACAGCCACTGCACCACTCCCATCATATCTGTTTTGTGGCCCCTTAACTGTTGTTTTATATGCTTACTATTTCCTCTCTCTGTTTACTATTTTGTTTGTTTTTTTCTCCCTACTACCTCTGTGCCCTTACAGGTCCTACCCTTCCTGTTCTGGGACAGAAAGTTCCTGTATTCCTCAGTAGTCTCCTTCTTACTTGCTCAGAGACAGGCCTCCAGCAGCTAGGGGGTGAGGGAGAGCTATTCTTTTCCTTCTAGAATGGTGAGTCTTTTGTGTCTCTGTGATTACTCTCTTTCTGCTCCCAAACAAGAAGTTCCTGTTGTCAGTCAAATCCAGTGCCTACAAAAGTGGAACTGGCTAAGAGAGGAAGGGAGAGCTACATAATCCCAGTAGTAGAGTTCTAGCAGCTGCCTCCTTCCTCTTACTGCTGTCTGCCAAAAGCTAACTAGAGAAGTATCCTGCTGGTTCTCTGTTTTACAGCTGAAAGGGTCTGAATTTTAGTACAAGGGTGGGTCAGGCATCTTGCTTAATGTCCATATTGCTTTAGTGACTGTAGGGGATATGAACCTTGTAATCATCCTAGTCTGAAAAGTTAAAGAATTCCTTATCTAATGTCCAGAAAAATGAATACATAGTTCTCCTAGACAATGGTTCAGGTAGCACTCTGGGTGACTGACTGGCCCAAGCTACAGACTGTAACTATGTTAGCTAATAAAGAACTGGTACTATTGATCAGCTCATTAACAGCACTAGGTATCCTGTTCGCACAGAATCAGAACAGGCAGATTTTGCTCGAGGATCATCCTTTTTTGCAGCCGCTAGATTCAGCTTTATTATTAGGTGACATTTCTTAGAGGCAAATCAGAGTAGGTTTTTTTTTGGGGGGGGGGGTAATGCTGCTGTGTGCTGTAATGGGCTCATAATGTATTGGAGCTTTTCAGCAAATTTAGTTTACGTAAAATGGCACAAACCAGAGACATTTGCATGCTTTTTTAAAGTAACTAAAGTTAGTTAACAAAATGCATGCACATAGTATGTCAGCATGTAGTGGAAACTGTTTGGGAGCACGCCATTTGTGTTGTGCACAGTATTTAGAATGAATAGCTACGCTGAAAAATTAAAGAAACGGGGCCAGCAAAAAAAAACACATTGAGTGTGCTTATTTTTTTGGTGTGTGCAGGGGCAATTTTTGTATTAGTTAATTTAACACACGGGTGGTTTACTAGCTGTCCTGTCCCATGTGCAGGGGTCAACCTTAACACTCATTTACTAGCCCAGGTGCTAGTGCAGATTGCTGCAGGCTAGTGCAGAATCTCTGTTACTTGCCCGGCTGGGTTGCAATTCCTCCAGTGGAAAGCTGCAGTTCCATTCTCAACTCAGGTATCAAATAAATAAATAAATACATAAATATAACTTATTTAATTTAAAGCCAGGTCCTTTTCATGGGGGGAGGGGTTAACTATGTGCTGCCTTAGCATTAGTGAAATGAAACAAAGAAAGAAGGTCTTTATGTAGTGCATATACAAACTGTTTCATTTTATACTAATTACTGCTTTTACTTTTTGCTGCTAAAGATATTTTCTCCTTTTCCTTTCCTTGTTTATTTCAGTACTCATGGCAGGCAGATCTGTGACTGTGTCCAGGAGCAGCACAGTTCTAGGGTTGCCACCTGTCCAGCTGTAGACCGGATAATCCAGTTTTCAGGGTCCTTATCTGGTTATCCGGTTTTGATTAACCATAGTCCAGTTTTTGGGCCATTTTGAGTGCTCAGATAGTGTTAAAACTGATTGTATCAAATCATTCACTGTTGCATGCATGCCCAGGTTACAAAAAAGGTTCTGATGTCGCTAGTCACAGGCCTTTGTTTGTAAAACTAATCTGGCTAGGAGGTATAAAGTATGGCCATTAAGACCATTAGCAGTAAATTAACCTAATCTTTTCAACTCTGAATTTTAAGTATGTTTTTTATTGCCATGACAGAAAACAGTTTTACACCTTTATATGCTGAAATGGGTTCCTTTTTGTTTTTCCTACAGTCTCATATGTTTTAGATCCACTTTTTCATATTATTTTTCACATTTTTATTGTCTTTGTCACTGTGTTGATTATTTCTCCCCTAAGTCCTCAGCAGCTGATGCTCTAATTTTTCATACTACCAAACTGAACATTCCAAGATATTATCTACACCTTTACAGGCCACTGGAATACATAATATGGAACAGTGTGTCTGAAATTGTGGAATGGAATGTCTGTGTCAAAAGTACTGGACTTCAGGAGGGCTGACTTTGCCAAAATGGGTGAGTGCCTAAGGAATGCACTAGCAAATGGGCAGGAAGGAGGGGTGGAAGTACAATGGGGAATAATAAAAACTGCCATCACAGAGGTAACGAGCCTTTGTGTGAAGCAAATAAACAAAACAATGTAAGAAACCACTATGGTTCTCCAAGGAGGTGGCAGTGAAGGTTCAAGAGAAAAAGAAAGCATTCAAAAAGTACAAGGAATCACAAAAGGAGCAGGACAGAGAAATGTATCAGTTAAAGCAAAAGGAAGCTGGGAAGGCAGTCAGAACAGCAAAGGCCCGAACTGAGGAAAAGATAGCCAACTCAGTTAAGAAGGGGGATAAAACCTTTTTTATGTACATCAGGGAGCGAAGGAAGACTAAGGGAGGGATAGTGAGGCTTAATAAAGGGGAGGGGTGGGCAGAGGGTGACTGTGAAAAGGCAGAGATACTAAACAAATATTTTTGCTCAGTATTTACAAATGAAGAGGGGGAGGTACCTAAAACAAACAGCAGAAACACTCTGGATACAGAAGTTGACACCAGCCCATTTACAGAAGAAAGGTTTCTGAAAGAACTCTTAAAACTGAAGGTGGACAAAGCAATCGGGCCTGATGGGATTCATCCCAGAATTCTAAAAGAACTAAGGGTAGAACTAGTGACACCACTGACTACCCTCTTTAACAAATCATGGGAGGATGGGGTGATACCAGAGGACTGGAGGAGGGCCGATGTGATTCCCCTCCGTAAAGTGGGAGCAGGGCAGAAGCGGGAAACTACAGACCAGTTAGTTTAACCTCAGTGATAGGGAAAATGATGGAATCACTTCTGAAGGGAAGAACTGTCGAGTACCTAGAGACCAGAGCGGCACAGGACCCACGGCAGCATGGATTCACAGCAGGAAGGTCATGCCAGACAAATCTAATAGATTTCTTTGATTGGGTGACCAAAGTAGTAGATCAGGGAGGGGCTGTGGACATGGCCTACCTAGACTTTAGCAAGGCATTTGACTCAGTCCCACACAAAAGATGAATATACAAGTTAGCCAGCCTGGGAGTGGGTCCCAAGATGATAGCCTGGGTAAAGAATTGGCTGGAGAATAGGACACAGAGGGTAATAGTAAATGGAGTCCACTCTGAAGAAAGGGGGGTTACTAGTGGGGTGCGGCAGGGTTCAGTATTATGACCGGTCCCCTTCAATGTCTTTGTAAGCAACATTGCAGAAGGACTGGAAGGAAAAGTATGTCTCTTTGCAGATGACACAAAGATCTGCAACAGAGTTGATGCACAAGATGGGGTGGAAAGGATGAGAAGGACTTGGCAAGGTTAGAGGAATGGTCAAATGTATGGCAGCTTAGATTTAATGCTTAGAAGTGCAAAGTAATGCACCTGGGAAACAAAACCTGGAAAAGAGTACACAATGGGGGTGAGATACTAACAACAACAAAAATGGAAAGGGACCTGGAGGTAGTCATATCAGATGACTTAAAGGTGGGCAAGCAATGTGAGAGGGCAGTAAGGAGGGCTGGGGAGATACTGGGATGCATAGGGAGACGCATCACCAGCAGAAAACAGGAAGTTGTTATCCCTCTGTACAGACAGCTGGTGAGACCCCATCTGGAGTACTGTGTGCAGTTCTGGAGACCCAATCTCCGCAAGGACATAGACAAGATGGAAGTTGTCCAGAGGGGGGCAACTAAAATGGTGCAGGGTCTGCACCAGAAGACATATGAAGAGAGACTAAAGGAGCCTAATATGTATAGCCTCAAGGAAAGGAGGGAGAGGGGGGACATGATAGAAATGTTCAAGTACCTCAAGGGACTCAACAAAGTCCAAGAGGGTAGCATCTTTCAAAAAAAGAGGTGTGCAGGAACAAGGGGGCACAATTTGAAGATGGGGGCAGCTCAGAGGTAATGTAAGGAAGTATTTTTTCACAGAGAGGGTTGTGCATGCATGGAACGGCCTTCTGGAGGAGGTTGTAGAGTCAAAAACAGTGACCGAATTCAAGCATGCATGGGACAGCCATAAGGCAATTCTAGGGGGTGGGGGTAGAAAGAAGTAGGCTGCTGGTTAACTAGGATCTGCAGCTTATCCATTAGGTAGGGAAATGGGCAGACTGGGTGGGCCAAGTGGTCCTTATCTGCCGTCAAATTCTATGTTTCTATAGACATTTGAAAAGAAACAGCAGTAGCTGATGAGGTAAAGGAAACACAATGTAGTATTGAGGATACCACAAGTACTGATAGTTCAATTATCAAAAAGGTGGTCAAAACATTTTAAAATACATGGCTGTCATGGAAATGAAAACTGGAGATTGTTTAACAGAGAGAGCAACAGGTTGTGAATGGACTTTGTACATCCAGCAGATCTGGGTTTAAATTCCCACAGCCTCCGCTTGCATACTGTGTGACCCTAAGCAAGCAGTTAGCCTCCCTGTGTTCCTGGGCCACTCCTGAAGTTTAGTCTTGTGCTCAATGGGGGTTATCTGGTTGCCACAGAATAAAAATAAATAACAGTATGCGTTGATGCTGTTGACGTTATCCTTACTTCTTTTGGTGAATATGTTTTAATAGAACTGGGACACTCATGCATTTCTGGGATCTGTGGCCAGGGTGGAAAAAGGGAAGAAAAAGACACACACACACTTTTCACAACACAACTTTATTAACTATAAATCTGAAAATGTGGAAATATATTAAAGTCAGTAACCCAGCTGGCAGTACGAGAAAAAAATAATGGGAACAAAGTTAATTTCAGTCATCAGTGACAGAAACACTGACTCTTCAGTCACAGAAGCTGAGATAGTGTACGTGAGGTTTGCAGTTAAAGGCACAGTGCAAAATCAGTTGGTAGATGTCCAGACTATTGGCAGGACATATACAATTTTATCTGCCTTTCGTTTGACAAATCATTGTTAAATTTACTGACTGCGGGCTAGTGCAAACCTCTGCGGGCTAGTGCAGTCTCTGGTTTACTAACCCGGCTGGCTAGTGCAAAAAAAAAAAAGTTAAGGTTGATCCCTGCCCATGTGGGTATAAAGTTTAATCTTCTGCAGCACTCTGAGTGAGTTAAAGTTAGCTGCTTTTCAGTTCCAGTCTGTATGCCCAAAGTCATTTAATCTGGTTAAAAAAAGGTAGCTGTTTCAAATTTTCAAATGTCAACTCCTAGGCTGGTGCAAATAGCTCCTGGGTGGCTGAAAAATTCCAATACTCAGGAGCTACTTATGACACTTGGCTGCCAAATCCTTATCTCTGCCCCTGATACACTGTCTTCACTCTCATGATTCTGTATGCATGTTCCCCTCCAGCACCCACCCCCTTTCTTGTTACTGTTCTTGTATTATTTTGACATTGCATAGTTCAGATTGATAGACCTTTTTTTTGCTGTCACTTTATATGTCTGTTGCTGTGGCCCTATCTCTGGAGAGAGCCCCCAGTCCCGTCCCCCGATGTCCACCAGCCAACGCTGACCACTACCCCCAGGGCTTCCCCCGTCTGGCGGGGCACACCAAACCCCACCGAAGACCGGATCCAGTGTGGCCAGTGCCATGGCTATTTGGTGGCAGGACCTGCAAGACACCCTCCATCATCTTCCGGAGCAATGTTTTTCCTTCCTCCAGTGTACTCCCCTCAGAGGCAGAGCATGCAATGACACCGGTGGCAGCAGCATGCACACTACTGTGTATGTTCTGCCAGGCATCTGCCTCATCTCTGCCCCGCATTGGCAGCATCGGTGTGCCACACCCAGCCTCTGCTAGGGGCCAGGTAGGTGTTCGCCGACCACTGAAATCCCCCCCCCCAGAGAAGGAGAGCAGTCCCTGGGATATTTAATCCTTCTCCTCCCCTGCTGATCCCCGGTGGCCCATGCTCGTTCTCGTACACAGGTAACCGGTGTGGCGTGAGGTGTGGCATCCAGCGCCTCAACCTTCCATGCCACCAGGCCAGCAGATTGATAGGCTTTAACTGATAATGACTTCTCAAGTCTGAAAATGATGATTGATAAGCAATAATACAACTCTTGTCATAGAAACATAGAAGTTAGCGGCAGAAGAAGATCACTAGGTCCATCTAGTCTACCTATTAGTTTTAGACCTATTTTGACATTCTAGTTGCCCTTTGTAGTCAGGGATCCCCTGTGTCTATCCCATGCATTCCTGAATCCCCACACAGTTTTGACCCCCACAACCTATTGGGGCAGGCTGTTCCAGGCATCCACCACTGTTTCTGTGAAGAAAAACTTCCTGGTATTGGTAAAGAACCTCCTTCCTTGCAGGTCATGTCCCTTGGTTCTGGGCGCCCTTCTTGAAGTGAAAAAGTTCCTGTGCAGTACCTTGTTAATGCCTTTTATGTGCTTGAATGTTTCAATCATGTCCCCTTTCTCTCTTCCCTGCTCCAGGGAGTACATATTCAGTTCCCCAAGTCTTTCCTCATAGGATGTGTACTGCAGACCCTGAATCACTTTTGTCGCCTTTCTCTGTCTTGTTTCTGTCACAACCCCACTCAGCAGGTCAGACCCTCTGCTCCCACAGTGCCAACCTCTGAGTGAAGTATTGTGAACAGGAACAGAAACAGGGTAACCCTCCTGTCTGTTTTGTGGGTTCGAATCAATATTTGGTCTCAAGTCTTGGGAGGGATTCAAACTGTGAACCTCTTGCTAGCGTACCCAAATGTACAGGCACAGATAATTCTGCTCTTCTGGGAAATGCCAGACATCTTTTGCTTATGGGTACCTAACCAGGTATACAAAATGAACCCTTAAAACACTCTATGAAAGACCTCAGATAAACTCTTACCTCTTTCCCAGTCTGGTATTACCAGTGAGCTATGCACAGCGTCAACTTAAACCATATATGCTTCACTTGTCAAAGAAAGAATTTCAAAGGCACACCAAGTAGTCTCTTAAAATAGAGATTTACTTTAAAATGGATAAAAATATGTAAAATGTAAATATAGAACAATATATCACAAAACCATACAATTATTTAAGAGAACCAGGTTTAAAAGTGCAAATTCCTACCAACCATACACTTAGACTGGTCTATCTAATGTATATCTTCTAATAGTGCTGATAGATGTTTCTTCTTCAGAGTCCAAACATGCATATCTCTAAAGGTCAGTCACAGCATAATTAAAACAACTGTCTTGAACCGGCCTTCTCCATGATGTCACCCAGCTCCTCCTCTGTTTATTAAAAATTATACAACCAGGATGTCTATCATTCAGAAGGTAAATTAATTAAGGTGACATCAGCAAAAACTTGTTTCCCCATGACCCCTTTTGATCTAGAGTGTCTTCATGTCCTTCACAGACATCAAAGGAGCATTTATGACTTAGCACTAAGTGACATAACCTGTATTCTTCCTCTAAACAGCATAAAAGTTAATGATTTCCATCCTAGCAGCTGGCAACTACAATTAAGCCAGCCAGGAGATCCTTAATTTGTGCCTCTTCTAGCCTATATTTATCTCCTGACTTTTAGGTTAACAGCTTGTAATTGAAACCTGGGGGGAGGGGTGTCATCCCAGGAACACAGCATGTCTCAAGAGACATTCAATAACACATTTTTTTATTTTACAAAAAGCAGAGAGTAATCAGAACCAGCTGTCCCATTCGCTCTCAGAGCAGGTCTGCTTTTGGCATAGCAGTCCGAGAGTTCAGCAGCCATTTGCACTGTTTTGGGATCTCAGTCCTTCAGCCAGGTTTTCAGCTATGCTGGGCATGCCCAGAAAAACTGTTCTAATAGACTCACATTTTCAATTCTGTCAACAGAGTTTGCTTCAGTTCTTTCCTACCAATGTTTTAAAAACTGATGTTTCGTGGCTAGCTCCTCATAGCTCATGTCAGGGCGTCTCCTGAGCTTACGGAATTTAGCTCTGTATGATTCAGCAGTTAATTCAATTTTTTTTTAACAGTGTAGCTTTAAGTTTGCTGTAATCATCACTGTCCTCATTGTCCATTTGACTCAGTGCATCCCGAGCTTCCCCAGTAAGTAGTGGGGATAACTGGAAGCTCCAGGACTCCCTAGGAATTTTAGCCTGAATTCAAACTTTTTCAAAAGAATTGAAAAAGGCATCCATAGCCTCCTCATCCTCTTCAAATTCGGCTATCAATTTGGAATTCAGTTTGTAACCCAGTCATGTAGTGCCACTTAAACCCAAGCCACTTACCTGCTCTGGTGCGGGTGGTTGGAGTCGTAGCTTCTCCAGTTCAAGTCACCTCTGGCACTCACGCTCCTCACAGTCTGCCTTCCGCTGTTCACGGTCTGCCTCTTCTCCTCTGCAGCTCGCTGTTCTCGCTCTGCCTCTCAGTGTTCTTGCTTTGCCTCTCGGCGGTCTTGCTCAGCCTTCTCCTCTGCAGCTCACTGTTCTTCTCTTCTGCCTGGAAGTCCAGCTCCATTCTGCGCAACTCAATCTGCAGCCTGAGTACTTCTGGCTCCAGAATGCTGGTGACCTTCCCCTGCTGCTGTGGCCCTTCGCTGGCCCTGGCCCCGCTGCCCTCATCTGATTTGGACACTGCACTGGCTGCTAGCCCCTCCACATTCAAGGTTCGGTCCTTTACAGTCACTGTGGGTGACTCGATGCTCTGGGTATCTGTTACCATCAGGTTCTGCTTGGTGGCTTTCACCTCGTACTGGACTCCTCTGTCCCTGCTTAAAGTAGTCTACAGTATGCCCGCTGTAGTTGGAAGCCATCTTCTTCCCAAACTACGGCTACTCTGACTTGCACTTTAGAAAAAAAAATAAAACAGGTAGGAACTTGACTGTAAGCCAAGTGATATAGTTCTGTCTCCTTTTAAAAATAAATCACTGCCTTTTTCATTTTTTTGCAAGTGAGCTGACAGTATTAAGCCGACACACTGAACAATAAAGCTTGTAATACCAAACTTATGCACACCGCTGCCAACCAATCTGTCACAACCTCACTCAGCAGGTCAGGCCCTCTGCTGTCACAGTGCCAACCTCCGAGCGCAGTATTGTGAACAGGAACAGAAACAAGGTAACCCTCCTGTCTGTTTTATGGGTTCAAATCAACCTTTGGTCTCAAGTTCTGTAGGGATTCAAACTGTGAACCTCTTGCTAGCGTACCCAAATGTACAGGCTCAGATAAATCTGCTCTTCAGGGAAATGCCAGATATCTTTTGCCTATGGACACCTAACCAGGTGTACAAAATGAACCCTTAAAACACTCTATGAAAGACCTCAGATAAACTCTTACCTCTTTCCCAGTCTGATATTACCAGTGAGCTATTCACAGTGTCAACTTTAACCATATATGCTTCACTTGTTAAAGAAAGAATTTCAAAGGCACACCAAGTAGTCTCTTAAAATAGAGGTTTACTTTTAAATAGATAAAAATATGTAAAATGTAAATACAGAATAATATATCACAAAACCAGACAATCACTTAAAAGAACAAGGTTTAAAAGTGCAAATTCCTACCAACCATACACTTAGACTGGTCTATCTAATATATATCTTCTAATAGTGCTGACAGAGGTTTCTTCTTCAGAGTACAAACATGTATCTCTCTAAAGGTTAGTCACAGCATAATTAAAACAACTGTCTTGAACCTGCCTTCTCCATGATGCCACCCAGCTCCTCCTCCTCTGTTTATTAAAAATTATACAACCAGTATGTCCATCATTCAGAAGGTAAATTAATTAAGGTGACATCAGCAAAAACTTGTTTCCCCATGATCCCTTTTGATCTAGAGTGTCCTCCTGTCCTTCATAGACATCAAAAGAGCATTTATGACTTAGCACCTAAGGCCCCGTCCACACTACACCACTTGCGCCCGGTAACAGATGCAATCCGTTATGCCTGCGGAGCGGTGCAGTGCGTCCACACCTCGGTGGTGTCCGCCGGTCCACACATTGGGATCCGAGCGACTGGTACAGGGGCGCCCGATCCCACAATGCAGCTCACACTGCACTTTGTGCCCTGCAGGAACCCGATACCGGCAGTCCACACCGATGCTTGACGGTCCCAGAAGCGGGACGGTTTCATAACATTGTAGAAACCACCTCATAGGTGGTTTCCACAACGGTTATGAAAACGCCTCCTGTAACGTTACCATTGTAAGCACACGCCATTACCGATGCGGTTTACACCCTCTGTAACATTACAGAAGGGTTTTCGGGCTGTAGTGTGGACAGGGCCTTAGTGACATAACCTGTATTCTTCCTCTAAACATCATAAAAGTTTATGATTTCCAACCTAGCAGCTACAATTAAGCCAGATAAACAGGAGATCCTTAATTTGTGTCTCTTCTAGCCTGTAATTATCTCCTGGCTTTTAGGTTAACAGCTTGTAGTTGAAACCTGGGGGGAGAGGGGTGTCATCCCAGGAACACAGCATGTCTCAAGAAAGACATTCAATGACACATTTTTTATTTTACAAAAAGCATAGAGTAATCAGAACCAGTGGTCCAAGTGTCACAGTTTCCACCCAGTCAATATCCTTCCTGAGGTGAGGCCTCCAGAACTGGACTCTGTACTCCAGGTGAGGCCTGACCAGTGATCTATATAATGGTGGTACAACCTATCTCCTCCTGCTCATGATTCCCCTCCCAATGCTGCCCAGCATTCTGTTGGCCTTCAATGTTGCCTTCTCACACTGCTTACTAACCTTCAAGTCATCTGAGATTATGATTCCCAGATCTCGTTCCTGGTTTGAGGCTGCCAGTCTTTTGCCTCCTAGGTAATACTCCTTTCTTGGATTTTTCTTTCCTATGTGCATGACCTTGCACTTTTTAAATCTCATCTGCCACAATCCAGACCATTCTTCTAGTTTCTTGAGGTCAGCTACTATCTTGCTCACTCCTTCTGAGGTGTCTGCCTTGTTACATATCTTAGTGTGGTCTGCGAACAGGCACAATTTCCCTTCCAGTCCATCAGCGATGTCTGCTATAAAAAGATTGAAGAGCAGAGGCTCCAGCGCTGAGCCCTGGAGCACCCGTCAGAAGATGACAGATGTACATTTAGCTTGTCAGCTATATTTTTCATTTCTTTTATTTTTGGGTATCTCACCAATGTCTTTCAGCAGCATTATGTTTTTTTTTTTAATGAAAGTAATAGACTTGATTTTATGTTTTTTTTCTTTTCTTCACTATCGTTGATTTCACTATGGCGATCAGAAACAGATTCAGTTTCCACCCCTTAATCCATATTCATGAGGTGCCTACTTAAAGGCCTTGGGGTAGCGGGCACACGTGCCCTCAGGAAGTCGAGCACTTTCCCAATGAAATGTCAGCTGTGTGCGTGCACATGGCGTGTGCCCCCCTTTATGGTGGTGGTAGCACATTCTACTGTCCTATAACAATGTGGCATTTTGGATCTAACTGAATGTTGCTGTGATGGATGTTCTGGAGAATAAATACAAGCTCTGCACCTACAGGTGGTAAGCCTGTTGTCTGCTTATTCCATAAGGTGATTTAACAGAGCTGTCTGGTGCCATGCTGCCCTTCAGGTTTACTGGCTAACTTTTAAAATTACCCTGGTACCAGCATGTCCCCCTGGAACCGAGTACACAGTGGGTCTGAGCTGTAACTCTTGCTATTTTGCAAAAGCCATAACATGTTTATGTTGGCTGATAAACACCCATCATTATAAATGTGGAAAGCACATTGCCAAGTAATGATGACAATGGAAAACATAACCATCTGCGACAGGTTACAAAATCGCAACTACACCACAGTCTGGATGCCATTTTTTGGGTACCTTAGACAGGAAGAAGAAACTCCAGTCATGGCCCAACTGAGGGTAAAATCCAAAGAAAGAGTAACTGTGACAGAAAAAAGTGCAGCAAGAAAAAAGACACACAGACATTTAGAACACTCAAAGTAAGCATATTGGTGGGGCAGTTTGCAGAAAGAGTAGTACACAGGACCTGTAAGGATTGCTGGGAGAGAAGAAAAGTATTTAAAAGGTGATGTCTGTTCAGATGAAGCCCCGACATCCTGACAAAAATCTGAATATCCATGATGCCTTGCACTGGGACTGATGCTTTAGTTGTACAGTATGGCCCAGATATTCAAAAGGGTTGCGCCATGCTCAATAGGGTTGCACCCGTGCAAGTCCAAACTTGCTCCAATCTGCGATATTCAGCAGGAAGCAGTTGCACCACAGAAAACTAGCTGAGCAACAGCGCAATGCAAATGAAAGCATGCTGAACTGGAGGGGGAGGAACCATGCATAAACTGCACAGCCCGATATTCAGCGGGCTGTGCAGGATGTCTGGCGCAACCCCCAACCCTCGCCTGCACAACTTTGAGCCCCAAAAGAAGCTTAAGTCGAGGGCCACCCACAGGTGAGCTACTGCATTGCAGGGACAACACAGCAGCTGCCACCTGAGCTGGCCCCAACCCACTCCCTGTGCCCCCTGCAGTCCGATCGCCGCAGACGACTGTAAATCCCCACCACCACCCCCACTGGCCAGATCGTGGGCATAGTTTAATCCCCACCAGCCCGATCGCGGCAGCAATGTGGCTCCCCGAACATATCCCTGGTGGTCCAGTGGACCGTAAATCCGATCACGGGCAGTAGTTGTTTAATAAACCCCCTCCTGAATTCATCCCTGGTGGTCCAGTGGACGAAAAGCCTGATCGCGGGCAGTAGTTGTTTAATAACCCCCTCCTCCAGAAGTCATCCCTGGTGGTCCAGTGGCACATCCCAATCGTGGGATATAAAGTTGAACAACCCCGAACATAGCCCTGGTGGCTGGTGTCCCCCACCCACACCACCCACAAAGCCCCACCCCTGCTCCCCGGCGGCCGGCGAATGGCAGCATCCCACCCGCCTGCCGCCCCAATCGACTGACTGCCCCGTAGGGCTGCACGCCTATTGGTGCAGAGCAAGAGCCAATGGGCGTGCAGCCCATACCGTACAAGACAGTCCAGTTTTGTGAATGAATGAATGTATGTGGAAGAGTGTTGAAGGCCTTGCGGAAATCCAGGTAGGCCACATCCACTGCTTCCCCCAATTCACTTCTCTGGTCACCCAGTCAAAGAAATCTATCAGATTTGTTTGACATGACCTTCCCACTGTGAATCCATGCTGCCTCAGATCCTCTGCTCCACTGGATTCAAGATGTTCCACAATCCTTTCTTTTAGCAGTGATTCCATTATTTTCACCACCACTGAGGTCAGGCTGACTGATCTATAATTTCCAGCCTCCTCCCTGGTCCCACTTTTGTGTAGAAGAACTACATCTGCTCTCCTCCAGTCCTCTGAAACCACTCCCGTCTCCAGCAATTCATTGAACAGGGCTGCCAGTGGTGTTACCAGCACCTCACTCAGCTCCTTTAACAATCTAGGATGTATCCTGTCTAGTCTCATTGCCTTTTCCACTTTCAGTTTAGTGGGTTTCTTTAGAATTTTCTCCTCTGTAAATGGATTGGTGTTCACCTCGTTCCCTATATTGCTCCTGCCACTTAATTTTGGTCCATTGCTTTCCCTCTCTTCTGCGAATACATAACAAAAATATTTCTTCAGGACTGTTGCCTTTTCCAAGTCCCGTTCCACACTTTCCCCTTCTTCCCCCTTAAGTCTTACAATCCCATCCCTTGTCTTTTTCCTTTCACTAACGTACCTATAAAAAGTCTTGTCCCCTTTCTTTACTGCCTGGGCTATTTTTTCTTCCATTTGCGCCTTTGCGCTCCTGACTCCCTACCTACCCTACCTCCCTCTGCTTATCAAGATACACTATCCTGTCCTCCTCCTTCTGTGTTTTCTTGTACTTCCTGAAAGCCAATTTTTTTTCTTTTACCTTCCCGCCCACTTCCTTTGAGAACCATAGTGGTTTTCTCTTGTCTTTGTTTATTTGCCTAACACAAAGATTTGTGGCCTCCACCATGGTCCTTTTAAGTGGGCCCACTTTTCCTCAACCCCCCCCCCCGTCCTCCCTCCCTGCTAGGACTTTCCTGAGACATGCCTCCAATTTGCAAAGTCTCCCCTCCTGAAGTCTAGGACCCTTACTTTATCTTTAGAACAATGACTAGCTGTCTAAACATTCTGAGCATTCTTACCAAACCAACATAGAAAGATTAACAGTAGTGATGGTTACAGCCATATGGCTGCATCACCATCACATTCCACTTTCATATCACTTTATAATATGGGCACTAAAAAGCTCAGTACTTAATTGGTCAAATAGCATCACCTGACCATTGGTAAAATCTCCTATTTAATCCACAGTTAGACAACCAGACTCCTTGACATCTTTGTTTAGAAGTCACATAGCAAAAACAATATCACAGCACATTTCTGAGCCATGTAACAGATCATAAAACTTTTAGTGTTTTCATGTTTACAGCATGTTTTGCTGTAACAGTTTATAAACTAATAGTGTTTTCATGTTCACAGCAAATGTTTTTCTGTAACAGTTAATGAACTTTGACAGTGTTTTCATGTTCACAGCATGTTTTGCTGTAACAGTTAATGAACTTTGACAGTGTTTTCATGTTCACAGCATGTTTTGCTGTAACAGATGGCTGAAAAAAGGGTGATTGCACCAAACACTAGGGAGCAGCAAGCAGCTAGTCCTTCCCGGCTGCTAGGAAGTGGGCCAGGGTCAGTGGGGAGCAGCACACAGAGGAGCTGGAAGGTGTGGAGAGCAGCAGGTCCTTCCTGGCTATTAGGAAGTGGGTCAGGATCAGAGGGAGCAGTGACCAGAGGATCTGGGACAGGAAGGCGGGCCAGTCAGGCAACGTCATGGGATTTCTGAAAATCTGGGGGCCAAGACCGACCATATCAAGGGCATTAGAGGAGCTGCAGTCACTTGGATTCAAGTTTGGTGCCAATCAGGAGTGGGAGCCAGTGCCAATCAGAAGAGGGAGGCCAGTGCACCAATTTGGGCCAGGGACGAGAGGTCGGAAAAGTCACTCAGGCTTTCAAAGGGTGTCCCAGGGAGCAGGGTTTCAGAGACAGCTGAAAAAAGGGTTATTCCCCCAGAAACTAGGGAGCAGTGAGCAGCGGGTCCTTCCCGGTCGCTAAGAAGTGGGCCAGGGTCAGCAGGGAGTGGCGCACAGAGGAGCTGGAAGGCGTAGAAAGCAGCTGGTCCTCCCCAGACCCTAGGAAGCGGACCAGGGTCAGAGGGAGCGGTGACCAGAGAATCCAGGATAGGAAGGCAGGCCAGCCAGGCAACATTGCGGCACTTCTGAAAATCCGGGGGCCAAGACTGGCCGTACCAAGGGCATTAGAGGAGCTGCAGTCACATGGATTTTTGTTCCACACCACCCACCCCAGCCTCAACCTCTATTATATGGGCACAGGAGGTGTAGCCAACTAGGGCGCAGGGGTCTGAACTCAGGGAGAAGAAGGTGTCCTGGACTCACGGTGGGGTGCTGGCACAGCCTGTGAGGCAGAGGGGGTACTCGGTTTTGTATTGCCCATGTTAAATGTGTTTTTTTTTTTCCCAATGTACTTTTGAGGAATATTCTTGTTCTGTACAGCTTGAATTGAGGGGGGGCTTTTCTGCTTGGTACTGCCTGTGTTTAGGGAAGTCCTTAATATCCTTGGAAAAGGTATTCTTGTTAGTGGGTGTGAGTAGGGGGACCAAAGGAATTCTGGCACCACTTGGTCATTTACAAAGATTAGGGATGGGGCAACCGACTGGGTGTGAACAGCAGTATGTGTGAGGGGGGAGACCAGTAGGGGACAAGGTGAACAGATCATGAGGGCCGGTATCTTCAGAAGGGTTGTGGGGAGTGTAGGGTGTGGGTCGGCCATGGTATTGGCCCTGGCATGGAGGATGGGGGGGCTGCATAGTGTGCCAAGGACTGGCACAACTCAAGGAGGAGGTCATGTGTTTAAGGTGGGCATTGGGGATGGTGAGGTGGGGTGGTGAAATGGATCATGACCCTACTGTGCAGGGAGGCTGGGGGAGAGCAAGCAGGGATCAAAAGGGGTGGGGTAAGTGAGCTCAGGGGTAAGGCCAAAACGGGGAAGAAGCTGTCTGGAGGAAAAAGGTATGGGCACAGGGGACTGCGCCACCAACAGGGAGAGAGGTGGGTTGGGCCCCAAGGCATGAGGGGGGCACCAGAGGAGATAGGGGTGAAAGAAGGACTAGGGGATCTGGAGGGTGGTTGGGGAACCAGGGCAGAGGTATAGAAAAGGGGGGAATGATGGGGGAAGAACGGCCGGTGAGGACAGGACACTGGAAGTGGAGCATGGCAACAGGTTTGCACCCCTGATGCAGTCAAATGAGGAGGAGGGAGGTGTCTTCTGAGATGAAGGAGGCTCCAGAGGGGGCACATAAACTGGAGGGGGCAGGAGCCTCAGCAGAAAACAGTGGCGGAGATACTCCAGTGCAAAGGGACTCAGTGAGGGTGGGGGGAAATAGGGGATTCGAGAGCTCTAGAAGATGCGGGGGAAGGGTTGGAAGCCAGAACTCTGGGGGTGAGGGAGGAGTTCAGGGGTGGAAAAGCAGGGGAGGCTCAACAGGGCAGGCCAGAGAAGGACAGGGGAATCATGAGGGGATGGAGGAAGAGGAATTACGGGGAGGGGAGAAAATGCAGGCTACGGGCCCCCTTGACATGAGGGGTAGCACAGAGTTGGGCCTGGGAGCCATGGGGGAGGGGTAGTGGCTAGGAGGCCAGATCAGTGAGAAGAAAGAGCTGGAGAAGGGGAAGTAGGATGGACACTGGCATGCAGGGAGGGGAGATGGAAAAGCTGATGAGAGGGTCGGGAGGAGCAGCTGGGGAGGGACGTGAGGAAAAGGAAGTGGTAAGAGTGCTCCTCTTGGGGGATTCCATGGTTTGGGGGAACAGATGGGGAGGGTGGGAGTGGAAGGGGAAGTCCAGTGGTGCTATGAGCAAGAGTGTATCAGGTATGATGGTGCACAAGACCAAGCATCTGGTCTATGGTCTGGCACTAAAGTGTAGGGGGACCCCTGACATATTAGTTCACCTGGGTACTAATGTTATAGAGGGGAACAGTGTGATGGAGATTCAGGCTAGGTTCCGTGAGCTGGGCAGGGTCTCTCAGGACGTGGGCTGCTCAGTTTCCTTCTTGGAGATACTACCGGTGCCTAGGGCCAGTGTAGAAAATAAATAAAAAATAAGGGAAGCAAATGTATGGCTTGGGGAATGATGCGAGGCCATGGGGTATGGATGGGTGGGGGACTGGGGTGCAACCTGGGAGGACAAGGAACTATATGCAAGAGACAGACTCCACCTTAGCTCAGAGGCGAAAGAGGTCCTGCAGCTTTGACTGGCAGAATTCATTCACTCCCGGTAGGGTTTAAACTTGTGAGGGAGGGAGGAAGGAGGGAGAGGGCTCCCTGGCAGGCCAGGTTGGCCCTGGTCTTCTCCCACAAGCAGGGAGGAGGCACAGGGAAGGAGCACCTGATAGTGCATGAGGGGGTTCTTGTAGGCAGGACATGACAAGAACACAGGGCAGGGGAAGGGGGTTCCAGCAGGCAAGTTGGAGGGTGGTCCTGAGTAACTCTAAGAGCATGGGAAAAAAGATGCCAGAGCTTCAGGCACTGTTGGGGGGGGTGGATGTGGTGGCTGTCACAGAGACTTGAGCCACTTCCAGACATGATTGGGATCTAAACCAACTAGGATACACCATGTGCAGAAGGGATAGGGTGGAAGGAAGGAGAGGGAGGGTAACATTTATCATTAGGGATGACATAGGTATAAGCAAGGTTGAGGAAGTGAGGGACCAGGTGGAGGCTTTATTTGTCACCTTGCAGGCTCCAGGTGGTAAGGGGGTAAAGATGGGAGTAGTATATAGACCATCCAGGCAGGGGGATGGACAGGAGGAAGGCCTAGTGGCTACCCTTAGGGCCCACTGTGGTGGGGGGAGGGCAAAACTGTGGTGCTGGGAGACCTGAACATGCCAGGAGCAGGCTGGGGAACTATGGCATCCTCATCAGGCAGGGAGCAGCACCTGCTGGATATCTTCTAGGATGCATTTCTTGCCCAGCTGGTGACAGATCCAACAAGGGAGAGGCGCATCCTGGATGTGGTCCTGTCTGACGGTGAGCTTATCAGGGACCTAGTTGTGGTGGACCCAGTGGTGGGATGTGATCATGCCACAGTTTGGTTCTCTCTTGACCTAGGGGGCAGAGTAGAACACACAAAAACATCAGTGGTTGATTCTAGGGGGCCAGACTTTGTGGGGGGGGTGGAGCGGATCCTGAGGGGCTACCTAGATGGGATTAGGCCAAGCATGGACATGAAGACCCAGTGTGGGATTATTAAAAAGGAGCTCCTGGATGCTACCAAGGCCTGCTCAAGGGAGAGATGCAAGTCACACAAAAGTGAAGGTACTGGACTTCAGGTGGGCTGATTTTGTCAAACTGGGAGAGTGCCTCAGAAAAGCACTAGCAAACAGGCAAGAAGGCAGGGTGGAGCAACAATGGGGAAACATCAGCCAGCCCAGTGGTGCTGAGGATTGAGGTGCTGGACGCCACACCTTGCACCACGCCGGTGACCCGGGTTCGGGAACAGACTTGGGCCACCAGGGACTGGCAGGGGAGAGGCTGGATTGAGCATCCCAGGAATGCTCTCCTTCCTCTGGGGTGGGATACGTCACACTTGGGCAACCCCTGGTGAAAACCAGGAGAAGCACAAGGTGTGGCGTAATCAAGGGGCGGTGTTCGGCAAGACGCTTGCGTAGCACAGCGCATCATTGCACTGCCGGCTCTGGGGGGACCAATTAAGGTGGAAAACCAGGCTGGGCGTGACAGAGCAGCTTGATAGCCATGCATCCACCGACCTGTAGGCCTGTCGTGGAATCACGTCAGAGGGTCCAGTGTCGGCCGTGCTGGGACCCTCATGTACGAGTGAGCCTGCTGTCCTCCAGGTTGATGGGAGCCGGCGGCTGGATGCCCCCGCCGGGAGCACTGCAGAGGCAAGAAAAAACAGAAAGAAGATTAAAAAACAAAACAATGGGGAAACATCAAAACCGCCATCACAGAGGCAACAAGCCTTTGTGTGAAGCAAATAAACAAGTCAAAATGAAAGAAAAGACCACTGTGGTTCTCAAAAGAAGTGGCGGGGAAAGTAAGGGAGAAAAGGATAGCATTCAGGAAGTATGAGGAGAAACAGAAGGAGCAGGACAGAGAACTGCACCAGTTAAAGCAGAAGGAAGCGGCTAAGGCAGTCAGAATAGCAAAGGCCCACACCGAGGAAAAGATAGCCAACTTGGTTAAGAAGGGGGATAAAACCTTTTACAGGTACATTAGGGAGCAAAGAAAGACTAAGGCAGGGATACTGAGGCTGAACAAAGAGGAAGGTGGTTGGGCAGAGAGCGACAGTGAAAAAGCAGGGATACTGAATGAATACTTCTGCCCAGTATTCACAATGGAAAAGCAGGGTGAAATACCTAATCCAGTCAATAGAAGCACTCTGGATAGGGGGTTGATATTAGTCCTTTCACGGAAGAAAGGGTTCTGAAAGAACTCTTAAAACTGAAGGTGGATAAAGCAATGGGGCCTGATGGGATTCACCCAAGAATTCTAAAAGAACTAAGGGAAGAACTAGTAACACTACTGACTACCCTTTTTAATAAATCATGGGAGGATGGTGTGGTACCTGAGGACTGGAGGAGGGCAGATGTGATTCTCCTTCACAAAAGTGGGAGCAAGACAGAGGCAGGAAACTACAGACCTTTCAGTTTGACCTCAGTGGTAGGGAAAATGATGGAATCACTTCTGAAGAAAAGAACTGTTGAGTACCTAGAGGCCAGTGGGGCACAGGACCCAAGGCAGCATGGATTCACAGTGGGAAGGTCATGACAGACAAATCTAATTGATTTCTTTGACTGGGTGACCAAAGCAGTACACCAGGGAGGGTCTGTGGACATGACCTACCTAGACTTTAGCAACGCATTTGACACAGTCCTGCACAAAAGATTAATAAACAAATTAGCCAGCCTGGGAGTGGGTCCCAGGGTGGCAGCCTGGGTAAAACACTGGTTGGACAACAGGACACAGCGGGTAATAGTAAATGGAGTCCACAGTAAAGAAAGGAGGTTTACTAGTGGGGTACCGCAGGGTTCAGTACTGGGACCAGTCCTTTTTAATATCTTTATAAGTGACATAGCAGAGGGACTGGAAGGGAAAGTATGTCTCTTTGCAGATGACACAACGATCTGCAACAGGGTTGATACACAAAGTGGGGTGGAAAGGATGAAAAGGGACTTGGCAAGGTTGGAGGAAGGGTCAAATGTATGGCAGCTTAGATTCAATGCAAAGAAGTGCAAAGCAATGCACCTGGGAAACAAAAACCCAGGGAAAGAGCGCACAATGGGGGGTGAGATACTGACAACAACAAAAATGGAAAGGGACCCGGGAGTAGTCATATCAGATGACCTAAAGGTGGGCCAGCAATGTGAGAAGGCAGTAAGACGGGCTGGGGGGGTACTGGAATACATACAGAGAGGCATCACCAGTAGAAAACAGGAAGTTGTTGGTCCTCTGTACAGACAGTTGGCAAGACCACATCTGGAGTACTGTGTACAGTTCTGGAGACCCCATCTCTGCAAAGACATAGACAGGGTGGAGGCTGTCCCGAGGAGGGCAACCAAAATTATGCAAGGTCTACATCAGAAGACATATGAAGAAAGACTTAAGGAACTAAAGATGTATAGCCTCGAGGAAAGGAGGGAGAGGGGGGACATGATAGAAACTTTGAAATACCTCAAGGGAATCAACAAAGTCCAAGAGGATAGCATCTTTCAGAAAAAGAGATGTGCAGAAACAAGGGGGAACAATTTGAAGATAGAGGGGGGACGGCCCAGGGGTAATGTGAGGAAGTATTTCTTCACAGAGAGGGTTGTGGATACATGGAACAGCTTTCCTGAGGAGGTCGTAGAGTCAAAAACAGTGGAGGAATTCAAGAATGCATGCAACAGACATAAGGCAATTCTAGTGGGGGGTAGGAGGAAGTAGGCTGTTGGTTAACTAGGATCTGCATCTTATCCATTAGGTAGTGACATGGGCAGACTAGGTGGGCCAAGCGGTCCTTATTTGCCTTCAAATTCTATGTTTCTATGGGGCAAAGCTAAGAGGCAGAGTTGGTGGACAAGGAAGGTACAGGATGCGGTGAGGGAAAAAAAGGCTGCTTATAACAGGTACAAATGTTCTCAGGGGGCTATATCCAAGGGGGTGTGTGATAAGTCAGCCAGGAGGGTCACCAGGGTGGTGAGGGTGGCCAAGGCAGGGGCGGAGTCGAGACTGGCACAGGGATTAGAAGGGGGTAAAAGGGGTTCTTCAGGTATATCAGGGAGAGAAGAAAAGGGAAGAGGCAGATTAGTAGACTAAGTATGAGGAGTGGGTGGGTGGAGGAGGTGGGGGAAAAGGCGGAGGAACTAAATGACTTTTTTGCCTCAGTCTTCACCAAGGAGGATGGGGGGAGGCCGCACTGCAAGTGGAGAGGGATGAGGGACCGGAAGGTGAGGTGGGGGAAATGGATGCTGAAATACACAGTGGGAGGAAGTGGGACACCCTCAAGACTCTAAGAGTGGATAAGGCACTGGGCCCAGATGGGATCCATCCCAGGGTGCTTCAAGAGCTGGCTGATACCCTGGCCACATCCCAATGGATCTTTTTAATCCTCCCTGCAGTCAGGGTGGGTGCCTCATGACTGGCGGATGGCCCATATCATGCCTGTACAAAGGGGTGGCTCGCGAGAGGAGCCAGGAAACTATAGGCTGGTTAGCCTGATGTTGGTAGTGGGCAAGGTGATGGAGGTCATCTTGAAGGAGAGACTGGAAGAGGTTCTGAGGGCACGGGATCACCAAGATGATTGCCAGCATGGCTTTGTTAAGGACAGATCATGTCAGACCAACCTGGTGGAGTTCTATGAAGGGGTGACAAGGGCGCTGGATCAGGGCAGGCCAGTGGATGTTCTCTTTCTAGACTTTAGCAGGACGTTTTACTCGGTGCCTAATCCTGGGCTGCTGGGGAAGCTGGAGGATATGGGGGTAGGGGGGCAGATGGTCAGGTGGATAGGAAACTGGCTGGAGGGGCATGTACAGAAGGTGAGGGTAGGTTTTATCCCCAAGAGAGTCATTAGTGGGGTCCCACTGGGGTCAGTACTGAGCCCACTGATGTTTAAGGCCTACATTTCAGACATGAGAAGCAGTATGAGGAGCGGGATGAGCCTCTTTGCAGATGACTCGAAGCTGTGGGTGGTGATAGAGTGGGAGATGGGGAAGCTGGCTCTCCAGGAGGACCTGTAGACTCTGGGGAGGTGGTCATAAGCCTGGAAGCTAAAGTTTAATGCAGGGAAGTGCAGGGCTCTGCACCTGGGCGTCAAAAGCCCAGCTCATGTATACACCTTGGGGGGAGAGACACTGCAGGTTTCTAGGGGGGAGGACCTCAGGGTGGTGGTGGATGCCAAAATGAATAACTCAGAGCAGTGTAGGAGGGCTGCAGCCCAAGCAAATAAAATGCTGGGCTGCATAGCCAGGGGGATAATCTCAAGGAGTCGAGAGGTGCCCCTTCCGCTGTACAACTGCCTGGTTAGACCACACCTTGAATACTGCATGCAGTTTTGGTGTCCCTACATAAAGAGGGACATTGCTCTTCTGGAGAGGGTCCAGAAGAGGGCAACTGGGATGATACTGGGACTAGGGGAAAGGCCCTATGAGGAGAAATTGGAGGAGCACAACCTGTACTCGCTGGAGAAGAGAAGGAACAGGGGTATACGATAGAGATCTTCAGATATTTCAGAGGAATGAATAGGGTAAGCCTTGAGGGGGTGATTTAGCTGAGGGAGGTAGGGGCCACTAGAGGACACTCAATGAGGCTGGACAGGGGGAAACTGAGGGGGGGAAACAAGGAGGTGCTACTTCACTGAGAGGGTGGTGGAGCCCTGGAATGCACTGCCAGGTGAACTGGTGGCTGCTATGACTGTGGAAGGGATCACGAAGGGCTGGGGTAGGTATAGGGGGAGGATGCTTCCCAGAACCCTGCAGGAGGGTGCAGAAGGGGGGCCTTGTCGGGAGGGAGGGGCTAAAAATGGTGCCCGGGAAGGTACTGATCACCAAGCAGACTCGACAGATCATAGGGTCTAACCTGCTGGCTTCTTAGTATGTTAGTATTGTAACACTTGGACAGCTGGTTCTGATCACTGTATCATTTTTTGTAATATAAAAATGGGTTATAGACCGTCTCTCATGAGAAATGCTGAAACAGCATGTGAGTATCACACACACACACACACACACACACACACACACACACACACACACACAGGTTTTAGATACAAGGTGCTACCTGGAAGGCCAGAAGCTAATTGCAAAGTAGAACAGGCCTTTATCAAGGATCTCCTATTTATCTAAAGTTAATTATAGCTGTAGTTGCTAGAGGGAAATCATAAACTTTTATGATGTCCAGAGGAAACACAATTACATTTTCACATGGTGATACAAAGCATGTTGCACCTCCATGAGATCTGGCAGAAAGACATAAATGCTTTGATGTCTGTGTGAGAGAGGATACTGCTTAAAGATCAAAGAAATGTCATTTGAAAAAGAACATGAGTTGTGCTGAGATCACAGAAAATTAATTTACCTTCTGGAAAAGACAACCTGTTTTTGTATAGATATATATTTTTTTTATATATTCTGACAGGGAGGAGCTAGGTGACCTCATGCAAAGAGGTGGGCAAAGCCAGCTTTTAAACAATATTCTGTTTTCCTTTTATCTAGACTCTGACAAAGAAACATCTTTGAGCACTTTAAGCAGGTATTTAGAGAGAGACATAAATCTAAGTACTGTAGTAGGAATTGTACTGTTAAAACCTTGTTCTTTCAATAGATTTGTATGTCTTGTGATATAATAGTTCTGTATTTTTTGTTTTACATATTTTTATCTATTTTAGTAAAACTCTATTTTTAGAGCCTACTTGGTCTGTCTTTGATTTCTTTTCTTTTACAAGTGGAGTATATATGGTTAAAGCAGACACTGTACATAAGCTTGAATGGCGATACCAAACTGGAAAAAGGTAAGCGTTTTAAATCTGAGGTCTTTTATTAAAGTTTAAGGGTTCATTTCTATACACCTGGTTAGGTGCCCATAGGCAAAGATACCTGGCCCCCCGAAGACAGATTTATCTGAGCCTGTGCATTGGCTACGCTAGCAAGAGGTTCACAGTTTGAATCCCTCCAGAACTGAGACCAAAGGTTGATCCGAACCCACAAAATAGGCAGGAGGGTTACCCTGTTTCTGTTAACAGTTCACAAGACTGCACTCAGAAGTTGGCACTTTGGGAGTAGAGGGCTGACCTGCTGACTGGGTTTGTGACAAGTATGTCAACAGTTTACAAACTTTGACAGTGTTTTCATAGTCACAATACGTTTTGCTGTAACAGTTTATAAACATGTACACTGTTTTAATGATCAAAGCACATGTTTTGCTGTAACAGTTTATAAACTTTGGCAGTGTTTTCATGTTCAAAGCACAGGTTCTGGTTAGCCCACCAGCACTGCTACCACTTGTGGCACCGACGACCTGGATTCAGCAGTGAACTTGGGGCATCAGTGGGTCAGCCAGGGAGAGGATTGAGCATCCACCCAGGAGGATATTAGTGTGCTTACAAAATGGGTATCTGTACTGTAAATTAAAAAACATAACATACTTACAATGTGTAAATATCTAGAAACTCATTTCAACAGACACATTTTTTTGCAAAGTAGATCCTCTACTAGTAGAACTGACAGTAGAGGGTGCTGCTGCTAGAGAGCATAGATACTAACAGTGGTTTCTGTGTGACTTTTTTAATGGAGTTTTTAATTCCTTTTTTCATCTGGTCCATTTTAATGTTTTACAAAAGTGATCACATCATGAATGAAAACTGGGCACACCTTGATCTGAATGGATTCGGTACTGTAATGAGCATCGTTTAAAACTATGCACACACGGTCAGAAGTGATTGTCGCCCCCCCACCCCCCTTGGCCACTGGTGAGAATCTCCAATCCTGATGCAGAAGATGAGAGGAGATTGCCTGCCCATGTGCTCACTGATAAAAACCTAGTGTTGACATGATGAATGTGAAGTGGGTTGAGGTGCAGCGGGGAAAGCTACCAGCAGTTGGAAATGTAGCATGGGTTTAACTCCATCGCTATAGTAAGCATGTGACCTTAGCATGTCGTTAGTGAAAAAAAAAAAAGTTACGCTTTGGGTGCCACTGCTGGTATCAAGACAAATCTTGAAGACAGCTGGTATATGTTTACTGGACAAGTTCACAATAGTGTTAGGTTGGCATTTTGTTACAAGGAGCTTGTTCTCTCACTAGGCAGGCAGACAAAAAATGGCTGCATGTCATTTCCCAACATTCTATGGGGCACAGTGATTTAAATTGTAAAAAGGCAGGCTGGCCCAGGGACTAGTTGTTCAATGGTCTCTGTTGGCTGATACTCACCTGGGTTGAGGGTGCGCTCAATGAATCAGTGAGCAGGGTTTCTCTAACCCATTTTCTAAGGTGAATTAATGCACTTCCAGCATGCTGGAGGACACTCAGCCTTTGGCCTTGTGCCTTACAACATACCCAGGGCATGCGTTAATTCACCATAACTCGATGCCCTGTCATGGCTTATTGCTTATGTATACCCTGCCTCAGTGCCCTCATCTTGTCCAGCTCCTCTGTTCCCCTGTGGATGATGTAAGCAAGCATGTTGAACAAATATGATGACAGGATGCAACCTCAGCCCAGTCCTTTCATCTGAGGCCATGTTGGTGAGTCACCCCCTAGAATTTTATTCATTATTTATCCCTTGGCGTGTTTATTAGTTATATTTATTTAAAGTTAATATATTAAAACGATGTAAAGGATAGTTTCCATGAAAATCAAGTCCAGCTCCTAGAATGTTGTTACTGGAACAACAGACAGGGAAAATAGTGTTACCTATCTCTTCCCATCTACATGATTCCCAGACAAACACTACAGGCCTGCTTGGCTTATTTTTCAGATAATGCTCCATTTCTTGTCCCTGCATCTCCTCCTCCCTCACAGCAGGGCATTTTCACCCTCCTATATTCAATGTGGGATGTGGACAGTTGGAGCAGCTGTTGAGCCACTGGGGTGTGCGCAGGTAGGGAGTGCCATGCTCCTCCCCGTTATTCCCATTTGTAGCCCTTCTCACTTTCCTGTCATGGTGCTGCCCACAGGGCTGATTTTGTTGGGGGGGGGGGCTGATGCAGGGTGGGTACCCATGATGTCAGTGCCACTCCAATTTCCCAGTGAAGAGAGGCACTCGAGCAACAGGGCAAGTGGATTCCTCTCCCCATAGTAAACTCAATGTCTCCACAGCATGCCCTAGAATCCTCCACCTGCTGTGGGAGTCAGGCTTGGGTCTTACAAGCCTCTGGAATGATAGCACAGTGTGCTATGTCTAGCACTACAGCTGACCTCTGATTTTTACATATGCATGTTTGCTTTTCAACAAACAGTCATTTGTATAATCTTAACTTTCAGGATATGGTTAGATCTACACAATAAGACATGCCAGGGTGTGCAATTATGGGGGAATAACTGCATGGCTCGAGGGTGTTTTTGGGCATGAGGCGCTTGTGCTGACTGCCTTTAACCACTGAAGAGCAAAGCGTAATTCTTTCCCCATAATTACACATCCCTGAAGTGGCTTATCACACTTACAACAGGGTAGAAACATGTCTTTACAATTTTTATGGAAAGAATATGATACACTGGGTTAGTGCAAGTAAAACAGTAAATGCACTGCATGATTGATAAGGTAGTCCCTATCAACAGTAAGGGAATCCCACGACTGTAAATATTGACTGGATGACTGACTGGCACTTTAAGCACAGTAGAGTACAGTAATCTGATGTGGTACATACACAGGCTCTTGGTCTGAAAGAAGCACAGGAGTGCAACTATTGCCTTATAATTTACACTCCTTTACTGGTCTCTCAGCCAGTCAGAATGCTTACATTTAGCTGGCCCATTGGTGCAGCAGTAGCGTTACTACTCACAACACTGGTGACCTGAGTTTGGGAACAAGCTTGTGTTATTGGGAGCCAGCTGAAGGGAGCAGGAACAAACGTCCCAAAAGGATGCTCCCTCTCTGCAGAGGGAGGGTTCTATCCTCCTCCTCTGTGATGCTGCCATCTGGGTAAACACAGGTGGTAGTGAGGCTGAAGGGCCAAGGGGAGGGTGGGGATGTTGCTGACATCGGTGGGCAGAAGTTCAGGGGTAAATCCCACCACCACCCTGACCCCACCTGGGGGGGGTACATCCAAGGCTCCATGGAGGTAGGTGACAGTGGCTAGGGGAGGTCAGGGGATCAGGACGTGGCTGGCAGATCCTAAGAGTACAGGAAGGACTCGAGACAATGGTGGCATAAGGAAAAAAATTAAAAAATACTTACATTTTTCTCACTATGTTATAACTACAAAGAAGTTCTAAATACAAACAAAATTATTTGTAGTTCACCAAAAACAAGCACATATGTGCAGAAAAGAGAACAGCTTACGATTTTCCTCAGGGGAAAATATTGCAACAATTTCTACTTTCCTAGAGTACAGAAATCTCATTTACATAGTGAAAAATAGGTTAGCACGGAAAGGTCTTGCTAAGGTTTATAACCAAATGTAGAAAGGTTTTATTTGACTCTGATCATTAATACATCATTGCCATTTGTAGAAGAAGAAAAAATTACTCACCTTAGTAATGTTGTTTCTTCTAATGGAGTCTTGCTATATTATGACATATGCAGTGAGTTCCAACCTTCGAACTGCTCCGGAGGTGAAAGAGTTAACTTTCCATGCCAGGCATGGAACCTTGAGCGCGAGCTTGGTTGAAAACTCTGTCTGTTGTTCTTCAAACTCAAACTGTCAGATCTTTTCGAGCAAAACTCACTAAGGTTCTGTGTGGAAGCCGTAAACCTACACTAGCCCACTGGCTACTAAATACAAGAACACAATTTTGTTGGTCCCAAAACAAAGACTCAAGTCAGGGGATCCAAGAAAGAAAATTTAAAAACATAACACCCAAACACCCCAAAAAGGAGGGGTGAAAAAATAAGGTGGGCATCTACTAAGTGCCAACATTGCACTGCCCACCCACATCTCAAAAGTAGAGGTTCTGAGAGGGGCAGGCGGGGA
This sequence comes from Neoceratodus forsteri, assembly GCA_016271365.2. Taxonomy (NCBI): domain Eukaryota; kingdom Metazoa; phylum Chordata; order Ceratodontiformes; family Ceratodontidae; genus Neoceratodus; species Neoceratodus forsteri. The sequence goes on from CM057453.1 coordinate 33,916,626, forward strand.
GGTCATAATATAGCAAGACTCCATTAGAAGAAACAACATTACTAAGGTGAGTAATTTTTTCTTCAAGCAATATGAAGTCTTGCTATATTATGACATATGCAGACTACACAGCAGTACCTCCATGGAGGAGGGACAGAACCTACTTAGGAAATAGGCTCTGAAGCACAGCTGTGCCAAACCGAGCATCACTCCTAGCCTGGATGTCCAGGGAGTAATGCTTGGTAAAAGTGTGAACTGTTTTCCAGGTAGCTGCTCGACATATCTCTAGGATAGGATGTCCCTGGCAGCAGCCAGAGATGCAGCTGTACCTCTGTTAGAGTGAGCCCTCAGGCCTGAGGGTGGAACCTTACCCAGTTTTCATAGCAAGATGGATACAAGAGACAATCCACCTGGCAATGGATCTTTTAGTGGCAGGTTTTCCTTTACCAACCTCACCATAAGTGAGGAACAATTGGAGGGAGTCAAACCTGTGACCCTTGGTACGTTCTATGTAGTAACTAAGGGCTCTTTTGACATCTAAACTGTGCAGTCTCCTCCCACCAGAGGAGGAATGGTCAGTGAAGTACACAGGAAGAGACATGGATTGATTAAGGTGGAAGTCTGAAACCACCTTAGGCAAAAACTTTCTGTTAATCCTGAGGACCACCTTATCTCTATGAAAGGAGATAAAATCAGGCTCCACTGACAATGCTTGCAATTCACTTATGCGCCTGGCAGAAGTGATGGCTACCAAGAACACAGTTTTCCAAGTCAGGTACTTAAGCTCTGCTGAAGACAATGGCTCAAAAGGGAGTTGCATAAGCTGGGCAATGCAAATATTAAGATCCCAAGCAGGGGCAGGATCCCTGAATGGAGGGTTGGTGTGAAGCAACCCCTTGAAAAACTTGGAGAATACAGGATGAGCTGAAAAAGAAGAGGGTTTACCTGCTGATAAGAAAGCAGACACGGCTGCCAGGTGCACTTTTAGGGTAGCTGGTCTCAGCCCCAAAGAATTCAAATGCACCATATAATCCAGGATGGTGGGCAAATCAGCAGATTCTGGGGGAATATGCTTGCCAGAGCACCATATGGAAAATCTCATCCATTTGGAATTATAAGTAGCCCTGGTGGAAGGCTTCCTAGAAGCCTTCAAGATATCCAATACACCTTGGGAGAGGTGTAGGTCAGCAAACTCTAACTCTTCAAGAGCCAGGCCTTGAGATTGAGAGATTTGAGGTTCGGATACCAAACTCTCCCCTGGGCACAGGTTAACAGGTTGTATTTCCTGGGAAGACACAGGGGAAGGTGGACTGCTAAGGACATAAGGAGTGGGTACCAGGGCTGTCTGGCCCAATCTGGAGCAATCAGGATCATCTTGCAAGGTTGAGATCTGATTTTGACTAGCACCTTGAACAGAAGAGGGAAGGGGGAAAAAGCATAGAGAAACTTCCCTTCCCAACTGAGAAGGAAGGCATCCAGAGGGACTGAGCCCAACACTGGGGGCCTGCAGCAGAAAAGGGGAAGTTGGTGATTGTCTGGGGCTGCAAAAAGATCTATCTGCGGGGTGCCCCATCTGGCAAATACTACCTCCAGTACTAGAGGATCCAATGACCATTCGTGATGGCCCTGGGAAATCCTGCTGAGAGCATCTGCCAGGACATTGTCCTTGCCTGGGAGGTGAACTGCCATAAGGGAGGTGTTCAGGGAATAAGCCAGCGACCACAACTTCAATGCTTCGGTGCACAAGGCTGTAGACCGAGTGCCTCCTTGCTTGTTGATGTACCACATTGTAGTGGTGTTGTCTGTTCTGACCTGAACAACTTTGTTCTGAACAGATGTGGAGAAAACTTGAAGTGCTAGAAAAACTGCTCTGAGCTCCAACAGATTGATGTGGAGCACAGATTCCTGAGGGGACCACAATCCCTGGGTAGTGAGGTCGCCCATGTGGGCTCCCCACCCCAAGAGGGATGCATCTGTAGTAAGGATTAAGGAGTGAGACTGGGGGGTGAAGGGGACCCCCTGTCTCAGATTGCTCTGATCCTGCCACCATTGAAGGGCCTGGATCAGGGTTCAAGTCACTGGGATCAATTTGGTTAGAGGGTCTCTCCTTTGAGACCAAAAGGCTCTCAAATGGAACTGGACGTCCCTCATCTGAAAGCTTGCACTCTGCACTACTGCTGTAGAAGCAGCCATGTGCCCCAGGAGCTGCAGAAAATGCCTTGCTGGTCGAGAGACCTGCAGGATGAAAGAGGAGGCCAGAGAGACCAGGGTCCTTGCTCTTTCCAGAGGAAGGAAGGCTCTGGCCTCTTTTGTGTTCAGTTCTTCGCCTATGAAGGTGAGAAGCTGGACAGGCTCTAGAACTGACTTTGGAAGATTGAGAAGGAAACCTAGAGATGTGAGCAGTTGCTGAGTTACCTGAAGGTGCAGTTTGACCTGGTCTGGAGACTGGCCTACTATGAACCAGTCGACCAGATAAGGAAAGATGGCAATCTTTTGCCTTCTTAAGTGGGCAACTGCTACTGCCAGGCATTTTGTGAATACCCTCGGGGCCGAGGTGAGACCGAAGGGCACTGCTCTGAACTGGTAATGGCCTGAGGGCAGTTCGAATCTGAGGTACTTTCGATGGGAGCTTCTGATAAGAACATGGAAGTAGGCATCCTTGAGGTCCAAGGAGACTAGCCAGTCCCCTGGCCTTAGAGAGGGTAAAATAATTCCCAGAGTCACCATTTTGAATTTTGGTTTTAAAAGGTGCTTGTTTAGGTATCTGAGATCCAGGATGGGCCACCATTCTCCTGTCTTTTTTGGGGTAAGGAAGTACCTGGAGTACAACCCTTTGCCCTGGTGTAGGGGTGGAACCCTTTCCACATCTCTGAGAGCCAGGAGGGTAGAAACTTCTGTTTCTAGGGCAAGTGCCTCTGATGGATTTGCAGGTGGAAAGGATCTGGCTCTCATCTTTGGAAATTTTTTGAAGCTGAGAACCAGTCCCTGGCTTACTACTTCCAGGACCCACTTGTCTGATGTTAAAGACTTCCAGTCCTGGACAAAGTAAGCCAGCCTGCCCCCTACCGGTAGTGGAGAATCGGCCCTGGCCACCCCATCAGGAGCCTGCTTGGCAGGGGCTTTGGGCTGAGGGGTAGAAGCAGGCTTACTTGTACCCCGTCTGCCTCTCCCTCTAAAGAACCCCCCTCTGGGCATAAGCAGAAGAGGAGGTCTGGGCTTGGTAAAAAGGCCTATGAAAAGGCCTGCCCCTGCCCCTGAGATGCTGCCTTTGAGGAGTGGCTTGCTTTTCTTTGGCCTGTGCACTCCTATAGGTGGTCCTATATTCATCCATTTTCTTCATGTAATTCTCTGTCTGCTCCCCAAACAGAGAATTGTCCACAACAGGAAAATCCATGGCTTTAGACTGGGTATCCTGTGACAGGGTAGTACATCTGAGCCAAGCCATTCTGCGAAGTGCCACAGATATAGCCATGACCCTTGATGACACTTGTTTTGCTAGGGCCAGCACAGTATCCCATCTGGATTTCTGGTACCTAGCAGCATAAGCCATATAATTTGCCTGTCTGAGTCCTAAAGATGCTGCCATGTACTGTTTCATTGCCATGGCATCAATCCTCCTGGAGTCCTTTCAGGAGGGTGCAAGGCTAGAGGAATATTTGCCTTGTCACAGGCTGCAGCCTGCACCACCCCCACATGGCTGCATTGCTGAGTGAGGAACTCCGTATCAGTGCCTGATAATGTATACATCTTGTCCATCCTTTTATCAACAGGAAGTATAGAGTGAGGAGTTTTTAGAATTTTTACTGTCTGTTTCCTAAAAGATTTATGCAAGGGAATAGACAGTCTCCTAGACTCTGGAATATCCATAATTTCTACATAATCAGGCTCCTCTTGGTCATCAACAGCTTCCTCAACAGGGAGTTGGAGAGTTTCAGCAACTTTTTTACAAAACATAAAATGAGAAGGGGACTCAGATAGCCTGGGGGGAGAAACGCCTAACAGTCTGTCTGGAGAGATGTCCGGTTCAAAGGGGACATCCAGACCTTCAAAATCACATTCACTCTCCTCATACTCCTCCTCCCCTTCCTCCGGTTCATAAAAATCCTCAAAATCATAATCCTGAACCGGTGGAACCGGCCGAACCGAGTGCTTCCCTGATAGTGTCGGTTCGGACGGAACCGGGGAAAGTGCCTGGACAATTTGAATTGCTTTAGCTATTTCCTCAGCGGTTGGAGAAAGAACTTTTGGCTCCACACTAGCTGACTTTCTAGTCCTTTTAGTTGGAACCGGCTCCTCAGAGCTGGCTTTTCGTTTGCCTGAGGAAGTATCGCCCTGGTCAGAGGGCACTCCCTCAGGTTCGGTTGGAACCGAACCGGGCTGGCCATCCAGGTCAGCAGACTTTTTGGCCTCTCTTTCCCTGAGCCCACCAACTCTCTTTTCCACGGTGGCAGCAGGAAAATTCTTACAAATCTGGCAGTCTGCATTGAGGTGGTCAAACCCCAGACAATATACACAGGTGGTGTGTGGGTTAGCCTTAGCAAAGGCTTCCCCACAAACACCACAGTGCTGAAACCCAGTGGGCCTGGTTTTTCTTTTGGGTTTCTCAGACATAATGCCAGCCTAACCAAACTTGCCCGTTAATGGCAATCCGCCAAGCAAGACTCCCTTATCGGTTCCCAACCGTGTCACGGGTCGTGGAAAAAACCGTAATGAAATCCGTTTTTTTTAGAACCAATAAGAACTGGGAACCGCACTCTAAATAAGGACTAGAAAGTTTTTTTAAAAACAACCTGATCGGTTCAAACTGAACCGAAAAACACGTTTACAAGTTCCACACAGGAAAAATGAATGTAAGCCTATCTATTACTTACAGTACCACAGACAGAGCTTGAACCGACCGGTTGCGGTTTAATTTCGGTCAAGAAACCGAAAAATAATACTTTTTAACCGACAAACGAACCGAGCAGAAGGAGAAATCTCCGGAGCGACTGTTCAGTGAGGCGGAGTAAAGAATCTGACAGTTTGAGTTTGAAGAACAACAGACAGAGTTTTCAACCGAGCTCGCGCTCAAGGTTCCATGCCTGGCATGGAAAGTTAACTCTTTCACCTCCGGAGCAGTTCGAAGGTTGGGACTCACTGCATATGTCATAATATAGCAAGACTTCATGTTGTTTGAAACATGGTTTGCAATTCCCAGAAGCTCTAGGAAACTGCAGTTGGGTTACATTTGTTTACAGAGGTAGATTGGGAACTTCAGGCTGTTTCTAGCAACTGTTACAAAAAAATCTAAAATATGATACAAACTTAGATCTGCAGATTTCCTTCCTATAGAATGCCGAACCTCAACAAAGTACCTAGGAGAAATCCGTCTGTATTCATGCTCCAGACTTTTACAAGTCTTTACCATTAGCTTAAAGGAATGCACCAAATCTCTGCTGTTTTGACAATCTGCTATATGGACACTTAAATACTAAATACTTGGGTATTTATATTAAATAAAATTATCACATTTTTGTGTTGGTGTGCATAGGACTATGTGGGAGGTAGCCAGATGTGTTCCCCACTGGCCCAAAAACTACTTGAACACGAAGTACAATGCCTTATTGCCTGGAGTGAGAAATTGCAATAAAAAACTAACACCCTGACATCGAATGCCATAACCTCTCATCACGTGCCACTGTCTCTGGCACCGTTTACTTCAGGTCCGCAAAAGAGATGAGCAGTTCTTTTGCCAGTTCATAGTTCCTGTCCACTCTTAAGCATTGGCTTAAATGTGCATATTTTATCACTGCAGCTTTGCCCATGCCTTTAATTCATAATAGCTGGTCCACAGCTATACTGCATTCATACCAGAAGTAGTTCCTTGCATTTCCCATTGTAGCTGTTGAACATGTAACACCAGTCCCCAGAAAAAACTGCATTTTGCTTTTTTGTGCATCCAAAGGTCAAGAGACTTCAACTGACTTACCATTCCTTGCATCTCTTCACACAGTCCCTAACTTTGGGACTCTCCTTCTGCAGCACAAAGGAGCCACATGCACTGGTGCCTGGGACAAGTAAGAATCCCTAGCTACACATGTGTGATTTATGAAGCTGCTGCTGCCAGCTGGAGAATGAATTATTCTTTCTCCATCAGGCTACTTACCCCCTCCCCAAACTTTGCAAATACCCCTTAACATTTTTTTCCTCAATGTCTACCTTTTCCTCCAACCCAGCTCTAAGCCCCCCAAATCTCTGTTAATACCTCTCCCTGTTCGTACTGTGACCTGATCCCAAGCCCATTCCCCTGTCTAGCCCTGGACCTTCAGATCTTTGTAAATATTGTTACTGCTATGTCCCTGATCCCAACTCACTACCACCACCTTTCCCCAGTCCCCCAAATCTATCAGTGCCTCTATGTTATAATGAAACCAGAGTCAATGTTCCTCAACAGCAGCACAGCCTGCTGCACTTCCTGTTATTATTATGCTGATCTGTGCCTACTGGTCTCCCCCATCAGTGTTTGATTTATAGACAATTTTAGGCACAGGCGATCTCGGGGTCACTGGGGTCCTCTGCTCCTGAAGGGCCCCAGCCAGAGCCAATATAACTTCTTTAGATAACCGTCACATCAAATCAGCAATCAAGAGCATCACGGGGTAGTGCACAGCCTTCCCCAAAGTATGACTCGACCAATCTGAGGCAGATGGACAGATATGGATAGGGTAAGCAAATGGGACATCATGGTTACTGAGGAGACGAAAGGACATTGCTCCCCTGAAGAAGTATACAAACACATCTTTGGTTACACTGAGAATAAACTTTGCACATAAGAAAGAGTATGTAAATATAGGTCTGAGGTGTGTTTGGTTTTGGGGCTCATAACTAATCTCTCTAGGGGCCTCCAAAACTTAAAGTCTATTCTGGTTTTATTGATGACATTTAGCAAATAATGGTCTTTGAGGGTTTTTAAAAATTGTTCTAATTTTAATACATGTAAAAAGTAAGTGAGTGTGTGTGTGTGTGTGTGTGTGTGTAGAAGCCCGCTGCTACAAATCTTCTTCATTTGGCCCATTTTTATTTGAGTAAATTCTGACAGTTGTCATCCTTGAATTGCTTTGAGCATATGGTATCTTTCATAGAGCAGACTGTGAATCATAAAAAAATAAAATTAATAACCGGTCATCTATGGTAACTGGGAACAGCATAATGATGAGAATCAGCTACTACTCTCTTGATATTTATTTTTATTTAATACAGAAGACGTATTTTTTTCTTATTTTCGGCACTGACTTCATCATTTCCTTTAACCAATATATAGTTATTTTGATGGAAAAGGATAGTGTTTATATCTAAAAAGAACTGATTAGTGAATGTTAGGATTCTTCTCAGTATTTGTTATTCAAGTGATCTGCATTGTTCCCTTTTCAGTAACAATCATGAATCAAAATATTAAAAGGTACTGAAGGGTGGCAAAGCATATTACATTAAAAAAACCTTCACACACTAGAACATACAAAGGAATGAAAGAGAATTTGTTTTATATAGTGCTTTTCCTTAATGTTTCTAAAAGCACTTTATAACTCAGAAGAGGGGAGGAGAAAATGCAGCCATTGTTCTAAGCATACATGGAAATTAAGACTGCACATAAAGAGATACTTACTTCAAGAGCACAGGGAAGTTAAGTGAACTGCTTAGGATCGCACCAAGAGTAAATGGCAGCTGTGGGATTTGAACCCCAACTCAGATCTGGCATTTCATTCTTTTTTTTGTAGACTTTATTTATTCTCTCTGGGCCTCAGGCATCCTTCAGGAGTACCCTCTCAGCCGCTGCCTCTAACTCCTGACTTAAACTCCCGCTTCCCCCAGACTCTTCCCCTCAATCGACTGTGGTAGGTCCAGCCCCCCAGATCACCCTCCAGCAGAGGGCTCTCCCCTCCCCGTGGTGGCTCTTTATGAAATTAGAGAGGCCTAACTCATTGCCGGGTCAGCTGTGGGAGTCCTGAGTGCATTGGGCCGGCACGCTCCTGGGGTCTCTGTCATCTCCTAGTGCTCCAGAGGGTTTTTTCAGTTTTGTTTCCCCTGCAGAGCACTGACATGCAATGGCAACGTCCATGGTGAGGAGCACCGGCATCTGCTGTCACCCCCCCCCAGCATCTGCTTTGTGATGTGCATTCCACGCTGCCCCTGGCCACCGCCAGAAGCTGCCCCGGAGCAGCACAACCCCAAATCCCTCCCCGGGAAGGGAGAGCAGTCCTCCGGACACTCGACCCCTTCCCTCCCCTACCAACCTCCGGTGGCCCAAGTCCATTCCCGAACGGGTAGGAACTCTGCATTCTGGCATCTACCCCTGGAGGAATCTCACTTGTCCCCATTTTCCAGTGTTTCTCACACTATGTGCAGCAATCCAGAAGTCTTCTAGGAACTGCTGCCAAGAAATTAATGCTAGGACTGACCTCTGCTTGACATGTTCTTGATTTCTCACTTTAAGTAATGTTTAGTCTGATGTGGAGATTTCTTAAGAGTTGGTTTAAGTTTGAGAGAGGTTATTAAGGTAGTGTGATTTTGCTATCTGCCCTAAGCCCTGTGCCCCTTTCTTAGAGCTGTAAGTCTGTGGGCTGCACCCTTGACCTCTGTATCCCATTGAGGCTGCTGCAGTACCCCCCCCCCCAAAAAAAAAGAAAAAAACACTTGCTTCAGAACCTCCCTGCCTGTTTTTTTTTTGGCTAACTTTTCCATTAGCAGATTATATATTTTAGCCACTAGAGAGCCCAGTTATAAGCACACTTACCCAATCCAACACAATACAGTTCCAGTCTCATCTCACTTATTGTGTGGTCAGTCTATCACTGTTCTTTAGTCTTTGCCCCCTCCCTCTTCTACTGATTGATACTGATTTTTCCCATTTGCTTATACTCTTCGCCCACTAGAGAGGTTTTCCCCCCAAGTGTGCCAAAGCTGCTCTACATCTCCTTACTCTCTACTACTTCTGGACACTCTTCCTTTACTGCTCAGCTGCTATGGGTACCTACACCCCATTACTAAGTCTGCTGTCCTTCACCCTCTTGGTACAGACCTCACACCGAATGGAGCACCTTTCCTCCCACTAGGCACCTCATCCCCAGACTACCCCACAGTGACTTGGCCCTCCCCCACCCTCGACACACCCGTGACCCCCCAACACTCCCACCCTGCCAACACCCCCACTCTCCAAGGCCCAACCTGCACTCAGCTCTCCCCTGCCATTCCCACCCTTCACACTTTACCTATCCCATGCACCCTGATTGTAAAGTCCTCAGCTGGGTGTCGACCCAAGGGTCTCCATCGCCACCGGCCACTAACCAGAATAATTACACTGCTATTATCTGGTAATGTACACCCAAACCTAGGACCTATGGCTTCCAGACCTTCTAAACCCTGTACTGCAACTGGCCTCTGCTTTGCATCCTTAAACATTTGCAGTCTCCTAAAGAAATCTGCTGCCCTCCAGTGCTGGATCGTTCAACATCAACCTGACATAATTGCACTGGTAGAAACTTGGCTCTCCAAATCCACCCCTGACTCAGCTATCATCCTCCCTGGATATACCATCTACAGGGAAGACTGAGTAGGCAAACGTGGTGGTGGTTCTGCACTACTTGTACTGGACTCCCTTATAGGTCAGGCACTCCAAGCTCCTAAACTTGATTATGGAGCTCAAGCTCTCACCTTAAAAATCACACCTGACCCCGCCCAAGGCCCTCTTTTCCTCATGGTCTCCTATGTACCCCCGAGGAATTAAAACCTAGCGGTCCAGTCCCTCATTGACTACCTCACAAAGTGAAGCAAGTCATCCTAGGTGATCTCAATGTTAACTGGCTTGCTTCCACTGCCTCCCATATAAGGGACTCCTTTGCTGCCCTGGATATGTCCCAGTTAGTCACCCAGCCCACCAGATTCAACCACTCTACTGGTACCAGCACTCTCCTAGATGTTGTTATATCTAACCGCCCCTACAAAATCCAGGATGTCACTGTCCTCCCCGACTCGCATAGCGATCACTCCCCAGTCCTCTGCCTCTGGTCATCCTCCACTCTGAAGCCAATGTCCCAGACCACTCTACGCCGCCATTTACGCCCCAGCAGCCTCAGAAAATTAAAACAATACCTAGCCCAGCTAGACTAGTCCTTTATCTAGAGCACCCCTGACACCGACTCAGCTCTTGAACACTTCACAGATGCCTTCTGTAAGGCTTGTGACCTTTTCGCCCCCTCACCAGGATCCGCTCCAAAAAATGCAATGCCCCATGGATCACCCCACCCCTCCTCCAGAGACTCAAAAACAGAGATAATCTCTGGCACACTGCTGTAGAATCGGGAAAGGTGTCTGATAGACAGACCTACAACGCAGAATACAATAAGTGCACTTGGGCCATTAGACAGGCCAAGGCAGAGCACTACCAGACCACCCTCGCTTCCACTTGGGGTTCAGCCTGGACCGTCTGGGATAATATGAAAGAGCTAAATGGGAAGTCCCACCCTCCCCACCATCTTAGCTCTCCATCAATGGCACAGCCACCACAGATCCACGCCTTATAGCAGATTGCCTGAACACGGCCTTCTCTGACTTAAGCTCGGTTCTCCCCCGCAGCTTCTGTGACCCAATCCCCACCTCTCTCCCTCCGGTTCTGCATCACCCACCATTCTACCTGCACACCCTATCCCCCCCAAGAAGCCAGACCACACCTGCTAAAAGCCTTAAGCAGCAATAACCTCAGCAGTGACCCCCTCAACTCCAGGATCCTCCATATGGTCTTGGACGAAGTCCTAGTCCCCCTGACTGACCTTCTAAACCAGTCTCTATGCCTGGGTCAGTTCCCAAGTGCTTGGAACACTGCTGAAATCACACCCATACATAAGAGTGGGGACTGGTCCACCCCCAACAATTACCGGCCGATCTCCATCCTCCCCCACTCTCTAAAGCCCTTGAAAAAGTGGTGTTGATCCAGCTCTCTGAATACCTAACCAAGTATGACAGTATGTGCCCAGAGCAGCATGGTTTCTGCCCAGGACACAGTACAACCACGGCTCTCCTGGAATTCTGCCAACACCTGCATGCTGCTCTCGACTCTGGCAGCCTTGTAGGAGCACTCTTCATTGACCTCTCCAAGGCCTTTGACACTGTCTGTCATCCCCTTCTACTCGACTCTCTCCACCAGCTTGGCTTCTCTGGCAGTCTCATTTCCTGGTTCTCTAGCTACCTCTCCGCTAGATCCCAGTGCGTCAAGATCAGCGGCTCCCTCGCCAGCACTCTTCCCATTCTCTCTGGGGTCCCTCAGGGCTCCATCCTGGGTCCAATGCTTTTTAGTCTCTACCTCAACACCCTCCCCAGCTCATGTACTGGTAAAATGCTCCTCTATGCCGAAGATGCAGTCCTCGCTGCCCCACATCCCAATCCCACCTCCCTCCAATTATCCCTCCAGCAAGCTTACCACCAAGCCGAAAGGTGGTTTGGCGATCACAGACTGGTCATTAAGCTAAAGAAAACCAAATCAAGGCTCTTCTCCCACCACCAAAATAAAGCTAAAAATACCCCCCTCTTGATTATTCCCAGTACTCTGCACCCACTAGAACAAGTGACGACACACAAGTACCTAGGCATCATGTTCGAGATTGCCCTCTCCTTCCACACCCACATTAATGCCCTGTCAGCCGCCATTAACTCTCGGATTGGCCTGCTATACCTGCACGGGGACTGCCTGCCTCAGGTAGCCCTTAGGCTGGCCATCACCCCCTCCATCATGTCCCTCATGGACTATGGCTTGCCCATCTATGCCGCAGCCGACAACACTGCCCTCTCCAAAATCCAACTCTCCATCAATAAGGCCTGTAGGCTCCTGACCGGTGCCCCCAGCCGCACTCACACCTGCCTTCTCTATACTACTACCAATCTGCTCAACTTTGAGGAGCAACTGCTCTACCAGGCCTGCCTTCTCGCTAAGAAATCACTGCTAGGACTCCCCGGGGTCTCCACCTCCCTACAGCAGTCACCATCATCCATCACCACCCGTAGCTCTGTTAAGGCCACTTTCAAGGTGCCCAGAACCAAGACCTCTCTTGCCCAGAGATCCTTCCTCTACAAAGCCCCCACCTGGTTCAACTCCCTCCCTAACTGCATCTCCGACTTGCCCAAAACTGGCTCCTTCAAAACAGCCCTTCAGAACCATATCTTTAATACCCGCTGTTGTAGGTGCAACTAACCCCCTGTTGTAACCTGTGGTACCCACCCGCCTTGCCCCCTGGCTCGACAATGTCCACTGGATAGCCTCTCCCTCCCCCAGACCCACTCCTTCCCTACTAGGTCCAAACAGGGATGCAACCCGCTGTCTTCTCTGAGGACCTACTATATCCATTAGTGTAACTCACAATTTTGTAACACTATGTAACCTAAGTAACATACAAACTACTATATTATGTAATCTAAGTGTATCTATGTTAACTGTTTCTTTTACTGCACCTGTAATGTCATCTTCTGTTTTAATCTGCACTGTAATAACTGTCTTGATGTCTGCCCCCCCTCCGCGACGAGGTGCCTTTGTAAATGAGTCTCTGACTCAAAGGTTCTAAACCCAATTTGTAATGAATAAATAAAAGAACCTGGGTCACCGGCGTGGTGCAAGGTGTGAAGTCCAGTGCCTCAGCCCTCAGTGCCACTGGGCCCACTCAGGTATTTTATTCTTAGTGAGTATTTATCCGTCCCCCCGTTCTTACAGCTGAATGGACTGCAGCACTTGAAGGTGAAGTGAAGAACAAAGTTCAAACAGCAAGTAGTTGAGGTAGGATTTGAACTTGGCTCTCCAGGGTCCCAGGTCTGTGCTCCATCCACTAGATCACCTGTGTCAATGCAACATCCACACAAACCAGATTCTCCTGAAAAGGAGCATCTCGGGGCCTAAGCAAAGAATGATGTTAAAAATTAAAATAAAAAAAAAAAACAAAGGTGGCAGCTTTGGTTTCATGTAGTAATTGTTGAAATGATTTATTTTTACCCCTTCCTGTCAGTACTTTGATCATACTGGTGGGATGGGGATCTGTGCTTTGGGTCAGATGGGTGCCTGCTCTGAGATTGTGAAGAGACCATCTGGTGTTAAAGGGGGGGACTATCATTTTACTGGCTGAAATATTCAGGATATAAAATGTTAGTAATAAGTAAAACATTTATTTAGTTTTTGTTTACTGGAAAAGGAGAACTAGATATTTCTATTTTTGGCCTCGTCGTGGGGAAGGGGGATAACCACATTAGGATGTTAGTGGTATTTTTAGTGAAATGATCTCTTTCATTCCTTTATATGTTCCTATTGTGCTAATATTTTTTTCTAGTGTAATATGCTTTGCCTCCATTCCGTGCTTTTGATACTTTGATTCATGATTGCTACTGAAAAGTGAATATTAAATATTTCAACAAATACTGATGATGGTTATTACACTCGACTGTCCCCCTCTGCCCCCAAATCAGGTATCAGCAACAATACAGTAACATCACCAATCCCAGTTCTGCTGCTCAGTCACTGTGTGAGCACGGTGACTATGAGTCTGGGTCTAGCACTGATACTACTGTCATCTTTTCACCTGAGGCTGAGGAAAAAGTTAAATTGATTGGGTTAGGATGAGGTATACCAATCCAGCAAAGGTATAAAAACAAGCCAGTAGCATCACCAACGGAGGCACTTAAATTGGAGAAGTGGGCCAGTGAGGAGAAGATGGAAGTGAAGCTGTCGGAGTGGGGAGAAGGCATGAGAGTGAGCTGGCACAGGAGGGAATATCAGAAGTACATGAGCAGGACATGACACAAGGCAGTGGGAGGCTGAGACTCATGAAGACTGAGGCCATGTCCACACTACACTGGATCCACCTATCTGTAACGTTACAGGGGGCCCAAACCATTACCGCAACAATTTGCATTTACACCTGTAACGTTACAGGAGGAGTTTCTATAACCGTTGTCGAAACCACTTGTGAGGTGGTTTCAACAACGGTTACGGAACCGGATCTGCTGCTGTACCATTACCGGCTGTAGTGTGGATGGGTGGAAATGGTCCCCTGCAGTGCCCGTAGCACGAGCTGCACTGTGGGATTGGGTGCCGCCATAACGGTCACTCAGCTCCCGCAGTGTGGGCAGGCAGTACTGGTCCCGTACCAGACACCGTCACAGTGTGGACACACTGTACCGTTCCCTGGCCGTAACGGTTTGTATCCATTACCGGGTCTGAGCAGTGTAGTGTGGACAGGGCCTAAGATGGAGGGGCATGGGAAGGGGAAGAAGAAGTCGAAGAGGAGGAGAAGCAGGAAACAGTGGCAGCAGAGAAGGAGAACAAAGCAGAGGAGGTTAAAAATGTGCTGTCAGTTACACCAAGTTCTGATGATGACTGTGATACAGAAGAGGGGAGACCACCATGGGAGGAGATGGCTAAATAAAAAATAAAATGATATTATTGCAAAGGAGAAAAGCAAGACAGTAAGTTGTTCATGCAGGGAAAACTAAAGATTAGGCTCAGTTCCAGCCCCCAGTTAATCACCTCATTGTAGCCCTAGTGCTGCTGCGGCCAGTGCTGCCCATTCAGGTTATCCAGCCCAGCCATGCCATTCCACTATGGCTGAATGAAAGAAATCATCTTACAAATGCTTCCCTCATACCCAATACCTCTGTGGAAGTAACTCCTACTCCAAAACACAACCACCAGTCTACTGTAGCTAAAATATATATTAAAAAAAAAAAAAAAGATCCTTGTGGGAGTATTTTATAGATGATACCACAAATCTACAGAAATTACAATTTCTCAGCATGTCAATAAAGCCAAATTGAATAAGTGATAGTAATAACTATTAAATTAAAATCACAGAAGGATTCTAGTTTCCAAAAACAACACATCCTCTTCTCCATCTTTATTATCATCTACCCTCAATCCATAAGGAATCACATTTTCCTCATCATGCGTCACTACAACATGTGGGTGGCAGCACCTCCTTCCCCATCTGCTCACTGTACAGTAAATGATACAATGCAACTGGCCAGTGCCTCCTCAGCCATTGGTGCTCTGTGCAAGTGTTGATAACTGCCCCTCTGTCTAGCAGCACTACAGATGGTGCTTTTTATTATCATCTTCATGACTGTGTTCATTCAGAAGTCATATTTTCTGGTCATCCTACTCCCTCCATCATGAATCATGTTGTCCTCATCATGAGTCACTGACTAGAATGTGTAGGTGGTGCCACCACAGCCACCTGTGCGCTGTAGGCATTAGCAACTGCCTGCCTGCCCTGAGGCACTACAGATAGTTCCTTTTATTAACAATGGGCCCTATTCACAAAGGTGTGGGTTATATGCGCAAAATGCACGTATAACACCCACGAAGCTACATGGCCCCAGAGAGGCACAGGGTGCATAGTATTCACAACCACAAGGCACCTGTCCACAGCTCTTGCACCCCCACCCACCCACCCACTGTGCAGGGATGGATCACAGCTGCATGGGAGGGTGCCGGACTTGCTGGGTAGTTGGGAAGAGACCAGATATTTTTATTATCTGATGAGCCAGGTTGAGCATCAGACCGGTCAGGCACTTTGGGGGAGAGAGGGGGACAGATTTTTTTTCATCCTCTGACAGACCAAGTTGGGCTTGTACTGTACTCATCAATTTCTTTCATGGGAGGTGCAGATTTTCTTTTTATTCCCTTATGGTCCAGGTTTGGCCCTGGACTAATCAGGAAGTTGGGTGGTGGAGGAGGGACAGAGTTTTGTAATCTTTAACAGACTGTGTTGGGTACCGGAACCACTGGGTAGTTGGGGGGGGCAGATTTTTTTTTTTATTCCATGGAGAGGTGAGTTGGGAACTGGACCCACCAGGTAGTTTGCTGAAGGGGGATGAATTTTTTTTTTTTTTTTAATTCCCTGATGGGTCATGTTGGGCACCAGACGCACAACAGGATGGGTTTAAGCATGCATGGCAGTGTTATCCCTATGTTAGTATTGGGAACAGTGCAGAGTTGAGATTGAGCACCAGAGAAGGAAATAGTGAGAGGTAGAATGGGGGGTGGGAGGGTGGAACTAGGACCACTGGCACTTGGGATTACGGCTTCAGAAGTGTACCCCATCAGTACCCCTCAATTCAGTCTCCCATGCTAGTGTGTTGCAGGTCGGAGAAGGTGGAGATGACTGAACACTGGTAGCAACTGCAGTGTGGCAGCAACCCCAAGCTTCCCACGCAGTGTCTGATCCCCTCACAGAGACCTAAATGGATAGGCGCTGAAAGTGTTTTACTACCTGGACTATCCTGCCTTCCATTCACTGTTTTGTTGCTGTTCCTTCTTATTATTCTCTGGTAGGTCAGGTTGGGTACCATACCTGTCAGGTTGTTGGAGAGGAGGACATTTTTTTTTGTTGCTTTGTATTCCTTGATGGGCTGTGTTGAGCACTGGATTGGTCAGGTTGTTGGGGTAGGCATATTTTATTATTCCCTGGCAGGCTAGACTGCATACCAAGCTCAAATAGTTTGGGAGCGAGGGACATATTTATTTATTTTTTTAATTTATATTTTACATGCTCATGCCTCCTTCATCTCCATGACTCACCATCAGGGACCTGGTTGGGGGGGGAGGCATGAATCCTGGCGCGATCCTTTGCCCACATCCTACTTCAGATTACCCCGCATGGGACTACCCACACTTGTGCCAAGTGTCGGGCTTCTGACCAAACAGGTCCACACCTCCACCTGCCAGCCCTGTAATTAGGTGAGCCATCGGGCCATTTTCCGTTTTTTTCTTGGTGCCCCAAAGGACATAGGTGGTCAAGGGGCGCCGTAGAGAAGGTGCACGCTGAGATGAGATGACTCTATGGACCCCAGCCAACGTCCTCCCCTCCCACATGGTGCTCTGCTGCATCTCCACCCATGTGCACACAGGTGGTGGCACTGCAGTGGGAAAGGCATCCTTCCCTCCCCAGAGGAGGAGAGCACCCCTAGGGTGCTCAATCCTACCCACCCCGGCCGACCCTCCAGCTCCCCAGGCTCGTCCCTGAACTCGGGTCACAAGTGGTAGTGATACCACTGCACTGACGGGCGGGCCAGCCCGGACATATCTATTTTTATTCTCTGATAGGCCGGGTAGGGTATCAGACCAGTCAGGTAGTTAGTGGGGAGAGGGTCAGATTTTTTTTATTCCCTGCTGAGTCAGGTTGGGCACTCTACCTGTCAGGTTGTTGGGAGATGGGGACAGATTTGTTTCATTTCCTGATGGGTTGAACTGGGCGCTGGACCCATCAGGTAGTTGGGGAAGGGAGAAGGAATAATTTTTTTATTGTTGGACTAGATTGCGCACCAGAAATGATTTTCTATTCTACATTCCCTGCACTACTAGTATGGCTCTCTTGTGCCTTGTAAGACACTTTTGTGTATAGTGTGTATAAAAGTCTTTATTTAAAATCTAATTGGAATTTTGTCTCATTTTTTGTTACCAATGTATTCTTGTTGTTAATGTTGTTCATCCGAGGTTATTTCTGGAAAAAAGGCACCCCGTCTAGTGTACTTACCTGGTTACCAAAAATCAAATAAAATATTCTATAGCCCCTGCGCTACCAGAATCTAACTCCAGTACTTTGTAAAGTACCAGACCTGTCATAGTTTGGGGAATCTTTCTCCTGACAGGCTGTGTTGGGCACTGACTTGACTTGGTCAGGTAGTTGGGGGGGGGGGGACATTTTTTTTATTCTCTGACAGGCCAGGCTAGTCACCGAACCAATCAGATAGTTGGGAAGAGAGACCGCTTTTTTTTTTTTTATTCCCTTTCAGGCCAAGTTGGGCACCAGAAATTCTGTTCTATTCTACATTCTCGGCGCTACCAATATGGAACTCCTGTGCCTTGTAAAACACTTTGGGATACAGTGCTAGGAAAGTCATTATATAAAACCAAAACCTCTTATACGCTACAGTCCCTGCACTACAAGAATCTAACTCCTGTGCTTTGCCAATTCAATTCAATTTCAATTCAACTTTATTTTTATAGCGCCTTTCAAAGCCAAGACGCTTACATAAAACAGAAGGCAATATAAATACAATTAAAACATCAGAATTACATTATCAACCATTTGGGAAGGCCAAATCAAATAAATAAGCTTTAAGCTCAGTTTTAAATCTACAGATGGTTGTTGCTCCTTCTCTGGTACTCAGTCTCAGATCTGCACCCTCCCCGACACATACACACAGTTCACAGTGCCATGTACACTGCAACCCAGCATGCTGATTGCTGAGCAGTGGAGCACCTGGCTCTGGTCCACCACCACTGTGGTGACAGGCTGGGTTGAGCGCCATATCACCAGACCTGTCGCAGATGAGGGAAGAGGCACTGATTTTTTTCCCGACAGTCTGGGTTGGGCACCACATCTGTCAGCGAGTTGAGAGAGCAAGACAATTTTTTTATTTTATTTTTTTATTCCCTGTTGGGCCAGATTGGGCGCTGGGAATTCTATTCTGTTCTACATTCCCTGTGCTACCGATGTGGAATTCCTGTGCTTTGTAAAACACTTTGTGATATAGTGCATATGAAAGTCATTATATAAAACCAAATTCTTTTACATTCTACAGTGCCTATATTACCTGAATCTAATTCCTGTACTCTGCAAAGCACCAGACCTGTTATAGCGGGGAGATAGAGTATTCTTTTTCCTGACAGGCTGGGTTGGCACTGAATCCATGAGGCAGTTGGGGGAGGGCAGATTTTTTATTCCTTGGGAGGAGCTATTTTTACCCCAAATGACTGTTTCTGACGGGTGCTGTCAGACAGTGGTGGTGGACCAGAGCCAGGTGCTCCACTGCTCAGCATGCTGGGTTGCAGTGTACATGGCACTGTGAACCTTGTGTATGTGTCAAGGAGGATGCAGATCTAAGACTGAGTACCAGAGAAGGAGCGACAATGGGAGAGGAAGAGCCAGGTGTTAGAGTTGGGATCAAATGCACTTGGGATTAATGACTCAGAAGTGCTTGCTCTCAGTCCACCTTGGTTTGGTCTCTCACACTATTGTGCTGCAGTCTGGAAGTGAAGGAGAGGCCCAAACTCACTGGTAGTAGCAGCATGGCAGCACAGGAGGACATATTTATTTTTTTACCCTCACAGGCTGGGTTGGGCGCCAGACCTGTCAAATAGTTTGAGGGAAAAGGCCCAGATTTTTTTTTTTTTTAATTCCCTGATAGGTCAGGCAGTAGACCTATCAGGCTGTTGTGAGGGGAGGGGAGATTCTTTTGGGGACAGATTTTTTTTTTTTTATTATTATTATTCCCTGATAGGCTAGGTTGTGCACTGGACTTGTCAAATAGTGGGTGGAGGGGGCCAGATCTTTTTTCCTGTCAGATCAGGTTGAGCATCAGAAATTTCATTTTATTCTATTCTATATTCAATGTGCTACCAGTATGTATTGTGCCTTGTAATACAATTTATGATTTGCTCCACCTGACCCTTCTTGCTCCAGCAATTGATTTCCTCCACCCTTTTTTCCCCCGTTTCTGACTAAGCTACTTGGATTGACTGGAAACCTGGCTGTTTTTTCATCATTCCAACAGGATGGGTGAGATCATCCCTAGTTCCAAACATCAAATGATGCTGCAGCTTTGCTATCCTTTGTCCTTTTGTATTGCAACAATTTACTAGTATGAAAGCTCTCATTTATTTATAGGCAATTTCATTGTTTTCCCAGAAAATAAAGGTTAGCTGTCTGAACACAAACTTGTGCAGACAGAATGTATTAGTACTTCTTTTCAGAGCTCATTTATTATCTTGTCATCACAAGGGGGGCTAGGCTAAACAAACTGAGGACTTTTTCAGTGTATTGCCGAGGTCACCTGCACGTGTACAACACGCTATCCACTTGCTCAACAGGTTCTCATGCACTTTTCTCCTTGCATCCAACAGAAGGTTAGCATACCGTTACAGACAGCTGCAAGTAGCAAGAGAAAGGCACAACACTTGCTCACTGACATCCACAAAAGATCATGTCTCAGCCCCCAATGCATTTCAATGAGACAGTTGCAAAAACACTTCCAGACTTTGATCACACTGGACCAGCCCTAAAAAATGATCGTGAAATCTACGGTGCTGCAAGGGAGAATACAGTAACTGGCATGATGGAAAGCAGAGAGTCTGAAGAGTACAGGGTGATGGTGGTATTTGCCTTTAGGTCAGCAATAAATAGTAACTATTACTGTAGCTCACACTGGGCTGTGACAGTCAGTGTGTTTTGCAGACTCTGCCACAACACCTCAAATGGTACAATAATCCATAGCAGATGCAAGGCAACCACACCGCCCCAAAGTAAGCTACAGTAATTCATATTCATTGCTGACCTACAGGCTTTTTCTGGTCCATCTGTAGTCTGTTTTATCATATTCCAAGTACTGCATTGGGAGGCCAAGTAGGTTGGCTGAACTGGTAAAACCATACTGAATTCAAGCCCCAACTCAAAGCCTAACTAAAGTTGTCTCTGGCCTACTTCTCTCACCCTTACTCCCCACCTTCCTACATTTACACCCCACCCATGAACCAATGCAGTGCAGCCAATATTCTGTCCTGGGATTCTTGTTCCCTGTGTGCTTTACTTTGCACTTTTTAGCACTGAATTGCAACTGCCAGACTTTGTAACACTTTTCTAACCTTTGCAGGTCCCTTTGCAACTCCCTAACCATTTCCTCACTGTCTACCCTGCTGCAGAACCCAGTGTCATCTGCGAAGAGACACATCTTGCCCTGTATTCCTTCTCCTATGTCACTACTGAACATATTGAAAAGGACTGACCTAGGACTGATCCCTATGGAATCCACTCTTGCCCCCCCCAAGCTTGACCCCATTTACCACTACCCTTTGCTGTCCCCCCCAGCTAGCTTCCCACCTAACTACATTCTTTGCTGCACCCAGATTCTCTAACTTCTTCAGTAACCTTCTGTGTAGATTTGAATGTCTTGCTCAAGCTGAGGTAGAGTAAATCAACTACCCAGTACTTGTCTTTTATCCACTGCCCGCATTCATTCATGAAGTTAATGATTGCCAAGGAGTGTCTAACAGGATTTGTCAGGTCAGAGAAAATACATCTGCAGCCAGACTTCATTTCACTGGTATAGAAAAAATGATTATACACCCCCTAGAGGTGGTGATATTCAAAGAAACTCCTACAATGGGAATGTTATTGGGTAAATGAACTCCAAACAGTTAAAACACAGGGACTCAATGGTGACTTGGTGTTTTCTTTTAAATCTAACATGAACCTTTTTTCTACAGGTATGGCTGACATATTAATATGATGTTACTTTTTGTTCTCTGTGGGAATTGTTATCTTAGTTATAATAATTTACACTTTTATCTATTTAGGTATTATGTGGGTCAAAATAATGTTTGTTGTATGTACCATGAGTTTGAGTGCACAGTATGTGGTTTTATGTTGGACTATATGTGCGTTTGTCTCTTTTGTAGGTGATAGTTGGTATTATGGTATCGGGAGCTCCCTTAGTAGCATTTTGGTAGGATCTGTAAAGGTGGTAGCTAGCTCTTCAATCAATTTATACAAAGAATGTTGAAAGCTCAGTAGTAATTAAACCACTTCTATAAGTAAGGACGTGGTGCTGTCTTGAGTATGAATGGAACAAGAAGGACGGTACAGTGCCACCGTGCACAAAATTTAGAGTCCATGCTGCCATGCACATATTGCCAATCAATTTTTAAAATTTAATACACGATGTTGAGGAAAGTTGATGAGTATGGTGCCACTCAGCACAAACTGAGATGTTTGATTGACAGTGCTGCTGTGCACCTAATATGTGAGACAGGGGCCCTACGACTGATGGCATTATTTGATGATGACCGGTGGCAGCTTTGGGTACTCAGTGACTACGGGTATTTAAGCAAGTCCACAGGCATGACACAATAGTACTGACGAAGCCATGACATCAAGGCAAAATGTTACCATGTCTGTGTGTGTGCTCGTGTGTGCACATCCTTCATTCCCCTGGGCTGTCTATCCTGAGACAGGAAACAAGAATGAGCTAGAGACTCCAAAAAGCTGTGCGAGCGTGCATTAAAAATCACCTTACAGCCTAGAAAGTGAAGATACGATCAAAAGGTGCAACTGACTAACTAACTAACTGGTCAGCAACCTGAAAGAATCTGGATGGGCTCTAGCTGGTGGTATGTGCAATATATGTACGATGTATGACTTTTTTTTGTATGCAAAGTTTTTTCTATGTGATGGTGCTGGAAAATAAATTTAAGTGATCTTTTGCAAACTATTTAGAGTAAAAGAGATTTTTTCTAATAATATAAACAACACATGGAGTACTGGTACACAAGTGCTCTGCCTCAGCAGCACTCAACACTCGGACTGTTCTCTCCCCAGAACAAGGGTGGTAACCACTGATATAGAATCATGGAGCACTTTCTTCTGTACTTTTATTTCTTTAATTTTGGTAACCGGGTAAGCCCACTGAGACAATGCAATCCCTTTTTTAGGGACGATCTAGAACAAGACAACATAAACAACATGTAAATACATATTACAAAGGAGTGGATGTGCAACGACTAACAAAACATACTTAAGACAGGTATATACAATACATGTGCAAATTTTGGGTTACAGTAATATAAAACAGTGGCACAGCAATCTAAGAAACATTTGATAAGTGTAAGACATTGATTTGGACAATAGAGCTGAATAGTTATACTCAGGTTGATTAGGATTAATTCAAGCAGAAGGAGGCATATCCATACAAAGGATAGGCTATATGTATTTTTGTCTCTTCTGTAGGTGATAGTTGGTTTTATGGTTTTTCAGACAAAATACATGTTTATAGCTCTTTCTGTTATATATGCCACTACAAGAGTTAGGCACAGGATATGGCTTAGACATTTAAAGCAACAGAGCTGAAAAATGGATGTATTAAAGTTCATAGTATCTTATCCAATGTTGAAATATAACAAAAAGAAAGATTAGAAATGACATTTTAATAATGTAAGCCCTTCAAAGTGGGCTTACCTATGGAGCCACATGGCTCCAGTGCTTCCAGGTGGGAGTCATGCCTTGTGACCCCTGCAGTGCAGCTTTTCTTCCCTGTTGGCAAGGCCGTTTCAGTGTCAGGCAGTGCAGCGGGGTGGTGTTCAGTGCCTCTGGGCACAGGGGTAGTCCCGGGTCTGAGGTCTGGGCAGGCCGGGCTTGGGACTGCTCCGTTTTGGAAATAAGTATCTAATTGTGAATAAAATGGCAGACTCACACACACTGGAAGTGCAGTAGAGTGAGAGGGGGATTCATGAGGGAGTGCAAGAAGGAGGATGTCAAAGTGGGATGTCTGCCCTTTTGGCCATGCGACGGATTGTTTTTTGTTTTAAAACAAGTGTTAGCACTGCAGTGAGGAAGAAAGAAGGTGGCAGTTGCCATTTTCATGGAGCCCCGCTGCTTTGGGGCAAAACTGCAGAGTTCCTGGAAGGAGCCAAGGATAATGCTGACTGACTACCGAAGAGGCATGAGGTGAGGGGAGTCCCCGGGGTAATGCCTAATCCTTGGAGGAGTGCAGCATGGAGTCAGGTGTGAAGACTTGTGGCTGGGCCTGTTATGGCTGATGGGATACGAGTGTGCAGTCTGGTGGTGGCATGCCCAGATTGTGCTGGGACCAAGATGGCAGCTGGTCTCAGGATCACCTGGACGAGGCAGTCGCTGCATGCAGAGGAGCTCCATGAGGTGCGAGTCTGGAGGAGACCAGTGGGCTGGTCATTGTGGCAGGAGGCAGGAGGCAGAATGGCAGACTGTGTCTTGATTCCTTGTGGCATTTCAGCTGAGTCTTACATAAGAAGCAGTTCCGAACTGGGATCGCTGCATGAGGGAATTGCCCTGAGTCTTCAGAATTGCCAGGGAGAACCCCCTGGGATGCTCGGAGTGGGCATGCATCAGTGATCGGGTGCTGGACAGTTTCTGAAGGGTCTCATACTGCCCTGGCCATTTGTGGCTTACTGCTCTGGTGGAAGAAGGGAAACCCCATCAGCTCAAGGAAGCACAGCCCAAATTAAAGCTTGTGCAGGAGAAGCGGATGGTGAGGGGGGCCGTAAGTGTGCCGAGCATCCCCTGGTGGTCAGTGCTCCTGTGAGGACGTATGAAGGTGAGAGACAGACAATTAAAACTGCCTGCTATTGAGGGTCCTATTCGGCCTTTAGTTTACTGCCTGTGTTTGGACTGTCTGGCTGCCCTGATTCTTGGTGGCAGCCTTGATATCAGCTTCTAATGTGACCCCTAGGTCCAGAGTACAGCCCAACTGATCAGTGGGACCCCTTGGTCCAGAGTACCTTTTAGTGTGTAATGTGACCCGTGGTCCAAAGTGACTTGTGAGCTTCTGATGTGACCAGCCAGTCCTGAGCAGCTTGTGCTTTACTGCTCCATGGAGTGATTGCACTCTGTTCATTTTAACTGTTTAAATGGGATCCCCTGTTTTCTGTAACTTTACTGTTTGCCTCTTGTGTTGGAGAAATTGTTTTGCTGTTCCTAAAAGAAGTTGCCTCCACAGTCATGTCTCCAGTGTGTTCCAGGGTGGCATGCAGATCAGCAGGAACTAAAGAACCACCAAGGCAGACATCAAGAGGCCTGCCTGGTGAAGACTGTCTACGAAGGCCTTTGGGTGAAGTGGACAAGGCCAGGCAGGTGAAGAGTCGGAGCTCTTCATCCCCCGTGTACCGCCTCAGAGCCTTGAAGGTCCAAGGACACCCCAATAGAGCCAATTCATCATCTACCACACCCATGGAGAATCAGGTACTGTTTTACAGTTTTTTTTATTTTTTATTTCTGGACTGTGTTTTTTGGGCTGAAATGCGCTTTCCCTTCCCCCACAAACCTTACCATCACAATATACCCTTATTCAGGGAAGTGGGGGGGTGCTTACAATACATATATGTTTAATTTTATTTTTTCTTCCATAAATATTTTCAGATCTTAGACACTACCTCTGTTAATTGACAAGCAAAGACTACATAAGGTAACATATTGCTACATATATATATATATATATATATATATATATATATATATATATAAAACACATATATATATACATACACATACACACACACACAACTACATATGTATGTATAATATATATATATATATATATATATATATATATATATATACACACACACACACACACACACACACACACACACACACACACACACACACATACACACACACACACAATGTATACATTTTATATATATATACACACATATATATACACACATATACACACACACACAAGTGACTTGCAAAAGTATTCAACCCCCCTGAAAGTTATGATTTGTCTGGATTACAAATGAGACTTACATATATTATTCCAGTCAGTATTTTTATTGCAAACTCATATGCTCTAACAGTATATTGTCAAAGCCAAAATTAATTATCCATCAGCAGATCTTCTAAAGAAAATTGAAAACTGGAAAATGCTGCTTGCAGAGGTATTCAATCCCTACACATTAGTATTTGGTAGAGCCACCTTTTGCTGCAATAACAGCTTTAAGTCTTTTGGGGTAAGTATCTACCAGCCTTGCACACTGTTCGGGAGTGATTCTTGCCCATTCTTCTTGGCAGATTTGTTCCAGGTTGTTCAGGTTGGTTGGGTGACGCTTGTGGACCGCAATTTTCAAACAGTGCCACAGATTCTCGATGGGATTGAGATCTGGACTTTGACTTGGCCACTGTAGGACATTCACCTTTTTGTTGTTTAACCACTCCTGTGTTGCTTTGGTCTTGTGCTTGGGATCATTGTCCTGCTGAAAGGTGAAGTTTCTCCCAAGCTTCAGTTTTTCAGCCAACTGAAGCAGGTTCTCTTGCAGTATCTCCTGTATTTTGCTCCATCGATTCTTCCTTCAATTTTAACAAGATGCCCAGTCCCTGCTGATGAAAAACATCTCTACCGCATGATGCTGCCACCACACTTCACTGTAGGAACGGTGTTTCTCGAGGCATGGGCAGTGTTAGGTTTGCGCCACACATAGCGCTTTGAATTTTGGCCAAAAATCTCTAGCTTGGTCTCATCAGACTACAAAACCTTGTGCCACATCTTAGCTGGGTCACTCTCATGCTTTCTGGCAAACTCCAGATGTGCTTTGATTTGGTTCTTTTTGAGTAATGGCTTCTTTCTAGCCACCCTCCCATACAGGCCAGTATTATGCAGAGCTCTTGATATGGTTGACTGGTGCACCTTCACTCCACTCTCAGCCACTGAACTCTGTAGCTCCTTCAAAGTGATTGTTGGCCTCTCTGTGGCTTCCCTCACTAGTCTCCTTGTTCGGATGCCCGAATTTTGAGGGACGGCCTTGTCTAGGTAGTGCCTGGGTGGTGTGATGCAGCTTCCACTTCCTCACTATTGATCCAACAGTGCACACTGGGATAGCCAAACACTTGGATATTATTTTGTACCCTTTTCCTAATTTATGCATGTCTACTACTTTATCTCTAACTTCCTTAGAATGCTCTTTAGTCTTCATTTTCACACCCTTCCTTCAGATTCACAGTCTGACCAATGGTCATTAAACTGAGGGGACGGGTATCCAGAAAATGTGAGCTACTTTAATGTTTCAGAGGTGAGGCCAATTGTAAGCCAATTGTGTCCTCGTTAGGGCAATATTTTTCATCTGTGTAAACTTGGAGCTTCCAGAGCACAGGGGTTGAATACTTATGCAAACAGCATATTTCAGTTATTTATTTTTCTTAAAAATATTTTCTAACATAAAACCAATGTCACTTTAAAATAATTATTTTGAGGGTCAGTCTTTTTAAATAAAATATTACACAGAACAAAATCTCAATGTATCATTTGTCATTCAGACAAATCTGACAACTTTCAAGGGGGTTGAATATCTTTGCAAGTGTATATATACACACATACATACACAGACACACACGATATATATTACTGCTTGCCCTGGTAAAGAATAATATTCAAAATGTTGGCTTGTATGTTTAAGTAATGAAATAATCCTGAATCCATCATATTAAAGAATAACATGAGATAATGTGGCGAGTGGCTCATTATTCCAAATTGGTAGTGGCATTTTACAGGCTTGTTTGGAATAGACTTCTCCCCGGCTGTTTTTTCTTTTCTTGACTGGTGGATGGCCACACTGGAATTCTCAACATGTTCACTGGGGACTGTCAACTCACCATTGTCCACTCGAGTGTCACTCACTATGAAGCCTGGCTCGTGGTACATTACGTAGTACATAATTGTTCCTTAATTTTCACCAGAATTGCTGCACTCTCCTGAGTCCCATAAGCTTTCTGTGGCTCCCTTTCCAGGCCCTGAATCCTGACTGGCTGATGGTGCAATCCCTGAACCCTGTTGCTATGGTGATGCAGTCAGAGTGCACTAAGTTGGTGTCACCCTTTGTGGCTGTGGGGCACTGGCCCCAAAAGTCTTTATTTTAAAAGTGTTCCTACCCTGAAATTATCTGGTGCACCTCTGTTGTTTTCATGGTCCAGCTGTATTCTGGTCAGTCAGGCCATGAGATGGAGAATCCACAGTCCATAGTGAGTGGGACTGCTTGCTTTGTTTGCAGTGCCTCTAATGTGTGGCATGGAGCTACAGTCATGCTGATGCAGACAGCTCTGAAGAAATCAAGCTGTACTCTGGCGGACAGCTCTCCTTATATCCTCCAGCATAGCATTGGCATCCTCAAGGGCTGGAGAGTACAGGAAGTAATGGCAGTAGGCTGACTGCGTTTGTTGAGCTCAGTGCTAGGAGGGTGGGGTTGCACATCTTTTTCCCCTGCCCATCTCCCTTCCCAGAATCACGTTCTTATCCCCTCATGCAGTCTGAATTTGGCTGCTGCAGTCACTCTACTGTTTAATGGCCGAGTGATAACTACAGTTATAAAACTGGGGAACATGCCCATCAGTAGAAAAGCCACTGTCAGACCTGTAAAAGGGGTGGGGGTATAGTGCCAAAAGACAAATTTACTTTGGTCAAATGGTACATTTCTTTTTTTTTATTACAGTTAGTTTTTTTATCCTTCTGTCCCCAGGCAGCTCTCCATCCCACCCGATCCCCCAACTCATCTCCCACTTGCAGCTCACCTTCCACTTACCTTCACAGCTTGCCCCCCATGGTGGGGCGATGGGGATCTCTTAATCCATCGGAAAGGATCTGGTGCAGAGGTTACTGCCTGTTCACGGAAGCGGGGCCTGCGGGGATCAGGATTCATCCTGCCATGCCTGGGACACTTTTCCCTCCATTTTTCTACCCCTTAGGAGAGAAGGCTTGCAATGATACCCTATGGAGAGAGAGAGCATGCATGTATCCACACACACTTCTCCAAACATCTGCCTCCTCTTCTCCCCTTTCTGGAGCATCAGTGTGCTGTCCCCCCCGCTGCCACTAAGGGTCAGTCATGCACAGACTGCTGGTGCCCCCCCCCCGGAGAAGGACAGCAGTCCCTTGATGCTCAATCTTTCTCAACTGCCGACACCAGACGGCCCATGCTTGTTCCCGAACACCGGTCGCTGGCATAGCGCGAGGTAAGGCATCCAGCACCTCAGCCCTCAGCACCACCAGACCAGCATCAAAATGGTACATCTAGAGAATCCTACCACCAGCATTTTTCTATTAGTTTCTGAACTTGAAAGGAACGTTCTAATATTTTAGAGCCGAACATTGTAGGATGTTTGAAACACAAATTTCTTTACATTGACTATCGGTGAATCAGTTGAGGCACAACTCATAACTTTATTTTCAGTTCCCTACTGAAGGAAAGGATCGTAGACTGGCTCGAGGAGACAGCCAGCCAATCCCTTCTACTTTCTGGTCTGAATGCCCCACCCCAGTGCTCATACATTCTATGACATCTAACCTGGGACAGTATGGGGGGTGCACTCCATAGAAGGCTATGATGCGATTTAGAACAGCAGTTTATATATACTACGTAAACACAACTTTTAGCATACATTAAAACCACCACTCAACTAACAGGACTGTGAAGCGAAAGAGACTGGCTGGCCATCTCCTTGGGCCAAGCCCAATTTATGATCCCGCTCCTCCTGAAGGGGACTGAAAATAAGATTCTGAGTTTTACTTCAACTGATTCCCCCCAGGGTCAAAGTAAGAAAGGGTAGGTTTTAAAGAGCCCACAATGTTAAAGGAATGTTCTAAGATTTCAGAGTTTAAGGGGAAGCCTAAACAGGTCAGCATAATTACATACAAAGCAAAGCACTGCTGAAGCATTCATTTAAAGAAGTAGGTATTTAACCTTTTATTTCCTGGATGACATAATCCCTGTTAAAAATGATTACTTTTGCCATTAACGTATTTATGCTTGCACTGGTAGTTCAGCCTCCAGTCAGCCTAGTCACACACCATCTCAAAGACTTACCTAATCAACAAACCCATACAGATTTCCCTTGTGGCAGGATGAGGAGGGGGAGGGCTGTCCTCCCTCTACCCTGAAGCACAATTCAGATGAGGTCAGGACACTATTCATGGTAGGAGGCCAGCAGAGACTAGGGGTGTCATCCTGCCAGCTGCCTTTGTCCCTTTTTCTCCCCACCCACCCCCCTTGATAACTGTGTGCTATCCCGTCCTGACCTCAGCATGCTTGGCATTCCTCCACAGGAAAGGTTTCCTGGCACACACAGTGGGCCACCTGAGTATTGGAACACAGTGCCATCCCTCCCCAATATGGGAGCACTGCCATACAGCACTGCCTTCCCATAACCCCTGGCTGCCTAACCAGACTCCTGAGCTTGTCCCCTAACTTAGATCACTGGCATGGGCATGCGATGTGCTATTTGCTTGGCCATTGGGCACCCTGGTAAGTATGCTTTTTATGGGGTCATTACAGAATCCAAAAATCTAAAGTAGACGGGGATTCTAAAGAAATGATCTTGTGCAGCACAGATATCTAACGGCGTATTCAAAATCTCTTTCTATTGTTGAGTACCTAGAGGCCAGCGGGGCACAGGACCCAAGGCAGCATGAATTCACAGTGGGAAGGTCATGTCATTCGAATCTAATAGATTTCTTTGGCTGGGTGACCAAAGTATTAGACCAGGGAGGGGCTGTGGACATGGCCTACCTAGACTTTAGCAAGACATCTGACACAGTCCCACACAAAAGATTAATATACAAGTTAGCCAACCTTGGAGTGGGTCCCAAGATGGCAGCCTGTGTAAAAAAAATTGGCTGGACAACAAAACAGAGAGTAATAGTAAACGGAGTCCACTCTGAAGAAAGGGGGGTTATTAGTGGGGTGCCACAGGGTTCAGTACTGGGACCGGTCCTCTTCAATGTCTTTATAAGTGACATTGCAGGGGGACTGGAAGGAAAAGTATGTCTCTTTGCAGACGACACAAAGATCTGCAACAAGGTTGATACACAAGGTAGGGTGGAAAGGATGAGAAGGGACTTTGCAAGGTTGGAGGAATGGTCAAATGTATGGCAGCTTAGATTCAACGCAAAGAAGTGCAAAATAATGCACATGAAAAACAAAAACCGAGGGGAAGAGTACACAATGGGGGTGAGGTACCAACAACAACAAAAATAGAAAGGGACCTGGGGTAGTCATATCAGATGACCTAAAGGTGGACAAGCAATGTGAGATGGCAGTAAGGAGGGCTGGGGGGAATACTGGGATGCATAGGGAGAGGCATCACCAGTAGGAAACAGGAAGTTATCCCTCTGTATAGACAGCTGGTGAGGCCCCATCTGGAGTACTGCGTGCAGTTTTGGAGATCTCATCTCTGCAAGGACATAGGCAGGATGGAGGCTGTCCAGAGGAGAGCAACTAAAATGGTGCAAGGTCTGCACCACAAGACATACGAAGAGAGACGAAAGGAGCGTAATATGTATACCCTCGAGGAAAGGGGGGACATGACAGAAACTTTCAAGTACCTCAATGGAATCAACAAAGTCCAAGAGGGTAGCATCTTCCAGAAAAAAGAGGTGTGCAAGAACAAGGGGGTACAATTTGAAGATAGAAGGGGGATGGCTCAGAGGTAATGCGAGGAAGTATTTTTTCAAGGAGAGGGTTGTGGATGCATGGAACGGCCTTCCTGAGGAGGTAGTGGAGTCAAAAACAGTGGAGGAATTCAAGAATGCATGGGACAGACATAAGGCAATTCTAGTGAAGGGTAGGCGGAAGCAGGCTGTTGGTTAACTAGGATCTGCAGCTTATCCATTAGGTAGGGAAATGGGCAGACTAGGTGGGACAAGCGGTCCTC
The DNA here is from genome assembly GCA_016271365.2 of Neoceratodus forsteri. Taxonomy (NCBI): domain Eukaryota; kingdom Metazoa; phylum Chordata; order Ceratodontiformes; family Ceratodontidae; genus Neoceratodus; species Neoceratodus forsteri. Next base: position 33,947,840 of record CM057453.1, read on the forward strand.
ATCTGCCATCAAATTCTGTTTCTAAGTTTCAATGTAACCATACACTGTATTGCCTTATACTGAAACAGATTTAACTCCACTAAGAAAAAGTCACCACTTAAGTTTGTATTTATGCAAAGTGTACCTTTATTTTCATGTCCAGAAGAAACAAAAAATAAGAAACTTAAAAAAGGCAAACCATTCATAGTAAGACCAACCTTCTGCTTACCAGACCTGTATGGGAAGCCCCAACTGCTCCACCATGGTGGAAAATCCATGGGGATCACCAGGAAGGAGTAAGTACCTGGAGAAGGCTTAAAATGGAGCTGAGGGGAGCTGGCAAAAGGGGGAAGGCCACAGAGAGACATGGGCATAAATCAAAACAACAGAATATAACAGAATATTTAAACTAGCAAATGGGGAGAGGGGTGCAGCACCCCATACGTCAAATGGGAAGAACACCCCTCCTCCCTCAGCTAGTGGTCAAACAGGGTTTCAGCATGTTTGCAGTTCATCTGCATCACCAGGTAAAAAAAACAGGTATGTCTCCCCATACGACACACGGGTAAATGCCAGACCTCATCCAACAAACTAACACACCGAAATCTGACCAATGAAAAATCATGTACACAAATGCTCACAGCCTGGGAAATAAGACCCAAGACCTGCAGGCAATAATGTCAGGGGCTAAACTGGACATAGTAGCAATTAGTGAGATGTGATTTACCAGTAACCATACTTGGGAGACTTCAGTACCTGGCTCTGTACTGTTCAGAAGAGACCGAGATGCAAAAGGGGGGGGGGGGTGGAGTGGCTCTGTATGTCAATGAAAATAACAGAGCTACAGAAATTCAAAATACACATAGGGAGCCAGAAGAACTGTGGGTCACCCTGGAAACAGGAAATGGGGCAGCCATAAGAACTGGGGTTGTCTACAGGCCCCCAGACAAGGGAGAGGACATTGACGCATTACTGTTAGAAGATACACAAAACATGACAGCTAAAGGGGAGGTTCTGATAATGGAAGACTTCAACATGCCAGATACAGATTGGTCAATACCAGCAGGAATAGCTGCCAGAACTAGACACATGGTGGATTCCCTGCGGGGGGGGGGGGGCTCAAACAACTGGTACAACAACCCACAAGAGACAGGGCTATCCTAGATCTAGTACTGACTAACAGGGAAGGGATCACAGATCTCCATGTAGAAGGTCACCTGGGGGCCAGTGACCATCACATGGTATGGTTCAATTTGGCTACTACAACTAAATCATCCCATTCCAAGGCAAAAATATGGGACTTCAGAGGAGCTAACTGTGATAAGATGGCCAACAGAGTTAAGCTAGCTCTGGCAAAAAGAAAAACAGGTGAGGAGGTACAGGAAAAGTGGGCAAGCATTAAGGATGCAGTACTTGAAGCAACATCCCATTGTGTTAGACACAAAAGGAAGTGCAAAAGAAGAAGGAAACCACTTTGGTTCTCAAATACAGTAGCAGAAAAGGTCAGAGCCAAAAGGCTGGCCTTCAGGAAATATAAGGGAACACAGCGGGATGAAGATAGGGAGGCATACCAAACTGCCCTAAGGGAAGCAGGGAAGGCAGTAAGGCAGGCAAAGTCCCAAACTGAGGAAAAACTAGCACAAACAGTAAAAGAAGGTGATAAGATCTTCTATAGATACATTAGTGAAAGGAGAACGTCCAGAGGGGATATTGCTAAGCTCAAAGGAGAAAAGGGTGTGTGTGAGGAGGAGAACCTTGTAAAAGCATCTATCCTAAACAGATACTTCTACTCAGTATTTACTGAACAGAAGGTAGGGTAGGGCCCACAGCTCAGCACCATGGACACGGGGGTGAGCACTACTCCCTTCACAAAAGAAAGGGTCCTACAAGAGCTCGCTAAGCTCAGGGTGGACAAGGTAATGGGACCTGATGGCATACATCCCAGGGTACTTAAGAAGCTAAGGGTGGAACTAGCAGAGCCATTAGCAGAACTGTTTAGTGAGTCTCTGAGCACAGGAGAGATCCCAGAAGACTGGAGAAGGGCTCATGTGATCCCGCTCCACAAGAGTGATAGCAGGGAGGAGGCAGGGAACTACAGATCAGTCAGTCTTACCTAAGTAGTGGGCAAGATTATAGAGGCACTCCTTAAGGAAAGGATAGTGCAAGACCTGGAATCCATAGGGGCACAGGATCCAAGACAACATGGGTTTACAAAAGGAAGGTCCTGTCAATCTAATCTCATAGATTTCTTTGACTGGGTAACTAGAGCGGTGGACCAAGGGGGAGCAGTTGATGTCGCCTACCTTGACTTCATCGAAGCTTTCAACACTGTTCCACATAGAAGATTGATAAATAAGCTGGGTAGGCTCGGGGTGTCAGAAGTTGGTCAACTGGGTGGCAAACTGGATGACAGGCAGAAAACAGAGTGGTGGTAAATGGTATACAGTCAGAAGAGATGCAAGTCACAAGTGGGGTACCTCAGGATCAGTCCTGGGGCCAGTCCTCTTCAGTATCTTCATTAATGACGTTGCAGATGGACTAGAGGGTAAGGCTCGTCTGTTTGCATATGACACCAAGATCTGCAACAGAGTAGATGATCCAGATGGGATAGGCAGAATGAGAAGAGATCTGGATAAACTAGCAAAATGGTCAGAAGAGTGGCAACTGGGATTTAATGCAAAGAAGTACAAGATCATGCACATAGGAAAGAGAAACCCTGAAGCCACCTATAGGCTGGGAGGGGAGTTGCTGGCAGTCACAAAGGAAGAAACAGACTTGGGCGTCATCATCACCGATGACCTGAAATCATCCAAGCAGACCTCTAAAGCAGCAGGTAAGGCTAGGGGATGTTAGGGTGTATTAGTAGGGGTATCACAAGTGGTAAGAGGGAGGTAATAATCCCTCTTTACAAGACACTGGTTAGGCCCCATCTGGAGTACTGCGTGCAGTACTGGAGGCCACACCTTCACAAGGACATTAACCGAGTTGAGGTAATCCAGAGAAGGGCAACCAAAATGGTGCAGGGACTGCATCAGAAGACATATGAGGACAGATTAACGGAGCTTAATATGTATACCCTAGAGCAAAGGAGGGAGAGAGGTGATATGATCGAAACATTCAAACATCTTAAGGGCATTAACAAGGTGAAATAGTCTAACATATTTCAGTATAAGAAAAATAACAGGACAAGAGGACAAAGCATGAGATTAGAGGGAGGCTGATTAAGGGGTAATGTTAGGAAATTCTTTTTCACAGAAAGTGTGGTGGATGCATGGAATGGCTACCTCAGGAAATGGTGGCTATGAATACACTGCAGGGCTTCAAACAGGCATGGGATAGGCACATGGGAGCAATACAGATGAGTATGAATAGATATGCCACTGAAAGAGCAAAGGTTGATGGTACATTTATCAAGTAGAAAAAGAAATGGGCAGACTGGATGGGCCTAGCGGTCCTTATCTGCCGTCAACTTCTATGTTTCTAAATAACAACAAAAACAAAAGCAGCCCAACTGCCCCCACCATGCTTTGTCATACCCACCTGCATTGTTGTCATTCAGCTGCCTTCCCCCAGTCCTGTTATCTACCTCTCAGCAGGGGTTAAACTGGACAGGTGCCCAGAGGAACTCAGTTCCACCACCTCCTAAAAGACTGTATGCAGTTCCACCACCTGTCATATTTCTCCATTCACTACTATAGGAGAGCTCCACCGCCTAGAAATGAGTTCCCCCACCTAAACAGTCCCAATTTAACCTCTGTCCTCTCCAAAACCCTGCTCCTCTTGTAGTCGCCAAAACTCCAACTGAAGTTTGTCTTTTGAGGGCATATACCTTATTCACCTGAACAAACTGACACAATAACGAGCTTTGGAGAAATGGCCACAGCCATGTGTTTATTAATAAACCAATTATCCATATATACATTCGCTTCAGCGTGATGTGCGCAGCTAGGTAGCCTTGGAAGGAATCTACCCCACCATGGAGCAACTAGATCACTGATGGTCGACCCTCCCTCCCAGGGGAGGGCCGCCTTACCATCAACCAGGACCCCATGAGGGCAACAACTTCTGGGGCATGAGGGATGGCTATATGACTGGCTGTGGCTAGCTCCTCCCCTGTCAGAGGATCTGCCATGCCGCGGGACACTGCCTGAAGAGGGTGCCATCTGGACTCCATCCGTCAGGACCGCCCTCCTGTCAGCCTCAGGGAGATCTGGCTGGTCAAGACACGTGATCCCGTTACCCCCTCCTACAGCGTTCCACGACTACCAAGCCACCACTTACAAAGGTTCATGACTGTGACACCTACCTATCTACTCTAGGGTTGCCACCTTTGAATGAGGCAAAAACCGGACCCTAAGCTCCGCCCCTAGCTCCACCCCTTTTCATGACTCATCATGCATTGCTCCTCCTAGAAAGTAATTTGTTATATCAATAAAAGACGATGCTTAAAGCAGCAGTTCAACAAAAATGTTAAGATACTGTACTGTACCTGTCAAAGTTACTTTCCTAGATTCTTCCTAGTTATTTATTTATGTATTTATTTATTGACATTGGTTTACCAGATAAACATACAGAGATAAAAGAAATCTCATTTACAGATATGATCTGGGGGGGGGGAGACAAGGGAAACACTATAAATAGCATACAACAGTATACATGGTATATAATAATACATAATACGTTGTTTTCTGTAATGTGTACATTATATCTTTTTCTGGCTCCATTTCCTGTTCATGTCCACAGTACTATTTCAAAGCCAAAGAAGTGACCATACTTTTTTTCTTGAGGGAAAAAAATAATTTAAAACATTTAAAAATGCATAAATTCTGTTTGAGATGAACATGTTCACCAGCAAATGAAAGTAGAAGACAACTGGCTCTGTTACCTTTGCAAAAGGTGGGGGTAGCTTTTGCTGCTATGCTACTTTAAGATGCAGTGGAAAAGATTAGGTTAAATAAGTGCTAATGGTGTTAATGACCATACTTTACACCTCCCAGGCTGACTGCTTTCACAAACAAAGGGATATACTGACAACAGAAGTTGTCTGTAACCTGGACATGTAGCTTAAACAATGAATGATATGACAAAATTTGTTTCAAAAGTATGTGACCACTCAAAATGGCTCAAAAACCTGACCAGCACAGAGCAAAACCGGATTACCTGATAGGGACCCTGAATACCTGATCACCAGGTAAAAAACCTGACAGGTGGCAACCCTAATCTACTCCCAAGCCTGCTCTAACTAGAGTTACTCCCACCTTGCTGGAGAAGGCAAAACCCCAGAAAACCCAGTGGGGAAAAAATGGAAAATTTCTTCTTGACCCCTAAGGCGATCCCCCTTAGTGGGACAGCAAGTTCCCTATACCCCCCCACATTCCCCCCTGCTTTTCCAAGGGTGAAGTTTGAGTGGGATGTGACCTGTGACAGGGAGGAATGAGCAGGAATTCCTCCTGTGCAGCACCTCTTAAGGGCTTAGCTCCTCCTTCTCCCCAGCCACAAGCTCCCTCCCCCAGGGAACCCTATCCCCACCAGCCCTTTCTAGGCAGTCCTACCCAGGTCCCTATTGTCTGTTGAGGTGTCCCAGGCCATGACAACAGGCAAAACCCTGCCTGCTGCGATACCTTGCAGGCTCCTCCAATGTCTTTTGAGGGCATATACCTTATTCACCTGAACAAACTGACACAACGAGAGCTTTGGAGAAATGGCCACAGCTATGTGTTTATTAATAAACCAATTATCCATATATACATTCGCTTCAGTGTGACGTGCACAGCTAGGTAGCCTTGGAAGGAATCTAGCCCACTATGGAGCAACTAGATCATTGATGGTCGACCCTCCCTCCCAGGGGAGGGCCGCCTTACCATCAACCAGGACCCTGCAAGGGCAACAACCTCTGGGGCATGAGGGATTGCTATATGACCGTCTGCGGCTAGCTCCTTCCCAGTCAGAGGATCCGCCATGCAGCGGGACGCTGCCCCAAAGAGGGTGCCATCCAGACTCCATCTGTCAGGCCTGCCCTCCTGTCAGCCTCAGGGAGATCTGGCTGGTCAAGACACATAATCCTGTTACCCCCTCCCACAGTGTTCCAAGACTACCAAGCCACCACAAGGTGAGTTCTCACCAACTCACCCCCCCCACAAGCACCTCATGCTAATACTCTCACCACTGCCCGTTGTATGTCATCCAGAAACAGGTCTACTCCTTCCTCCGATAAATGTGCACCATCCCCTCTGTACAGACCTGGCTTTTTTTACAGACACTCCCAGGTGCTTTGCTATGGACCCCCACCTGAGTCAATAAATCGGTCACGTGACCATGTTCTGCAGCAGGCGCACCTTCTCTATTGCCCTAATGTTACAGGCATGCCACCAGTCCTGCTGCTGCACCATATCGGACCAAATTATATGCACCTGGGGCCACCATTGCTTCACTCTTGACAGGTCCTGCCTGACCCTCTCTTTAAGCAATCTCGCAGGTATAACCCCTATATCATTTCCTCCTAAATTAATAATTAAAATATTAGGCTGTGACCTCTTCTGAGCCTTTCCATGCAGTGTTGCCAGTAACTCATTCCAACCAATGCACTTCTGCCCTCTCAGGTGACAGGAACAGGTTTTCTCCTCCAGGATACTGCCTTGCCCTGAGGGATGTACCAGTGGCCACAAATCCAGATCTGCTCCGATTGGGCTGCAACACCTAATCCAAAACAAAGCAAGAGAGAGTTATAACATGTGTGGTCATATATATATATATATATATATATATATATATAGACATATATATGTTTCAAAAGCCTGTGATTTCCATCTACCCAAAGTCTGTATTGTCCTATCTGATAAGCCCGCTGCCCTGGTGTGCGATGCTGCACCAGTCCTAAAGGAGTGCGTGTTGTAGTGTTCTGCAGAGATGCCCAGCAGTCGCAAGGTCCTCTGCAACACCTGCCTAAACTGGTACACCGTTAGGGGGGGCCACCATCCCCACGATGGACGAAGGCCCCCCTATTGCTGGGTGCTGTGTTATATAATCCTGTACCCATGTTCCCACATCCCACTAGAGCCCGTGGGATGCCACTAGTTGGCACCACCGCCCGTGGGCAAGCTGGTTCATCTTGCTCTTCCATTTGTGGACAAAGACTCCAGATGTTGTGACCTCCACATCGGCCTCTGCCAACACTAATGGTCTCCAAGTAGCCTAGCTGGGCTGCACAAGCTCAGACACCCGGAATGCCCCACAAAATGCTACCACGTATGCTGTCTGGAAGAGCCTTGTCTCGTCAGGGGCTGAGCATACCTTAGGCAACTCATCCCAGATCTGCTTGAATATGGTAGGGCTGATGGAGCGTCTGTTGTCTGTGCCCCTCAGGGCTGCCCATGCCCAACCTCTCACCATCTTCCGGAGGGAAAATGCCTTCATGGAGTTGGGGAAGCCCCAGGCTTTCTGAAACCAGGCAATGCCAGCCATGTGCTGCTCGACTGTTGCCCGGGTGGCCCCTGCATGTTTTTGATCAGTACATATTCACACAGCTGTGACACTGGGTTCAGCCATGTCCCTGCCAACCCTCGTGCTTATTGCACTTCCAGAAAACAGTTGACCCCCCTCTGATACGCTATTCAAGTCCTAGGTACCAGGTCATTCTCAATCAACTCCCAGGCCTCTGGGCTATCAATTCCCATAGGAATGGCAGAAATTCCCTGGGCTGTAGGTCTACCGCTGGTGCCAATTCTCAGAACCTCTGCCACTGTAAATGAGAAAGAGCGATACAGTTTTCAATACCTGGTACATGAACTGCCTTAAAATTGATATTCAACAACAAACACTTCAGGACAAACACCCGCATGAGGTTGCACATCAGGCCCTTGCCCAATTGTTTGTTTATTGCGTACACCTTTCCAGTGTTATCAGACCTGAATGTGATGTGCTTGTCCTTCAGCACATCCCCCCAGATCACCAGTGCCACGACAATGGGGAAGAATTCCATCACCATTATCTGCCTCATAATGCCTTGCCTTATTCACTCTGGAGGCCACTGCCCTGCACACCACTTAACTTGCAAGTAAGCCCTGAAGCCCAGGCCCCCCTCCCCCGAGGTATCAGTGAAGAGTTCCAGTTCCTCGATGGACACTGGAACCGGCCACATCGATACCCCCACTGAAGCACTGCAGAATGTCTGCCAAATGCCTAGGTCCTCCCGCATTGCCGCTGTGATACAGATTCAGTGGTGTGGTTTTGTACAGCCTACTCCACCACCCGCCAGGTGTCTCATGAATGTCCTGCCCATGGGCATTACCCAGCAGGCGAAGTTGAGGTGGCCCACCAGTTGCTGGAGCTCCCGTAACATGACTTTACGTGCCCTCATTACAGAGTCCAGCCAGGTGTGCAAGGCCTCCAGCTTGTCTTGGGGACGCCGGAAAACTTGCTCGCTCATGTCGATTTTGATCCCCAGGAAGGAAAGCCTTGTGCATGGCCCCTCCATCTTGTCCTGGGCCAGTGGTACACCCAGCTCAGCACACATCTTGTGGAATGCTGCCATGATAAGTGTGCATTGCCCTGAGCCCACCTTCCCCACAAACAGAAAATCAACCAAATAGTGTACCATGTGGTCGACTTTGGCTTTCTGTGCTGTGGCCCAGTGCAGAAATGTGCTGAATTGCTCAAAAACTGCACACGTCACCGCACAACCCATGGGCATGCAGTTGTCAATTTAGTAGTACCCGTAAAATTTCATGCCCAATAGCTCCCTATCTGCCAGGTACACCGGCAACATGCAGAATGCTGATTCTATATCAGCCTTCCCCAGCAACACTCCCCGGCCCGCCTGTCACACCACCTCCACTGCCCTGTCGAATGATGTGCAATACACCGCAGTATCGACTTGGTCAATGTAGATGTTGACTGAATCCCCTTCTGGGTACGACAGGTGGTTTATCATCCGGAACTCTTCCAGCACCTTTCTGGGGACTAAGCCAATGGGAAACACCTAGAGGCGTGGGTTAGGGGGGAGGTGAAGGGGCCGCTGATCTGACCTGCGGACCAGCTCCCCGCACAACCTCCGGTCGCTCCTTGGCAGAATGCAGGTTGTCAGCCTCGTATGCCCCCCTTGGACCTTGGTAAGGTATACGAAACCCCTCCCTGAATCCTGCTACCAAAGAGCGAGTGGCTGCCCTGTCTGGGTAGTTGACCAACCATCCCTCAATATTTCCAGCCTTGACCAGTGTTGGCAGCCTTTGTCCCTCCTTTTCGAAAGGGGCGAAAACTGTTGGCCTTCCCTGCCCCACCTCTGTAACTTTACCACAGTGTTGAAACGAGTGCGGTTTCCCGCACGCCATGCACTCATGCTTGTATCTACAATGCTCGGTCTTGCATGATCCCTGGTTGTAGCTGAAACAACACCCTTTCTTTGGCGACGGAGGGCGCCTCACTGGAAAACCGCTGTCTGTATGTTGGACCCTTCCCCCCCAAGTCTATTGCCACAGAAGTGGGAGGTCCAAGATGGCCCAAGACCATGCCATGTCCATCTGCTTTCTCCTCCGATACTCCTTGTCATATTCCAGCCACCCCCACCTGGTTTACTAATATACACAAAGCACAAGGTGGCTACCAGCGAACACTGGAGCCTGAACAAAAAGGACAAACCATCAAACTACATGGTTTGGCATCCCAGTGAGCGACCAAAAGAAATGACCTGTAAGCTAGGTCTCGATTAAAACAGTTTAAAGCAGCTAGCACTCATGCTTTTTTCTCTCTGACGTGAAACATATGTCTGCGTGTCGTTGAGTGCTAACTGCCTTTTTACCTTTTTTTGTATATTAAAATAAACGGTTTTAATCGGGACCTAGCTTACAGGTCATTTCTTTTGGTCACTCACTGGGATGCCCAACCATGTAGTTTGATGGTTTACTAGTGTGCATGGTCATTATTCTATTAAAGTAGACCCACAGCCCGTCAGCTTTCCCAGGGCTACCCTGGGTGAGCATCCCTGCGTAGAGTGTGAAACCTGCTGCCCAGTTCTCCCACGTCTGCCGCACTGTTGCTTTGTGCTTCTGCTCAATCCCGTCATCTCCATTCTTGTCCTTTATGTTCTTTTCTGGATCTTTAGGCCGATTTAGCAGGGCAAAGACGTTAACATATTCTCCGTTGATTATTTGCTGCCTCACCTTGTCCGGCAAGTGTGACCCAATGGGTTCTGCCAGTGATAGGAAGCTCACCACCCCTTGCTGCCCTGGTATTGGCGACGATGCCGCTCCCGTTCCAGCGTCCCAGATCCCTGCTGCATCCGGGGCCGCCTGAACCACTCCTGGCCGAGCCCTACTCTGGTCCGCCAGTAAGTCCAGCAGCCAGTCAAACTTTTGCTCTACCCCAGACTGGCCTGGGTTGCCAGCTGGAGGCTGTATGCTAGGCTCCTCCAACCCTTGGGGTATCGCCATGGCCATGCCGCCGAGCCCTGCCGCCGGCTGGCTGACCCAACCAGCCGGCTGACCCAACCCCTGAGGGCTATCTGCTGCAGGAGCCATGGCCCGTTACTCCAAGATGGGGAGTTCGCTGGTGGCAGGATGTGTTGACTATTCCCCAATTGCTCGGGAGTCCCCAAACTTGCCTGCGGCAGTGCCGGCTGGCCCTGTGGCAAGCCCCCGGCATGCCCAGGCTTATGGGTGCCGATGCCACTGTTTCCGTCCCTTGTCCTACCAGCACCTTTTCCGTGGCATCCCACTCTCTGCCCCATTTCTGCTGAAGCCCCCTGTTCCTTCTGGTTGTTCCCCCGCTCCTAAGCAGAGCCTGCAGCTTATCAGCTGACAGCTGGTCTAACTCAGGCATACCCACTACTTGATCCGCTGTTGCTGCTCTTTGATTGACCCTCTTCTTTCATGGCTTTTTCTGAGGAGGAGAGGGCACCAGCACCTCATCTGGAATGGGCATCGGCTTCTCTGGATCTTGCCCTGATGTGCCCAGAACCCTCGCCAGAATCACAGGTTCAGGCGGCAGGGTCGACAATGCCAGGGCTACTGGTTGCTTCCCCGGGTTGGCCTCCTCCAGGTTCTTGAGTTCCGGCGGGGGCAACATCCCTGAAGGCCCTGCACCCTCCCCTTCACCCTGAATAGCGCCTCCCACCACGCCTTACCCTTGCTTCGGACGAGGGCAGCCAGCTGCTGTTCTAGGTCTCTGCTCATCTCCACAATATTATGTTCGTAATCTGCAATCAAAACAAAATCACGGCCACTCTCCCCTTGCTGGTGCTTACACTTATGCTGCCACACACAATACGGTTCATTGACCGTAGAAATTTTAACACACTTTATTTTTTTTTTGTGAGACACACTATGCTTGTTTACAGGGACAGTTCAGGACCCAAGGAAGTTAAGTGACTTGCTCAGGGTCACACCGTATGCAAGGGGGGAGGCCCATGGGATTGAAACCCAGGTGTCCAGAGTTTGCAGTTTAGAGCCTTAAATCACTGTCCTAAACTGGCTCCCCAAACTACCCACTACCTTGCTTTAAAAGGAAATGACTCACTATTGCACTCCACCGTGGTTCCGGACTGTGCTGAAACCTCATACAAAGCCAACGTCAATGTGTCTTTAGAAGAAAAAACCAAGAAAGCAGTTTTTTTACCTTACAAACATTTACTGGGATGCCAATGTAATTTCCTAATGTACCACTCTGACATCATTTTAAAGGTTTACTTTCACTGACACAACATTAAATATTCCCATTTATTGGCCCAGGCTCACTGTTCGGAGCATCACATCACATGATCCCTAATGCATTCCCCATTAAATTCTTGCAGATGTAAGCCCACTGCTATGCGATGGCCGCCCTGTGCCATTACCAAGATGGTGGCTGTCGCTCTTATATACATAAGCAAATGGCACTGGCCTCACGCATGCGCACTTTGCGCCTTGTCCCAACCACTCGGGCCTGCGACCTCCCATGCTATTCAGCCAGTCATCTGCATCCTGTAGCGTATCCCCCCTTTCCCCATTTTTAAATAATTTCATCTTTGAGGCACACAAGAAGGGCCGGTGAGACCTGCGAAGCTCCCCCACCGGTGGGGGGAGGGCGCGAACCCAGATGGCAGTACTTTCCTGACCAGCTGTATTTCTGGCCGTAGTGCCCCGGCAACCACCACTCACACCATCACCAATCCACAAGAAGGAACCAGGGCCAGAAGACCCGGGGGCCCATCCCGAACCAGCCGCCCAATGGGGAAACCCTATGCCCACCTTAGCCCAGGTATGCCCCAGTGGGGAACTCGCTACGTCCTTTTAGCTGGTCTGAGGTGAAGGAGATGCCAGAGCATGCCTTCTACTGCCTACTCCTGGGCTAGCAGAGTGCTCCTAATGCCCCACCGATGCCCAGCCCCTGGAGCTAGTCACCACTTGGAGGAGTGGCCAATGCCCTTCATGAGCCCTTGCTCCAATACCCCACTGCTGTTTTGGCCCGATGGCTACCGCCATAGCACCAGGCCACAGCGGCACCATCCCAGCTCCACAAACCTCCATCTGAAACCATGTAAGCCTTGCCAAGGGCCAGGTGCGGTAGGGCGTGTGTGTGACTGCCCCCCCCTTTTTTTTGAAGGCTCCGGGCACAAGCCACAGGCATGCCAGCACATGCCCCAACATCCGCAGGCACCCCACCACGAAAGGAGAGAGCATAACGAGGACTGCTGAGAGGCCTTGCCCGTGACGGAGGACCTGCCGAGAGCGTCCTGGCTCCAGGACTGCTGCCCCAAGGAACATCGCTGCTGCCTCCCAGGTAAGCCTTCCACCTAACTGAGGAGTGGGAACTAGCTCCCTTGCTGTGGTACCGGGGGAGGGTCAAAAACACCAAGCGGGCTTCTACCTGGGATGGCCCAGTAGGCCGGCAGCTTGCTTACCATTGAGGCCTGAGTTTAGGGAAGGGGACTCTTTTTTTTAAACTGCTTGGCCCCAAAAACTCATAGCCAGGCTTCAGTGTCCAGTGGAGCTTGTGGGAATCAAACCCTGTCTGCTGGGTATCCCAAGCTCATCCACTGCTCCCTACACTACCTCCCAGCTAACTTGCAGCCGTGTGTGTGTGTGTGTGTGTGTGTGTGTGTGTGTGTGTGTGTGTATATACTGCCTAACCTGCATCCTACTACAGAGCAGCTGGAGGGGCCTGCAAGGTATCTCCACCTAAGCACTTAGCCTGGTCCCCCCCAGGCCATGCGTCCTACAGGCCCCAATCCCTTACCTCTGGTTTGCTGATGCTGATCCTGGCTACCTTCCTCTTCTGAGACCTGGGACAAGGAGGAATTCCTCCTGTGCAGTACCTCTTAAGGGCTTAGCTCCTCCCTGTCCCCGGCTGCAAGCTCCCTTCCTCCTGGGAACCCTACCCCCCCCCCAGCCCCTTCTGGGCAGTCCTACCTGGGTACCTATTGTCTGTCCAGGTGTCCCAGGCCATGCCTCCAGACAAAGCCCCGCCTGCTGTGATACCCTGCAGTCTCCTGCATAAGATCCTCACTCCCTCTAACAGCCAAAGCCCTTCTCCTAGCTGCTACGTGCACAGCACCCAGCCGTCATTCACCCCATCCCATAAATGACAGCCTCAAACCCTCCTCACAGTCCTGCATGTTATCTCCTATGCATGGACCAACACTGCACACAAAAAAATAATCATATAACGCAGCAGCCCATGCACACCATGGCTCAGAGTTGCAAGTGTTTCGGCCACTGCTGCACCCTCCCAAAAATAATAGCCTTGTCGGCCCCCTCCATATTAAAAGGCACAGGCCCGATACTTGTCTACTCCATGTGGTCCAACAATACACACAAACCAAGGGAAAAAAATTCTACACTAAAAAAAAAAAAATGTGTTTGGTGCACCCAGTGCTTCAAGGAGCACTGCTTGATATATAATAGTCAGCCTCTGCACACTAGTCCCTTTAATTCTATGAGGAGGGTTTCCAGAGATGATCATTGAGTGTTGCGGGGGGGGGGGGGAGATAACTTAGAATGAACTAACTCAAGCAGCAGCGGCAATTGAGCAGTTCTGGCGAACCAAAATGCAGTTAAGATTCTCTGTTAAAAATGAAAAAAATGTAAGCAATAAAACTATAGTAATTATTTTAGCCCCCCCACCCAGGCCACCAGGCACACAAGTGCAATTCATCAACACAGAAAACGTGTTTGTACAGCACAGTCAGAACTTTATGCCAACCAAGAAATGATAAATCTGAAAGCTCGGTATAATTCCTGGCGTCTAGTTGTCAATATCGGACGACTCAAATGGAGTATTTTCACGGCAGTTCTGTTGGGGTTGTCCTTTTTTCTATACCACATCACTAAATGCAGAGACAGTCAACCTCCTCTGTTAAAAATAAAACGAATAAATAAAACTGTTAGCAATTATTTTAGCCCCCAACCCACCAGGCACACAAGCGCAACTCTTTAACACATGAAACGTGTTTGCACAGCACAGGAAGTATTTTATTCCAAACAAGAAACGGTAAATCTGAAAGCTAAATATAATTTCTGGCGCTTAGCTGTCAGTATCCGAATACTCGAATCGAGAATTTCTTACAACAGTTCAGTTGGGGGTTATCCTTTTGGTCTACCACATCGAAAATACAGATCTGTCGACGCCAATCACTCCCACTGAATAACCATTTGTCCAGAGTAAAAATATTCCAAGCACACGTCACTCGGGAAGTTAGACGCCCTGACCGATTCATTTTTCTCTTGCTCGCTTTCTGCTCTGCAGTTGTCTCACAGCTACAGTACGTACTGTTAGTTCTGGTCTCACCGTTAAATCTATGCAGTGAGTGAAACCCAACCAGGGGGCGTGCATAATCTGGGATGGCAACCAATGAGATCGTACATAGAGTACAACGCTATTACCTAACTGAGTTGATCTGCATATATTATTCAACAGGTCCCTCTTCTTCCTTCTTTCAGTAAACGGACATAAATGACATATTTAGCACTTTGTCAAACAGCCGTTCGTCGAACAAGACTTGGTGTCAATGAATTCAGGTCTGCATGCTCCTAACGAAACGGTAAAGATAAATGGTGAAGCAGGATTACGTGACAGTCACCACAACCGAAAGAAGTAAGTATTTGAGACGGTATTTAAGGGAGCTCGCGTAACTGCGCCAAGAAGTTGTAGGGCATTCTGAAGACCTGCTATCTAGGCTACTGACAGAGAACACTGTTTCTCGCGAATCTCGCCTAGGGGAAAGTCCCCGAACCCGTGGCAGAGATGTCTCGCTTGACTGCGTTCTTCCTATCTGAATGCTTATCACACACAACGCCAAGAAGTTCATAGAACTGAGCGGATGAGCACGGGTGGGCAGCCGTTATCCTCGAAAGTTACGCAGGTAATGTGCTTCCTTAGCAGTACATCAACAGAACGGGGCTCATTCCCAGAATGCTATTTTTAACATTTCACACAAGCAACTGCACTATGAAAGAGTAGAATACCGACCGGTACCATATAATCTGTCCTGACGGATCTGTTTTTGGATAAAGGTACAACGTCCAACAGGAGGAGGTGAGGGGGGAAATCTTAATGTGGCTTTCTTTTGGCACCCTACTAATGAGTTGTAGCAGCTCAGCTATGCTGCTGCTTGCAAAAAGACCAGGGAAAAAAGTAATTGGATAGATAAAGTTATTGCCTCTAAAAGGTTATGTAAGCAATAAACCAGGACAGTGTATGTGGTTATAGGATTTTATCCATATCTCAGGTGGGAGTGTTGCGTGTCGTCACAGTACCACGGAGTGAAATAAATCACTATAACATTTTTAAATAAGACATACTTGAAACAGCCCTTTGACTCGCGTTGGCTGCTCCGCCAGCAGGCCCAGATTAACTATAGAGCAAAAAGGGCAGTTGCCTTGGCCCCTAAGTTTGAGGGGGCACCTGAGTTTCATTTTTTACCCAATTTTTTTCATTCTTCCCTGACCCCTGTATTTTTATTTCACCTCAAGGGCTGGGTGGGTGGGTGTAGACACACAGCTCCGGTCACCATCCACAGTAACTCCGTTTTGCTGCTTTATCTTTTTGTTGTTTCCCACAACATGTGCCATTCCAGTAGCCAGTCAATTAAAGGGCTCGGCCCCAGGTCCGTGTGTGTTCACATCATGACAGATGATGTGAAGCTTAAAAGTCTCCACTCTCTTGCTGCTGCTTGCCATGCACCAGACTTAGTCCCTCCTGATGAATCTTGCCTTGTCGAGAAGAAACGAGACCGCAGCATCACTTACTTTCAAGCCTGCCAGGCCCACTGGTTGATGAATCGGTGATAGGTGGGGTCGGTCAGTCTACCACTACTAGTCTACCACCACCAGCAGTCCAGTCATCAAAAACCTTGTAAAAAAAAAGTCTTTAAAGCCACCAAGGTTAGGCTACCAGTGCATGTGCACCTAGAGAACGCAGGCAGGCCACCGCCGGACTCAGTGACTGTCTTCTTGTCTGAGTCTGACAAGAAAGCCGAGGGTCTGGTCAAGGTCGGAGTGGTCATCGGACAAATCTGATAGATTTGTAAAAATTGTTGATTTTTACACAGTCACTCTGAGACTGTCAGTGACTGTCTCTGTCAGAGGTGAGAAGTGAGTGCCAGCAGCAAAGTGGAGTCAGAGCCAGTCCATGCCAGACCATCCACCACAGTGCCTTGCTTGCCTTCTTGAGTTCACTAGCAGGTAAAAAAAAATTAGAGCAGAGCCAGAGAGGTGAACTACTGATTACTGAAAGTTTTTTTTAAATAAAAAATGATGTGAGAGGACACGTGACAATTCCACTATCTGTAAACATTACTACTGTATATATGCTTGTATATAGTCACTATATACAAGTGTATATACAGTATTATACAATGGCAAGGAAATTTCCTGAATTCTGATTGGTCAGTGTGTGCCTGAGACAGTGATGATATTGCAGTATAACATCACTGTCATTGATTAGCATTAGGTCTGCTTGCTCCTCAGCATGACCACCACCTTTTTTTTCCCCTCTTCTCTTTCACTAAAAATCTACTAAAAACATTTTTATTTTTATTTTTGTTTTGTATAACATCGAGCCATTGTATAATTGCAATCGGCACTCCAAGGTGTGTGTTATCTTGTGTAATAACGTCACTCCTGGGGTGGTGGAAGCACTTCGGCCTTGTGCTTCAACCCACCCCAGGTGATGTACTGGTCACTTCCTGTCGTCGCATATTGCTTAAATATAGCCCACAGCAGCCCCAAAACTACACACACACACACACATATACTGTATTTTATTTTTCTGGACTGGCTACAGGCCTGCACTGGTGTAATCTAGTCACTTTCACAAATCAAATCACTAGAGGAAATGGTTGAATAAACCTTCTCATATTTAACTTAATATTGCTTGGGAACACCGGTGACATATCATTTCAAAGATCTGAATTTCTGTTTGTTGCAGGAGTGATGGAAAGAAGAGCTACATGTATTTAAAATCCTTCCACACTGGCCATTTATCTGACAGCATGCACACAGTACTTACCCTCATGCCTACTAAATACTATGGGTGTCCATGCAAGAGGAAACTGTGTGAGCTATGATTGCTTGGGCTCGGCCGTGGTTTGATCAGTGTTATGGGGCAGCCTGCCAAAATAAGTAATATATAATGCAGCACACAGAGCATGAACATCAGTGGGCCAAACTGAGACAAAAAGAGTACCACCCTCAATTTGATTTTAATCACATGGCCACCAACCTCTTATGACTCTTTCAGTGTCAAATGAGTGTGTCTTTGATGAACTGATAATCCTGTAATTAAAAAAATTGAGCAATGTAAATTCTGTGCAAAAGAAAAAGTGCTAGCTAGACCTGTGGCCAATATTCGGGTTGGTGGTGGCTGTTATCAACTACAATCTCTTATCTCTCCACAGTCAGTATGTTTGATATGTTTGTGTTCTTTATTGGCAGGTTTTTTTATGTAAAAATTCAAATGGGTGTCACATGTTAATGTATTCTTTCCACAACACTCTGTGTATTTGTGTTGGGAGGGTAGTGCTGACCCTGTGTGTGTGTTTTGGGGGTGGGGCATGGCCACTGCTGTGCATGGGTCCATGAACATGTCACTCTAGCCATCCAACCTAAAACAATACCTTCTGTTTCCACCCAAAGAATGGCATTCTGAGTAGCTGAAAAATCCTCCAAATGCATTTTATGGCATCAAAAATCATTCAGATTTCGAGGGCCTAGGCGGCCCCCAAACCGCTGTCCTATTGGTTAAGTCACAGGGGGACCCATAATTCAAAATTGCCCAGGGCACCAAAATTTGTTAATTTGGCCCTGTGCTCCGGGGCCCTCAGTGTAGTTCAGCACACACCTCCGAGGGGTTGGCCTGGGTTCTGCAGTGGTAACTAATGTGGCACTGTGCCTCCACCTGGGGTAATGGGAGGGGACTCCTGTGGATAAATAACAAGTTACCACCCCTCAGGAAATAGTACACTGCCATGATAATACTTTCCCCACACAAGTAACAGTTTTCACACAATAGCCCCACACCCCAGCAGCACTCTTTCAATAGTACAGTGACAGTGAATAAAATGCAAACAGTAACCTTATTTATTGGGGGGAGGGTCAAAGAGGAGAACATCAACCACAATTCACTCTAGTTCGTCAATAACTTGCCCTGTAGCAACCCCTCTCACCACCTCATGGGTGCAACCAGTTTGTCCCTGTATGGTGGGTACCTCACCACCCAGTGATGCAGGTCTGGGGTCTTTCGTTGGGGCCATGTTAAACATAAAACACACTTCGGACTTGTAATCCTATACTTGCAAACTTGTATGTCTCTAAGACACTGTGCAGGGATTTGCCCCAGAATCCTAACTGACTAGTTAACTAAAAGACTCCCCTGAGCCATAGCTCGGGGTACTCACAGTTTGCAGTCCACACGGGGGTTCACAGCCAGATGTGCTGGACGGTACTGTGGAGGTTCTGCATTGGTGGTGCACCACCGGAGGGGAAACCAAAGCTGGACAACTCGAGGGATGATGATCTTTGCCTGCCTGGCCTTGCCAACTTTGCCTATGGGCCTTTATATACAGACTTCACATGGGCAGCCTGTTTTGTCCTTCAACCTGGTACATTATCGTCTTCAGTCCGAGGAACCAAAATTACTTATGTTCCCTAAACCCTTATGATGCACGCCTAGCCACCCTCAGGACCAGTGCAGGGCAGCGGGGCTTCCACAGTCTCTCACCTTACAGACCCTCTTTCTGAGGATGCTTCCACCAGCAGTGCCGGGTCCTGTCCCAGCGGCTTGCCTCAACACAGACTCTCCCCTGGCTGCATGTCCACTATCCAACCAATTTCTGCGCCATGAGGAGCAGGGGTTCGTTCAAAGTCCACAGCCAATCTCTTTTTCCCAGTTCAAACAGCTGTCCAACTACTGTAGAACTAGAATTTGACACTGTAAAAAAAATATCACTATCATCGCGCTATAGCTTTATCGTGCGATACTAATTTTACAGCATTCATTCGTTGCCGTTCATAACTTAGTGCCGTGTGGTACCTGATGTTGCTTGGTAATGAACCGAACACCCGATGTTAGGAAAAACATGGCATTATCGTCATCGAATTCATCTATTGTACAGCTTCTGATCCTTCTCAAGCTCAGTCAAGAATAACTGCAGCCAATAGCGGGCCGGACTGGTAAGCAGAGCCAATCAGTAACTGTTCTCTGAGTACCAGTGAATCCTGAGCAGTGTACCTGATCTCGGTGAGGCTCTTGCAGGCAAGCGAGGTGGCATGGCTGGGCAGGGTCTCCTGTTGCCACCACTGCCTTGAGGAATTCAGCGAAGCCCCGGTCAGGGGCTGGACCAGCACATGATCTCCATGACGGTCTTGCAAGCGAGGTGGCATGGTTTGGCTGAGTCTCCTGCCACCTTGAGAATCCCTGCTTGTCTGAAGCCCTGGACACACTTGTCCTTTTGGGTTGACAACTCAAAAGCTGTTTTCTCACCAGGGGACATGTTGCAGCTTAACTGAAGAAAAAACACTGAGACCGCAAAACAGAGCTATGGCTGACCACTGAATTTGACTTTGACAGATGGCAATTGATCATCAGCATTTGGTCAGTAGCGAAGCGCAATGTTAATTTTGCGTGGTCGGAAACATGAAAGTCGGAGCTCGATGTAAAGATTACGCGGTACTAAATAGTTTTACAGTATTTGGGCTGCAATAGAACACTTTTTTTCTCTTTACTCTGCTTTAGTCTCACAAACAGCTACTGTTCGTCTTGCATCCAGCTTATTAGTTGGATGTAGCCAGGGTTTACACAGCCATGCAGACTTGATAAATGAGGACAGTCACTCCTCTTACTGCCACCCTGCAGCTTCTCTCAACTACAACCCCCTTCTTGGCACCAAAAAACAGACTTATATTTCCCCTGAGTAGCCTCCCTCTCATTGGCTGCAGCTCCCCAGGTGATCTCAGGGCTGGCTCTATATTTTTTACCCAGCAGCTCCATTTTGTAGTTTACTTAGGGGGCTGCTATGTTGTCTCCCTGTATGGCTTCCTGCTGTCTGGCCCAGTTTTAATTAATTTAGCCCTGTAACAGGGCTAACTCCAGATTTGCTTGTGACCGGAGATCTTCTGGTCACTATTTATGGCTACCCATGGCTCCTCAGCTAATCTGGGAGCCGGGGATATACTTTTTTTCTAACGGCTGCATGGCCGCGCTGAAAATAGGAGCACAGCTCCTTTAAATTTTTCCCTTTGGATGGCTGCACATGCTCAGAAGAAGAGCAGCTGCCATTTTGTTTGTTTACGGTGCGGTCCCGGGTTTCCAAAACTCTGGGACTACAAGTCACTCCCCCTCAGATGCCCAAGGCATGGAAAGTCCTGTACGATCCTCGGCCCCCCTCTGATTGGGACTCGTTGGGGCGAGGACAGCACTGCCATCAGCGGCCGCAGCTGCAAGGACACGGGAGGCTCCAGGGTCCATATCCCACCCAGGACCTCTGGCAGAGGCATCAGCACTGGGTCGAGGCCAGAGCCCATGCAGGTAAGCCCAAATTGGGGGGCTTACACACTTCCCTGGCTGAATACCTGGTGTCCCGACAAGCCACTTAAATGCAGCCAACATTTTAACGTGCACTTTTCTAACTAGACCCCTGATTCCTAGCTATCACCAACAATATTCACATTTCCGTCACATTTTGCATCCCACATATAGTGTCTGTTCCAATATCAGATGCTAACTATGTACAGGTAACTACAGGTATACACATACACCTTCCCACCCCATCCATTGGGCAAAACAATGGGGGATGAACAACAGGGACCACAGGCTTGTGAATAACATGGAGGGGAAGGTTGGAGGAGGCATCCAGGGTATCTTACATAAGTTTAACAATTGTCCTGTGCTATCTGGCTGACCTCCTAGGCAAAGTTGTGTCAGGTATGAGGATTTCCCCAGGGATAAAGGGCACCCCCACCTGGCTGGGTTCTACAGTCCACCTCGGGGCATGGTCAGGTAAAGCTACACTACCTTGAATCTGCTCAGGGGCTGGGACTTGGACAAAGGCAGGGCAAAGGGTGGCTGGTGCATCAACCACAGTTTCAGTGGGGTCCAAATCATTTTCATTATCCATTTCAATGTCCAAATTGGGCTCGGGTGTAGGGATGACTAGCCTCTTCTCAGGAATGAAAGGCATGGCATTGGGATTCAATGAAAACAGAGTCTGGAGGGTCGTACTGGTGGATGGAGGTGAGTTTCAACAGTACCATTCCCATGAGAACTGGGGTAGCTCGAGATTTGGCTCACAAGAACAAAGTTCAAAATCCTCAGCCTCACTATCCTCAGAAGAACTGCTGGTAGGCCGCTCAGGAGGCTCATTTGGACCAGTGTTCAGGTTGTGTGGTCCTTTCGGGGGCATATCTACAGCGGGATCACTTCTGTGGGGCCTCTCAGAAAGCGCAGTTGGACCAGTATTCAGGTTCAGTGTGTTCTTTTCAAGAGGCGTGGATAGACTCGGGCTTTGTTGTCTTTTCTGAGCAGCTTGACTACATGTAGTGGGCCTTCTTACAACTGGAGTTTGAGGATCAGGGTCAGGCATAATCTTGCCGATGTGGAGTAGGTGGTTTCGATGAACAGTGTTTCCTAGACCCTGGCCTTGCTCTTGTTTGATTTGGTACACTAGCAATTCCGGCAGTTTCTCAACCACAGTGTTACTTTGTGGGGCCCTCCGATCTTGAAGCTTGTGTTTGCCTTGCAGCCACAAGTTTCAAAGCAGAACATGACCCCTATTTGCAACTCTTGATTGCGAACTTGGTTATCATACCTCTGCTTGTTACTCTGGTTGATGCGGGCTGCCACTTCAGACACTAGCTGGTATGCTTTTGTAAGTTGCTCTCTCAACTGATGGGTGTACTCAAGGTTGGTTCCGTGGGATGTGCCATTGGACACACCAAAACAAAGATCAACTGGCAGCCGTGCTTCGTGACCAAACATGAGGTAGAAAGGGGAGCACTGGGTGACATTATTCTCGGCGTAATTGTACACATGCACCAGATAGCTTACTTTCTGACTCCAGTTTGCTTTGTCAGCTGAGTCCAGGGTGCCCAACATGTTCAGTAGAGTTCGACTGAAGTGCTCTGGTTGAGGGTCTCCCTGGGGGTACTGTGGTGTGAGATTTCATTATACTGTACGTGGCCAAGAACTCTTTCACCAGTCGACTTTAAGAATCTCTGCCTTGATCAGAATGGACTCTCTTTGGGATGCCATAGTGCTGTACAAACTGCTGCAGGACTTTGACCACAGTGCTAGCCTTTTGATCTTTGGTGGGAAATGCCTGGTCGTACCTGGTATAGTGGTCAGTGATAACCAGAGTATTAGCTGTGTTTTTCCTGTCTGGCTTGAGGGACAAAAAAATTCATGCAGACTAGGTCGAGGGGCCACTGGTACTAATGCTGACTGGTGGGGCAGCTCACCTTGGCAAGGTTTTCCTCTATATGCACTGCAGGCAGCTTTTGTAATGTTTTATATGTCAGTTTTCATTCAGGGCCAGTGAAACCATGCTCTACACAGATCTAGGATGCGTTCATAGCCCAGGTGACCCATATCATCATGCAGGCACTTTAGGACTGCATCACAGTACCCCTATGGCAGTATCAGCTGGAGCTTGGAATGTCCAGGGTTGTCTTTGTCATGTACTCTTCACAGTAGCAGTCCGTTTATTAGAACTAGCTTTCCTCATTCTCTCAATAGGCGTTTGGTGTCAGGGTGAGGGCTACGCACTTGATCAGCTGAATGTCTCTTTTCAAGGGCCCAGATCAGGTCTTTGATGGCTGGGTCATCTCCCTGTGCCCGCTGTAGTTCAGGCTTACTGGGTTGGGGCAGCTAAGACGTGTCCAGCCCATAGAAATTCAAATATACAGGTGATATAGATTCGGGAGACACCCCCAGCATATATATGGCTCTGGTAGGGTTCACAACTGGATCGTCAGTGGGCAATGCAAACTTGGAACACAACACTTGAACAAGAGCATGCTGTATTTGAACGGGGGGGGGGGGTCAGAGGTATCACCATGTAGGCATCTTGACAAAGCATCAGCGTCTACGTTAGTTCTCCCACTTCGATATTCAAGGCTGAAATTGTAGGTGGAAAGAGCAGATAGCCATCGGTGCCTGCAGCATCCAGTTTATCTGTTGTGGTGACATAAGTCAGTGGGTTGTTATCTGTTCTGACAGTAAAAGGAACCCCATGCAAGTATTTATTTTATTTATTTATTTAGTCAGTCATAGGAATTACAACCCTTTGAGACATAGACTCATTTACAAAGGCTCCGCGTCAGCATAGTCATACATTCAGAGGCAGTACATTAGTGGGACATCACATTTCAAGTAATTACATATAATAGCCACGGTGGCTGAAAGTCTATATATGTAGTAGCTAGGGTACTGATATTATTACAGTGGAACAATTATAATACAAGTGCAGCCTCTGGGGCATTGTCGTATAGTAGTAGTAACAGTGCTCTATACAACAGTGAGACAACACAGTTTTAAGGAAGTGTTTACATATAGTAGCCTGGGTGGCTGTTGACCTATACATTTAGTAGCTAGGGTATTGGTATTAGTACAGGAGTTATAGTTACAGTGTAGGTGCAGCCTCTAAGGAATTGTCATATAGCTGAGGCAGAGATGTCCTATCCAGTTAGTCCTACACAGTTGGTGGCAATGTCAATTGGGAGCGGCCATAGAATAGCTCTGTGCAGGTCAGTTAGGAGATTAGCAGCTGCACTGGCATTGGCACAAGGACAGAATGTGTTTCTTTAGGATGGTCTTGAAGTGTCCTAGATTGGGAATGGAGGTTATGGCTGGGGGGAGCTCATTGTACTAGGCGGGAGCTCTATAGGGGAATGATCTCTGAGCAAGGGAGGTTCCGACCCTGGGCATGGTCCACAGATGCTTGTTGGCAGAATGAGGGGTCGCAATGCGGGAACATGAGAGTAGTGAGGCTGAGACCCCCAGTGGAGTTAACCCTAGGTGGATTTTTTTTGTGAGGAGACAGGATTGATATTGTAGTCTTTCCTCAAAGGTGAAGATGTTTGTAAGAGCATAGAGGGTGCAAGTATGGGAGCGTTTGTCTGCGCCTAGTAGGAGTCGGCACACTTTATTAATGGCTATGTAAATTTTGTTTAGGGTGGCGTTGTCTGCAGTAGAGTAGATAGGGAGCCCATAGTCAACAAGAGAGAGGACAAAAGAGGTGACAGCCAGGCTGAGAACCTCTGGTGTCAGGCAGTCTTTGTGCCAGTATAGGAAGCCGATGCGGGTATTAATGGCTGAGGTTAGGATGTTAATGTGGGCATGGAAGGATAGGGAGGTGTCAAAGGTAAAGCCAAGGTATTTATAAGTAAGTACTTGTTCCAGAGGGAGGTGAGCATGGGAGAGGATTTTTAGTTCAGTGTCCTTGGCCTTGCTCTGCCGGTGGGCAAATAGCATAGCTTTTGTTTTTCTGATGTTGACCACAAGTATACGACTGGTGAACCAACTTTCTATCTGGTTGAACGAGTGTTGGAGGGAGGACTGTAGGTTGTCAGGGCAGGGGTGTGTAGCGTAGAGAACCGCATCATCAGCATATAGCAGTAGGTTACTGGAGCAGGATTTGGGTAGTGCATTTAAGTAGATACTGAAGAGTAGGGGGCCCAATATGTATCCCTGGGGGACCCCCGAGTGGATAGGCAGGGTGGAAGATAGGGTGTCATTTATCTTAACACATTGGAATCTGGAGGTAAGGTAGCTATTAAACCAAGAGAGTTTTTCCACGTGATAGACCAGTGTGGTGGAGTGTGTCCAGGAGGAGGGGGTGGGAGACTGTATCGAAGGTCTTAGAGAGGTCCACGAAGATGGCTCCAGCCAGATGTTTACGATCAAGGGCAGAGTGAATGAAATTGGAGAATTCGATGAGGGCGGTGGTTGTGCTATGGCCTGATCTAAAGCCATGTTGTTCACTGCATAACAAATTGTGGGCTCGCATATACTCGGTGAGTTGGTCAAAATGATTTTTAAAAGGGCTTTTGAGAGAGGGGGAAGGATGGATATGGGCCGATAGTTGTTGGGGTTGGTATTGTCTCCACTTTTTAGTATTGGGGTAATTGTTGCAGTTTTCCAGGCTGTAGAGAAGTGTCCCAAGCATAGGGAGCAGTTAAGGAGGTTGGTTGGGGGGAAAAAACAGTATCAAGAACCTGGTAGAGGATTTTCATGTCAAAGGAGCCTTTGCAATAGTTGGAGCCACCGAGAGCTTTGGAGAGGTAGGATTTTGCTTCCTGCTTTGTATTGACCCTAAGGTAGAAAGGGGGGGGCGCTGGAGTTTTGGTTCAGAGGAAGCTGGGATAGGGTTGAAAAAGTCACTCGGGAGGACTGTACTAAGATTGGAAAGGGTTGAGTTAAGGCAGTTAGCGATAGCCTGTGGGTCGATTGATGTGGCACTGTTGATGCAAAGCTGGGAGGGTGGGGGGAGATGGGATTTGCCATTAAGCTCTTTAATGTTGTCCCAAAACTTTTGTGCACTCCCCCAGGAGGAAGCCAGGGTGTCTTTATAGTATTCAGCCTTGGCCGTGCGTATGGCCCAGGTGCACCTATTGTGTGCTGCTCTGTATGCCAGTCTGTGTGCTTGGGAGCTAGATTCAACAGCTCTGTGCCAGAGGTCATCCCTTTGTTTTAGTTGCTGCCGTAATGTGGGCATAATCCAAGGGACATTATGTTTTATAGTTTTCAATTTAGTCAGGGGGGCAAAAATGTCACATGCTTTGTTGAAAGAGCATGTGAAGTAATCAAGGGCTAGGTCAATGTTAGGGGCCTGGGTTATAGGGCCCCAGTCCCACTGGACCAGATAGTGTTTGATTTTTTTGAAGGCTACCTGGTTGCAAGCATCTGCGGGTGGAGACAGTAGGTTGGAGTTTGGGCAGGTGACGTGACCAGGAGCAGAGGATAGGGGAGTGATCACTCAGAGAGTCTGGGAGGACCAGCAGGTCAGAGATTCTATGTGGTCGGTTAGTTAGTAGTATGTCCAGTAGGATCTGGGAGCCAGTTGTGGTGTTTACCTTGGTGGGTTGGTGGACCAGCTGGGTATGATCCAGCGCTGCAAAGGCATCCTTGATGGCAGCTGCTGACTTGGCGAGCCAATTAACATTTAGATCACCACGATATGCTCCATTTTTGGGGGGAGGTTGAAAATATAGTTTGTGAGGGATTGTATGGCCATAGCTTGGTTGTGTGGGGGAACATATGCTGCTGTGATGGTTAGGGGAGCTCTAGTGGGGTCCAAGGTAAGTTTTATGGATAAGGCTTGGGCGCCATGGTCTAGTGAGTGGATCGGGAGAGCTTGGTTCAGTAGGGGAGTCTCGAACATAGAAGGCACAACCACCGCCCTGTTTTCCTACTCTGTTGGCTCTGTGTAGAGTGAAGCCTGGGAGGCTGACGAATGAATCTGAGTTTTTTTTTGAAAGCCATGTTTCAGTGAGTGCGAGGACATCCGGCTGATGTTGCGCTATTCAGCTTTGGAGAGATGCTGTTTTTTTGGGAAGGCTGCAGATATTCAGGAACATGCAAAAGCAAGAGCACCAGGAATTGTGTGGTGCTATGTATTCAAGACAACCAATATACACAAATAAGCACCCACACAGCTTAAAAAATAAAGGCCAAAACGCTCCAAAAATATTCCAGCGTTTAATATCCAAAGTGCAGCAAATGCCAAACAGAGGACAAGCAGACAAATTAACGTTTCACCTAGTCTCTGCTAGGCTTCATCAGAATAAATTAGTGCCACAATTTTAAACCATTTAAATACCATTTCATGTGCAACCATATGACAAAAATGGGCCAATCACTATCATATATAGAATCAGGATCATTTAACCCATTCTTAACCAACCTTTCAACTTGAAAAGGTAAATGTGCAAAAAATGCAAAAAATATTTAAAAATACATTTAAATTCCATATCACCAACAAGAATGTGATTAAAATGTTTTAGTAAGTTCAAAATATCTACCCCATAGCCATTTTTGCCCAGTCTCTATTGTAATATGTAATTTATATTTTATATTTTATATTATCAAATAAATATTTTATTTATATGTTTACAAATGGTCAATCAATTATTAGTCCAGATTGCCATAATCACAATCAAGTGTATATATCATAATTCAAAAATGAATATAACATATTTGATTTAACATGTTTTGTTGGGCAGAGATAAATCTCATGTTGTTTTCTTTTTTTTTCTTCCTTTTCCCCCCTTTCTTCCTTTCCCCCCTTTCTTCCTTTTCCCTTTCCCTCCTTTTTCCTCCTTCTTTTCTTCTTTAAAACAAAAAAAAAAATTATCTAAGTGGCTGAGGGCTTAGAAAATGAACTTACAGGCACTATTCTTAAAAATTCACAGCATTTGATGGCTATAATGCTTATCTATTTGATACCTGGTGGAGAAATGACTTAAAGAATAAACTTATAAGCACTATTCTTAAAAATGCACAGCATTTAATGGCTATAATACTTGCCTATTTGTTGCTTGGTGGAGATATGACTATAATGTACATAGTAAAGGGAACCAACATAGAATATGTAAGACACAACAATCAGTGCCTAAAAATAACTCTACTTTGCGTTAGCTTTTATATTTTAGCAAGAATGCTGAGAGATCTATGTTTTCGTTAAGCCCCTTACCAGTACAAGCTCCCAGTGAGAAAATCCAAAAACTTTCTCTCTGGCCTATTCTTTTGTTAATGTCACCTCCCCGAGGGCCCAATTTTACTAGTTCTAAACCAAAAAAGTTGAAATTGTGTTTACACGGCTGATTAATTAGCAGATGCTTGACAATGGCATAATTTAAATCACCCTTGTCAACTGCTCTGACATGTTCACCAATCCTGACCTTAAATTTTCGTATTGTTCTCCCTACATAATAGGCTCCACATTCACACAGCAGTAAGTAAACCACACCAGTACTGTTACAGGTACTCAAACCATTGGTTGTTATCACCTTCCCTGTAATAGGGTATGGTATTCAGGGCAGCTATGCACAGCCCTTGGTGTAGTTTCTGTTGACTGTTAGCAGCGGGGCCTGGGTTGGGGTGAATATTTACGGATATGAGAAGTAGTAGGGCTAGCACCCTGAGGAGAGTGAGGGACCGTTGTTTGGTGGTTGAGCGTAGGTGAGGCACACGTTTAGAAGTAGCACAGGGAATGGGTAAGTTGAGGAGGGCAGGAAAGGTAAGGCAGATGAGTTTGTAGGGGGGTTGGGGGTGCGTGTGTAGGTGGCAGGTTAAGCGGTGGATGCTTGTCAGGTGTTGACAGGGTGGGTGGACGGTGGCAAAAGGTAGGGAGAGTGAGGTGGGTGTGTGGTTGGGGGGATGGCTATCTAACCTGGTAAGGAGTATGATAAGTATAATAGGTAGAAGATAGGATAGTCTGTTGGGGAATGGGAGGCTGGGCAGTGGGAGCTGCTATACCAGTTCCGGTTCAAGGGGAGCAGACTGACACCCATCATAGTGGTGTTTGCCTTTAAGATGAGACAGGCCAGGGTGCAGAAAAGAAAAAAAATAATAAAATAGTCCATGTTGCTCAGTATGCAGCCGAGAGTAGAGGAGGACTTGAGAGACGGGAAGGAAATTATACGTATTTAATAGCGGCTGGGGTTGGTGTGGTGGTTTCTATGGCTCAGCAGTAGGGTGTCGGACTATTCATGGAACTTATCTGTTATAGCCCACTTTAGTGCCAAAAATTCCAGTTTATGCACCAGGTAGTTTCTTTCAGAAGGCGTCAGGCTGTGGCTAATGAATGCCATGGACCTATGCCCTTTGGGATACTCCTGGTACAGCACCGCTCCCAAACCATTTAGACTGGCATCGGTGTGGAGGACATAAGGCTTGTTAGGGTCAAGAATACCAGAATTGGGGCCTCACTTAGTATCTGGATAATCTCCCGGAAGGGAGCTTCGCACTCGGGGGTCCATCATTCCCCAAAGGGTTCACCAACTCGCAAGTACTCCTCGGACGGGTTTGTCCCTGACCCTGGGGCTCTCTTCTTCTTGTTTGTTGGGGGATAACATTGCATGAAATCATTAAGTGGGCATACCACCGAGTAATCCTTCATGAAAAGATGGTAGTAGCCATTGAACCCCAAAAAGGACTGCATGGTCCTTAAATTGGTGAGCCTAGGCCAGGTCGTGAGGGCCTCCGCTTTAGCTGGATCAGTTTGCACGCCCTCTGCTGAGACGATGTGCCCTATATACTTTACAGCTGGCTGGCAGAACTGGCACTTGTCAATTGATACCTTTAGGCCAGACTTCTCCAGTCAATCCAGGACCTTCATTAACCGAGTCATGTGTTCTTCTAGGGTGCAACTGAATATGATCAAGTCATCCAGATAGACAGTAACTTTGAGCAAGTTCTTATCCCCCACAGCCTTCTCCACCAAGTGCTGCAAAATATCTGGTGCTCTGGATATTCCCTGTGGCATGCGCTTGAACTGGTAGAACCCCAATGGGCAAATAAAGGGAGTCTTTTCTTTGTCCTCCTCTGCCATGGTGATTTGATAATAGCCACTCCGGAGATCCAACACGGAGAGCCACTGGCTCCCAGACATGCTGGCCAGGGCGTCTTCTACCCAGGGCACAGTGTACTGATCCAGGATTATCTTATTATTTAGTGTGCGATAGTCTGTGCACATTCTCATGGCTCCATTCTTCTTCCAGGCCACTACAATGGGGGAGGCATAAGGGCTTCGGGACTCAGTAATGATGCCGGCATCCAATAACTCCTGCAGGCGTTACCGGACATCCTCAGTTTTGCCAGGGGCCAACCTCTGAGACCTCTCAGAAAGGGTGATCGTCCTTCAGACAGATCCGATGCTCTTCGTGTTCCACACACCCCATATCCCACTCATGGAGCGCGAATACCTTTTGGCGCTTGGCCAGCGTTTGACTCAGGCTCCATCGGTAACTGGTGGGTATAGGGGAATCGCCAAACTAGAACAAATTTGGATCTGTCTCTTCATCTGTGGCTACCATTGGGTTCACTACAATGGCACTGTCACACCTGTAGATACTTGCCAACACTTGACCCTTTCAGATGACTGGGTTTCCTGGATTAATTCCGAACCCTCACCATAACCCGCCTGGCCCAGGGTGTATCTGGAGGTGGCAGCACTCCTCTTTGCGCCAGCAGCCCTTCTGGTAAACTGTCAGGCGGTGGGGCATCAATGATGAAAGCAGGTCCTTGGTGTGGCTGAGCGAACTGTGCAATTCCCACAGCTTGGCACTCTGAACTTGGAGGCATGGTCAACTCTTTTACATCCACCCGGCACACGACGCCGACACTTCTCCACCACATTGGTTCTCGCACTTCGCACAGTCAAGCCAACTCTCTTTACCACAGCCTTTACCAGAGGGTTCACCATTCGTCAGTCCCACCTCTTTCAGTACATATCTTCGCCAGCCATCCGAACATGTCAGCATTTGTCCCAATTAATACAGGTGTGTCAGTCATCACTTTTGACTCTGAGCATATCAAGGCCAAAGTTTCAATGGTGGGGTGTTCTTCAGGTCCCTTTGAGATGAAAGTTATTTGTACTAGGCAATAACCATCACAGGGGTAGTCCGAACTACCTATCCCCCACAGTGACAAACCATACTGGGGTAGGAGGGGCAAATGCTGCAAGTGTCTGTCATAGAAAGTCTGGTGTATGATGGTGACTTGTGACCTGCTATCAAATAGAGTGAAACAAAGCACTCTCTCTAGCAAGATTTCCATATCAGTCCGGGGGCCAGTCAGCCCAGGGGGCATCCAGCAGGTGGGAGAAATTTGGGGCTCAGTCCACTTGGTGGAGCAGTGCAATTGCTGAGGCCTAGGTAGCTCCATTACTGGTCCCCACTAGTGTTTCCCTGGTCCATACACCTTTGTTTTTCATCCACTAGCTGGGGATTTTCTGCACTGATGCAACCACGCCTGATATGTCCATCTTGTCCACATTTGAAACAGAACCAGCCTTCTCGAGGCCTGAGGGGTATTTGGGGTCTAGGCTGGGGGGGGGGGGGCAGCATATTGAGCAGACTGCTGCCTAGGCTTGGACACAACACTCTGCAAGGGTTGAGACTTCAATGCTAGCTGCAAGGCCTTCACACAGTCTTTTATTTCTTGGAACTTGGCCATAGTAGGGGTGGGATGTGTTTTTCTCATTCCCTTGAAGTCTTGCACCTAATTCTCAACTCCTTCAGCACATTTCCCAACTCCAAGGAGCAAGGCAGTTCTGTAGGATTTGTGGCTTGGGGCTGCAGGGTAACAATGGTAGCTGCAGGCTTCTGCAGTGAGTTGGCGACGTCTCCCTGGGCCTCTTCCTCCTTCACCACATCCAATGAC
The DNA here is from genome assembly GCA_016271365.2 of Neoceratodus forsteri. Lineage (NCBI taxonomy): Eukaryota > Metazoa > Chordata > Ceratodontiformes > Ceratodontidae > Neoceratodus > Neoceratodus forsteri. Next base: position 33,979,667 of record CM057453.1, read on the forward strand.
TGCTTAAAGGATGGGTGGTTGATTTTTTGGTCCCTTAATCTGAGGGAGATTAGAGTCAATTGGGAGTGCATGCCTCCCCCAAGCATCTGGTCGAGCCTCATCTTAACTACTTGCTCTGGGGACTCTCCACCAGCCTCTGCAATCTTGTGCACCACGGCCTCCACCCTGTTAATGTACTGTGGCAGTTTTTCTTCATGCTGCTGCATGGTACCCCACAGCTGAAACAGGATGGCCTTCCTCTTCTCGACAGCCCCAAAGGTGCTTTTCAGAATTGCCACATGGTCATCTGCAGTACAGTGAGGCTGGCTGGCCCGTAAACTCTAAATCACATCCAGAGCCATGCCTTTTAAGATTTCAACAACCATCTTACATTTTTCCTCATCTGATCACCTCCAGACTTTGACCATTTGGGTGGCCTGACTTATCCAGGATTCAAAGTCATCTTCCCAGGCTGGTGTGGGGATTGCTCCTGAGAAGGTGTGCATCCGCTTGTACTGCTTGTACCATGCCACTGCATAGGGGGTCACTCCACTGGGCAACACTGTAGGAAAGGGCCCACCTCCTCAGAACATAGCCTGAAGGTCTTTCAAGGGCTTCCTTCACTAGCGAGCAGGGAGTCTAGTTTAGTTTCAAAACTCCCTTTGTCACTGGGCAGGGGACTCTTGGGGGAGGGTGGATTAACAAGTTGTGGACTAGCCTGACTCTCTCTCTCTCTCTCTCTCTCTCTCTTCAGCACCACCCGGGTCTCTTGGAATCCTTCTAGTGTCACAGTAGGGGGTACATCAACAGGACCTAAGTTCTTGTGCGTTTCTGTTATTAAATTCCTAAGCCCAGTGCTGGGGTTCTTTGCACCCTTTGAATTTTCATTCTCCCACGCTCTGTCAGGGCCCCATCTAATACTTCCAAAATAAACTCTTTTGTCCACTCCCCAGTCACATTTCTTAGCAGCAGCATCCTCTGGGGGTCAAGGCCCTCAAACGCACACCAGTCCTCTACTTCCTGGAACACCATTTCATTTATCCCAACCAAAGGGGGGGGGGTACCAATATATATTTTTTTTTATTTGTTTAACCGGGTATAGCACACTAAGCTGAAAGCTTTTTTACAGGAGCAACCTGGGAGCACAAGGAGGTTAAGTGACTTGCTCAGGGTCACAAAGTATGCAAGTGGAAGCTATGGGATTCAAACCCAGGTCTGGTCTGCTGGATGTCACCAGATTTGTAGCTCAGGGCCTTAGACCACTGCGCTATACTGCCTCCTGCAATTTTGGGGGTAACCTCTAGGGGGCAGCAAATCACATTGGTGCCTCCACTTCTAACAGCCCTTTGACTCAGCTTGGCTGCTTTGGGGCCCTCAGGGTAGTTCAGCACATACCTCTGAGGGGGCCAGCCTGGGTTCCGCAGTGGTACCTAATGTGCCGCAGTGCCTCCACCTGGGGTAATGGCAAGGGACTCCTGTGGATAAAGGACACGTTACCACCCCCCAGGAAATAGTACACTGCCACGATAATACTTTCCCCACATAAATAACAGGTTCCATACAATAGCTCCAAACCCCAACAGCACTCTTTCAATAATACAGTGAAAAAAATGCAAACAGTAACCTTATTTATTGAGGGGGGAGGGCAAAGAGAAGAATGTCATACAATTCATTCTAGTTAGTCAATAACTTTCCAGCAGCAACCCCTCTCACCACCCCCTGGGTGCACCCAGTTTGTCCCTGTACAGTGGGTACCTCACTGCTCGGTGATGCAGGCCTAGAGTCTTTCATCGGGGCCCTGTTAAACATAAAACACACTTCGGACTTGTAATCTTAGACTTGCAAACTTGTATGTCTCTAAGACGCTGTGCAGGGATTTGCCCCAGAATCCTAACTGATTAGCTAGCTAATCATAAAAATTAGAGAGGCTTTAAAATGTAATCCTGTTTTCATAAGCCACCTAAAGTTAAACCATCACAATAAAATCTTGTGGCTTTCATTAATTCTTTGTGGGGACATAGAGCTAAATCCATGCCCAGGGGCTCAGACTATAAAAATAGCACATAATAATGCAAGGAGCCTTGTAAAGAAAATGGATTGGTTTAAATCCTGGGTACAGTCTCCTATGATGTGATTGTACTAATTGAGACTTGGTTAACCAAAGCAGTTGATTCCAAAGAAATTGAATTAAATGATTCTCATAACTACAGACACGATAGAAACTCATACAGGGGTGGGATTCTAGTTTATATAAAGGATACCCTAGGCCCAACCAATTTGCTGTACTCTGGTACACAAGTGGGGATTGAATGTATTCCAGTCTAAGTACAGAATTTAAGCTACTCATTGAGGCTTTTACACCCCAGGTGAAGGTTGCTCTATCTGAAGCTTTGTTGTCAATAAATCTTAGAACAAGTACAAAATAAACAACTACTTTTGATTAGAGATTTCAGTGCAGCCGAGAGGACAATGGGGAAAAAGTTGGGAGAATTTATCCAACCTCTCCATGTGGATCAAATAATAACTACTCCACCTAGGAAAGGAAACTATTAAGCCCAGGCAACATACTTGACTTGATTTTTGTAACTATAGGCATGAAAGTAGTGGATAAAGGGGTAATCTCTCCAAATTTAGGAGACCACGATGTCATCATGTGTGAAGTAAAAGTAACTGCAGGTACAAGCTTTCAAAAAAGTTCTTCCTATATTATATAAAAATGCTATAAAAATATAATCTTCAAGTGCTTCTAAATAAAGTTAGAGCCTTATGTTTGTATAGAGTTGCCCTTATACCTGACCTAGACCTAGCAGTAAACAATTTTTCAAATTCTTTCTCAGGGCCTTGTAACACATATTATTTATTTATTTATTACATTTTGGTGACCGGGTAAGCCCATTGGGCCCCGGAGGTCCCTTTTTCAGGGACGACCCGGGATTTACATGGAACAGAAAGTGAATTTAGTGAGCATGATTTACATGTATTACAAGCATGATACAGTATGGTTCAGCATAGTGAAGCAGTGAGCATGAATTACATGTTTTACCAGCAACATACAGTCATGATACATGAAAAGTAAATAGAGGGAGCTGCAAAGTTGATAGATAGTACTGGACCAACCAGAGTCAGGAGAGGTCCAGGGAAACCTTAAAACTGAGGGTGGTCTCAGGGGTCGATGCAGTGGCAGGTACTGGCTATCACCATGTGGACCTTGAGCTTAGTGCTGAAACTTTTAATAGAGGGTGCTTCCTGCACACCAGGAAGGAGTGTGTTCCACAGGGTGGGAGCAGTGTGGGCGAATGACTTGCCGCCTGCATTGGTTCTTACTCTGGGGACTTGTAGGAGAGTTTGTCCTGCAGAGCGGAGGGGCCGGGGATTGGACTTTAAAGCAATGAGTCCAGAGAGACTAGGGAGGAGCCGGGCTGATTAACTTGTAGGCTTGGCATAGCAAAGGGTACTGGAGGTGGGCATCCAGTGATGGCCAGTTGAGTAAGGATTGGGTGTTGCAGTGATGATTCCTGGGGTTTACCAGGGAGGCAAAGCTCACCACCTTGTTGTACAGCACTTGGAGTCTGTTCTTCTCGGTCTTCACCAGCCCATATACGACTGGGTCGGCGTATGTGAGTGTCGGGAGGAGGACGCTTGTGGTGATAGCAACCCTGGCTTCCGGTACCAGCTGGTCTTTTAATCGGTAGTGGGTGCCTAGTTTCCTATCTATAGTTTTGGTGACTTGGTCCACATGGTTCTTAAGGGTGAGACCCTGGTCCAAGGTGAGGCAGAGGTATTTTAGGGAGGGCACTACTTCTACGCAGGTGCCAGCCACGGAGGTGAGATGTAGGAGTTGTTTTCTGTCCTGACCAAGGGATCTGGGACCAAACAACATGACCTTGGTTTTGTTCGTGTTAAGGACCATTCTGTTCTCAATGAGCCAGTTCTGAAGGGTTTGTAGGTCATCTTGGAGTAAGGGACTGAGGTTTGCCAAGTTGGCAGTGGATCGATAGATGACAGCATCGTCCACATACTGGACGACATTGCTCCCTCCACAGTGGTCACTTAGATTATTAGTGAACAGGAAGAGGAGGAGGGGGCCGAGTATCGATCCTTGAGGCACCCCCTCTTTTTGTGGAAGTGAGTCAGATATGGCATCCTTCCATTTTACCCTCTGTGTGTGACCGGTTTAGGTAGCTTTCAAACCACCTTAGAGCATGACAGTTAAGGCCTATTTTGCCCAGCTTGGCTAGGAGCAGGTTGTGATTGACCAGGTTGAAGGCCTTGGACAGGTCTATGAAGACCGCTCCAGTAGGGGACCCCTTGTCCAGGTCTAGGAGCACTTCCGTAGAGAATTTGGTCAGGGCAGTATCAGTCCCGTGCCTGGTCCTGAAGCTGTGCTGGGAGGGTGCCAGAAGTTGGTGGACCTCCAAGTAGTCTCGGAGTTGTCCATAGATCAACCTTTCCTAGAGTTTCGATAAGATGCAGAGGATGGAGATTGGCCTATAATTGCCAATGAACTCCCGGCAGCCTCCCTTATGGATGGGGACCACATGGGCCTGCTTCCACTGTTCAGGGACTGCGCCCTCCATTAAGGAGCGGTTGATGAGCCAAGACAGGGGTCTGGCTGGGGCAGTGGCACCGTCCTTCAGCAGCCCGGGGTGAATCCCGTCTCGACCCCCGGAGCCCTGGGTTTTTAAGGTAGTGGGAGAACCTCTTTTGGCTTGACCAACCTAAGGTGAAAGGATGGGCATCCTAGGTTAGGGAGTGCCCGCGTATTGGGGTCAGTGTTGGGGGGTGGTAGACCAGCCTTGTTCGCATCAAGGTTGGTGAAGTGGTGGTTGAGTGAAGTGGCAGTTTGGAGCTCGTCTTTTAACAGTTGTCCATTGACTTCGATGGGACCAGGTTCGGACCTGCCTTTCCCTTTTAACAGCTCATTAATGTGATCCCAGGAAAGTCTAAGGTTCCCTAGATGTTTTTCCTGGAGATGCGTGACATACTTCCTTTTGGTGGTTTTTATAGCCAGTTTACACTTATTCCTGAGGGTTTTGTAATTCACAAGGTCGGCAGGTAGGGAGGAGTGCTTGAACTTTTTTCAAGCCTTGTCACAGTTAGTCATCAGGGTCTTTAATGGAGGGGTTATCCATTTATAGCAACTGCCCTTAGCATGGAGCTTTTTCATAAGTGCGAAGAGGTTAGCTGCCATGATGACTGATCTCTGGAAGAAGGCAGCTGCCTCGTCCAGATTGGGGAGGAGTTTGATTGGACTCCAATCTAGTCTGCTGAGGTGGTCGGTGAATAGTTCAGGTGAGAAGTGGGTGTAATCCCACACGGACAGGATTCACGGTGGAACCCTGGGTGCCTTATTCTTCCAGATGCAGAATATGGGGGAGTGGTCGCTCAGGGCATCAGCCATAGTACCAGCAGTCAGTATGTTGCAGGGGTTGGTCACCATAGCCCAGTCAAGGATGGAGTGATTACCAGTTTTGTGGTTCAGTCTTGTGGGTTCGGAGATGACCTGAACAAGGTTTGCTTCTTGGAGCAGTCCTTTTATAGACAGGTTTGCGTCCTGAGCCCAGTTCAAGTTCAAGTCTTCCAGGATGAGGAGTTCCGAGGAGACCTCCTTGGCTATATCCTTAAAAACTGCATCCAAGGATTGGAGAGCATTCTTGGGGTTGTAGACACAACCAATGGTGAGATGCTTGCAGTGCCCAAGGGTGATGCAAACAAAAATTGCTTCGCTGTCAGTGCAGGCATTGTACTGTAGGTTGACCTGTACTGAGTTCAGGGTATCTTTTATATAGATTAGGACCCCACCCCCTCTTTTGTTGGTCCTGTCTCTTCGGTAGGAGTGATACCCGAGGGCATCGATCTCGTGTGAGAGTACGTGTGGTTTGAGACATGTCTCTGAAACAGCAAGCACATCTGGTTGGTACAGGTCCAAGCATGCTTGCACTTCTTGCATCTTGGGCTGCAGGCTACAAATGTTCATGTGCATAAACTGCTTACCCTTCGAGGACACCCAGTGAGGGTCCTGCGGTGAGGATAACAAGAGGTTGTTGGGAGGAGGACCTGGGTTAGGTTGTACGTCTCCCGCCAGGAGCAGGAGGGCGGCGAGGAGGCAAAGTTACATGGGGCTGGGGATTGGGATTAGTTCTCTTCTGAGAGTCCTTTTTGCATGGAAGATGGTGGCATACCAAATGCCTTTCTTGGTAAATTCATGGGCTATCAAGAGGAACTGGAGTCTACCCTGGGAGGGGAGAAAGTAATGAGTGTGGAAGGGTATCAGGCTTCTGGGGTCCTTTGGAGTCTGGGTCACCTGTGCAGGTGAGCCTGTCCACCCAGAGGAGGGATAGGATGTATATGACAGCCAGGAGTAGTCCTCTGTTGGGCAGATAATGGCAAGGTATACCCTGTTTTAGAGTCATGATTATGGGTAGGCGGACCTCTAGTTAGGTGGTGTAACCTTAAGGATACCTAGGTTTGCTTATCTTGTAATCACCTAAGTGTGATAGCTAGAATTACTGTAGTCTACCTGACACTTCTTTACTCTGTATCATCTGTAGGAGTATGCAGATAGGGCAGCATTGTCAAGCGGCTACTAGGTATGTACCATCAGACAGCTGGGGATCTGAACAGGCAGTAAGCATCAAAGATTAGATTGACATACAGATGCTATTACATTGTACATTCAGATTCTTGTATTTCCTACTCCCTAGCAGTTCTAGCCTACACCTTATTACATGAAAGACTGCTAAGTAATCTATGCAAGTAATGACTAGACAGTCTGCAATTGGTTTGTTTCCAGTGTATTGAAGAGAAGTACACAGTAGCAAGCTAGTTTGTAGCCAATGGTGAAGACAGATAGGGCTGTTACAGGCAATTGCTAAACCAGATTGGTTCCAGGCAGTAGGTGGGCATGATTAGCAAGCATTTAACAGGAGGAGGGAATGGGGTGGGTGGGAAATTTTTTTTTAAGTCCCCAATAATGCTGCCCAACAGTCCAAGGAAGCCCTGAGTGCTGCTGCTTTCCAAATCATTTTGTATATAAGATTACATTTCTGCACCATACTGTGCTTGGGCTTGTATTTTGGCTTTTGCTGCAGCAATTGTTGCCTAGTTACCCCCCTTCCCCCAATAAGTGAGCAATAACCCATGACAGGGTGTGCATTTATTGGGGATTAATCAACATCCCGGGTGCATAGTGAGCCATGAGGCCACAAGCCGAGTGTCCTCACAGCACCCGGGGTGTTGATTAATCCCCAATAAACACACACCCTGGAGTGGGTTATTGCTCTTATAACATGGGCCAAATGTGGACAGAAATTGAGAAAAACTGTTGTTATAAGAAGCAAAACATGTCGGAACTATTTAGTGTTCCTCCACTATTTTTGGCCATGGAACCACAGTTTTGTGTGTTCTGCCACAGGAAAAATAGCTCAACATACAGAATTCTGTGGTGACCAGGCTACACATTACAGAATCAAGGGGCAGACTGAACTTATTATTATACTGTAAAAAGTACACAGGGTGCTGCATTTTTATCTAGCTTTGTTGTGCACAGAGTGGATATGTTAATTTTTCCTGCTTTTTATACTGCACTGTTTGCATGTACTTATGCCCTCCTGTATATTGAGGTTTCAAGTTGCATACTGTTCACACATTATTGCACAACTGATCCATACATACATTTCACCACATTTGCTCATAGAACAACATACATTAATTGCCACAATACATTTATTGCGACTTACATGCCGCCACGAATGAGATTATGTTGTGCTTTACAGAGCTCAGTTCTGCCGCTCACAAGCGCAATCACTGTGACATACAGAGACTGTACAACGGCATACAACATTGTAGGACTGTCCAATATTGCTCTTTTACATGAAGTAAGGCACTTGTGCTACGAGGTTAGTACTGTGCGCATGAGGACAGCGCTTCCTGTTCCGATGTGTTTAGGGAAACAAGGGCTACAGTTTCACACTTTAACATCTTTGTCTATTCCCACAAGTTCCTAGCCATTGTCTCCATTCTACACCACTGTGATGTAATGGGGCATTTCTGTGTGTGATGTTACAGCTCTTTACAACATGAAGCGGCACACTGAGTCATACGGTCGGCAATGTTCTTGCGTGACTGGATCCGCGGAGATGTCATAATGCAACTCCTGACTCTCTGTTCTATAAACACTTTACTTGTACTGTGGTGCACTGTTTCTTGGTTGTGTGTGTGTCCGCTTTTATTATACCACAGATGTGTTTCTGTACTAAATAGTATTTTGTGTGACTGTCACCGTCCTTCGGTGGGTGGGTGGGAACACTCGCTAACCTTTACTTCTAATATGGCTACTGTTCAGCATTTTTCTTTTCGGTACAATTAGTTCCGCTCCTAGGCTCTATGTTCTGTTGCGCTTCTGTTCACCACTTGCAGATACTTGCGCATAAGGACAGCGCTTCCCATTCCGATGTGTTTGGGAAGATGAGGGCTACGGTTTCACACTTTAACATCTTTGTCTATTCCCACAAGTTCCTAGCCATTGTCTCCATTCTACGCCACTGTGATGTAACGAGGCATTTCTGTGTGTGGTGTTACAGCTCTTTACAACGTGAAGCGGCACACTGAGTCACACGGTCAGCAATGTTCTTGCATGACTGGATCCGGGGAGATGTCATAATGCAACTCCTGACTCTCCATTCTATAAACACTTTACTTGTACTATCTGTTTCTTGGTTGTGTGTGTCCAGTTTATTATACCACGATGTGTTTCTGGTACTAAATAGTATTTTGTGTGACTGTCACTGTCCTTGGTGGGTGGGTGGGAACACTCGCTAACCTTTACTTCCAATATGGCTACTGTTCATCATTTTCTTTTTGGTACAATTAGTTCCACTCCTAGGCTCTGCATTCTGTTGCGTGCCTGTTCACCACTTGCAGATACTGTGCTTTCTCTAGTAATTAATGTATGATCACCTGTTGACTATTGACCAATGATTTCACTACTTCTTTGGTGCCCATGTTACAAAGCCTATTAAACCTGTTAAAGAGCAGCTTTGCACTTTAGCATGTCCTTTTATAAACATTATGTTTTGCTTTTACAGTTCACTGGAGAACACCTTTTTTTTAGTTTTAACCTTTCTTTTTCAGGGTTTATACCACATCTTATAGCCCGTCTACAAACTATTTGACTGCACTTTACTGATCTCATGGTACCTTTGTTTATGACGTCATAGTGCTCACCATGAAAACAGACTGTGATGTCATAAACTGCAATTGTGATTTATTTAGGGGACAGTCATAGTCTTTTTGGAAGGCACCGTGAATTGAATACTGCATTACCTGCAATATTTAATAGACCTAAAACAGGAAAGAGTAAAAAACAACCATAAGACACTTAAGACAAAGATAGCTGTTGTAATAGTTTTTTTTTGTTAATTTTATTTTAATAAAGACTTGCTCCTTTATGCCTTATAGGTTTTGATTCATTTTAGTAGTTGTTGTTTTAAAGTGTTCCTTCCAGGTTAGATGTTTATCTAATGTTGCAGTAAACCAAGATATACATTACTATTGCCAGTTGCCAGTATACTATCACACAATTTCCAAACATGACTTGTTTTCAAACACCATTTTTGACTACCACAATTTTCTTTTGACTTATAACTAATCTGAGTTCCTTAGGTTGTGGAGTACAGCCACAGGTAGTTTAAGTCCAGATCTAATCAAGGACATTAAAGAGTCCCTGACACCACTGGGAAAAGTTAAAAAAAAAAAATATGACTAATCTGGGTTCCTTAGATCATGGAATACAGCTGCAGGTAGCCGTTTTTGAACTCCAGATCTAGTTAAGGACATTAATATCAGGTAATCCGCATCAGATAAAGCAGGTACAGTATGTGCTTTTTTTTTTTGGATCTTAGGCAAGAAGAAATTGTCCAGTCCAGAATCACTGTCAGGTGTGTGATGAGCTAAATCAAAGTCCATGGGGGCTTGCAGTGTACAGTAACCAAACTGGCATAAATAAATATACAATGTAGAAAAACTAGAGGGTTACACATTCATATTCCCCCATAGAGCATAATCTAAGTAAGTAATTTTTATTTTTAAGGGATTTGACTGACTGGCCCATAAGCCTTAAAATAATAAGCTGTATAAGCATGTTTTCTTACTTACTGAAGGTGGACACACATGGGCTAAATGAAAAAATAATGGCAATAATAATGTTTTTTAATAAAAAAACACTTTGTTTTTCTTCAAGATGGGTCTTTATTTCCAGGATGCTATTCTCTGGCTGACCCATTCTAAGGCAAAGTCCTAATTTGCTTCAGCATCATTTGGTATACCAAAAAACAAACCTAATATTTTGAGAGGATCCCTAGTTGTTTGAAAATATTGTAGAGACAGAATTTCTGTAGACTGTGTATTACCAAGAAATATTCCATGACTTTTATTAGAATTTATTTTTGCTCCTGAAACTGCTTCATATTCTTCTAAGGCTTGCAGTACTGCCATTTCTGATTTAGTCTCTTGAAAGAGTATGCAGGTATCATCCGCATAGGCCAATGTTTTGGGGGAAGTACAGTCTAAAAATTGAATACAGGAGATTTGATGATTCATTTCCAGTTTCCACAGTAAAGGATCTAAAGGCATAATATATAATAGAGGGCTCGGAGGACAATCCTGCCATACTCCTACATAAATCCTTATTGGTTCACTTAACCAATTATTTATGTGAGGTATAACTGAAGCCTGTCTATACAGCATGTTGATCCACTTGGTAAATGGTGCAGGGATTCCGTATTGTCTTAAAACATCAAACAAATAAGAATGTGCGACCTTATCGAAGGCCTTCTCTTGATCCAAAGTCAGTATCCATCCCCGTGCCTTCCCCTTTTTATCTGCTTCATATAATTCTCTAAGGCAGACAAGATTATCAAAAATTGATTTGGGTAGAATTGTACAGGATTATGAAACTGAAGTTCAGATGCCATCTTAACCACTCTATTCAAAGACATCCTTGCCAGGACTTTAACATCAGTATTCAGTAGGCTAATTGGACGTCAATTGGATAATTTACTATGGTCTCCCTTTTTAAATAAAAATATAAGGATAGCCTGGGACATAGAGGGAGATAAACATCCATCCCTAAGCATGTCTGAAAAACTGTTGCCAGTGCTGGGGAGAGTTTTGTTTGAAAAAGTTTTATAAAACTTGGCTGGCAGACCACCTGACCCTGTGGCTATATTGTTGCTGAGCTGTTTTATGGCTTGTTCCACTTCGACAGTTGCAAATGGAGTAACTAGCTCTTTCTGCAATGAAGAAGAGATCTTCAGAATATTTATATTAGAAAATAAAACAAGGTGGTGGGTACACGAGGGTGCTGTTGACAATGTTCCTGTAATCTCCTAACATCTTCAGGGGCTGAAAAGACAGTATCAGAAAGGGAAGGGGAAAGACCAAAAAATGTCTTATATCTACCCTATCTGATCATCCTTTAAACATATCTAAATCCTGTTTCTTTCCCTGTGTACCAAATTGCATTTCTTTCTTTAGGGACGATGCTCTGTCATATTGAAAAGAAAACATCTCCCTTGTCACAACACTACTTTTAGCTGATAGGTCTCTTTTCTCTGAATGCATCTGTGAAATCAAGAAATGTAATTTTCTGCAAAGATGTAAATATTGTAAATGTTTTGTATGCTGAGACTGAATGGCCTGTTTCTAAAAGAAAGTCTTAAAATCTTCCTTTGTTGCCTCCCACTATTCCTCTAAGGTGTCATATGCACAATGGATAGGCAGTCTGGTTGTTCACAATTTACAAATAACTTCATCTGTTAATAATTGTGTGTTTAAATGCCACAGATGGGTTGATCTTCTCCCATAAGTCATACCTGGGTAACAACTACAAGAAACCCCTAGTGATCTGAGGTTTCCAAAGCTAAGGTGTTTGCCTCATGTACAAGAATGTGTCTGGGAAAAAAATAAAGTCTATTCTGGTGGCTAATGTACCCCTAAAATGTTTTGCCTCCCTTCATGTGTACAGACCTATAACCATCCTGCAGTTTAGCAGTGAGTATCACTGTATTTCAAAAATTTGTATCACTGTATAATTTTGAGGTCTGTCCTCCTCGGTTTTGTAAGTACAGACCACAATTGAAATCTCTGATGAAAATCACACATCTACTAGTATGCAGATATGGTTAAACTAATTGAAAAAGCTGTACTCTTCTAGAGAAAGATTGTGGGGCATAAATGTTTACTAACCTCAATGGAATATTATGGTATAGTAAATACAGATTAGAGTTCTTCCTCGTTCAATTTTGACCACTTTTTGAACAACAAACCCAAATCCTTTTAACACGATAGTTACACCATCACAAATCTCAGTGCCTTGAGACCAGTAAAAAACCCCTGCAGTCCAAAGGTGTTTAGGTTGTGAGCTCTCATGGTCTGTTTTAACCCATGTGTCTTGTATACATATAATGTTATTATGCAGATTTGAAAGAATTGCTAAATTTGTAAATCATTTTTCATCTTTTTGTATACTATACACATTCTGGGTTAAAGGGTGTAGAAGTGGTTCCTGATACATAGAGTCAATATTTTAAGTTAGCCTTGAATGTGTTCGAACCCTGTCGGTGTGCCTTTTGGCTTTTGACAGTTCTGATTGTGAATCAGAAGAGTTATCTGGAAGAGAGGAGGCTATCAAGGAGGCATCTGAATCACCTTCCTCCTCCTCAGTGTCCCTCCATTGCTTACGTTTGCTTTGGGCTGCATATCTTTTCCTAGTGGGAATCTGCATAGGGCAAGACCCTTTATGTGCCACCTTATACCCTCTTCCCCTTTTAGACTTAGTGACTGTTATGTCTGAATCTGTCTGCAGGGACAGAGGGGGAGGTGACATGTTAACCCATTCTTCATGATTATAGGGTTCAACCCCATCAACTGGTTGTAATTCCTGGGGGGTGTAGGAGATGGCTGAGTCTGAGTAGTACTTGTACTCTTAAGGTGTCCGATCCTCAGTTCCCTTTCTGGGCTTCACAGGAGCCTCTGATGCAGCTTCCTCTATGGGTAATCCATAATCCCTAATGTCCTCAGAGGTATGATCTGATTGGGGCCCTGGGATTGGAGATAAGGGGATCACTGTGGAAGCCTGTGCATTTGCCTGGGTTTCAGTTATAATTTCTTCCTGATCCTGATTGATCCTGTCTAATATGTTGTGGGTTGCATATTGGTATTGCCTATAAGCATGCCCAGCATCATCACAGAGGTTGCATTGTAATGGATTTGGGCTCTGTTCACTAATATGCTCATATTGCATGCAGAGATGGCATTTAGGTTGGTCACACATAGTAACTTAAATGTGTCCATGAACCACATTTGTGATGGGTTCAGGGTTAGCCAGGATAAAAACACAGACCCCTACCCCACCCAATGTAAAAGCTCCAGGGCAAATGAATCAGACCTGTGTTAGACTGTGTCAGCTTCACTTTTACCTTCCAGCCCCCTGTCCACACATAATCTTGGTCTAGAATAGGAGTAGGTCTATCTAAGACCTCAAGTCTCTGTTGAACTAGTGTAATACCTCGGCTATGTTAACACCTTCACTGTGAAAAAGTAAAGTAAACCTTTTTATGGATGGTTTTGTCAAAGGTATGACAATGAAAGGATCCCATAAAGGAGTGTTCTTCACTATGTCATACCATTGCCAAAACATTTCCAGCGACATTATAGTTTTGAAACTGAGATAAAAGAAGATTCTCCAGGGGCACGAATAAGGGCATGCAGATCAGCTGCAACAATTTCCATAGAAGGTGTTAACATTGATCGTATTATGTGTGACATGGAGGGTAAACTTTCCACAGCCTCTTTAAACTTCAGTCTGATTGCATTTCATCACTGTGCTGGTTCCCCTTGAGCTGAAAGTAAACCAGCTAACTTAAACCTCTGGGAAGCAGCAGCTCCAGGCAATTGATGCAGGGTCATTAGATAAATCTGTTTCATTTTTCTGTATCCCGGATGTACCTTCCTCAGATTCACAATCCAAAACTGGGTGCTCGGCTAAATTGCTGGTATCTAGCTCCAGGGCTGATATTGGACTGTGCCTGGTTGGGTCCATCAGCATAGAAACAGTCTCAGAAGCTAAAGCAGGAGTGTTTTTTTCCTAAATGTGTAGCATGAGAGGGAATCACATTCAGTTCAGTTCCATGCCCTCAGCAATATGAACAGCCTGCACTGCTAAAACTGTCTTTTCTTGTGCTAGTACTGGATTCCCTGCCTGCTGTACTGAGAGAGATGAAAAAGAAACTGATATTTGAACAGTAGTTGTTCCACTTCCTGGAGCTGAATTAGAAATATTGAAATGTTCATCTGTTGGAATAACAGTATCTGTTTTTTCAGCTGCAGCAAGATTGTTTACTGAGCGAGTGGCATTAATCTCTGTTGGGCCTGACTTCAGCTGCAACGTAGCAGACAGCAGATTGTTTGAAACAGCAGCTGCCTCTTTTTCTTGGATTTTCGATGCTAATGTCACCAAAGTTTGCTGTCCCAGTGTCATAATTTCTGCAGTACTGGATGGCTGTCTTGTTTCCCAGTCATTCTCATTTATTGATTTTTTTCCACACAGCCACAATTAAAGCTGCTTCTGGAGACCAAGATTTCCTTCTGAAATTTGTCAGTGGAGTTGGAGCGGGATGGCCTCTCCTGAGACCCAGCTGCATTTCAGCTGACTACTGATTAGCAGCTGATGCTTTAGGTGGCATTTTCAGGAGAGTCACAGGATCAGACACTGAGGAAACACTGGGTTTTAGCTTTCTAGCTTGAAATTGTGCTATTTGTCTTCTGCTGCAATAGTTCCATTGGGTGAGCTTTTCTGGCTGTCATGCTAGCCAGCAGGGCTGATTCAGTGTCATGGGAATCACAGTCTACAACCATTTCCATATCAATTTCCTTGCTACTTAGCTTTGTACTGGGCTCCAGCATTCTGTCTTCCAAAACCCCTGAAAAGGTATCCATTTAAAGGTATCAATTTCTGTCCAAGTATCCATATCTGATTGCTGCGTTGCTGCAAAATTGCGATCAGGATGCAGAGCAGGTTCACCTCCACCTTCCTCCACACCAGCCCGTAAGGCCATCTTGTATGGCTAGCAAGACAGCCAAAGGTTCCCCCTACAGGAAGAGTAGGGGTGTTTATTAGGGGGAAAAGTCATACAACAAATAATTCACCAAAAATACAATCAGGTAAACAACAGATAATCAAAAAAGAAAAAGAATTATCCAAAAACTCCTATGTTCAATATTGAACAATTGAAACATAACAGAATAACTGTGAAAAAAAAAAAACAGAGCTCTAAAAAACTGAACAAATTGTCTAATAGAAATCAAACATGTGGATTCAGTCACCGTTTAACAAATTTACAGTGAATACAAGTAGTAAGTATGCCCCTAAAAAAATAAAAAATAATAAAACACCATGAGGGAAAGAAAAAGGCCTCATACTTATATAACTAAGGCAGGTGATAAATATCTGCCAGACAAAAACCTCACAGATAGAAAAAAAATGAAGGAAAAAATAGGAAAAAAGAAATCAAGTAAGAGGAACATCAGAGTTAATGATCCATGGAAGATTCCTCCACTTTGCTCTAATACAGTATGTAAGTCCTGGTTTCTTTTGAGTTCACTCCAGTAAACCCCTTTGAGATCTGAAATAATATTGATTGCTAATGCCTGGAAATCAAAATCCTTCTCCTGTAAAGTGTATATAGGCATCTGGAATTCCAGATATGCCAACGACTAATGGCAAAAATCACCTACAGAGTACTGACATCCCATGCATTCCATGCAGACCCAGAGGCCCCATAAATTAAAACTTTGTAACTCAAGGTTCTGAAATAAGGTGCCTGCCATTAGGCAGCTGTAACCCCAAGGGGGCACTACCCTTAGGGCTACTACCCCTGCCTGCCTCCGCTGAGACAGGATGAGGGGCCCAGATCCGTGGACAGGTGCCTCCACCCAGAGGCCGGGGTTAATACGGTCAAAACCGCCTCGGTTACAGCCCTCTGGGTTACTGCAACCCCCCTTTTGTCCCACTGGTGGCTCACACTGGGTACCAATAATTATTTTCACCAGTACACTTACCCCCCCGGGTAGTATCTCTCAGCTCACTTCGGGGACCCCTGTAAAGTAAGGTACAGTTATATCCCAGTCACTATGTAGCAGTTCATCAGGGATGCACAAACCAGCCAGGATGTAGTTGCAACACAATAATCTGATTTATTAAAGGAGCAAATAACAGGGAGAGGGGGAAAATCAAGTTAATTGGCTTATGCTATAATTACCTATGTAGGGCTCTGTGCACAGGCCTAACCCTAAGATTTACTGTCCCTGGGTACCCAAAGCCCTAACGGCTAGTTCAAACGTGGCAGCTGGTTGGGGTCCTTAATACAGATAAACATTACAATCCTGAGCCAGTCAGAATAGGAGGAAAGTTTAATTAGGCAGTCAGCAGTTAATAATACACTGGAAACCACTGTGTACACCTCTGCAGGGAGCTACCCTGACTCAGTACTCACAACCCCAGCAAATAACGATTCCTTCAACGCTGCCAGGACGGAGCCTGAACTTCACCAGCCTTCTCACACTTTTATATGGCTACAACAGAGGGGTACCATACCAGGCAGCTGCTCTCAAACCTTCACAAACTTGCAGAAGAACTCGGACAGCAAACGGCAGCTTCAACATTACAGGCGGACCGAGCGCGACTCAGCAATTCTTTCCAGTCCTCTCAGATTGAGCCTGGTAGGTAGCTGGGCTGGCACCAGCCTCCTCTGACCGCACGCCGGTGGATTTAGTCCGACTCGCTTGAAAAGGCAAAATGGCCGACTAGGCCTTCACACGCTTCCCGCGCAAACACTCACACAGCGCAGAAGCACAGAGCTCCTCTCCTCAGCCACAACACCTCTAACCCCCAACAGCAAGGGGCTCTTCCTTCAGTTCGGGTGCTACCCGCTTCCATTGGCTGGCTGAACATGCCAGTCATTTCCTCCTGCCTTCAGTGGTGCGAAAAAGTGCCATAGCCCATAATGCCTTTCCCAAAATACAAGCAGTCCCTCTATTGGTCAGCCAACTCTGTAGGGTCCCGAGGTACTGATTGGCCCAATTCAGCAGTTCTGGAGCAAAATGGAGGAAACAGTCGAACAGTCTTTGCTGCAAAGGAGGGCAGGTTAGCACAGCTGCATTATCATTATAACTTTACGTTATTTCCAGCAAACAATTACATCTCCTAGTAGAGCTCCCTCTGCACCACCAACGATGGCAGAGGGGAGCTATTTTTCAGTGTCCCGGATGGGACTCCTGCATACAAGCACACAGCCCCCCCAATCTCAGTTAATTACGACTGCAACAGGCAGCCCTTAAAGAGACAGCTTACGGAGGCTTTTTAAAGCGCTCACTGGCTACCCATTTAAATGGCTTTATGCCGATCGCCAGCTAGGCATGGAGCCTGGGGACAAACTCTGGGAAAACTTTCCGGAACCCCCATTTGCAAGGGGGTTACACCCTCCCTGGCCTGGAAAAACTTGGCGTCCGCGTCAAGTAGTTACCCTTGAATTACTTTAAGGCAAATATCTTAGTTAACACTATATCACACTTTGCATTACATACATGAATATTAGACTTACAGTGTACTATGGTTTATACAACATTATACACACAAACTCTTGTTCCCTTTCTTAACTCAGGTCATTAGTTCCTGCTCGTGACACCGGGACTGGGGGGACCCCTCCCTTTCAATTACGGGTGGGTTACCTAAAGCAGGGGCGCCGCACTCAAAAGGTAATACTAACAATCTGGAGTTATCCCCCAAGGCTAACTTAGGCAAGGAACTCGGGGACACATACACCCCTTTGTGGACCACATTTAAGGGCAAGTCCACTGGCTGACCCAGAGACTCATAACTCAACTTTATTACCGGCCGTATTTCTTGGCCGGATCGCCTAGGGGTCTCGGGGGACCTTGAAACAGGCTCTGATCCCACTTCAGTCTCCTTGACATTAGCAGCGGGAATTTCTACGGGGGAAAAGGGCTCAGCACTCATAGGACTGTTGGGGGCCTGACCTTCTACCCCCGGACCCACCCCACTAGGCTCAGCTGGGGGCTGTCTAGATACAGGTGAGGAACCATCAGGGCATTCAAAATATTCTTCAGGTTCTGGCATATCACTTACTTGTTCCCCCATCTCACTATCGTCTTTGGAAAGGTCAGATAATTCAGCCAGGTCAGACAGTTCAGCCTTGCTCAAGGATCCCACCCGCGGGGTGTTGCTGCTGCCCAATTCAAGCTCTGGAAACATGGGTTTTGAAGACAAAGCTGAGGGCTTAGACAGTCCCGAAGGCCCGACCTCATCTCCAGCGTTAACAAGGGGTGGCCCGGAAATAACTGACTCAATTCATAAGAGGGATAGTATTCGATATCATCTTCGTCGTCTTCTGACACCAATGGTTGATCATTTCCGTCTGTAGACTTCGGGTGAGGCCCTCTTGGGTGGCCTCCTGAAGAATCAACAGGTTTGGTGCTTTTCCTGGCAGTCGATCTAGTCATAGGCCTGGAGGGGGGGGCATTTGAAGATTCAGCTTCAATCAGTATTTGACCGATTGGCAGCAGATGATTTCGGTGTATAGTTTTCACATCTTTTGAATTGTTTTCAGGCTGCACTTTATATACAGGCAAATCTGTCAATTTTCCCACAACAATGTGGGGAGGTGGTGCCATCTGTCAGCAATTTTATGTTTCCCATGCAGTCCCAGATTCCTCAGTAGCACTCGGTCCCCTTCTTTTAGCTCCATTGTTTTTACTTTCTTATCGTATCTTTCCTTGTTGGCCAGGTTTTGTTTAGCCGCCATGGTCTGGGCCAGTTGGTAGGCATGGTTTAATTGGGCCTTTAATTTCTGTACATACTGTAAATGGTTCTCTGCTTGCACCCCATCAGGGGAAACCCCAAAACACACATCCACTGGCAGTCTAGCCTCTCTCCCAAACATCAGTCGGTACGGGGGAAATCCTGTGTCGTCACTTTTTGTACAATTATAAGCATGAACTAGGGTGCTAATCTGCTGGCTCCATCTCGGTTTGTCTCTTGGTTGCAATGTGCCCAACATGTCAAGCAATGTACGGTTAAACCTTTCAGGCTGCGGATCTCCCTGAGGGTGGTGAGGGGTGGTTCTTGACTTTCGCACCCCCCACAAAGACAGCATCTCTTTAATCAAACGGCTCTCAAAGTCCCTTCCCTGGTTGGAATGGATCCGCTGCGGAGCCCCATAGCGGACAAAAAAGTTTTCAACAAGTATCTTAGCCACCGAGTTGCTTTCTGATCCTTAGTCGGAAAGCTCTGTATACCGAGTAAAATGATCAGTGACCACCAATATGTTACTGACACTTTTCAGATCAGGCTCTAGACTCAAAAATCAATACAGACCAGTTCCATAGGGGCACTAGTGGTAATGTTGACCAGGGGAGCAGCCCTCTGGGGCAGAGCTTTCCTTTGCAAACAGTGGCTACAGGTCTTAACATATTGCTCTACATCTGTACTCATCTTCGGCCAGTAAAATTGAGCCCATACTAGATCAAGTGTTCGTTCTATGCCGAGATGCCCCATCTGATTATGCAAAGACCTTAAGACCAGTTCTTTAAAAGCTGAAGGCAGCACTAGTTGTTGTTTGTCTACCCGCCCTTCCTTATTCACAGTCTCTCTGTATAGTAATTGGTTAATCATCTTCAATTTGAGCCCCTCCTTATACAACAAGGCAGTCCTTAGATCAGTGGAACGTAGCTTGGACACGTTTCTCCCGGCCTGCAAAGCCTCCACAGCCATTTTTATCATAGAATCACAGGATTGAGCCTGTTGGAGACTATCATTGTTGAATTGGGGTAGTGAGCTAGTGTCTAATGCAGAGAAATGACAGTAGGCCACAGGTATGCAATTTTCAGATGGTCCCAAACAATCCACCATACAGTCCACCTCGTCAGAGACACCTGTTCCTCTTTGTCAAATTTCTGGCAGAGGGCTCTTATGTCAGGTTCGACAACCTGACCTAATCAGTTTAGGCATAGGCCTCGAGAGAGAGCATCCACATCTATGGTTTAGGCCCACCCTATACTCAATAGCGTAGTCGTAGGTGGCCAAGGCAGAGAGCCACCTATGACCAGTGGCATCCAACTTGGCAGAGGTCTGTACATAAGTCAGAGGATTGTCATCAGTCTTTACCAATATCTTGGCACCATACAAATAATCATGAAACTGGTCAACAATGGCCCACTTCAAAGCCAGGAACTCTAGTTTGTGCACTGGATAATTTTTTTCTGAAGGAGTCAGGCTTCTGCTGGCAAACGCTACAGGTCTCAGACCATTCAAGTGCTCCTGGTATAACACAGCCCCCAATCCTTGTAGACTGGCATCAGTATGAAGAATGTATGGCCTGGCCGGGTCAGCATAGGCCAACACTGGGGCATGGGTAAGTTGATATATGATGTCATAAAAGGCTTCCTCACACTCAGCAGTCCACTGATCCCCAAACACATCATTCGGACGAAAATACTTTTTTCTGTCTCAGAGCACACAACCTTCTTATACTTTTTGCGCGTAGGTGGATACCCCTGAGTGAGGTTGAGGAGGGGGTGAATCACTCGAGAATAGTCCTTAACAAACCGCTATAGTATCCACAAACCCCAGGAATCAGCAGCTCTTTCAAATTCCTGGGCTGAGGCCAAGTGGTCAGCCCACTTTGCTAGGATCAGTCTCTATGCCCTCAGTGGACACTATGTGGCCCACGTATTTCACAGAAGTCTGGAAGAACTTGACACTTGTCGATAGACAGCTTGAGGCCTAAATCCTCCAACGGTCCAAAACCTTGAATAATCGTTGCTCGTGTTCTTCCAACGATCGCCAAACACTATGACGTCATCTAAATAGACCAGACACTAAGTAGATTCATGTCCCCACAACCCGCTCCATCAAGCGCTGAAAAGTGGCTGGGCACCAAACCTTGAGGCATCCGAACAAACTCATAGAAGCCTAAAGGGCAAATGAATGCAGTCTTCTCTGGTCATCTGGGGGCTATCGAATCTGGTGGTATCCATGCATAAGATCCAACACAGAGAACCACTTGCTACCATTTAAACAATCCAGGCATCCTGTACGTGGCATAGTATACTGGTCCGAATGGTCCGCCCGATTCAAAGTGCGGTAGTCCACACATCCGAACTGCCCCATCTCTTTTCCTTACTACTACTATGGGGAGGCATAGGGCTCCTAGACTCTGTATTACACCAGCAGCCAACATCTTGCAGATGCTGCCCATCATCTGTATCAGCGGGGCCAGGCGCCAGGATCTCTCTGAAAGGCCTTTCATCATGCAGCCGAATGTGATGCTCAGCCCCTTGCACACATCCCACATCCCACTCTTTCAGGGAGAAAACCTGGTCTCTTGGCAAGCCTCTCACTGACCCTTTGTTTCCATTCGCTGGCAGGGGAGTCACCAAGTCGAACAAATCAGAGTACGCCATCATCTGCGCTTGAACCTTTTCGTTGGGTAGTACTGCAGTATCTGCACAATGTACGCCTGCCAAGGTGCACCTCTTCTTATTTGAATCTCTCTGTCGACATATTATGCACTGAACCATCACCCTCTTAACATAAGCATGAACTCTAGCTGAAGATGCTGGGTTTGACCAACAGTCCCTCAGGTAATCTCCTCCACAGGCGATCCAACATCAACAACTTATTCTTAACATCGGTTCTCGTCGTACTTCTCCATGCAGGACACACTGGGCATTCGGGGCAAGTATCACTGGGGCCGGATCCTTTTTCCACACCACCCCCACCGGGCCTTCAGGTTCCTCCGGACTAACCTTCTTCTGAGTGGCACTTGCTTTTTGAATCACAGCAGGTATGCTCAAAGCTCGCCCGGTCTGGAATGCTTGTTTTTCTGAACACAGTTGGGCCAACCGTCCGAACATATGCGCATTCGTCCCAATCAACAAAGGCACCCCATCGTACAGTCCAGTGGGTGGGCAAACCAAAACTAGGGTTTCCACCTGCTCATCCATTCCAGCCACATTGGCAGAGAAAGATAACCAGACTCGGATGTACCCCAAATATGGATAGGCCTTGTCGCCAACCCCCACACATGTAGACCGTTCAAAGTTTGCAGGGGCACCTCAGGTAAGTGTGCCTGGTACCAGTCCTGAAACATGATAGTTACCTGAGAGCCACCGTCTAATACAGCTCGAACGGGAATTCCATTTACTCGCACCGGGGTCTCCATCGAAGGCCCAACCACATCAGACCAGTTGGAGGCAGCAGCATTGATAGCCAGCTGGGCATGGGCCTGAGTCATGAAACTCTTCTTGGAGGCCCGAGACTGGGCCTGGCGGTGTCGGGTGATCAGTCTGTTGTTGACTTTCCTTAAATTCTCCGGCCTCTGGCACTCGGGTTGGAAATGCCCATCTTCCCCGCAATGATAGCAGAACTTGGGGTCCCGAGGGTCACTATTTTGCAGGGGGCACCTTATCTGTGGGGGGCTCTGAGAAGGGTGAGGGGGCTCTCTTTGGCCGGGGTTCAAGTTTCTGCATGGCTCAGGGGCCCCAGGCCTGACAGGGTACATAGTAGATTGCTTCATGTCCCTCACCAGTTCCCGTAAATTCCTGACCTCGGCCCTCAACTCACTCTCTACGTCGGGGTCGGAGGAAATAACTTGCATTCCCACAGTCCCTCGAAAATCTGTGGGGGGCTCTGAGAAGGGTGAGGGGGCTCTCTTTGGCCGGGGTTTGGGTTTCTGCATGGCTCAGGGGCCCCAGGCCTGACAGGGTACATAGTAGATTGCTTCATGTCCCTCACCAGTTCCTGTAAATTCCTGACCTCGGCCCTCAACTCACTCTCTACGTGGGGGTCAGAGGAAATAACTCGCATTCCCACAGTACCTGGAAAATCTGGGGATCCCTCAGACCCTCCGGGTAGGCCAGTCTCCATGGGGGTATTAGGCTCAGGGGTCCCACTAGGGTTTACCACCCCCACACAGGTTTCCCACCCCTCTTCATCAGTCTCCACCTCCCTAATTTCCCTCATTAATTGACAATATTCAGGCGGGGTGGCCAGCCGATCATGTAACTTAAGTTTCAGCAGTATTACACTAGAAAATCTGAGAGATTTTAAAACATGTTCTAATTGACCTGATTCAAGGCTGCGCAGATTCCCTTTTCGATAGGTCCTTCCACTCTAGTAACAAAAGCGACAGTTTCTCATTTCTCCACTGCTTAGCAGACTTGAATTTCCACAATAAGTCTTCACCAGTCTCTGTACTCCCAAAAAACCCTTCTAAAGCAGAGAGATACTCTGCAGCGGTGGCTTCCGGACTGGTGGCCCGGAAGAACCTAATGGCGTCTAAAGCAGGACCCCGCAAGCTCTCCATCAGCTTCTTCCTTTTCTCCCCCTCAGAGCATTGCCATTCCTGGACTACAGGGGTGGCATAGTCCATCCAAGCCTCCAGGTCATCTTTCCCTGGAGGCACTGGCACCGTACCAGAGAAAAGTTTTAACTTACAGTAAGAATCGAGCTGTGTGGGTGGGACCACCAGGGGCAGCGAGGCCAGTACAGAACTCTTGGGCGGGCACGGGGAGGTGCCAGGGGAGCCCTGAGGGGTAGCATCACTGGATAAATCTAAAGCTTGTAGCAGCTCCTGGGTGGTTCTCCCCTCCACGGCCAACAATTTAAGCAGTTTATCTTTAAAACTGTTCATTTGAGGAGACCCCCCAGGAGTGACTGACCCACTTCGAATATGAATTAGCCTCCATCCCTCTGAAGCACCCTCCGGATAAATCACGGGAGGTACCTTCTCGGGATCGATGGCCGCACTGCATAGAAGTAACACCTGCAACGTCTGGTCAAACAAATCAGCCATACGCCCTTTTACCTCCACTTTGCCCAAACATTTTACTCACTCTGCAGTGGAGATGATGTCAGTAGTTGGAGTTCCCAAAGGCACATCCAACAAGAACACAATCTTCTGGAAGTCTAGCTCTTTGGCTTCACCCCACCCCGTCAGTCTGTGTACCATGGTCTTGATGGGTCCCAGTTTAATTTTTCCCAGCATATCCCCTTCCATTTTTTCCATTTCTTATGTGCTTCCCCACCTGGCCACTGTAGGACGCAAATCCCAGCGGTGCCTCCAATTTGCAACCCCAAGGGGGCGCTACCGTTAGGGCTACTACCCCTGCCTGCCTCCGCTGAGACAGGATGAGGGACCCAGATCCGTGGATGGGTGCCTCCACCCAGAGGCCGGGGTTAATACAGTCAAAACCACCTTGGTTATAGCCCTCTGGGTTACTGCAACACCCCTTTTGTCCCACTAGTGGCTCACACTGGGTACCAACAATTCTTTTCACCAGTACACTTACCCCCGGGCAGTATCTCTCAGCTCACTCCAGGGACCCCTGTAAAGTAAGGTACAGTTATATCCCAGTCACTATGTAGCAGTTCATCAGGGATGCACAAACCAGCCAAGATGTAGTTGTAACACAATAATTTGATTTATTAAAGGAGCAGATAACAGGGAGAGGGAGAACATCAAGTTAATTGGCTTATGCTATAATTACCTACCTAGGACTCTGTGCACAGGCCTAACCCTAAGATTTACTGTCCCTGGGTACCCAAGCCCTAAAAGCTAGTTCAAATGTGGCAGCTGGTTGGGGCCCTTAATACAGATAAACATTACAATCCTGAGCCAGTCAGAATAGGAGAAAAGTTTAATTAGGCAGTCAGCAGTATAATAATACACTGGAAACCACTGTGTACACCTCTGCAGGGAGCTACCCTGACTCAGTACTCACAACCCCAGCAAATAACGATTCCTTCAACGCTGCCAGGACAGAGCCTGAACTTCACCAGCCTTCTCACACTTTTATATGGCTACAACAGAGGGGTACCATACCAGGCAGCTGCTCTCAAACCTTCACAAACTTGCAGAAGAACTCGGACAGCAAATGGCAGCTTCAACATTACAGGCGGACTGAGCGCGACTCAGCAATTCTCTCCAGTCCTCTCAGGTTGAGCCTGGTAGGTAGCTGGGCTGGCACCAGCCTCCTCCGACCGCACGCCAGCGGATTTAGTCCGACTTGCTTGAAAAGGCAAAACGTCCGACTAGGCCTTCACGCGCTTCCCCGCAACACTACACAGCGCAGAAGCACAAAGCTCTCCTCCTCCTCAGCCACAATGCCTCTAACCCCAACAGCAAGGGCTCTTCCTTCAGTTCGGGCGCTACCGCCCATTGGCTGGCTGAACATGCCAGTCATTTCCTCCTGCCTTCAGTGGTGCGAAAAAGCGCCATAGCCCATAATGCCTTTCCCAAAATACAAGCAGTCCCTCTATTGGTCAGCCAACTCTGTAGGGTCCCGAGGTACTTACTGGCCCAATTCAGCAGTTCTGGAGCAAAATGGAGGAAACAGTCGAACAGTCTTTGCTGCAAAGGAAGGCAGGTTAGCACAGCTGCATTATCATTATAACTTTACGTTATTTCCAGCAAACAATTACATCTCCTAGTAGAGCTCCCTCTGCACCACCAACGATGGCAGAGGGGAGCTATTTTTCAGTGTCCTGGGCGGGACTCATGCATACAACCACACAGCCCACCCCCAATCTCAGTTAATTACGACTGCAACAGGCAGCCCTTAAAGAGACAGCTTACGGAGGCTTTTTAAAGCGCTCACTGGCTACCCATTTAAACGGCTTTATGCCGATCGCCAGCTAGGCATGGAGCCTGGGGACAAACTCCGGGAAAACTTTCCGGAACCCCCATTTGCAAGGGGGTTACACAGCTATAAAGGTCCAAAAATGTGATATATAGGAACAGGTAAAAAAATATGTTACATTGATTCTAATTGTTATGTACAGTGTGGCCTACTATACATTCTACCAATTGTTTGTGTTTTTGGTTCTCTTTTACATTTAACCTCTCATGACAACAGAGTCAATGGACATTCCAGACGTGAAGGGAATGTCCATTGGCTCTTTTGTTTCTTAGTAAAGTCTGCAATGAGGGCACAAAAGCAGGGGAGCATTTAATAAAGATAGTAGGGTCTGTGAAATAGCCCACAATAATGTATTCATAAAAAGTCTTCCTATTACCAGTCAAAACCATCCTGCTAGTGATTTGCCATGCCTTCAGTTTCAAAAAATAATTGCCAGATATAAAGTGATACCTGACTGGTGGCTCCCATTGCCCGTCATTGGCCCAAATCCCAGCTTCAAACAACATGAAGTCTTGCTGTATTATGACATATGCAGTGAGTCCCAACCTTCGAACTGCTCCGGAGGTGAAAGAGGTAACTTTCCATGCCAGGCATGGAACGCTGAGCTCGAGCTCGGTTGAAAACTCTTGTCTGTTGTTCTTCAAACTCAAACTGTCAAATTCTTTACTCCGCCTCACTGAACAGTCGCTCTGGAGATTTTCTCCTTCTGCTCGGTTCATTTTGTCTGTTAAAGTATTATTTGCTCGGTTTTTTGACCGAATTTAAACCGCAACCGGTCGGTTCAAGCTCTGTCTGTGGTATTGTAAGTACTAGATAGCTTTTACATTTAATTCTTCTGTGTGGAACTTGTAAACAGTTATCGGTTCGGTTTGAACCGATCAGGTTGTTTTGAAATATATTAATCTGTCCTTTAGAGTGTGGTTACGGTTCTTATCGGTTCTAAAAAAAACAAATTTTATTACAGTTTTTTCTACGACCCGTGACACGGTTGGGAACCGATAAGAGGGTCTTGCTTGGCGGATTGCCATAAACAGGCAAGTTTAGTTAGGACTGGCACTATGTCTGAGAAACCCAAAAGAAAAACCGGGCCCACTGGGTTTCAACACTGCAGTGTCTGTGGGGAAGCCTTTGCCAAGGCTGACCCCCACACCACCTGTGTTTATTGTCTGGGGTTTGACCACCTCAATGCAGACTGCCAGATTTGCAAAAATTTTCCTGCAGCTACCCTGGAAAGAGAGTTGGTAGGCTCAGGGAAAGGGAGGCCAAGAAGTCCGCTGACCCGGATGGCCAGCCCGGTTCGGTTCCAACCGAACTGGAGGGAGTGCCCTCTAACCAGGGCGTGACTTCCTCGGGCAAAAGGAGAGCTGACTTGGAGGAGTCGGTTCTAGCAAAAAGGACAAGGAAATCAGCTGGTGTGGAGCCAAAACTTTCCTCTCCAACTGCTGAAGAAATAGCCAAAGCGATTAAAATTGTCCAGTCACTTTCCCCGGTTCCGACCGAACCGGCACCATCAGGTAAGCGTACGGTTCGGCTGGTTCCACCGGTTCAAGAGTATGATTTAGAGGAATTTTATGAACCGGAGGAGGGGGAAGAGGAGTATGAGAAGAGTGAATGTGGATTTGAAAATCTGGATGTGCCCATTGAACTGGACATCTCCCCAGACAGACCTTCAGGAGTGTCTCCTCATAGGCTTTCTGAGTCTCCTTCCCATTTTATGTTTTATAAAAAAGTGGCTGAAACCCTCCAGCTCCCTATGGAGGAAGCTGTGGATGATCAAGAGGAGCCTGACAATGTGGAAATGATGGATATCCCAGAGTCCAGGAGACTGTCTATTCCTTTGCATGAATCTTTTGGGAAACAGTAAAAATTCTAAAAACTCCTCACACTATACCTCCTGTTGATAAGAGAATGGACAAGAGGTACACATTGTCAGGCTCTGATACGGAGTTCCTTACACAACAGTGCAGCCATGGGGTAGTGCAGGCTGCAGCCTGTGACAAGGCAAATATTCCCTTGGCTTCATACCCCCTGACAAGGACTCCAGGAGGATTGATGCCATGGCAAAGAAACAGTACATGGCAGCATCCTTGGGACTCAGACAGGCAAATTATATGGCTTATGTTGCTAGATACCAGAAATCCAGATGGGATACTGTTATGGCTCTAGCAAAACAGGTCCCTGGCCAGCTTGCCAAGGAGCTGGAGCAGGTGGCTGCTGATGGTATTGAGGCATCTAAGGTGCAATTCCATGCTGCAGTGGACTCTAATGATGAGTCATCAAGAGTCATGGCTACATCTGTGGCACTTCGCAGAATGGCTTGGCTCAGATGTACTAGCCTGTCACAGGATACCCAGACTAAGGCCATGGATTTTCCTTGTTGTGGGTAATTCTCTGGGGAGCAGACAGAGAATTACATGAAGAAAATGGATGAGTATAGGACCACCTATAGGAGTGCACAGGCCAAGGAAAGGCAGGCCACTCCTCAAAGGCAGCCTTCCAGGGGCAGGGGCAGGTCTTTTCATAGGCCTTTTTACCAAGCCCAGGCCTCCTCTTCAGCTTACGCCCAGAGGGGGTTCTTTAGAGGGAGAGGCAGACGGGGTACAAACAGGCCTGCTTCCACCCCTCAGCCTAAAGCTCTTGCCAAGCAGGCACCCTGATGGGGTGGCCAGGGCCGATTCTTAACTACCTGTAGGGGGCAGGCTGGCTTACTTTGTCCAGCACTGGACGTCTCTGACATCAGACAAGTGGGTCCTGGAAGTAGTAAGCCAGGGACTGGTTCTCAGCTTCAAAAAATTTCTAAAGATGAGAACCAGATCCTTTCCACCTGCAAATCCATCAGAGGCACTTGCCCTAGAGGCAGAAGTCTCTACCCTCCTGGCTCTCAGAGCCGTGGAAAGGGTTCCACCCTCACACCAGGGCAAAGGATTGTACTCCAGGTACTTCCTAACCCCAAAAAGACGGAGAATGGCGGCCCATCCTGGATCTCAGATACTTAAACAAGCACCTTTAAAACCAAAATTCAAAATGGTGACTCTGGGAATTATTCTACCTCTCTAAGGTCAGGGACTGGCTAGTGTCCCTGGACCTCAAGGATGCCTACTTCATATTCTCATCAGAAGCTCCCATCGAAAGTACCTCAGGTTCGAGCTGCCCTCAGGCCATTACCAGTTCAAAACAATGCCCTTTGGCCTCACCTCTGCTCCAAGGGTATTCACAAAATGCCTGGCAGTAGCAGTTGCCTCCCTAAGAAGGCAAAAAATTGCCATCTTCCCTTATTTGGACGACTGGCTCATAGTAGGCCAGTCTCCAGACCAAGTCAAGTTACATCTTCAGATAACTCAGCAACTGCTTACCTCTCTAGGTTTCCTTCTGAATCTTCCAAAGTCAGTTCTAGAGCCTGTCCAGCTCCTCACCTTCATAAGCGCAGAACTGAACACAGAGGAAGCCAGAGCCTTCCTTCCTTTGGACAGAGCAAGGACCCTGGTCTCTCTCGCCTCCTCATTCACCCTGCAGGTCTCTCGACCAGCAAGGCATTTTCTACAGCTCCTGGGGCACATGGCTGCTTCTACAGCAGTAGTGCAAGGAGCAATATTTCAGATGAGGGACATCCAGTTCCATTTGAGAGCCTTTTGGTCTCAAAGAAAGGACCCTCTAACCAAGTTGATCCCAGTGACTCGAACCCTGATCCAAGCCCTACAGTGGTGGCAGGATCAGAGCAATCTGAGACAAGGGGTCCCTTTGTCACTCAGTCTCACTCTTTAATCCTTACTACAGATGCATCCCTCTTGGGGTGGGGAGCTCACATGGGCGACCTCACTACCCAGGGACTGTGGTCCCCTCAGGAATCTCTGCTCCACATCAACCTGTTGGAGCTCAGAGCAGTTTTTCTAGCACTTCAAGCTTTTTCCAAATCTGTTCAGAACAAAGTTGTACAGGTCGGAACAGACAACACCACTACAATGTAGTACATCAACAAGCAAGGAGGCACTCGGTCTACGGCCTTGTGCACCGAAGCAATGAAGTTGTGGTCTCTGGCTTTCCCCTGAACACCTCCCTTACGGCAGTTCACCTCCCAGGCAAGGACAATGTCCTGGCAGATGCTCTCAGCAGGATTTCCCACGGCCATCACGAATGGTCACTGGATCCCCCGGTCCTGGAGGTAATATTTGCCAGATGGGGCACCCCGCAGATAGATCTTTTTGCAGCCCCAATCACCAACTTCCCCTTTTTTGCTGCAGGCCCCCAGTGTTGGGCTCAGGTCCCTCTGGATGCCTTAGTTCTCAATTGGGAAGGGAAGTTTCTCTATGCTTTTCCCCCTTCCCTCGCCTGTTCAAAGTGTTAGTCAAAATCAGATCTCAATCCTGCAAGGTGATTCTGATTGCTCCAGATTGGGCCAGACAACCCTGGTATCCACTCCTACTGTCCTTAGCAGTCCATCTTCCCCTGTGTCTTCCCAGGAATCACAATCTGTTAACATGTGTTCAGGGAAGGGTTTGGTACCCGAACCTCAGATCTCTCAATCTCAAGGCCTGGCTCTTGAAGAGTTAGAGTTTGCTGATCTGCACCTCTCCCAAGGTGTAATGGATATATTGAAGGCTTCTAGGAAGCTTTCCACCAGGGCTACTTACAATTCCAAATGGAAGAGGTTTTCCATATGGTGCTCTGGGAAGCATATTTCCCCAGAATCTGCTGATTTACCCACAGTCCTGGATTATATGGTCCATTTAAACACTTTGGACCACTCAGACCAGCTACCCTAAAGGTGCATTTGGCAGCGGTGTCTGCTTTTATTTCAGCAGGTAAACCCTCTTCTCTTTCAGCTCATCCTGTATTCTCTACGTTTTTTAAGGGATTGCTTCACACCAACCCTCCATTCAGGGACCCTGCCCCTGCCTGGGATCTTAATGTTTGCATTGCTCAGTTTATGCAACCTCCCTTTGAGCCCTTGTCTTCAGCAGAGCTTAAGTATTTGACTTGGAAGACTGTGTTTCGGGTAGTCATCACTTCTGCCAGACACATAAATGAATTACAAGCTTTATCAGTGGAGCCTGATTTTATCTCCTTTCATAGAGATAAGGTGGTCCTCAGGACTAACAGGAAGTTCTTGCCTAAGGTGGTTTCAGATTTCCACCTTAATCAATCTATTTCTCTTCCAGTGTACTTCACTGACCATTCTTTCTCTGGCGAGAGGAGGCTGCACAGCTTAGATGTGAAGAGAGCCCTTAGTTACTACATTGAGCGTACCAAGGGTCACAGGTTTGACTCCCTCCAACTGTTCCTCACTTATAGTGAGGTTGGTAAAGGGAAACCTGCCACTAAAAGATCCATTGCCAGGTGGATTGTCTCTTGTGTCCAATTCTGTTATGAAAAGCTGGGTAAGGTTCCTCCCTCAGGCCTGAGGGCTCACTCTACCAGAGGTACAGCTGCTTCCCTGGCTGCTGCCAGGGACATCCCCATTCTAGAGATTTGTCAAGCAGCTACCTGGAAAACAGTTCACACTTTTACCAAGCATTACTCTCTGGACACCCAGGCTAGGAGTGATGCTCGGTTTGGCACTTCTGTGCTTCAGAGCCTATTTCCTAAGTAGATTCTGTCCCTCCTCCATTGAGGTACTGCCGTGTAGTCTGTATATGTCATAATATAGCAAGACTTCATGTTGTTTGAAGAAAAATTACTCACCTTAGTAATGTTGTTTCTTCTAATGGAGTCTTAATATTATGACCTCCCCTGCCTGCCCCTCTCAGAACCTCTGTTTTTGGGATGTGGGTGGGCAGTGCAGTGTTGGCATTTAGTAGATGCCCACCTTGTTTTTCACCCCCCCCTTTTTTGGGGTGACTGGGTGTTGTGTTTTTCATTTTTTTGGTCTCCTGACTTGAGTCTTTATTTTGGAACCAAAAAATGTGTTCTTATATTTAGTATCCAGTTGGCTAGTGTAGGTTTACAGCTTCCACACAGGACCTTAGTGAGTTTAGCTCATAAAGATCTGACAGTTTGAGTTTGAAGAACAACAGACAGAGTTTTCAACCGAGCTCGAGCTCAGCGTTCCATGCCTGGCATGGAAAGTTAACTCTTTCACCTCCGGAGCAGTTCGAAGGTTGGGACTCACTGCATATGTCATAATATAACAAGACTCCATTAGAAGAAACATTACTAAGGTGAGTAATTTTTTCTTCTGAACCATGGGCAACATGAATTAAAAAACAACGAAGTCCAACATTTCCCCATGTGAAATAATAATGGTTTAAGGTTAGTGATTACAAAAATAGAATAAAAGAAAACTAGAGGATTCACCATCCCTAAACCCCCACGATCTATAGGTAGGTAAAGGAAATTCTGTTTAACAGGGTTCAAACGGCTTCCCCACACTGCCTGAAAGAAAAGGCTGTAAAGCATAGTTTCAAAGGGTTTAGGAGGCAGAAAAATATAACACAAATACAAAAAAAGGGAAATTAAAAAGGTTTTCACTAAATAAATCCTTTCTTATTCATGTTATGTTTGTTCCATTTGGCTACAAGAGACTTTCCCTGCTCCAATTTTAAAGACCAATTCAGCTCTGCCATCGGTCCCTCCCCAAACAATATTCCTAAACTCTTTATAGGTGTAACCAGGAAAGGGATGCCTGCCACAGATGGGACATCTGCACCATTTGCCTCCAGCCATTTGCCTTGGCATTTCTGTAGGTTGAGAGAAGCCCCTGAGAACTCCCCAAACTCTTGACACACTTGGATAGCTTGCTCAGCAGAGGGTATATCCGAAACCAGTAAACAGAGGTCATCAGCATAAGCGGTAGCCTGAAAAGGAACTGCTCCATCAGGATACTGTGAAGGCTGGATGGTAGCTAAGCTATTAGGCTGATGAAGTAGAGGGTATATACTAAAGAAATACAGCAGGGGGCTTAATGGGCACTCCTGCTGTACCCCAGTTTTGATAGGAAGCATTGGCCCCACCCAACCATTTGCCATGGGTGTAACCGTATACAAACTACTGAGCCAATTTATAAATTCACAAGGTATACTATACGATTTGAGCACAAACCAAAGATACTTCTGGTTTACCGAATCAAAGGACTGTTTTTGGTCCAGAGCCAAAAAAAAGGCCTTCCGTCTATTAGTTTATACCCCTTTCAAAAAGTTCCCAGAGTAGGATCAAGTTGTCAGTCACCGCACGGTCCTTTACTGAAAAAAATTGTGCTAGATGCAGTAAATATCCAGCAGTTTTAGAAAGCCTGGTCTGGAGGATCTTGGCCAAGATTTTAAAGTCACAATTTAAAAGACTAATAGGTCTCCAATTCCCGATCCTGTGTTTGTCACCGTTCTTGAATAAAAAAATGAGTGTACCTTTAGGCATGTCTAGTGGAACCTCAGAAGTCTGCAGAATTTTATTAAACACCCTAGCCATTTCAACTGCCAAGTCCTGCCCCAGTAGATTGAAAACATCACTGGGAAGGCCATCAGGACCTGGAACTCTGCCCAACGGCAGGGTTCGAATAGCATCATTGACCACCGTCTGCGAGATATCCACTACCAGAGATTGAAGCAATGCAGGCGGGCAATGTGGTAAAACAAAATTGTCGAAGAACTTTCCATGACTAGCACGTACAGACTGTTCTTTAGAAAATAAGGCTGTCGAATACTTTGTTAGGACATCCAAAATGCCCCTAGATGAAGTCTGCAAAGTTTCGTGTTCATCAAACAAACCAGCAGTGGTTTTCTGTGCTACTTTAGACCTGCAGTGTTCATACAGACATACAACCACTGCTTTTCCCTGGTTCCCATATTCCTGCTGCTTCTTGAGCTGTTCCACTTGTGCAGAATGGAAACCAAGCATTGCAGCTTTGACTGTTGTTATTTGAGCTGAATAGTCTAAACCTGTGGTAACACTAAAGGAGATAAGTTTTTGAAGTTGTTTCCTGTTCTGCAAATAATTTCAATAATGCATGTCCCTACCTTTTTTGCCATCTTTTTGGAATAAGGCAGTCAAATCTCCCTTGGTGTCTGTCCACCACTGAACATGAGAATCGTAGAACACCAAAACAGATTTTCTTGCTTCAGTAAAGTGCTTAAGATGTTGGACAAAGTGAACCTGCTCCAACTGAGCAGGAAAAAGTCTCCAGAGCCCAAGCCCAAACTCCGTAGGAGTGTGCCTACCGACTTGTAAGAAAATAATTTCATGATCTGAGAATTCCACTGGCTCCGCTGTAATTGAGTGTATTACCATACGCTGGGGGATAAAGAAAAAATCAATACGGGTAGCTAGGGGACCCTTAGAAAAGGTGGGTTCAGATCTGGAATGAACTGAAAAAAAAGCATCCTTCAAAGCTGCAGTTCTAACAGTATTTTTAAGACAGGTAATATCACAATACACCTTTTGTGTCCTAGCCATTCTTCCCCTATCTTCTAAACCCAAACCACAGGTAAAATCTACCCCAAAAATTTAATTATGAGGTGTAAACAAATATAGTTGGATCAACTGAAATAACTCAGTACATTCAGCTTTGGTCTATGTTGCATAAATGTTAATCAACCTATATAATAGTCCAGCAATGTTCACATCCAAAATAAGAATTTTTCCAGGATACAAATCAACCAGTTTCATAAGTTTAAACTGTATATTGTGAAAAACAATTCCAACTCCTGAACAAGCAACCTGGCCAATTGACCAGTAAAAGGGCACACCATCCCAGTCCTTAACCTCTTTGGAAACCTGTGGTAGTGAGTTAAGCCTAGTATCCTGTAGAAAAAAGATACCCTGTCCCCATGAAATTAAATATGAGAAAGTAGCTGCCTTTTCCTGTGTGATTTGATACTGTTAGTATCACAGAAAAAAAGGAAAAAGAAGCCATTCTAAAGCAGTTTAAGGGGCACCCTGCAAAAACACCTTAAATCAAGGGGGTTGTTTAGATTTCCCCTTCACATTCCTTGATTTTTTTCTTTTTCTTAAGATGTGGGTTTTCCTCCTCTGCCTGCAAAGTCCGCAGTTTTTCAGAGGGAACGTCTTCCTGATCCTTACCCTATCTGGAATGGAAGAGCTAAGGGTGGAGTCATCAGATTCATTCCCAGACAAATCAGCATGTTGGGGCAGAATGTCAAACCTGTTAGAGAGTGACAACTCTGAGGTCTTAATTTGTTTGGGAGGTGGAGGTTTCCTGCTGTCTCTCTTGTACAGGACCATTAGATCTGTACCAAAGGATTTCAACTGAGAGGGAGGAGGCATAGCCTCCATCTCAAGGAGCATATCAGATGTGTCCATTAGTACCTCCTGTGAAACAGGAGGAACTTCCGGTGGTTTTGAAGACGTTCCACTCTCTACCAAAGTAGGTTCTGTGGGACTGATTGTAGCAACAGCCAGCAATACCTCTGAGACCTATGAGGGTGGTGGGGAGGGAGTGTCAGTAACCTTGGGGGGGGTACAGTAACAGAGGGAACCACAGAAAGAATCCCCTGCCTGGTAGCCCTAGGGGCTTTCTTGGCCATCTCCCTCTGAGCCACAGCAATCAGAAATCTTTATTCTACATCATCTGCTTGATGTTCTTGATTGTGAGCTGCTTTAGGACAGGCAGCATACGGATGACCTATTTCCAAGCACAAGCTGCACACCTGACTGTTAATGCAGTGCCCACTCATGTGACCAATAGCATTACAAGAACTGCATTTGAGTTTGTCAGACATACTGCTAAGATGTGTGGATGAACCACATCGATAACAGGCCTTAGGTTGGCCACTGTAAAAAAGCACTTCTCTGTCCCTTCCCAAGTAAAAACTATTTGGAAGGTGTTGCAGACCAGTGTCTGTGGTATTTAGAACTAAATGGACCCTCCAACCTCCAGTCCAAATATTCTCAATGTCAAAAATAGCTTCAGGGGCACCCTAAACAGTACATCTCTGCTTCAGCGGGTATACCAGGTCAGTCACTTTGACCCCCTCATTCCTAAAAAGGACTGTGATAGTACTAAATGCTGGCTTGGTCAGAGGGGTAGCTTCAAAAGGAGTCCACAGGGGAGAAAGTCTAAGTTCCTGGTACCTTCCTCAGAATTGTTCCACACCAGTTCCTACTTTAAAACTCACGTCACAGATAGTTTCACTGGAGATGTGAATCAGTGCATATATCTCAGTGGCAGTA
Source organism: Neoceratodus forsteri (assembly GCA_016271365.2). NCBI lineage: Eukaryota > Metazoa > Chordata > Ceratodontiformes > Ceratodontidae > Neoceratodus > Neoceratodus forsteri. Next base: position 34,015,544 of record CM057453.1, read on the forward strand.
AAGCCCATAGAGCCTTTCAATAGGGTACGAGCCACATAAACCCCTGTCAGGATGGGTATCCAAACCCTTTTTATAATGCAGACGATCTACATTATGCCTCTTAGCAGGCAAGGTGAGGGAATGAAATAAAGAAGCATATGGGCAGGCCAGTATAGGCCGGGGAGACTGAGCAGGTGACTGTGAGATGGGAACATCAGTTGCAGAAGTAGAAGCAGTTGGTTCAGATCATAAAGTAATGATATCTATAGATGTAGTAGGCACTATTGTCTGGGGCTGTTCCAAAAAGGGCAATAAAGGATTCTGAGTTAGTAGCAGGTAGAAGGCAAAGCTAAAGGTGATTTCAACCTTGAGCTAAGCGCTTCCATTTCAGAATTGGAAGCAACAGCAGCACCACTTGGTTTAGTCAATGGCTGGGCAGTATCAGAAAGTGGAACAGTATGAGGCATAATAATAGGTGTCATACCTGATATCCATTTCCCCGTAGTGGTATCATAGGCCCAACCAGCAGCCCTCAGCCTGGCTTCCACAGAGATGCCTGTAGTGTCCTGGAACAGAGAATGAGCTGGAGCAACAGTGCATTTGGTAGCGCCCCGACTTTGGCAGGTCTGATCAGAGACCATAGTTGCCATTCTGGATGGGGCCCCTGTAGCAGTACTAAAAATAAAAGATTGTGGCTTCCAGGTATCCGAGGTGAAGTTGAAGTGAGCACCATCTCCGTGATGTGACCTGGAAGGCGTTACCTCTGCTGAAGCCACGGGCGCAATGGAGTGGTCTCGATGAATCCCCTCTCCCACTGATTCCAAGTTCCAGTCGTCAAGTCCTCTCTCGCAGTCCTGAACAGGCATGTTCTTCATATTCCCCTGTTGTGCTATATGCAGAAGCCTGACCAGTGCCTCCTTCTTTGCCAGAAAAGCCTGTTCTTCCTTATTTAAAAGTTCTATGAGTTCAACTTCTGTTTTATTTCCATCCACATCCAAAATCTCCCGACAATGCAGACTACTCAGTTGAGGCACTGCCTCTTTATCAAGTGGGTCTGCTGTATCGTGCTGCGTATCCGACTCCAGATGCCTCACAGCATCATAGAACTTGTTGGTCTCAAGCACTCCAGAGGCAGGAGAGGAGACCAACTCCCCAGCCTCCTATACATCCATCACCGTTGGTGGCTCCCCAGGACTGGCCATCCTCAGACGGTCAGTGGTTCCCCCTGCTGGAGAATAGGGGAATTTCCCCAGTGTCATGACCAGCATCCCCCCATCAGTAAAACAGGTCCTTGTTACCCACCCACCAGGACACACCTGGAAACAAGCAATCACAGCTTAATTTGCCTTTCCCAGTAAAAAAAAATGCAAATAAATAAGTGAAGCAAATACATAGAGAATAATGGATGGGTAGCTGGTTATAATGAGGATTTTACACCCCCCGAGGGGTGGGATGCCACATCTCGAGGGGTTTATGAAGGCATCCCACCCCGAGGGTGTGTGTAAAATCTGAGTTTTTTATGACGCTACCCAGCCATTATTTTGTATAATTTCTGGTTTGTATTTTTTTGCCTGTTCGAGGACATACAAACCAGGAAGTCAGATCGGAATTGATAACTTGCTCTGCAACAGATAAAAATAATGTTATTTAAAAAGATAACTAAAAGCAATTGGTATGCCTATGTTTATAATAAGCAGAATTTTTAAATACAGTTGAAAGTTTCAGCGAATTGTTGGATTTTTTTATTTTTCTTCGTGGCGTCGCTGTGGTGATCGGTATCTTGTTTTAAGGTCTCGTGTTACCTCGAAGAGAGTGAGAGTTTACTATGTGTTAGGGATCTTATGAAATTTTAATAAGTAGATGAAAGTAAACCTACTTTAGTCATCCTCTTCATTGTCATCCAGCACCAGGGGTCTTCATCTTTTTTGGAGGTGGGTAGTTATGACCGCGAGTGCGTGCTGGAAGTGATGTAGTGTAAGGTATGTGTGGCTCGTGCAGCTGGAGGGAGAAAGCCGGTGCATGAATGTCATTATAACCAGCTGGTTATAATGACAGAATTATAACCGGCTTTCTCTATGGAAAAAAATAGAAACTAGTTATTATATGGAGAATAATGCATAGGCGACTGTGTGTTATGGATTTCTTTTACACATCCGAAGTGTATGATGACCCATAAACCTCAAGAGCAAAGCTGGAGAGATTTACAAGGTCGTCACACGCTGAGAGTATGTAGAGGAAATCCACAAACACACAGTTGCTTATGTTTTATTTTTTAAAATTACTAGTGCTGGAAGTTAACAGCATCACAGCATTCATAGTACCTTACTTGTCAACACAAGCTGAATTATGCCTAAATATTATGTATTTCAGAGTTTTGTCTGAGATGTCAGCAGTTCTTTAACAGTCACTCCACCCCATACAAATCTTAACCCTCTTTTGCCTCCTCTTATCTTAAGAAGGTTGTCTTGGGGGGGGGGGTCACAGCAATTTGTGCCCCATACATCCTCAGGGAGTGGGCCTGGACCTTTGTTTGCACTGGGTGGGAGGTACGGTCGGCTGTTTCATTATCTTTGAAAAAAAGAAAAACACTGCCCAATCTTCAGAGAGCACAGACTTATGTGCCCTCCATCCTGATTTCAGCCCCCTTCATTCCTTCCCTGCCTTAGGTGCTCCACTGATACCCATGATATCAGGGGGAGGGTGTTCATCAGCATATTGTGTGATGTTGGGAGCTGACAACAAGGGAGCAAGGTTTACAATGGAGCTTTGTGCTGATGCATGTTGGGGCAGGCTTTAAGTAAAGGTGTCCTTGGCAAATGACTGCCCTTACGTAAGGTCCAGCAGAACATGAGTAAACAGTGAGGCTGTGCTCCTGCATTGACCAACTTAATATTTGTCTCTTGATCCTGGCATTGTGCCATAGTCCTTTGCCAGTGGGGTGAAGTGGCTTTTTTTTAGCAAAGAAAATCATTTTATAGCCATAAGTATGCCATGTCAACACTGGCAAATGGAGTCATGAAAAATAACTCAAAAATGTAGAATTATGCCACACTCTCTAACCTAGTGCTGCTGAACACCCAGTGCTAAACACAGTAAAAATCACAAAAAAATGCAAATTCAGAAGTACAGTACGAGTAAGGTGTAACATTTCTTTATAAAATTTAAAAGTCAGTTGAACAGTTTACAAAAAACAAGGTAGACACTGTCTAGCTCCCCCCAACATTGTTTGTTGCTCAAGTGTTTCCTCAGGGGCCAGTGAGAAACTTGGTGGTACATGCCTGTTACTATTCCTCAGTGCCGCTTGCACTGACAGAATCAACAAACTGTGTAGGGGCCCATGATTTTTTGAGAATGTGGAAAAAGAGTACTGGCTTTTTTTTTTTTTTTTGTAGAAAAACAGAACTGGGATTTTAAAATTGCCAGGTGGCAGTCTTTGCAGTGAGAACTAAAGTTCCGCCAGAAAGCTGCTTTTGGCTGCTTGAGCCTCCCTCACCTTGCCAGCCCAAGAGCGACCCTATCTGTTCCCAAACCCTGGTCATCGGTGTGGGGTTCAGAAGTGTAACTGCTCCCCCACTAGGCCGGCAATATGTAAGTGTTGCCCCATTAGGTCTGTTTCTCCCATCGAGTTTTATTTTGGAGGGGGGGGCTTTGCCAAATGCTCTTGCCCTCCTGGGTAACATGATTCCTCCACTGCTTTGAATCCCCCTTCTGTCCCCTCCCCCACATACTTTTACTCCCTGTCAGAGTACCCAATCCATTTGCACTCTCCGCCCCCCCCCCCAGAAATGCCACAGCACTTTTTATTGTATGGGGTTTAGCATGTCAGACTCACTGCTTTGTCTGACTAAACTGTGCACCAACCTACTCAACGCACTGCATATCTAACAGTGTAGCAACCTACTCAATGTACTGCATATCTAAACTGTGTACCAACCTATTCAATGCACTGTATACCCATGCTACCCTTTTCTACAATCGTGTGCAATAATTTTACCATATTGTTGAAACCTGTACTCCAAGTAATGTGTTGTATTGTATGTACTTTTGTGCCATCTCCATGGCTCAGGTCGTGCCTGAAAACAGTCCCTTGGATCAGCGCACCTACCCGGTAACTAAAGCTATAAATAAATTTTAAAAAATCATTCAATAAATGTAATCATTTACACCCATTTTAAGCACCACCCATTTTACACCCTATGTTTGAGCATACCATCAGTGCCAGTTGCACCCTTCCTCCCCACTTTGTGCCAAATTATGCTGCATAAAAACAAAAAACACTAAGCACACATTTGTTATGCCAATTTGTTGTCAATTTGGGGAAACAAATGCTAAAACTGATTTTAAGATTTAAATAAAGAGAACTGAACATTTCTGAAACATAGAAAACCAGTGATTGCGTCTACTCCACTCTATCTATCCCTTTCAGTATTTAAGCATGGTATCTTATCACCCCCTCATTCTTCTCTAGGCTGCCTTCGACCAAAATTTCTTCCACTTTTAGTGATGATTTTAATACAGTCGCTAGTTGATTGTTAAATAGGAATGTACCACTGATTTGCCATTGATGATGGTGCACTACCCTGGCTCATGGACTTGAATAAGGTTGAGGGGCCTAAATCAATACTTCTGTGGGGATTCATTACCCAAAGTTGCTAAGTTCAAGATGTTTATTGTGCAGTACTTCCAGCCAGGAACTTTAAGTGGCCTAGGTTATAAGTTAGTACTGCCCTCTGGGAAACAGTACCTACCCACTAGCACTAGGTCTCCACTGGTACAACCCACCCAACCCCACACAGTGCAGTAAACTAACACAATCCTAATCTTATGCAGATAACTAGGGAGTGACGCATAACTAAAAGATGCAACCACAGCAAGGTTTTATTTACACAGAAAATGGGAAATGAAAAGGGTTATGTTACACAAATGCTAATTACCAATATTTTCCACCAATGAAGCCCACACCTTTGCCTTTAGCATTGCCTGACTGTACTAAATAAGCCTCTACTTCTTTCTCTCACTGGTACCAGTTTAACCCTAGTCTCTACGGAGCTCTCTGTGCTTCAGTGGGTACACAGTCATTGGATCACTGCAAGCCCATCAGTGGTCCTGCTGCATGTATTATCTGGTGAAGAAACAAGAGCACACTATTTGTACTCCACAGGCCAGCTGCCCTATTTGTAACCCAAACAGGAAAAATAAAAGCTGAACTCCATCATATTCCAAACTCCCAAAACCTATGGGCAAACTTAAACTAACTGCATTCCGTTGCAGGACCAAGGCCCTGATTGTATGCTTATGTGTCCAGATACAGAAGACCTTCACCTAAGTGATGCAGACCTGGCTGCTGACTTGTACTGCTATCTCAGGATCAGCTCTGACTCTCAAACAGTCTCTAAGTTGGTTGGTCTTTTGGTGACTTGGTTGGATCAGTGCTCTTCTGATTATTTTCTCTAAACCTTACACAAGCAGGTCTTATATACTTAGTTTTGGCCTACTTACCTTACCTTTTGTGATAGGAGACTCTACTGTTAGAGCGGTGGAGGGGGTTGTAGGTACGAGGGGTGGTCAGATGCCTTCCAGGAGCATCAGCCATTTGAGATTGGGATAGGATAGGGAGGATAACAGAGGGGGGAGAAGGGCATACTGGTATACCTTGGTACCAATAATCTGATGAACTGGCCTGTGGAGAAGGTAAAGAGGGACTTCCAGAGACTGGGGAAACAGAGTGAAGAAGCATTCAGCATCTTTAGCCTTTTCTGAGGTCCTTCCTGTCTGGGTTGGGGAGAATGGGAAGCATAGAGTAAGGGAGGTCAAGACTGATGAGTTCAGTGGGTTGTTGAAGGGGTGGTGTCAGGAATGGGGCATCATTTTAAAGGGGATTGTGGGGCTTCTAGGACAGTAGGGTCTTCAAAGGTGATGGCCTTCACCTGACAAGAGAGGAGACTAGTGCAATAGAGCAGAAGTTTAACATCTACATTGGCAGTTGGTTAAACTAGCTGCAGGGGAGGCTGTGGCTAGGGATTCCAGTGTTGAGGGAGGAACAGTGGAGAACCTAGACCAGACTCCCCCCAAGGATGAGGGTAAGGTGTTCAGAGACTACTAGATGGAAGGAAAGAGTCCAGGGGACAGGGCAGGGTAGACACAATAAACCTGAAGAAAGGGCAAAGACAAGACATTAAGATTATTAGAATATGGTGCGGGAAGAGGGCAAATAAGAACCAATAGAGGTGCGGGTGCACGTTAGATGGTGTTATGCCTCAGTGCCAGGAGTCTGGGTAATAGGATTAGTGAGCTCCAGGCTTTGGTGGCAGACTCTGGGCTGGATCTAGTGCCTGTTAAAGAAACGTGGGCCAGTGTAAACTGTGACTGGGACATAGAGATCCCAGGCTACACCTTATATGGGTATGATATAGGGATGTGTAGAGTTGAAGGGGTGGCCATCTACATCAAAGAAGGGATTGAGACAGTAGAGGATGCTACCACTGGGGATGAAGGGGAGGTAGAATCACTGTGGATTCAGCTCACATAATTTTCAGGTAGGGAGGCTTACACAGGGGTAGTTTACAGGCCACTGGGCCAGGGAGAAGACAGAGAGAAGGAACTGGGTGCTGAAGTAGGAAGGGAGATAGTAAAGGAGAGGTTGTAATAGTGGGAGATTTCAACCTGCCAGGCTTGATTAGGACATCTCAGTGGCCATGACTGCCAGAAACCAAATCCTGCTCTATGTCTTGCAGAACTGCATGTTGGTACAACAGGTAAGGGCTCTCACTAGACAGTAAGCTTTTCTAGATGTGGTACTCACCCACTCGGAAAGAGTATGATAGTGCAACATGGCTGGAAGCAAGATGGCATCAGGATGTCTCTGGGGTGTACAGCTCCATGAAACCTTCCATCCCATATGAACGTTTTCATACCCCATCAGCTCGAATGAGTCATGTAAATGCCTCTAGTTGAAGATTTGTCTGAATTAGTCAACTATAGGAATAGAGTAAGAATGGTTAAGTTTTGACTGGATTTGGTCTCATTCTGATTGATAAGAAAAATGCTGCAGTAAATAAAAAGACTACTAATGTACCTAATGTCTCTGGAAAGCCAATGAAACAGTTGACTATGATGACTAGAAAAGCAAATGACCCAATTTCAAAAAAGAAGCAAGGTTTCAATTGATTATGACTCTTCTGAAACAACTAATACAAGTAACTTGCCCAGTAACTTGTTCGTCAGCCCAGCTCACCTGTACAATCATCTGAACAAAATGCTTTACTTGCTGGATTGATGAGTGAGCCTCTAACTACATTCAAAAGGGATTCCTTTTTGGGAATGAAGCTGGATGTTTCTTTAATGGAGTCATTTACTAGCAGTGCTACTGTAGCAGGAACAAGTAAAAATAAAGCAGAGGTCAAATCTTCTAACTCACCCTGACCCTCAGGAGATCTTGAGAACCAGAAACCAAGACCAGAAACCAGCAGCATAATGAACTCTGACATGGTTACAGACCTAAAACAGGGAGAAAAGAAGCTGTCTGAAGAAAGAGAGGCCTCTCTGATAGCTGTCGATGAACGGGGTTGGAACTCAAGCATCTTAAGGGAAAATACAGAAGACTTGCCAAGCACAGCTCCAGAATTGGTGCGTTAATGCTGACGTGGTGTGCCTAATGTCTCCCAGAATTGGAATGGGTAAAATTGGTACAGTTACTGGAATTAACAAAGAAAACTTGATGGTGTTTTCAAGTTCAAGTACTATGAATACTGATGGCCTTTGTGGTCCTCAAATAACTGTTATAGAGAAGTTACAACATCATTACACTGTAATATCAAATTAAGTCCCCAAGGAGTCGAATTCTGAACATGTAAATCAACCAGTTTCACCCACTAATTAAATGGAAATTAGTCAGAATATTAAAACTCAAACAATTCAAATAAAAGAAATATCAAAATCTACAGAGACTTGATTAGGCCAGCTGAACCTGAACCTGTCTCATCAAACACAACCTTCTTCCGATGTTAAAATAAGCAATTCCCAGGGTCTGCAAACAAAGCCCCAGCCTGATAGACTGAAGATTCTGCAAGTCAAGCTACCAAGGGAGAAATAGGGGGAAATGTGCGCTTTGGAGAGAAGACCTAATTGTGTACAACAAGTGGACATAAAGCAATGTAGTACAAATGAACTTCCCCATTGTGCCTAATGGCTCTGATGTGCATACAGAAGAGACTAGACTGAGTGTGATGAGCAATATCAGAGTTTTAGAAAGCTACTCATTGTCTGATGGATAAATTAACCAAGCCTCAAATAAAGGGAATGGATCAGAGCATGTAGACAGCAAGAGTGAATATGAAGACGACTCCCCTCCCCCTTTATGGGCTATTTTGAGACAGATCCAGCAAATCAACAACAAACCAGACAAAATGGGAATTTTAGAGTCTAAACACAATAAGCATCAAATGGTTTTAGATTAATAGATTACATAACATAAGGATCACAAACAGGAACTTACTTTGATTCAACAAAGAATAGCTATTGTGGAAGATGAAAACATTCCATTAAAAAGACAACTGACATTTTTAGAACAGATGAATAAAAATATTAAAGATAAATTGCTAGATTTTGAAGCTAGATCAAGAAGAAAACAATATACGTATTCTTACAGCACCGGAGTTGTAGGACAATGATTAGTCATTGAGAGAAATTCTGAAACAAATTATCATGGTGTACCTCGACATGGATACAGCTAATGTTAATTCTGAGACAGAATTCACAGAACATACGGAGCATATCATAATCAACAAGGGCCATCCTGGCCAATTATAGCAAAATGTTTTAAATCCAAGAATAAAGACAAGTTAATGTCAGAAGTATACAAGAAGAAAATAATTAAACTGATGGGGGCATCTATTTAATTTTTTAATGATCTCCCACCTGAACTTATTACTGAAAGTAGAGAAACTCAGTGCTTTAAGAAAATGTTTATAATACAACAATGTTAAAGCAACAACTTTTTAGCCAGCTAAACTTTGAAAGTCATAATTCATGGACTTAGGTATACCTACTGTATGAATCACTGCAAGAGGCAGAAAAGGATTTATTGATTAAAATGCCCAAAATTATTCAATGATTATGCTTACTAAGAACAACTGAAAGACTTGTAATTGATAAACTTAAGGAAGGGTTATGTAAGCCTGTATTTGACTCAGGCATTTTTCTTCTCTAGGTCTACAAGGTTATAGAAAATCTCAGAGCAGCTGGGGGAGTGTTTAAGGGAGTGTGGTGAAAATGAATGTCAAGCAGCATGGGTCGGGGCAGCATTATGTGTTTGTTTGGAGTCTTGTTTTAAGTTTTTGTTATGTAGTTTTTTGTGTTATATGTGTGGGCAGTGGGAAACTGGATTAGTCTCTTTAGACTTTTGGATAGAGTGCAGAAGAGGTTTGTACTATGTGGTCCTAGTAAACTGGAAAGTAAAAGAAGGACAAACCAGGTAACTACAGACTGGTCAGCCTTACCTCCATTGTAAGGCAGTTAATGGAGACTATCCTTAAGGAAAGACTGGTGATCTTTCTGGAGGCAAATGGTCTCCAGGACAATAGGCAACATGGGTTCATCTTGGGCAGATCCTGCCAGACCAACCTGGTTGACTTTTTTGATTGGGTGACAAGGGCACTCGATAGGGGCCATGCGGTGGATGTCCTGTATCTGGACTTAAGCAAGGCCTTTGAATTGGTGTCACATGGAAGGCTGGCTAGTAAACTGAGAAGCCTGGGAGTAGGGGAGAAGCTAGTAGGATGGTTTAGGAGCTGGCTGCAAGATAGGCATCAGAGGATAATTGTAGGGGGAGAACTGTTGACTCCCAGAGCTGTAACCAGTGGGGTTCCTGAAGTCTCGGTACTAGGTCTGGTGTTATTTAACATCTTCATTGCTGATATATTGGATGGGATTAAGAATAAGAGTAGTCTTTTTTGCAGACAACACAGAGATCTGTGCTGAGATGGATTGTTTGGAAGGGATGCAAGGACTCCAAGAGGATCTGGCTAAGCTTGAGCGCTGGTCAGGCACATGGCAGTTGGGGCGCAATGCTAAGAAGTGCAAAGTCATGCACTTGGGAGCCAGAAACCCTGGGAAACTGCTACTAACTGGGAGGGGGCAGTTTTCAACTTCAGAGAAGGATCTGGGGTACTAGTCACAGGGGGCATGAATCATTCAGTGTTGTGCAGGAAGGTGGCGGTCAAAGCTAATAAGATGCTGGGGGTGCACTGCCAGAGAAATCACCTCCTGGAGAGAGGAAGTCATCCTGCCATTGTACAGGTCACTGATGAGACTGAACTTGGGAGTACTGTGTGCAGTTCTGGTGCCTCTATCTAAAGAAGGACATCAAACTACTGGAGGGGGTCCAGTGCAGGGTGACCAATATGATCCTTGGACTACAGGACAAACCATGATATGCAGAAAGACTGAAGGAGCTCAACATGTATTCCCTGGAGGATAGAAGGGAGAGAGGGGATATGAGTGAGACCTTCAAATATGTAAAGGGCATGAATAGGTGTAGCACTGAGAGCATTTTTAGATTAAGGGGGGGAGGGACACGAGGGAGCACAGTCAAAAATTGGAGGGCGGAAGATTCAGGAGGGAAATGAGGAGATGCTATTTCATGGAACGGGGGGTAGCAAGGTGGAACACACTGCTAGAGGAAGCAATATCATTGAAATCCGTGGGCATTTTTAAGAGGGGATGGGACAGGGTCAAATGTAAGGTCAAAACAGAGGGAAAACTGGAGAGAGGGGAGTCAGCAGATGGGGTTGATAAATCAGATGTACAGGTAAGGAGTGGGGGGGCAGCTGCAGTAGAATAGACTGGGAGCTGGGCAATCAAGCAGATTTGATAGACTGTATGGTCTGCATCTGCTGGCATTTTGTATATTCATAAGTATGGCTCTCACTTCGAGAGGGAACTCTTGCAGTAGGTAATACCATTAGGACTAAGGCCACCAGGCATTAGGACTCCACGGAAAAATTTTCTAGCTAGCAGTCTGTGTGGGGGACCGCCCCCGACGTCGTTTCCACCTGATGTCAGACGTGATATAAAGGGGATGGTCCCCCAGTGCCACCTTGGTTCTTTTCCCGCCATAGACCCGTGAACATCAGATCTACGGACGTCATAGGCTGGCAGTATAGCCTTGAGGTTAGAGGAACGAGGTGAGAACGAGCTTGGTACATCCAGTCGACCAGACCTGAGTTTGATTCTCACAACCTCTACTTGCATACTGTGTGACTTTGAGCAAGTCACTTAACCGCCCTGTGCTCCCGGGTCACCCTTGGAAACAGGCACTTGTGCCTAGTGGACCTTACCCTGTTACCAAAGACTAAAAAAAAAAAATTGTTGCAGTTGACCACCTTTTTTCTCGTACTTTGCGCGGTATCTTTTTTCAAAAACCTACCATTTCTTCAACACTTTTTCCTTCACACTTTCATGTCTTCATTGTCTCAGCGACGAAAATCGAAGTGTGCGTGCGAGAAGCAGATCCCGGCGAAAGACGCCCATTCTGCTTGCTTCATCTGCCTAGGCCCAGACCACCAGCATGACGGTTGCCTGCACTGCACTAAGTTTAACAACAAGACCAGGATTCGCTGCGCCAATGCTTTGAAGGCCTACCTTCTCGAGCAGCAAGTAGCTGCCATGCAGAAGGCCCCATCGGGACACAGTTCACCCTTTTCCACCAGGGAGGGAAACACCACCACCACCACTCGGAAAAGGAGAGGGCCAGATCAGAGTCCTGCCTGAAGTCGTCTCACCGGGTGTCTTCCATTTCCACCTCTAGCGGGAGGTCGGAATTGATTCCCTTGGGTACCAAAGCAGTTTCATGGGATGCTCAGAGGAAGGCTACCATCTCCACTCAGGTGAAAGGTAAGGAGTTTTCCTCTTCAGGACAGCCGTCCACTCAGATCCCCTTGGCCCACCGACCCCATAAACATGGGTCGACCCATGAGGGACAGGCATTGGCTATGGGCAGAGCATTGGGTCCACCACTCATAAGCCTTCTGACTCATCCGACAAGCATAAGAAAAAGGACAAACCAGAGAAATGCCGTGAGGTCATCAGGTACCAGATGCCTCCCTCACGCGAGCACCAGGCATCATCTGCCTCTCAGATGACAGGGCACTCCGACTCAACGTCAGACAAGGAGGCGCCTCCAGCAAAGGAAAGGCCATCAGCCCCTAAGGACCAGCCGTCAGCCCTGAAGGATCGGCCGTCGGCCACGGTGACCACTTTCCCTTATGCTGGGGTATTGGACACCCAACTGCCTCCATCACAAGAGCCGTACATCAGGCCACCAGATACTGAAGACCTGATTCCCGATGTACCCATGGATAATGAGCCTGTGGACCGGGTGACTCCTCGTTTGGACCAGACGCCGGGTCCCTTTGGCAATCCAGATCAGACACCTCCACCCCGTCATTCCTCTAGCGGAGGTCGGGGCACTTTTTCAGATGTGGTGGAATACTGTAAAGGGGAATCTTCTCCATCGACCCAGGGATCCATCCCCAGTATGCCCACCACCCAGAGACCTCACTCCTGAGCGGCCTTTGCCACTGAAGGACCGGCTGCAGGACAAAGAGGACAGGTGGACGCCAGGGTTGGACAGCCACAAGAGACATCCTTTGTACATCCCCTCATCAAGCGGATGCCTGCCATCGACATCAGGAGATGACGCAGAGGACTCGTCCACAGACTACTCTTTAGAAGATGAGCTCCCCATTCTGTCTCCAAATCTGAGGGACTCCACCGTGGTCACCCCAGGACAACCTGTCCTTTTTGGACATTATGTGCCATAGTCAGGCTGTTTATCAATGGGACACAGAAGAATTGGACCCAGAAAGGCACAGCCTGGCCAAATTCTTAGGAGCCACAGATCCAAAATCTTTGGTCATCCCTCCCTTAGTGGAACCATTCCATGATGTGACCAAATCCACCTGGAGACACCCGGCCACTACGACTGCAGTTCCTCGTATGGCCAATAATCTCTAAAAGACCCCAAAAGGGGAGTCCTTTCTCAGAGAACACCCATGGGCAGACTCAATGGTCCTGACAGCTGCTCATGGCAGGGCACAACAACCACGCCACATGAGTGTCCAGCTACCGGACCCAGAATCAAAGAAACTAGACCAGATGGGATGCAAGGTGTACTCTTCAGCAACTTGGTCACTTACCAAAAATCCCTGTGGGCAAAGGCGATGGATCTGGCCAAAGCACAGCCATGGACATAGAGACATAGAATTTGACGGCAGATAAGGACCGCTTCGCCCACCTAGTCTGCCCATTTCCCTACCTAATGGATAAGCTGCAGATCCTAGTTAACCAACAGCCTACTTCCTCCTACCCCCTCACTAGAATTGCCTTATGTCTGTCCCATGCATTTTTGAATTCCCCCACTGTTTTTGACTCTGTGACCTCCTCAGGAAGGCTGTTCCATGCATCTACAACCCTCTCTATGAAGAAATACTTCCTCACATTACCTCTGAGCTGTCCCCTCTCTATCTTCAAATTGTGCCCCCTTGTTCTTGCAAGCCAGATTCAGAGGGTAAGGCAGTGCTCCTTGCTGTGATTCGGTCTGGCATGGACATGAATAAGCATGTCCTCAAGAGTTCCTGTGACTCCGTGAGTATAGCAGCAAGAGCAGCAGCCACCGGCATTTGCAAGTGGAGGCATGCTTGGCTCAGAGTTTTGAGCTTCCGACAGGATCTTCAGGATGCTATCCTTGATGCTCCTTACAAGGACCAGTCCTGTTCAGTCAGGACACCAAAAAATTGATCACCGGGCTTCAGGACTCGGGTAAAGCTGTGTCTGAAGTTCACAGAATGTACTGGTTGGAGCCACAATCCACGCACCGCCATCCCTTTTGGAAAAATAAGGGGCAGCAAGGAAGGCACCAGATGCAAAACAAGGGAGGCTTTAAAAGAAATGCCACCCTGTCCCTTCAGGTGCCCAGGGCCCCAAAAACCCCAATGCGTCAAGACCTCCACTGCCTACACCATCCAGAACTGCATGACTCCCTACCAACCCCCCCCCCCACCACAGCAAGTGCTGAGGGAGGCAATAGGAGGGAGATTTTTCCTCTACCTATCCAGATGGTCCAGTGTAACATCGGACCAATGGGTCCTCCAGATGGTAGAAAGGGGATACTCCCTAGAGCTCACCCAGTTTACACCGGACAACCCACCAGTCACCTTCCACTGCTCCCCTTCCCATGCAATACCCCTGCAGGAAGAGATACAGGCCTTACTGGCAGGGGTCGATCTTAACATTCATTTACTAGCCTGGGTACTAGTGCAGATTGCCACGGGCTAGTGCAGGATCTCTGTCACTTGCCCAGTTGGGCTAGTGCAGTTCCTCCGGTGGAAAGCTGCAGTTCCATTCTCTGCCTGTTGTTCTGTGTGGCACTCGTGCAGTCGTAAAGAAAAAGAAACACCAGCATGAAGCGCGGTCGGAGCAGTGAGACCACAAAGAAGTAAAGGAAAAAAAAAAACAGGATCAGACAACTGACTGAGACCATAAAGGAGTCCCCCCAACCCCCAGTCAAACTGAAGATCCCAGCAGCAGCAGCATTCAGGACACAGTGCAGTCAGAAAAGTGAGACCACAAACTGTACAAAATTAAAGACAAGCAGCTCAGTATTTAAGTCAAGACTAGTGGTAGGGCAGCATTTGTGCCATAACGTTGGGAGTAAATCAAGACAGACTGCTGAAGCTGAAATAAAGTTAACTTAGCTACTAATGTACTCTGACCTCATCTCCGCTGTTCCATTTGTTTTAGCCTTGTCCCTGTCACCCTGTGCCGTGGTTACCATCTGAGAAGATGCAAAGCAGCAGTGGCAGCAGATAATATGCACGAGTGAGAAAATGGGCTCCTCCAAAGGAAAAACACACCAGAGCATCCTCCCCAAACTGAACAGTCAACACCCTACAGCATTCAGGAGTCAGGACACGGTGTGGTCAGAACAGTAAGATGCCTTGTCCTGACCCTGTCACCCTGTGATCACCATCATTCTGAGAAGCTGCTTCCAAAACTCAGAAGCAGCGGCTGCAGCAAGTATACCCCAGTGAGAAAATGGGCTTTTCCATCCTAACTGTAACAGCTGGTCTCTATCTCCCCAGGCAGTAATGGTGCAAAGACAGACCCCCGAGTCTGCCCCCCAAAGTAAAACAACATCACTAGATTCACCAGCATTCACACCAGGGTACAGTTGGAATAGTGAGAGACCACAGCGCTAGTCAAAAGAGACTAACAGGCTACAGCCCAGAAACACAGGGAGGTTAAACCAGCATTCCGACCTCCGCTGTTCTTTTCAGCCTTGTCCCTGTGGTCTGTCTGAGCTGAAAGTGACTGTGATAGTGAGACAAGTGTGCTTGAGAGTGAGCCACGCTCCCCTGACACCACACAATCCAGCAACATTTAAGGATCATTTGACTTTTATATTAAGAACTTTAAGACAATGACAGTAAGACACTGACTTCACTGAGTTATATATATATATATATATATATATATATATATATATATATATGAGTATTTTATTTCACAAAGTTCATTTTAATTTAGGTTTCAAATAAATTCAGACACGTGCGTGATACATTTCAATTTTATTTGCCTTTTGTTTAACAAATCACTGTGAACCATACTGACTGCGGGCTAGTGCAATCTCTAGTTCACTAGCCTGGCTGGCTAGTGCAAAAAAAAAGTTAAGGTAGATCCCTGCTTACTGGACAAAAGAGCCATCCAGGAGGTTCCTTTTTCGGAAAGGGGAAAGGGATTTTATTCCCATTTCTTCCTTGTCCCGAAAAAGATGGGAGACCTCCGTCCCATTCTGGACCTGAGTCAACTGAACATCTTTATTGAATACAAAAGATTCAGAATGGTGACCTTGGTGAGCCTGTTACCAATGCTCCACCAAGAAGACCGGCTCTGCTCACTGGACATGCAGGATGCCTACATGCACATCAAGATCCTGCCATCCCCACAGGAAGTACCTACACTTCACCTTCCAAGGAGGACACAACCAGTTCAGGGTGCTGCCTTTCGGCCTGTCCTTAGCACCAAAGGTCTTTACCAAGTGCCTGGCAGTCATAGCGGCAGCTGTCAGGAGAAGGGGTCACTTTGTATACCCCTACCTGGACGATTGGCTTCTTATGGTATCAACAGAAGACCAATTGAACAGATCCTTGGAGGACACATTCAGCCTGTTCCAGACCTTAGGCATCACCCTAAATCTGTCCAAGTCACAACCGTGGCCAGCTCAAAGGCTGCAATACATTGGAGCAGTCCTGGACACAGTCCAAGGGAGAGCCTTTCTGCCCACAAACAGGGCTAAGGGAGGTCGCTCGCAGGATAAAAGACTTGGACTTGGTTCCAGCAATAGTGGTTCTACAATTGCTGGGTCACATGGCAGCAGCTATTGTGACAGTTCCATTCTCACATCTGAACATAAGGATTCTGCAATGGCACCTCAAGGTTCAATGGAATCAAGGTACGGACAAGCTTGAAGAGCCCATTCAGATCTCCAGTGCAGTCTGACAGTCCATGATCTGGTGGTTCACCCCAGCCCAGCTGAGCATAGGGGGTTTCCTTTCAAAAACCCAGACCACTCCAGACCCTCACCACTGACACATCGGGACTGGGATGGGGAGCACATCTTGCTTCACATCAGACAAGGGACTCCTGGAATTCAACAGAACAAGCTCTTCACATAAACATTTTGGAGATGAGAGCCGTTCTATATGCCCTTCAAGCTTTCCAAGGGGTGCTCCTTCCTGGACCTCTACTGGGCCAGTCAGACAATACCCCAGTAGTCTTCCATCTCAACAAGCAAGGGGTTACACACTCATATCTCCTATGCAGAGAGGTGATGAGAGTTTGGTCCTGGGAGGTGGATCACAAGCTGGACATCATGGGAGTTCATATTCCAGGAATCCACAATGTCCTAGCAGACAGCTTAAGTCGCTGTCGATCTCAGAACCATGAGTGGTAACTACTGCAAGAAGTCATAGATGACCTCTTTGAAAGATGGGGTTAGCCAGAACTGGACCTCTTTGCATCCCCACACAATGCCAAACTGCCCAGTTTCTGCTTGCTAGAACCAGGGCCTGGTGTTTTCTGGTGAGACACATCGTCCCTCTCTTGAACAGGGAGGTTTCTGTATGCTTTCCTTCCCTTCCCTTCCCTCTGCTTGAGAGGTTCCTGCTCAAGTTGCAGGCAGGAGAGGCCAGGATGATACTGGCAGCACCATTCTGGCCTCAACAGATTTGGTTCCCACTGTTGCAACAACTGGCATTGGAACCACCAGTTCTGTTACCCTTCTCCACTCACTTGCTCTCCCAAGAGCAAGGGACGTTAGTCCATCCAAACCTCCAGTCCTTACACCTGCATGCTTGGCTCCTGCAGACTTAGTCAGGGATAGGTTTGGAATATCCTTTAGAGTGGCAGTGAGAAAACCCTCTACCAGGGCAACCTACACTATGAAATTGAAGCATTTCTGCTTATGGGCGATTTGCCATTCTCTGGATCCCCTAGGCTGTCTGGTGGAATCTGTGCTGGAGTATCTTCTCCACCTGTCAGATTTGGGTCGCTACTCATCCATAAAGGTGCATCTCTGTGCTCTGTCAGCTTACCATGCGCCATTAGATGGGAAGATTCTGGCACAGCTGGACATCTGCAAGACCTTCCTGAGAGGTATCTTGCATATGAAACCCCCAAGGAGAGACCCAGTACCATCCTGGGATCTCCTGTTCATTTCAGAGAAGCTCACCTTGCCACCCTTTGAACCAGCCACAAGCTGTGAGCTCCGTCTTCTCTCTTGGAAGGCATTATTTTTAGTTGCCATCACTTCAGCACAGAGGATTTCCAAGCTGCAGGCTCTGATGTGTAAAGAGCCTTACCTAGTTTTCCACAGGGACAGAGTAGCCCTGTGCACGAACCCAAAGTTGTTACCAAAGGTAGTGTCTGAGTTCACATTGAACCAGCACATTCGACTACCAGTTTACTACCCAGAGTACTCGAACAACAGGGAGGCATTGTTACATACTCTGGATGTACATAGAATTTTACGTTACTGTCTGGCTAGGACTAGATCTGCCAGACAGACAGGCCAGTTTGTCTCCTTTGCCCACAGGAAACTTGGAGCACCAGTCACAAAACATACCCTAAGTGGCTAGTGCACTGCATCACTTTTTGTTACCAGCACCACAACAAACCCCTACTGGGACCGGTGAGGGGTCATTCTACCAGAGGGGTAGCAACATTTTTCACTTCCCTGCGGAATGTTTCTTTAGCAGACCTCTGTGCGGCTGCTACTTGGAGTTCAGCACATACCTTCATGAGACACTACAGTCTGGACATTGCTTCCAGAAGGAGAGCAAATTTCAGCCTGGCAGTCCTCTAGGGACTCCTCTCCTAATTTACCACAGTGTTTATTATCCACCCTCTTCGATCTGGGTCTCTACTTGGGCATTGCTTGGGACT
Organism: Neoceratodus forsteri; assembly: GCA_016271365.2. NCBI lineage: Eukaryota > Metazoa > Chordata > Ceratodontiformes > Ceratodontidae > Neoceratodus > Neoceratodus forsteri. The sequence continues at coordinate 34,034,024 of CM057453.1, forward strand.
CAGTCCTAATGGTATTACCTGCTGCAAGATCTCCCCCTCGAAGTGAGATAGTACAGTTAAGTGAGAACTTACCATAACAGTAGATCTTCAAAAGGAGCACTTGCAGCAGGTGGCTTTCCCACCCACCTGCCCCTGGGGACATCACATTACATCTTCTCTTTGGGGATGGGAGATCCTCTTCGGTTCTCCATTTATATTTTCAGTCGGTCTCCGTCGGGAGAACTGAGGTGGTGCCAAGGGACCGTCCCCTTTATACCATGTCTGATGTGCAGAGCCGATGTCGGGGGTGGTCCCCCACCACAGATTGCTAGTTAGAAAATGTTTCCATGGGGTCCTAATGCCTGTCGGCCTTAGTACTAATGGTTACCTGCTGCAAGAGCTCCTCTTGAAGATCTACTGTTATGGTAAGTTCTTACATAACTGTACTATTTCCTCCATAGGAAAGGATTATTTAATAGGGTCTGATTTTCTGGGCTTATTATATACACTACAGTCTTATTTTATTATGACCTCAATGAAAATAATTAGGTTTGCCTCCTATAACGTTAAAGAGCAACTTTCTATCATAAAGAAAAGCTTAAAAACACTAGGTTTACACCAGTTATGTTTTAACTTTGTTTTCTAGTTATTTGTTATTTTCTTTACTTTTCCCCGCTGTTGGCATACTAAATATTGTAGGTAATGCAGCAGTTATTTCACTAAGTTTTTCAAAATGCATCTGACTCTCCCCTGCTAACCATACAATTGCTGCTTGTGGCATCACAGTCTGTTGTCATGATGAGCACTATGATGTCATAAAACCAAGGCACTGTGAGGTTAACAGGAGAGGCAAATGTTTTCTATACAGACTTTTTAGATGGACTACAAAGATGTGCTATAAATCTTGGAAAGGAACATTGAAAATGAAAAAATGTATTCTTTAGTAAACTGTAACAGCTGAAACATGTATGAAAGCATATGCTGAAGTGCAGAGTTGCTCTTTAATGGGGTTTATTCACCTATTAAACTAACTAGATTATTAAGTTATATTACTAAATTCAAAGCTGACTGTATACGTATTCAGTAAACTCCATTAAATAATATAGAAATAAATAAATGGAACTAGATATCCCACATTGTTGGTTCAGAAGGGACGAACAAGAAAGCAGGTGTAGAGATAATTCTTAGGAAATCGTTAAATTCAATTATTTTAGATGTATTTGCAGATTCAGAAGGGAGAATACTATTAATCAAAATGTTAGTATGCAATAAACAGTTTATGATGGGTTCTGTTTATATGCCATTTATTGCCTATGCGGATTGCTTAGCGACTTTTACACAGGGATTAGTTAAAATTCAGGTGAAGGATATCATCTTACATGGTGATTTTAATGCCCTGTTAAACCCTGACTTGGATAAATCTTCAAAAGTATTACCAATTAATAAGCAACAGTCTAGTTTGTTGTGAGACTTTTTGGAGCTACATGATTTAGTTCACCTCTAGAGAATAAAGTTTCTGAATAATAGAGAATTTTTACATATTGCCCCCCCCCCAAATCAAACATTTTCAAGAATTGATTTCATCTTCATCTCAAAAACAGTCCTTCAAATTGATCAACCTTTAATAAATACAGTTATGCTGCCCAATCCTACACTGATTCAATTAGATCTTACAGGACAAGACACATTTAGAATCTATAACCAGACATGGTCATTTGATAATAGAAACATAGACTTTGATGGCAGATAAGGACCGCTTGGCCCTCTCAGTCTGCCCATTTCCCTACCCATTGGATAAGCTGCAGATCCTAGTTAACCAACAGCCTACTTCTTCCTACCCCCCACCAGAATTGCCTTATGTCTGTCCCATGCATTCTTGAGTTCCCCCATTGTTCTTGACCCCATGACCTCCTCATGAAGACCGTACAATGCGTCCACCACCCTCTCTGTGAAAAAATACTTCCTCACATTGCTCCTGAGCCGTCCCTCCTCTATCTTCAAATTGTGCCCCCTTGTTCTTGCACATCTCTTTTTCTGAAAGATGCTACCCTCTTGGACTTTGCTGATTCCCTTGAGGTATATGAAAGTTTCTATCATGTCCCTCTCTCCTCCCTCCTTTCCTCAGGGGTATACATATTAAGATACTTTAGTCTCTCTTCATATGGCTTCTGGTGCAGACCCTGCACCATTTTAGTTGCCCTCTTCCGGACTGCCTCCATCCTGTCTATGTCCTTGCATAGATGGGGTCTTCAGAACTGCACACAGTACTCCAGATGGGGTCTCACCAACTGTCTGTACAGAGGGATAACAACTTCCTGTTTTCTACTGGTGATGCCCTCTCCCAGTACATCCCAGTAATCCCCCCAGCCTTCCTTACTGCCTTCCCAGATTGCTTACTTACCTTTAGGTCATCTGATATGACTATCCCTTTCCATTTTGTTGTTGTTAGTACTCCCCCCCCCCCATTGTGTACTCTTGCCCTGGGTTTTTGTTTCCCAGGTGCATTGCTTTACACTTCTTTGCACTGAATCTAAGCTGTCATACTTTTGACCATTCCTCCAACCTTGTCAAGTCCCTTCTCATCCTTTCCACCTCCCCCTTGTGTATCAATCCTGTTGCAGATCTTTGTGTCGTCTGCAAAGAGGCATACTTTTCTCTCCAGTCCCTCCGCAGTGTCACTTATAAAGACATTAAAAAGGAACAGTCCCAGTACTAAACCCTGCGGTACATTGCTACTTCGGAGTGGACTCTGTTTACTGTTAGTCTCTGTGTCCTGTTGTCCAGCCAATTTTTTACCCAGGCTACTGTAACCCCCTCACCCCTGCCTTTTTAGCAAAATGACAGGTGGCATGCTGTTGAAGCTGACAGCAGTACCTGGTGGGGACTGGGTTCGGGGAGGATGAGGTTACTCTGCACAGGGGTCCTAGGTTTGGCTACTCTGAACAGGGGCACCCAAGTAAATCCGAACACAGGAAGCAATAACTGTAATGTCCAGAACCAGGAATGGGATTCTCCAGTGTGGCTTTTATTCACATCCAAGCTGAACAAACAAAGCATAGACGGACCCCCACAGGGCTACATTCCCTGGTAATGCAGATTAGAGACAACAGAACACTGTATCACTATTTCCAGCCCTCAGGCTCTAAACCTACGAAGCACACAGCCCGGACTTGCACGCAGCTTTGGGTACACAGCCCGACTTGTACACTACTTGGGTTTTCCCCACTGGCCCGGCTCCCCTGCCAGCCACTTGATCCGTGGTCCATTTGAGGAATGAACCAATTATCCTGTTGTGGCTCCCCAAACCACACAAGAGTCTTCGACTCCTAGAGGAATTTTCCTCACAATCCCACATCTGGGTATTTCCATCACTGGCCAAGTGCCTGAGGTAAAGTAGAAATCCACAGAAGAAATCCGTGAGGTGGACCTGGTCACTAAAGATGGGGGCCACCCTCCCCATCCCACAGCCCATACCCGCCATTTCTCTGGAAACTGAACAATTCCTTTACTGAACTTTCAAATGTAGATTCTGGGTAGACGCCTGTCACATCTCCTCTACATATCATTTGCATCCCAACAAGCTCTGACTTGAACCTACTTTTAATTTGCTTAGCCCATTACTCTAGGCTTCCACTATTTTAGTAGTTCAACTCCCACATTGTCACCACAAGTCCCAGGGTGAAAACATAGGCCCTTTTAGCAAGAGCAGACACTCACCCTCACGTTGCAGGTGCCCTACAGGCGACTCACAAATCTTCTTGTTCTCCCAAATAAACTCTGGAACACATAGGCAGCTTCTCCTTTACGAGCAGAACTAGGGGGTTGCCCCAGGAATCTGCAGGGAACCCTTTCCTGCCCCCCCCAAAGGAAGGGGGCACTGAGACCCGAAAACAGCGGTCTCCACCTCTTCAGTTATCTTCTGTGTCTCTCTTTAAGGTGGAGACACACACCCTTTTACTTAAAAGTAGCCCTTTGTCAGGGCTGAGGCAACTAGAGCCTTCACTGAGCTGCTTACTCAGCAAGCTCCCAACTTCAGCTCCACACTGAACTGACTCACACTGACTGACTGACTTCAAAACTTCCCAACGTTCTATACCAACTCCCTTGCTGCAGATTCCAATGTGGCTCATGCAGCTGTGATAGTTCTATTGGTGATGTCATCCCTCAGTCTCAGCTGAGACTGAGAACAGAGTGAGACAGTGTGAAACCCACGTTAACTGGAGTTTCACAAGCTGCCTCCCTGCCTACCACTAGTCCTCATGAGATTCCAGTAACCCCGGCATCAAGCAGCACACCACCCTGGGACCCACTCCCAGGGTGGCTAATTTGTTTATTAATCTTTTGTGCTGGACTGTGTCAAATGCCTTGCTAAAGTCTAGGTAGGCCATGTCCACAGCCCTTCCCTAGTCTACTACTTTGGTCACCCTGTCAAAGAAATCTATTAGATTTGTCTGACATGACCTTCCCTCTGTGAGTCCATGCTGCCTTGGGTCCTGTGCCCCTCTGGCCTCTAGATACTCAGCAGTTCTTTCTTTCAGAAGTGATTCCATCATTTTTCCTACCACTAAAGTCAAAATAACAGGTCTGTAGTTTCCTGCCTCTGCTTTGCTCCCACTTTTGTGAGGGGGAATCACATCTGCCCTCCTCCAGTCCTCAGGTACCACACCAGCCTCCCATGATTTGTTAAAAAGAGTGGTCAGTGGTGTTACTAGTTCTCCCCTTTGTTCTTTTAGAATTCTGGGGTGAATCCTGTCAGGCTCCATTGCTTTGTCCACCTTCAGTTTTAGGAGTTCTTTCAGAACTCTGTCTTCTATGAATGGACTGGCATTGACCCCCAATCCAGAGTGTTTCTGTTGATTGGATTGGGTACCTCCTCCTTTTCTTTTTGTGAATACTGAGCTGAAGTATTCATTCAGTATCCCTGCTGTTTCATGGTCACCTCTGTCCACCCATCCTCCCTTTATTAATCCTCAATATCTCCCCCCTTGGTCTTTCTTCGCCTCCCTAATGTACCTATAAAAGGTTTTGTCTCCCTTCTTCACTGAGTTGGCTATTTTTTCCTCATTTTAGGCCTTTGCTATTCTGACTTCCTTCCCCGCTTCCTTCTGCTTTAATTGGTACAGTTCTCTGTCCTGCTTCTGTGTTTCCTTATACTTCCTGAATGCTACCTTTTTCTCCCTGACCTTCCCTACCACCTCTTTTGAGAACCATAGTGTTTTTTCCTTCATTTTGATTTGTTTATTTGCTTCACACAAAGGTTTGTTACCTCTGTGATGGCAGTTTTGATGTTTCCCCATTGTTTCTCTTTCCCTCCTTTTTGCCCATTTGCTAGTGCTTTTCTGTTGCACTCTCCCATTTTGCCAAAGTCAGCCCTCCTAAAGTCCAGTACCCTCACTTTTGTGTGGCCTGACTCCACGGCTGTGTTTATCATGAACCACACTGTTTGGTGGTCACTTGTTCCCAGATAGCTACCCACTTCTAAATCCAAGATCCTCTCTCCGTCCCCATTTGAGAGTATCAAGTCTAAGATTGCTTCCTCCCAAGTGGGTTCAAACACTAGCTGTCTGAGGCATGCCCCCTGTAGGACATCTAGAATAATAATGAATCATTAAAAGACGCTGTATTTTTGGAAACCATACCACAGGTGATAAGAGAATACTAGTCTTATAATTATTTATTTATTTTTTTTTGCTTATTCTTCTCCTCCCTTGACTCTACTTGGCTGGAACATCCCAATCGACCTCTTGGCCCACACACCCGACATCAGGCCACCTCCTCAATTCCCCTGTGGTGGAGTGGTGAGGAGCCTTCTCCCCCATAGCTCTACTCACCAGAGCCGATTCAGATGAGGAGGTGACATTCAGGGTTGGGCCGCGGAGGTTGGAAGCTCATGCTGCCCGACCGGAGCCATTTTTCACTTTTTCATCCCCCTGGAGATGAGGCATGTAATGATGCCTATGGAGGGAGCATGCACGCATCCGCATGCTCTCTCCCTCCAGGCATCTGCCCCATCTCCATCCCTCTTTCTGCAGCGTCAGCACGCTGCTCCCCAGCCTCCTCTAGGGGCCAGTCTGGGACCAACCACTGATGTCTCCCCTCCCTGGAGAAGGAGAGCAGTACCTCAGACTCTCGATCCTTCTCCTCCCCTGCCAACCCCTGGTGGCCCATGCTCATTCCCAAACACGGGTCGCTGGCATGGTGAGAGGTAAAGCGACCCACAGCACAGCACTCAGCATCACTGGGCCAGCTGGCCTTATAAATATGAAGGGAGTTCACCCATGATTAAATTGTGGGACCCCTTTAAAGCAGTAATAAGAGGTGCTATAATATCTTTTTAGGCCCACAGATTTAAACAGAAAAAGACAAGTAGAGAAGGACTTGGATAAAAGCTTAAAGCAATTAGACTTTTTTAATCATTAAAGATTTTAACACTTGCTAACAACAACTGAATAATCTGAGCCTGCTCAGAGTAAGGATGGCTGAGGTGCTGCGCACCTTACCTCCTACCATGCCGGCGACCCAGGTTTGGAAGCAGACTCGGGTCATTGGGAGTCAGCCAGGGATGGAGAGGATGGAGCATCTATGGGACTGCTCTCCTCTTCCAGGGAGAGTGGATTATTGTTTCTGCTTAATGACTGCCACCAGGTGGAGGCCTGGTTGTAGTGCAGGTTTGGGATGACAACAGACAGGAGGCTGATGTGGACCTCTGCAGCATGCATGCACCTCCACATGCGCATGCTGTTGTGCCCACCCCAGCAATGGGGAATGGGGAGAAAATGGAAAAGGGACATTGACAGGCCTCATGATGCCATTCAGGGCTCAGTGGAGCTCTCTCAAGCAAGAGAGAGATGAAGCTTTGCCTGCCAGCCTCCCGCTGGGATAAAAAGCTATATGGAGGAATGGAATAATCTGCAATTGAAAAAAAATGAAGATGGAGGATAAAGGAATTGCAAGGAATATTAAGAGATTGAAATCAATATGATATCTCCAGGGGGATAAATCTAGAAAACTTTTAGCTACATTACTTAAAAAAACAAAAAAAAAAACTTAATCATGGCCCTTCAAGATGAATCTGGAAATAAAGTTTTTGACAGTCAACAAATGGCGACTCTCTAGTTCTAAATTATTACAAAACCATCTTTCAAAAGAACTACTGTATCAAGCAACTAATACAGATTTAAATGACTATTTGAAGAAATATAATATTGCTGGGCTAAGTTATAATGATAAATCATTTACCAGAAAGGAAATTCGAGAAACAGTCTTATCCCTGCCTAAAAGGAAAGTGCCAGGCTTAGATGGCTTTACTGCTGAATTTTATATAACCTTTATAGAAGATCTTCTTCCATGGATCAATTTATTGATTTCAGAATTGGTGGGTGGCCTCAGAGAGATCCCTAAAACAATGGAAGAAGGGAAGTTAATACTGATGCTGAAGGAGTGCAAAGACCCAGTAAAACCAGAAAGTTATACAATGATGGCCATATTAAATATAGACTATAAAATAATTACAAAATCAGTTGTTAAATCAAAATGGCTCTCCCTGAGGCCCTTCATCAAGATCAATTTGGTTTTATTCAAGGAAGAACATTATTTCAAGTCATGAGGGCAGTGTAATCCTTATTTCATTTTATTAAAACAGAGAAATTAAGATAATATGCCTTGTCTATCGATGCTACAAAAACTTTTGACATTTTGGACAGGAATTATATGATGAAATGTTTGGAGAAATGTAAGATCCCAAAATTCCTTATTAGGTTAATAAGTATAGTATATAGAAGAACAGCAGTCAGATATCTTATTAATGCATATTTATCACTTCCCTTTGATATGATGAATGGAGTACGTCAAGGGTCCCCTTTCTCCAGTTATTTTTGTTTTGTGCCTAGAGACCTTTTTAAATTGTGTCAGGAAAAAACAGAGGGTCAAGGGTATAAGCTGTAAGGAGTTTAATATTAAGATTAATGCATTTGCAGATGATATTTTGTTACTGTTAAAAAAAAATATCCATACATCATTACTGGCTTTTTAGAGGAAACTGACAACTTTTTGAACTTTTTCATGTTAAAGTTTGAATACAAAAAAGTTTATTATAATGAAATTATTTGAACAGGATGAAGTTTTGGATCAGTCTTTAATACAATATTTTAAATTCAGCTAACAGTATTAAATATTTAGGTATAACATTAATTAGCAATCAAATGGAATTGATTAAAATCAATTTTGATCTAGCAAAAGAAAGAATTAAGACATTTTTAAATAATTGGCAGCATTTATCTCTTTCATTATGGGGAAGAATAAAAGACATAAAAATAATGACCCTTCCTCACTTTATTTTTATTCTACAAACAATTATAGGAGCTCCCTCGACCTCCTGGTTTGCAGGATTTTCACAAAATTCTTATGAAGAGGAGGCAGCCCACGAATAGCTTGGAATCAGTTGGCAATGCCTAGATATTTAGGAGGTTATAGATGCCCAGACTTAGAACAGTACAATGTGAGCTGCCAGTTTAAGATTGTATAGGAATGGGCATTCCATTTCAAGCCAGAGTATAATAGAAACATAGAAGTTGATGGCAGATAAGGACCACAAGGCCCATCCAGTCTGCCCATTTTTTCTACTTTATGAATGTGCCATAGGCCTGTATGCTGTCAATGGCCTATTTATTCATACTCATTTTTATTGCTGCCTTATGCCTGTCTTATGCCTGTTTAAAGCCCTGTACTGTTTTCATATCCACCACTTCCTGAGGTAGGCCGGTCCATGCATCCACCACCCTTTCTGTGTAAAAGAACTTCCTCATTTCCCCTTAATTGGCCTCCCTCTAATCTCATTCTGTGTCCTCTTGTCCTGCTAATTTTTCTTATATTGAAACATGTTTGACTCTTTCACCTTGCTAATGCCCTTAAGATGTTTAAATATTTTGATCATATCACCTCTCTCCCTCCTTTGCTCTAGGGTATACATATTGAGCTCCGTTAATCTGTCCTCATATGTTTTCTGCTGCAGTCCTTGCACCATTTTGGTTGCCCTTCTCTGGACTGCCTCCATTTTGTTAATGTCTTTGTGCAGGTGCGGCCTCCAGTACTGCACACAGTACTCCAGATGGGGCCTAACCAGTTTCTTGTAAAGAGAGACTATTACCTCCCTCTTACGACTTATGATACCCCACTAATGCACCCCAACATCCCTCTAGCCTACTCTACTGCTTTAGTGGTCTGCTCGGATGATTTCAGGTCATCTGTGATGATTATGCTCAGTCTTTTTCTTCCCTTGTGATTGCCAGCAACTCCCCTCCCAACCTATAGGTGGCTTCAGGGTTTCTCTTCCCTATGTGCATGATCTTGCACTTCTTTTCGTTAAACCTCAGTTGCCACTCTTCTGACCATTTTGCTAGTTTATCCAGATCTCTTCTCATTCTGCCCACCCCATCTGGATCATCTACTGTGTTGCAGATCTTGGTGTCATCTCCAAACAGACATACCTTACCCTCCAGTCCATCTGCAGTGTCACTGATGAAGATATTGAGGACGGGCCCCAGGACTGATCCCTGAGGTATCCCACTTGTGACTTGCATCTCTTCTGACTATATACCGTTTACCACCACTCTCTGTTTTCTGCCCGCCAACCAGTTTGCCACCTAGTTAACCAACTTCTGACCCAGCTTGAGCCTACCCAGCTTATTGATCAATCTTCTATGTGGAACAGTATTGAAAGCTTTGCTGAAGTCAAGGTAGGTGACATCAGCTGCTCCCCCTTAGTCCACCACTTTGGTTACCCAGTGAAAGAAATCTATGAGATGAGTTTGACAGGACCTTCCTGTTGTAAACCCATACTGTCTTGGATTCTGTGCTTCTATGGATTCCAGGTGTTGCAGTATCCTTTCCTTAAGGAGTGTCTCCATAATCTTGCTCACTACTGAGGTAAGACTGACTGGTCTGTAGTTCCCTGCTTGTGGAGCGGGATCATATGAGCCCTTCTCCAGTCTTCTGGGACCTCGCCAGTGCTCAGAGACTCACTAAACAGTTCTGATAATGGCTCTGCTAGTGCCACCCTTAGCTTCTTTAGTACCCTGGGATGTATGCCATCAGGTCCCATTGCCTTGTCCACCCTGAACTTAGCAAGCTCTTGTAGGGCTCTTTCTTTTGTGAAGGGACTAGTGCACACCTCCCTCCCCCCTGTGTCCATGATGCTGAGCTGTGGGCCCTGCCCTACCTTTTCCTCAGTAAATACTGAGCAGAAGTATCTATTTAGGATAGATGCTTTTCCTTGGTCCTCCTCCTCACACTCCCCCTTATCCCCTTTGATCTTAGCAATACTCCATCTGGACTTTCTCCTTTCACTAATGTATCTATAGAAAGTCTCATTACCTTCTTTTACTGTTGGTGCTAGTGTTTCCCTGGTTTGGGCCTTTGCCTGCCTTACTGCCTTCCCTGCTTCCCTTAGGGAAGTTTGGTATGCCTCCCTATTTTCGTCCCGCCGCGTTTCCTTATATTTCCTGAAGGCCAGTGTTTTGGCTGTGACCTTTACTGCTACTGTTCTTGAGAACCAAAGTGGTTTCCTTCTTCCTTTGCTCTTGCTTTTCTCTCTAACACAATGGGATGTTGCTTCATGTATTGCACCCTTAATGCTTGCCCACTTTGCCTGTACCCCCTCACCTATATTTCTTCTTGCCAGGGCTAGCTTAACTTTGTTGGCAATCTTATCAAAGTCAGCTCCTCCGAAGTCCCATATTTTTGCCTTGGAATGGGATGATTTAGTTTTAGTGGCCAAACTGAACCATACCTTGTGATGGTCACTGGCCCCTAGGTCACCCTCTACCTGAAGATCTGTGATCCTTTCCCCATTAGTCAGTACTAGATCTAGGATACCCCTGTCTCTTGTGGATTGTTCCGCCACTTGTTTGAGGCCCTCCCTCTGCAGGGAATCCACTATGTGTCTCGTTCTGGCAGATGTTCCTGCTGGTATTAATCAATCTGTATCTGGCATGTTGAAGTCTCTTATTATCAGAACCTCCCCTTTAGCAGTCATGTTTTGTATATCTTCTAACAGTAATGTGTCTGTGTCCTCCCCTGGTTTGGAGGCCTGTAGACAACCCCAGTTCATATGGCTGTCCCATTTCCTGTTTCCAGGGTGACCCACAGTTCTTCTGGCTCGTTATGTATATTCTGAATTTCTATAGCTTTGATATTTTCATTGACATAAAAGGCCACTCCACCCCCACCCCTTTTTGAACCTTGGTCTCTTCTGAACAGTACATAGCCGGGTACTGAAGTCTCCCAAGTGTGGTTACTGGTGAACCATGTCTCGCTAATGGCTACTATGTCCAGTCTAGCCTCTGTCATTGTTGTCTGCAGGTCTGTGATCTTGTTTCCCAGACTGTGAGCATTTGTGTACATAATTTTCCATTGGCCAGATTTCGGTGTGTTAGTTGTTGGGTGAGGTCCAGCGTTTCCCCTGTCCGTCATATGGGGAACCAGACCTTTTTCCTTACCTGGTGATGCAAATGAACTACAAAAATGCTGAACTCCTGTGTGATCACTAGCTGAGGGGGGAGGGGTGTTCTTCCCATTCGACGTATCGGGTGCTGAATCCCTCTCCCCATTTGCTAGTTTAAATATTCTGCAAAGACATAAACTTCTGCCCCAATGCACTGACTCCCTCCTTAGTCAGATGCAGTCCATTGAATTTAAAGAACTTTCACTCCCAAAACTATTGCCCATCACCTACAAATTTGTGTCCTTTTTCCTGGCACCAGCTCTTGAGCCACATGTTTAACTCCCCTATCTCCCCTTGTCTGACCTTCCATCCATCTGCCCCCTCTCCCAGACTGGCAGGATCTCAGAGAAGGAGATGCCAGACAAAACGGATGGCAGTTTGTCATCCAGCCTGGTCAGGTGTTCCTTGGTCTCCACAACTGACTGGCTGGCGAGATCATTAGTCCCTATGTGTACCAGGACATCAATGTTTTCTCCTGCTTCCTGCATGATTTTAGCAATGTGGTCAGTGTCTCTCCATGCTGATGTACCTGGGAGACATCTGACCATTATCCCCGGATGGAGGTAGGTATCAGCTCCCCAGATCATGGAGTCTCCTATGATCAGACGTGTTTTGGATTTCCTTTTTCCTTTTTTTGTTTTGGGCCCTGTTTTGGGTGAGTTTTGTTGTGCTAGCTCCTGTGCTGCAGTTTCCTGCTCTGTAGTGTCCTTTGCCCCTTTGTTTGATTTCAGAGATAGAGACAGATACTTGTTTATAGTTTTTATATGGTTTGTGGAGGTGATACGTTGGAGAGCACTGAGTGATGGGGCACCCAATTTGCCCTTCCTAACCACCTGCCAGCTTCCCAGACCAGCTACCCTCTGTGGTCAAGGTGCTCATGTTGGATGTTGGGGAAATGGCGGGTGGTTCTTATAATATATTTCCTCCTGAATATGCAATTTGAGGTGCGCAATCTCTGCCCATCTGCCTGGAGCTGAGCCCTTAGCTCTCCAGTGGTCCGGCATGTAGGACAGTGTCATAAATCCTGTATAACTTTTGAAAAGTGTCCTCCAGTAACTGCAGTTAATAATATCCATTCCAGATGATCTGCTGGGTGTATAACCTGGTCAGAGTAATTAGAAGGAAAATGAAAGCAAAAATTTGATTTTGTGTTTTGTTTGTTTTTGTATAACTTGTTATTACAAGTTAAATTACTTGTGCCACTGGAAGTGAGGTCACTGTGTGGATACCCCTCTGATCCTCTCCTTTTAGCTTTGCTACAGGAAATGTCATGACTGTGCTACCCTATAAAAGGAGTGTAGTGTGGGGTGGTTGGGGATGGGGGGTAGGTGGCTGGGCCCCTTCCCCTGCCAAAAAGAAGTACCATGGATGAAAGAAACGAGGTAAGAGCAGAAACAATCAACCAACAACAAATGCAGTAGCCCTGAAAGCTTAGCCTAATGACAGATAAAACTGTAAAACCTGTAAAGCACAACCTGTAATAATTTCACAGAAGATATACCCTGTAAAAACACTTTGCTACAGAGAAAAATAAAGCAGTAACAGAATATATACCTTAAAAAAACTATTTGAATCAGATAATTACAGAAGTAATCTGTAAGCACAAACCTGTAGGCACACCCTATAATAATGCAGCTGAAAGTATACCCTGCAACAACAATTTGAATCAGAGAAAAATAATGTAGTAAAATGTTAGCAACAAACAGTAACAACCCCTGTGAGTACAAAAGAAAATAACACACAGTAAATCTGCCTAGCCAAAAGAAGCCTTGCTCTTTTGTCCTTGCTCTGGTAAGGTTCCTTGCTCTGTCCTTACAAGCAACCTCCCAGAAGGAAAGAGCTCAGGTGAAGCTAGATGCCTTTGCCAGCAAACCTTAGTACTTTAGTATTCTCAGAGAAGAAAATGCAAATTAATAGTATTATTTTCAATTCTCAAAAAAATCTTAAAGATTTCTCATCCTTATATAGCATAACTTGGCCATTTATCAGAATGGCCAATAAGAAAGTCTCTAAAGAGTATTTCCTCTGGGTAGTTCTCAAAATTTGGGGAAGTAAAATAATTTGTCCGGAAGGGGTTAAAGGAAAACTTCATAAGTTAAGTAAATCAAAAATCCAGACTTTGGATTAGTTATTGTTTGATGGGAAATTGTGCTCCTTTACCCAATTGAAGCAACTATGTTCACCGATTAAAATATAATTTTTTTTTAAATTATCTGACTCTTAAAAAAATATTTACTAATTTACTTAAGAATTTCATTGTGGACATGAATTTGAATCTGGAATCTATGGTGAAGAATCATTAAATTATATTAAATTAAGGGAATCAGAAACTACTATAAAAATGGTATAATAGATTCACAATTGCAAAAAAGGATGCATGGAATAATGTCAGTTGGAGCTATGCATGTTGACAACGTGCCATGGAAACTGGCGCTTTGGCATCAATACATGGGAATGCCACAGAGCGGGTTCCATGCGGCATTCACCAAAGGGGCACACAACAGCTATGTGCCTGATTCCCCAGCCGTGTGGGGAGCAATATGCCAGGGGCATGCCAGCACTACATGCAGTTCACAAAGGCATGTAGTGCTAGATGCAGGGGGGGTGGAGGACTGAGCAGGCTATGGCAGCCAGGACCATGCTGTAACCCACTTTGCCCCCATGGACATGACCCGCCAGTCACAGTGGACCCTGGAATCCCACTGCCATGCTGCCCAGCCCCCTAGGCCACCAGTAAGGGCTGCTGCAGGGGCAAGTGCCCGGATGTTGTGGTGCCGTGACCCGGTGGTGTCAGTCAGCACCCCTACACATGACAGCCCCAACCTCGTAGTTGGTGATGCAGTCTCCCCCCCCCACACCATCCCCAACCCTGTGGCGGTGTCAGCACGCCCCCAACATGGTGGTCCCACCCCCGATGCAGTGACACCCCCATACCTAGTTGCCGGTGCCACGGTGCCTGATGGCCAGTGTTATAGCCCTCATCTGACCACTTTGGTCTCTACTCATCCAAGTGATGCTGGGAGCATGTTGCTATATATAGGTGGTGCACTCCCAGTATCAGTTGGCTGGCAGGCAGCTGAAGAAGTGTGTGAGGGCTGTGCAGCTGGTCATCCAGAGCCACGGCACTGACTGGCGGGTATGGAGGTGGGGGATTGTCATTGCCGTGGGTGGGTGGGTGGGGCCCACTGGCCAACAGTACAGTTGCTGGGGTACCGGGTCAGGATTGGGATTCTGTGGACTGGGGCATGTGTATGGTTGTCATTATGGATCAGGGCACACATGTGTTGGTGCGGGGGTCTGCTGTTGGAATACGGGAATGGGGCTTCATGTGCTGGTTTGGGGGGTATGACTGACGATTGTCAGATGGGGATGGGGCACCACTGTATTGATGGTCGGGGGCCCTGTGTTGGGGCTCTGCTGTGTGGCAGGAGGGGGGCTTCCATCTGATGACTGGACACTGGGGCATGGGTGCGTGGGTCCAGGTGCCTGCAGTAGGCATTCATGCACTCGGACCCACACCTCATCGTGCAAGGGATCCATTTTTAGCCCAGGACAGTCATCCAATTGGATGCCTACCTGGGACTGCAACTCTGCCCCCAGCTGCCCTGCAGAGTCCTGCGTGCCATGGGGGTGGAGCCTCAGACAGGTGCCCACCAGTTGTGAATACTGGCTTGTGTACACCTGTCAGGTGCAGAGCTACATGGGTGGGGTACGCACCTTTGCCGCATACCTCTGCCACATTCATGCATAGTGCCCAATAAGAGATGGAACAAGGAAGTGAATATTGAATTTACGGAACAACAATGGAAGAATTTCAGGATGCGGTCTTAGGAAAACTATACATATGCAAAGAATAAAGTTATACAGAAAAAAAATCATAGATAGAGCATATTACTCCCTGGTGATAATTAGCAAAATAACTAAAGCAGGGGAGGAACTATATTGGCATCAATGTGGGTGTGAGGGAAATTTATTTCAGTTTTTATAGGATTGTCCATACATTCAAGACCAGTGAAAGTATATGGCTAAATTATTATCAACATTATTAAAAGAACAAACTCCATCTGAATTTAATTTGATTATTTTTAATGATACTACAAGTATCTCTTTAAATAAATATGAAAAGAACATTTTTGTTCTAGAAACAATAGCAACCAAGAGACTCATTCTGGAGAAATGGAATGTCCATCAAGTGGGGAATTTTGAAGTATACCGTTGGTGGTATATGGTACAGGAATCAGCATCACTTGAAACAGTGTGGAATGATGTAAATGAACTAGATGATCTTTTCGAGGACTTATGGAATCAGACTGAAAAAATGTTACCACCATTATTGAGTCTCTAAAAGGTGAAGTATGACTTAACTGTTTTTAATATTGAAAAAAAAAATAAGTTTGTAATAACAGCATTTCATATGCGCTAACAATGTGCTGGGTATTGGTATACCTGTGTAAAGTATTGATATGTTTATTTTCTGTATAGATGCTAGACTGAGTGTACTCTGCTCCCGAATGGTAGGGGGGAGGGAAAAGAGAGATTTGGTTGTCAAGTAATTGTATTTGATTAGACTTTTTATGGATTTGCTTGAAATTTCAATAAATTATATTAAAAAATGGAAAGAGTGTTAATATTTTGTTATCCTTTTTATATGCTGCCAAAAACTAATAAAGTATGTTGAATTAAAAAAAAAGGAAAGAGTAGGCAGAGTACGGGTCAGGGAACCACTGGGGTCCAGCTTTACACAGTACTACAGGTATATAGTTAGAGGTGACACTGGGCACCTGTAAGCCCTTGTTTAAAGCTGATTTGCTAATCTTAGGAGGGTGGATTTCAACCATATGAGAAAAATTGTACTGGACAGGTTAGCTGGGGTAGACAGCACCAAGGGGGTGGAGGAAAGGTGGGGGGTTATTAAAGGGGCCATTCTCGAAGCAACAGAGATGCAGTATGTTCAAGAAATGTTCTCAAGAGAAGCAAGTAAGACCAAGTTGGTTCTCTGAAAGAGTCAGGGAGGCAGTGAGGGCTAAAAGAGGGCCCATATAAGGTACAAAGAAAAGCAAGGAGATGAAGAATGGGATGCTACCAGGAGAAAACTAGAGAGGACAAGAGGGCAGTCAGGACTACAAATGTAGACACAGAGCTGCATATTGCAGAAAGAGTCAAGGGAGAAGAAAAACAATTCTTTAGATGTATAAGAGGAAAAAGAAAGATGGGAGGGGAATTCTCAGGCTAATGGAGAGGGCAAGGTAATAGAGTAGGATGGGCAGAAAGCAACTATGCTAAACAACTACTTCTGCTCAGTATTAACTAGGGAGAATAGCGGGCCCTTGCCTGAGAGCAGCATAAAGACAGTTGATAGAGGGGTCTCCAAAAATGAAACTGCAGAAATTTACTGGTGAAAGAGTCAAAAAGGGGTTAGTAGCCCTGAAGATAAGGCCATGGGGCAGGATTGGATATACCCAAGGATGCTAAGAGAACTGGCAGAATTGGTGTTAGCCAAACCCCTGGTGGGGCTGTTCAGTAGCTTTATGCAGCAAGGGGTGGTTCCCAGGGACTGGAGGATGGTGGACATGGTTCCCATGCACAAGGGAGGGGAGAGGGAGCAGCCAGCCAGAGCTGAGATACTATAGACCTGTTAGCCGTACCTCCATGGTAAGGAAACCGATGAAGACACTAATCAAAAAAGATCTAGCGGAATACCTGGAGAAAAATGGACTTGAGAATAGTAAGCAGTATGGATTTGTGACAGAGAGGTCTTGTTGGACCAACCTGATAGTATTCTTTGACTGGGTAACCAAGGCAGTTCATTAAGGACTATGCAGTAGGTTTATTCTACCTCGACTTCAGAAGGGCATCCAACTTGGTGCCACATAGAAGACTACTGAAGAAGATTGGGGATCTGGGAACATCTAAGGAAGCAATAAAGTGGGTAGTGCATTTGTTGGAGAGGAGGCAGCAGAGAATTTTGGTGAATGGGTCAGATCAGAGGAAAGAGAGGTCAGTAGTGAAGTACCAGAGGGATCCGTTCTGGGCCCACTCTTCTTTAATATGTTCATCAGCCGGAGGAGTCACATGATGCAACCAATGCAGTAGCACCTATCTTGGTGAGCTCCCACTCCTCTCCTGCATTAAACCTCATATTTTCGCAACTTACCGGCTAATACTCACCCCAGCCTCCTCGGGACTTATTGTGCTAATGGTCTGAATTCCTCTGGCAAGCTTGGAGTCCAATGAGCCGCTAAATGGAAGCGGAGATGAGACCACGTTGTTAATTTAAAACTTATATTTCAGCAGGAGTCAGTGTCTGTTGAGATTAAGTAGACAGATACTTTATTAGAAGTAGAAGGGGTCTTATTTAGGGTTAAAAAAAAGAGAGTCAGTGTGTGTTCTGTGCTGGGAAGGGTACTGTATCAGCTGACTTTGCTAAACCAGTAGGAGGAAAGAGAGCTTAATTGGGGGTGTGGCTTAGACACTATAAAAGCAGGTGACTCAAATTACAACTTCCTGTTGCTAGCCTTGCTTGTAGCGCAGAAAGCAGCTAACTAAAAGAAGCTACATTTTTTATTAATTTAAAACTTATATCTCAGCAGGAGTCAGTGTCTGTTGAGATTAAGTAGACAGATACTTTATTAGAAGTAGAAGGGGTCTTATTTAGGGTTAAAAAAAAGAAAAGTCAGTGTGTGTTCTGTGCTGGGAAGGGTACTGTATCAGTTGACTTTGCTAAACCAGTAGGAGGAAAGAGAGCTTAATTGGGGGTGTGGCTTAGACACTATAAAAGCAGGTGACTTAAATTACAACTTCCTGTTGCTAGCCTTTTTCTTACTAATTGCCCTCCATCCCAACCTAAGCCAGTTCTACTTTTATAGCCACTAGATTTGACTGTCAATAGGAACTTCCTGTTTGGCAGTAGGAAGGGAAGGATCATAGAGAAACATTGGTTTTGTCAACCCTAAAGGAAAAAGTAGCTCACTCTCCCCCCCATCTGCTGGTGGTCTGGCACTGAGCAAGGAAGAAGGAGGCTACTGAAGAAGATAGGAAGTTGCTGTCCCAGAACAGGAAGGGCGAGAGTTGTAAGGAGAGGAGAGAGTAAGCATACAGAGAAACAGTAGAGGGGACACAAAATAAGACATGATAGGAGGGGTGCAGTGCAATGGCTGTGGGGCGGCAGTGTTCCAGGAGACATTCTGGAGGCTGGGATGCTGCCCTATTTGCAGGCACCTCTCTGGTCTGAGAGAGGAGGTTGCCGGTCTCCAGGCTGACCTGGCTAGGATTAGTGAAACCTCCTCCCCCACCCAGGGACCACCAGGGCCAATGCCACTACCTCAGAGGTTGCCAAGAAAGAGGAGAGGCTGGACCAGAGTGGGCTCAGGGAGGGAGAGGGTGGTGGAACAGAGCTGTATCCTCCAGCTGTACCTCCACAATTCATTCGCCTTCTGGTGATAGTGGTTCCTCTATGGAGGCACCTGCAGTGGAGACCAAGAGGATGCTGGGAACCTTCACAAAGGAGACCCGAGAGGGTGGCATGGGACCCCACAGGGAAGGAAACAACTCCTGATGGGGGACTCAGTCATTAGGGGGGTAGAAATGGGGGAGGAAGGGAGAAGGGAGGTGAGGTGCCTTCCTGGCGCCACGGCTTGGAGGGACAGGAAACGAATCCTCAGGATCATGGGAGGAGCTGCACGAGGGAGGGAGCTGGATGTCATTGTCCACCTAGGGACAATGACCTGGCTAGGAATGGGATCAGAGCAGTGCAAGAGGAGTTTGTAGAGTTGGGGAGGGGCCTTAGACAAGTAGCGCATATGGTAACCTTCTCGGAGGTGCTGCCTGTCTATGGCAAGGGAGATGCTAGGGCACTCCTCACCAGGGAATTCAATGAGTGGTTGAAAAACTGGTGTGGAGCTCAGGGTTTTGGCTTCATTGGGGACTGGGGAGCCACCTGGAGGATGCAGACCTATACTGGTGCGATGGTCTGCATCTGTCCGAGGGGGACAGGATCCTAGGTGAAGGTTTAATGCTTCATTGGCAAGCATTTAAACTAGCCAAGGGGGAGGCACTGAAAAGGAGCAGGGAACCCAGCCTCCCACACAAAACATGGCGATTAGTGAGGTAAACTGCTGCAGAGAAGTTATTAGGGAGCAGAAAAGAGGTAAATGTAAAAAGGCAAAGGCAGTAAGGACAGGAATGGGGCTACAAAGGGCAAGGCTATCAAAAGTGGAGGTGATGAGTACCAATGCCGTAGTCTGTGTAACAAGCCCCTGAACTAGTGGCATTGATGGAAGAGGGTTGCCTGGATATTGTGGCAGTCACAGAAACATGGTGCACAGAGAACCATGGCTGGGATGTCAACATACCAGGATACACAATCTACAGGAGGGACAGGAGGTAAAAGAGAGAGGAGTAGCTCTCATGTAAAGGAAGGATCAAAGCAACAGAACTAAAGAGTAAACAGGGAGCAGATGAGGCATTCTGGGTCACCCTGAGACAGGAAGTGGCACCACAATTCTATAGGGGTTGGGACAGACCCCATCTCAGGGGAGGGAATGGACAAGGAAATGATAGAAGGCTTTTAGAATGGCAGAAAAGGGAGATATTGTTGATGGGGACCTGAATATGCCAGATGTTAACTGGAGCACCTTTGCTGCAGGCACATCCAAGAGCAGGGTCATTCTTGATGCCCTACAGGGGCATGCCTTAGACAGCTAGTATTGGAACCCACTTGGGAGGAGCAATCTTAGACCTGGTACTCAAATGGGATGGAGAAAGAATCTCAGATCGAAGTGGGTAGCCATCTGGGAACAAGCAACCACCAAACAGTGTGGTTCACTATAAACACAGCTATACAATCAAGCCATACATAAAGGCAAGAGTATTGACTTTAGGAGGGCTGACTTTGGGAAATGAGAGAGTGCCTCAAAAAGCACTAGCTAACAGGCAAGAAGGAGGGTGGAGGAACAATGGGGAGTAATCAAACAGCCATCACAGAGGCAACAAGCCTTTGTGTAAAGCAAATCAATAAAACACAACGAAGGAAAAAAACTATGGTTGTCAAAAGAGGTAGGGAAGGTTAAGGAGAAAAGGATAGTATTCTAGAAATATAAGGAAACACAGAAGGAGCAGGACAGATAACTTTATCAGTTAAAGCAGAAAGAGGCTGGGAAGGCAATCAGAATAGCAAAGGCCCAAACCGAGGAAAGGATAGCCAATTCTGTTAAGAAGGGATAAGACCTTTATAGGTACATTAGGGAGTGAAGAAAGACCAAAGGAGGGATGCTAAGGCTTAATAAAGGGGAGGGAATGTGGGTAGAGGGTGACAGTGAAAAAGCAGGGATACTGAACCAATATTTCTGCTCAGTATTCACAAAGGAAGAGGAGGGGGAGGTACCTAAACCAAACAAGAGAAACACTCTGAAGATGGGGGTCGATACCAGTCCATTTACAGAAGAAAGAGTTCTGAAAGAACTAATAAAATTGAAGGTGGACAAAGCAATGGGGCCTGTTGGGATTCACCCAAGAATTCTAAAGAACTAAGGGTAGAACTAGTGACACGCTTGACTACTCTCTTTAACAAATCATGGGAGGATGGGTGGTACCCGGACTGGAGGAGGCAGATGTGATTCCTCTTCACAAAAGTGGGAACAGGACAGAGGCAGGAAACTACAGACCAGTTAGTTTGACCTCAGTGGTAAGGAAAATGATGAATCACTACTGAAGGAAAGAATTGTTGAGTACCTAGAGGCCAGTGGGCACAGGACCCAAGGCAGCATGGATTCAGATGGGAAGGTAATGTTAGACTAATCTAATAGATTTCTTTGACTGGGTGACCAAAGTAGTAGACCAGGGAGGGCTGTGGACATGGCCTACCTAGATTTTAGCAAGGTATTTGATACAGTCCCACTACAAAGATTAATACACAAGTTAGCCAGCCTTGGAGTGGGTCCCAAGATGGTAGCCTGATAAAGAATTGGCTAGACAACAGGACGCAAAGGGTAGTAGTAAATGGAGTACACAGTGAAGAAAGGAGGGTTACTAGCGGGTACCGCGGGTTTAGTACTGGGACCGTCCTTTTAATGTCTTTATAAGTGACATTGCAGAGGAACTGAAGGAAAAGTAATGCCTCTTGCAGATCGACACAAAGATCTGCAACAGGGTTGATACACAAGATGGGGTGGAAAGGATGAGAAGGGACTTGGCAAGGTTGGAGGAATGGTCAAATGCATGGCAGCTCAGATTCAATGCAAAGAAGTGCAAGGTAATGCACATGGGAAACAAAAACCCAGGGGAAGCGTACACAATGGGGGGGGGGTGAGATACTGACAACAGTAAAAATGGAAAGGGACCTGGGGTTAATTATATCAGATGACCTAAAAGTGGGCAAGCAATGTGAGAAGGCAGTAAGGAAGGCTGGGGGGATAGTGGGATGAATAGGAAGAGGCATCAGTAGTAGAAAACCGAAAGTTGTTATCCCCCTGTACAGACAGTTGGTGAGACCACATCTGGAGTAGTGTGTGCAGTTCTGGAGACCCCATCTCCGCAAAGACATAGATAGAGTGGAGGCTGTCCAGAGGAGGGCAACCAAAATGGTGCAGGGTCTGCACCAGAAGACATACGAAGAAAGACTAAAGGAGCTTAATATGTATACCCTTGAGGAAAGAAGGGAGAGAGGTGACATGATAGAAACTTTCAAGTACCTCAAGGGAATCAACAAAGTCCAAGAGGGTAGCATCTTTCAGAAAAAGAGATGTGCAAGAACAAGGGGCACAATTTGAAGATAGAGGGGGGACGCCTCAGAGGTAATGTGAGGAAGTATTTTTTCACAGAGAGGGTTGTGGATGCATGGAACAGCCTCCCTGAGGAGGTTGTGGAGTCAAGAACAGTGGGGGAATTCAAGAATGCATGGGACAGACATAAGGCAGTTCTAGTGGGGGTAGGGAAGTATGTTGGTTAACTAGGATCTGCAGCTTATGTGTTAGGTAGGAAAATGGGCAGACTAGGTGGGCCAAGTGGTCCTTATCTGCCGTCAAATTCTATGTCTCATCATACTCCACCAAGTACGCCGGAGAAAGGGAGCAAGAAGACAAAGGCCCAGGCTCACACAGCACACTCACAGGCCTCAGGCCACCAGCAGCAAACTCCTCTCACTCTGGAACTCTTTCAGGAGAAGTTCAAACCATTTAAAGAAGAGCTCCATTCTTATCAGCGGATTTTAAAAACCTATCTGGGGCCTTAGCAGACATCAACAGGCGGATCACCGACAATGAAGCAAGGCTAATATCAGCTGAAAAGAGAATTGCAGTGTTTGACCCGGTAATGGCGGCTGCTAGAAACAGACTGGCTAAACTAGAAGCCAAGGTCGAAGACCTTGAAGGGAGGAGCTGCCGGAACAACTTAATTATCATAGGACTCCCGAAAAATGAAGAAGGAGATAATCTGGTATGATTTATGCAAAAATTCCTGACAAAAGTTGCTAGTCCTACTCCTTTTGGCCCAGAATATACCCTTGAGCATGCGCATAGGGCTTTGTGGCCCATGCCCCCTCCAGGGGCACCTCCACGAACTTTAATTTTCAATTTTCAACTATCAAGAGCGACGGCACGTTTTGATGAAAATTAAAGAATTAAAAGAAATGCTCTGGGCTGGAAAACACTCCATGTGACTCAAGATCTACCCCTTTCAGTCAGACAAAAACGGGCCTCATACCATGCAGTGGTTACGAAGCTCATCTCAGCCAACATCAGATTTCAGATGGGCTACAGCGGCTAGATTTCAAGTATTGGTGTCCGGAGAATGGCGAACATATGAAAACCCGAAATCTGCTGAGGAATCACTAAAGAGCTCTTTCCTTGATTTGTTTAAAGATCGCTGAGGGCTGCAGGGAATCCCTGGAGATAATTGTTTTCTCTGGGAGTGACTTGGATGGATGAAAGAGACTTGCTACATATCGGAAAAATGGCTATTACTTCATTTCACCAGCTCAGCCCTTTTTGAGGACGACCACTTCAGTGTTCTGTTCACTTCAGTGAACACTCTGTGTTCAGAGTACATTTCCTTTCCCCTTTTTCTTAATCCAGTTTATGTATCAGGGAAAGGGGTCTGAATCTGGAGTACCTGCTAGACTTGGCATGCCATGGACTTTGTCGGGGCTAACCTGGTGCTTCTGGGTTCGATGTTAAAATTGCATATGATGCTATGACTCATGTTCGTCTAAAAACAGACCGGATTATTTGGAGAGTCTGAAATGGCACTCCTGTTTCTTTTCTTCCTTTTCCCATGTTAATACTCATTAACGTTTATGCCTCCATAACTCTAGTAAAGGGTCTGTTTTTTGTGGCACTTCATTTGCATTTGGCAGCCTGACACAAATTTGCTAATCTGGCCCCCTCTTGTTTGTGTTAAAGTCGCCCCTCTTTGAACATTTAGATCCTTCTGGAATAGAATCTATTTGGGGTAGTTGCACACTGTCTGGGAAGGCAATGATTGTCTAATTTTCATAAGAAGTTAGACTTTTTTTTTGGTGCATTTTATCTTTAATATGGGAGGGCTGGAGTAACCCTGATGCTCAACGGTACTGGGAGACAAAGGGAGCGTGCTTAGTTTATTACTAGTTCATCCGGTAAGCGGCCAGTTAGGGACAATTTTTCTAGGTTTGGTGAAGGGAAGTGGTGGGGGGCAGATAGTGTGGTTATGCAGAAGTGGATCACACACTGGAAACCTGTTTTTATGGGGGGGTTGTTGTGGCTTTTGGGAACAAGGGTATTACCATGCTGTATTAGGGTTTACTTTTGGGGTTTCATGGGGGGCGGGGGGAGTGAGGGATTGTGGCCCGGCCTGGCAAGGGGTTTCTCGATTTCTGTGGCTTAATGGTGTATTCAGATGGTTTTTGACACGAAACGATGTTAACGATGGTAAAGATATATACATTTTTGTCTTGGAATATTAGAGGTGGGAGAAATAAAAATAAGAGATATTGAGTGTTCAAACATATTAAACTTATTAAAGGGAACATTAATTTCCTTCAGGAGATGCACCTGTTGCAGGCTGAGGGACACCTACTCCATAGGCAATATGTTGGCCAAATATTCTCTGCCGAGCATAGTACTCAGAGCGGGGGTGGGGTGGCAATTTTGGTCTCAAGAGGGGTTCCCTTCGTGAGTGACCAGGTCCTAGCAGATTCCTTAGGGAGATATAATTTTGTAAAGGGATCCTTAGACAGAAAGGTGATTCTACTGGGTAGCGTCTATGGCCCAAATGTTGACATACCTTGATTCTTCATAGACTTACTTCAGCTACTAGCCCCATACGTGAATATCCCGGTAGTTTTAGGAGGGGACTGGAACCTTCCATTTGTGCCAGACCTTGACAAGGATGGCGCAGGAAGGAAAGGCCTTTCTCCTGCTCAGTGAGCCCTTAGGGAGATGAGGGACTGTCTAGGTATGTGCAACCCATGGAGACTCCTGCACCCCACTCTGAGGGAGTACACCTTCAGGTCTAGCGTGCATGGCACAAGTTCCGGAATAGATTTTTTCCTGGTCAGTCAGACATTATTAGGGGGCCTAATAGAATCTAATATTGAACCAGGAGTGATTTCAGATCATTCGACAGTTGCATGCTCCCTGATACTTGAAGCCGATCTACCTAGGGAATCCTTCTGGAGACTCAATAATCAACTACTCAGAGATAGGGACATTGTCCAAAGTGTAGAGGATGAGATACAGGCCTACACTCAGTTTAATCTGCATTCTACACAGAGAGTGGATTTTGAATGGGGGGGGCCCTAAAATGTTTCTTGAGAGGGGTTTTGATTAAGGTAGCAGCTCAACGCAAAGGAATAGAGAACAAAAGGCACTTACCTTACTGTCCGAAATACATAGTATCGAGGCATCCCTCTCACCCTCAACTACAGAAGCTGTGCACTCCAAGTTAATTGTACTTAGGGACGAATATTCCTGTCTATTAAGTAGCAAGGCGGAATATGCTATCCTCAAAACAGGCACAAAGTACATTGACCAGGCGGAGAAAGCCGAACACCTTCTGGCATTATGCCTTAAGAAATGGGAAGCCTCTAGGATTATTCAAAGTATTCACTCCAGGATGGAGGGGTCTCTGCTCTTGTCCCCCAGGGCAATCATGGAGGAGTTTGCATCATATTATAAAGAGCTGTATGGCCCTATGCCTAACTCCCCAGATCAAAAGAAAATCCGGGAGTATCTCGATGCTATTCCCTTCCCCCCTCTTACCCATGACCAACAGGACAGGTTAACCACTCCAGTCCAGGAAGCTGAGATCCAGGATGCCATAAAATCCCTGACTTCCAACAAGGCTCCAGGGCCCGACGTTTTTTCTTCCAATTTTTATAAAACATTTGTCAAATCACTGTCCCCTTGGTTATGCAGATTGTATGACTGGATTTTGAATCTTAACCCATTGGATGGCTCCCTGTTGGAGGCATTAATCATTGTTATACCCAAACCGGGTAGGAACTCTGAAGATGTTGGTAGTTATAGACCCATATCACTACTCAATTGTGATATTAAAATTCTGGCCAAAATTTTAGCTAATAGATTAAAAAGAGTTCTCCCATACTTGATCCACCCTGACCAGGTAGGCTTTATGGAAGGAAGGTACTTGGCGGATCACTTCCATAAGATTGTGCATATTTTCTCGACATCCAGGGACTTAAGACTCTCTGGCTGGTCTGTTGTCCCTGGATGCAGAGAAAGCATTTGATAGGGTCAATTGGCAATTCCTTTTTTTAACCATGTCCCATTTTGGCCTACCTCAGAGATTCATTCGATGAGTTTCCTCTTTATATCAATGCCCTCAAGCCCATATCTATTCTAATAGAGCATTTTCCAAGCCATTTCCCCATGCATCGGGTACAAGACAGGGCTGTCCCCTTTTCCCTCTATTGTTTAATATTTACCTTGAGGTAACTTGGGGTACCTGGCCCCCAGGTAGAAGGTCACCTGGGGGCCAGTGACCATCACATGGTATGGTTCAATTTGGCTACTACATCTAAATCATCCCATTCCAAGGCAAACATATGGGACTTCAGAGGAGCTGACTTTGATAAGATGGCCAACAGAGTTAAGCTAGCCCTGGCAAAAAGAAACAGGTGAGGGGGTACAGGCAAAGTGGGCAAGCATTAAGGATGCAATACTTGAAGCAACATCCCACTGTGTTAGACAGAAAAGGAAGTGCAAAAGAAGAAGGAAACCACTTTGGTTCTCAAATACAGTAGCAGAAAAGGTCAGAGCCAAAAGGCTGGCCTTCAGGAAATAAGGGAACACAGCGGGATGAAGAAAGGAGGCATACCAAACTGCCTTAGGGAAGCAGGGAAGGCAGTAAGGCAGGCAAAGTCCCAAACTGAGGAAACACTGGCACGAACAGTAAAAGAAGGTGACAAGACTTTCTATAGATACATTAGTGAAAGGAGAAAGTCCAGAGGCGGTATTGCTAAGCTCAAAGGAGAAAAGGGGGCATGTGAGGAGGAGGAGGACCCTGTAAAAGCATATATCCTAAATAGATACTTTTGCACAATATTTACTGAAGAGAAGGTAGGGCAAGGCCCACAACTCAGCACCATGGATACAGGGGGAAGGGAGGTGGGCACTACTCTCTTCACAAAAGAAAGGGTCCTACAAGAGCTTGCTAAGCTCAGGATGGACAAGGCAATGGGACCTGATGGTATACATCCCAGGGTACTTAAGGAGCTAAGGGCGGAACTAGCAGAGTCATTAGCAGAACTGTTTAGTGAGTCTCTGAGCACAGGAGAGGTCCCAGAAGACTGGAGAAGGGCTCATGTGATCCCACTCCACAACAGTGGTAGCAGGGAGGAGGCAGGGAACTACAGGCCAGTCAGTCTTACCTCAATAGTGGGCAAGATTATGGAGGCACTCTTTAAGGAAAAGATAGTGCAACACCTGGAATCCATAGGGGCACAGGATCCAAGACAGCATGGGTTTACAAAAGGAAGGTCCTGTCTAACTAATCTCATAGATTTCTTCAACTGGGTAACCAGAGTGGTGGACCAAGGGGGAGCAGTTGATGTCGCCTACCTTGACTTCAGCAAAGCTTTCGACACTGTTCCACATAGAAGATTGATAAATAAGCTGGGTAGGCTCAGGGTGGGTCAGAAGGTGGTCAACTGGGTGGCAAACTGATTGACGGGCAGAAAACAGAGAGTGGTGGTAAATGGTATACAGTCAGAAGAGATGCAAGTCACAAGTGGGGTACCTCAGGGATCAGTCCTGGGGCCAGTCCTCTTCAATATCTTCATTAGTGACATTGCAGATGGACTACATAGAAACATAACATAGAAACATAGAATTTGATGGCAGATAAGGACCGCTTGGCCCACCCAGTCTGCCCATTTCCCTACCTAATGGATAAGCTGCAGATCCTAGTTAACCAGCAGCCTACTTCTTCCTACCCCCACCCCCTAGAATTGCCTTATGACTGTCCCATGCATTCTTGAATTCCACCACTGTTTTTGACTCCACAACCTCCTCCGGAAGGCTGTTCCATGCATCCAAACCTCTGTGAAAAAAATACTACCTTAAATTACTCTGAGCCACCCATCTTCAAATTGTGCCCCTTTGTTCTTGCACACCTCTTTTTGAAAGATGCTACCCTCTTGGACTTTGTTGATTCCTTGAGGTACTTGGAAAGTTTCTATCATGTCCTCCCTCTCCTCCTTTTCCTCGAGGCTATACATATTAAGCTCCTTAAGTCTCTCTTCATATGTCTTCCGTGCAGACCCTGCACCATTTTAGTGCTCCTCTCTGGACAGCTTCCATCCTGTCTATGTCTTTGCGGAGATTGGGTCTCCAGAACTGCACGCAGTACTCCAGATGGTCTTACCAGCTGTCTGTACAGAAGGATAATAACTTCCTGTTTTCTACTGGTGATGCCTCTCCCTATGCATCCCAGTGTTCCCCCAGCCCTCCTTGCTGCTCTCTCACATTGCTCGCCCACATTAAGGTCATCTGATATGACTACCCCAGGTCCCTTTCCATTTTTGTTGTTGTTAGTATCTCACCCCCTTGTTGTTAGTATCTCACCCCCCATTGTGTACTCTTCCCCTGGGTTTTTGTTTCCCAGGTGCATTACCTTGCACTTCTTAGCACTGAATCTAAGCTGCCATACATTTGACCATTCCTCCAACCTTGCCAAGTCCCTTCTCATCCTTTCCACCCCACCTTGTGCATCAACTCTGTTGCAGATCTTGGTGTCATCTAGAGGGTAAGGCTTGTCTGTTTGCAGATGACACCAAGATCTGCAACAGAGTAGATGATCCAGATGGGGTGGGCAGAATGAGAAGAGATCTGGATAAACTAGCAAAATGGTCAGAAGAGTGGCAACTGGGATTTAATGCAAAGAAGTGCAAGATCAAGCACATAGGGAAGAGAAACCCTGAAGCCACCTATAGGCTGGGAGGGGAGTTGCTGGCAGTCACAAAGGAAGAAAGAGACTTGGGCATCATCATCACCGATGACCTGGAATCATCCAAGCAGACCTCTAAAGCAGTAGGTAAGGCTAGGGGGATGTTAGGGTGTATTAGTAGGGGTATCACAAGTCGTAAGAGGGAGGTAATAATCCCTCTTTACAAGACACTGGTTAGGCCCTATCTGGAGTACTGCATGCAGTACTGGAGGCCACACCTTCACAAGGACATTAACCAAATTGAGGCAGTCCAGAGAAGGGCAACCAAAATGGTGCAGGGACTGCTTCAGACATATGAGGACAGATTAATGGAGCTCAATATGTATACCCTTGAGCAAAGGAGGGAGACAGGTGATGATCAAACATTCAAACACCTTAAGGGCATTAACAAGGTGAAAGAGTCTAACATGTTTAAATATAAGAAAATAGCAGGACAAGAGGACACAGCATGAGATATAGGGAGGCCGATTAAGGGAATGTGAGGAAATTCTTTTTCACAGAAAGAGTGGTGGATGCATGGAACGGCCTACCTCAGGAAGTGGTGGCTATGAATACA
Organism: Neoceratodus forsteri; assembly: GCA_016271365.2. Taxonomy (NCBI): domain Eukaryota; kingdom Metazoa; phylum Chordata; order Ceratodontiformes; family Ceratodontidae; genus Neoceratodus; species Neoceratodus forsteri. The sequence continues at coordinate 34,063,501 of CM057453.1, forward strand.
GTGCAGGGCTTCAAACAGGCATGGGATAGGCATAAGGGAGCAATACAGACAAATATGGATAGATAGGTCATTGACAGTGTAAAGGTGTGTGGCACATTCATAAGGTAGAAAAAATGGGCAGACTGGATGGGCCTTGTGGTCCTTATCTGCCGTCAACCTCTATGTTTCTATGTTTGAACCGTTATTATCTAGGTTGCAAAACCATAAGGAGGTCAGGGGTATTAAGGTGGGCTTGCAAGAACTCAAGCTGTCGGCTTATGCTGATGACATTTTGTTCCACCTGGTGGGACCAGCCCAAACTTTTCCGAAAGTATTTTCTTTACTCTCAGAATTTGGGAGCCTGACTAACTACAAGGTTAACCTAGATAAAATGGTGGTTTTCCCACTTAATCATCAGCTCACTAGAAATTATATAGTTCACCTTAGGGTACAATGGAGTCCTCACCAGCTTAAATACCTAGGGCTTTGTTAACCAGACAAGAGACGTCCATGAGGAAATTGAATTTGGACCCCCTCCTGTCATCTATCCAGCAGGACTTAAATAGGTGTCAATCCCTTCCAGTATCGCTATGGGGGAGAATCAGTATAGTCAAAATAAATGTTTTGCCTAGATTGGTCTACCCCCTTAGTATGCTGAACTTATGGATTCCCTAACATGGTTCAGAAAGGTGCATGCAATCATATCTTCCTTTCTGTGGCTTGGGAAATGCCCCAGGCATGCCTATGGTAAGCTGGCAGCTTCAACTCTGAAAGGAGGACTCGCGTTACCCCATTTCAGCTTATACTTCTGGGCCAGTCATGCGGCCAAGTACTTACAATGGCTCACTCCCCAGGCAGTAATTGAGAAAAGTTCCTATGTTGCGGCCTGGTTGGTTCTGGAGAGAAATATGATTTCTGAAGCTAAAGTTTCTCCTGAGGCTATGCTGCATGTAGCTGCCTCCTCTCTCCCACCCACCCTCGCCAACTCTCCAATTGCTCTCTCAGTTAAGGTACATGCTCAATTGTGTGCTTTTCTGCACTATAAACACACCCGAGACCCCAGCCAACTAGTGCTGGATAATCTCAAGCTGGGATCCCACACTAGTCCCTTGAACTGGCTCCCAAACCTCAGTAAGACCAAGGTAAAGGAATTTTTCTTAGGGGGTAAATGCATGGACTCTAAGGGGATCATGCTTAAGTTGGGCCTGAGGCAGAACCAGATGTTCAAGGTTTACCAACTCTGCCACATCTTGGTGCATCTTCCTTTAGATTGGGCACTAGGCCCTGATTACAGAGAAAACTTCAATTTGTTGGTGACATTGTCTGGCCAACCACATGCTATATTGGCAATATACACACTTCTAAGAGGCCTTACTCTGGACTCTAAGACTGCTGTTCCCAGAGCCTGGGCTATGCATTATCTTGATCTTGAAGCAAGATGGGAAAGTATCTGGAAGGCTACCTATGAATATCTCGCGCAGGACAGACTGAGGCTAACTCAGTATCAGATCCTAAACGATATGTATTGTACCCCAGTTAAACTGTACAAATTGGGAAGATCCTCTGATAATCTTTGTAACAGTTGTAGGCAGGAAGAGGGCTCACTTAAACACATTTTTTGGGATTGCCCGGGGATTCAAAGATATGGACCCAGATTAAAGACTAAGCTAATCATTTGCTTGGGCTGGAAGACTCATTTACCCCCGAGGTTTGTCTTTTGGGGGAGTTCTCTTGGATCCCAGTCAGGGCTCCTAGGTATCACATGGCCCTCATATCCTTAACTTTGAAGAAGCTGGTTCTTCGCCATTGGTTAGATGGAACAGCCATATCCTATTTGGAATGGCTAAAGGAGCTTCTCTTTAATCTTAGGGTAGAACAAATGAGGGCCAGTCTTTGGGGTTCATTGTCTAGACATAAGAGCCTCTGGGAAGGATTTCATTCCCTCCACCTGCTCCAACTGAGGGGTGGATAGGGAGCTGAAAAATTAGACTTTAAAACCCCCAGTAGGGCATAGACCTTTTCTTCATTTGCCCTCATCCTTCTGGGGAAGGATGGCCAGACCCCACATCAAGTAGATAAACTCTGAGTTTTTATTATTGGACCTATTTTAATTTGCTTTATGTACTGCTAGCTGGGAGAGGGTGGGGGACAGGGAGCTGGGGGAGGGCAGACCTATGTTAATGGATAGGTTATGGTTTTTTGTGATGATATCTGTATCATGCTATGGCTTGCATGTTGGAAAACTTAATAAACTTGAGTAAAAAAAATATGTTCGTCAGCAACATGGGAGAGGGAATCCAGGGCAGACAGTGTCTATTCACATATGACACTAAACTCTGTGGTAGGGTTGACAATGTGGAGGGGATAAGGGAGCTGCAGAAAAAATGTCAAAAGCTGGAAATTGGTCCAAAGACTGACAGCTGAAATTAAGTGCCAAACAGTACAAAGTTATGCACTTAGGGAACAAAAACCCCAGAACAGAGTGTTGGATGGGGAAGGGGGTTTAGCGGGACATGACATCAGAGGAAAGGGACCTTGGAATCATCATTAGTGACTCCCTAAACAAATGAGCCAATGTAACAAGGCCTTCAGCAAGGCTAACAGTATGCTAAGGTGCATCAGGAGAGAGTTTGACAGTGGAAAGCATGAGGTACTGTTACCACTGTATAAGTTGCTGGTGAGGCCACACTTGGAGTACTGTGCCCAGTTCGGGAGTTCACACCTAAAAGAGGACAGGGACAGGCTACAAAATGTACAGCGTAGGACAACCAAGATGATTCAGAGCCAGGAAGGCAGATCCTATGAGGATTGGCTAAATGCATTGAACAGGGATTCACTCAAAACCAGAAGAGGAAGGATATGATAGAGACCTTCAAGCCCCTGAAAGGAATTAACAGAGTAGACTGTGAGGAGATATTTACCTGGAACAGAGAAGATAGGACGAGGGGACATGAGTGGAGCGATTAATGCATGAAAGGTTTAAAAAGACTATGAGGAAGTATTATTTTATAGAAAGAGTGGTTGAGCCATTTAATGGTCTGCTGGTAGAGGTGGTGAGTGGTAAAACCATAAATGGCTTCAAAAATGGCTGGGATACAGTCAAGGCAATATTAGCTACTCAGCAGGAAGAGGGGGCGGAAATACAGATAACAAAAGGGGAGTAGTGTAAGTGAAGACCCCACAGAGACAATAGATCCTGGGGTATGATAGGGTAATAGGGGCAGACTGGAAGGACTGTTGGTCATTTTCTGGTGTCACTAGCTCCCTGAACTAGTGGCCTTGATGGAAGAGGGATGCCTGGATATTGTGGCAGTCACACAAACATCATGACTGGTATGTCAACATACCAGGATACACAATCTACAGGTGGGACAGGGAGGGTAAAAGAGGAGGAAGAGTAGCTCTCTTTGTAAGGGAAGGGATCAAAGCAACAGAACTAAAGAGTAAACAGGGAGCAGATGAAGCACTATGGGTCACCCTGGAGACAGGAAATGGCACCACAATCCGCATGGGGGTTGTATACAGACCCCCCATCTCAGGGGGAGGGAATGGACAAGGAATGATAGAAGACATCCTTAGAATGGCAGAAAAAGGGGAGATATTGTTGATGGGGAGCTGAATATGCCAGATGTTAACTGGAGCACTTTGCTGCAGGCACATCCAAGAGCAGGGTCATTCTTGATGCCTTACAGGGGGCATGCCTCAGACAGCTAGTATTGGAACCCACTCAGGAGGGAGCAGTCTTAGACCTGGTATTCTCAAATGGGGGATGGAGAAAGAATCTTGGATTTAGAAGTGGGTAGCCATCCAGGAACAAGTGACCACCAAACAGTGTCATTCATGATAAACACAGCCATATAGTCAAGTCATACAAAAGCAAGAGTACTGGACTTTAGGAGGGCTGACTTTGGGAAAATGAGAGAGTGCCTCGGAAAAGCACTAGCAAACAGGCAAGAAGGAGGGGTGGAGGAACAATGAGGAATAATCGAAACAGCCATCACAGAGACAACAAGCCTTTGTGTGAAGCAAATCAACAAAACACAACTAAGGAAAAAAACGCTGTGGTTCTCAAAAGAGGTGGCAGGGAAGGTTAAGGAGAAAAAGATAGCATTCATGAAATATAAGGCAACACAGAAGGAGCAGGACAGAGAACTTTATCAGTTAAAGCAGAAAGAGGCAGGGAAGGCAGTCAAAATGGCAAAGGCCCAAACCAAGGAAAGGATAGCCAACTCTGTTAAAAAGGGAGATAATACCTTTTATAAGTACATTACAGAATGAAGAAAGATCAAGCGAGGGATACTGAGGCTTAATAAAGGGGAAGGAACGTGGGCAGAGGGTGACAGTGAAAAAGCAGGGCTACTGAATGAATATTTCTGCTCAGTATTCACAAAGGAAGAGGAGGGGGGAGTATCTAAACCAAACAAGAGAAACACTCTGGATATGGGGGTCGATACCAGTCCATTCACAGAAGAAAGGGTTCTGAAATAACTAGTAAAATTGAAGGTGGACAAAGCAATGGGGCCTGATGGGATTCACCTAAGAATTCCAAAAGAACTAAGGGTAGAACTAGTGACACCACTGAGTACTCTCTTTAACAAATCATGGGAGGATGGGGTGGTACCTGAGGACTGGAGGAGGGCAGATGTGATTCATCTTCACAAAAGTGGGAGCAGGGCAGAGGCAGGAAACTACAGACCAGTTAGTGTGACCTCAGTGGTAGGGAAAATTCACTTTGAAGGAAAGAATTGTTGAGTACCTAGAGGCCAGTGGGTCACAGGACCCAAGGCAGCATGGATTCACAGTGGGAAGGTCATGTCAGATGAATCTAATAGATTTCTTTGACTGGGTGACCAAAGCAGTAGACCAGGGAGGGGCTGTGGACATGGCCTACCTAGATTTTAGCTAGGCATTTTATACAGTCCCACACAAAAGATTAATATACAAGTTAGCCAACCTTGGAGTGGGTCCCAAGGTGGTAGCCTGGATAAAGAATTGGCTGGACAACAGGACACAAGGGTAGCAGTAAATGGAGTCCACAGTGAAGAAAGGAGGGTTACTAGTGGGTACACTCAGGGTTCAGTACTGGGACCAGTCCTTTTTAATGTCTTTACAAGTGACATTGCAGAGGAACTGGAAGGAAAAGTATGTCTCTTTGCAGATGACACAAAGATCTGCAACAGGTTCAATACACAAGATGGGGTGGAAAGGATGAGAAGGGACTTGGCAAGGTTGGAGGAATGGTCAGATGTATGGCAGCTTAGATTCAGTGCAAAGAAGTGCAAGGTAATGTACCTGGGAAACAAAAACCCAGGGCAACAGTACACACTGGGGGGTGAGATACCGACAACAACAAAAATGGAAAGGGACCTGGGGGTAATTATATCAGATGACCTAAAGGTGGGCAAGCAATGTGAGAAGGCAGTAGGGAAGGCTGGGGGGATACTGGGATGCATAGGGAGAGGCATCAACAGTAGAATACAGGAAGTTGTCATCCCTCTGTACAGACAGTTGGTGAGACCCCATCTGGAGTACTGTGTGCAGTTCTGGAGACCCCATCTCTGCAAAGACGTAGACAGAGTGGAGGCTGTCCAGAGGAGGGCAACCAAAATGGTGCAGGATCTGCACCAGAAGACATACGAAGAGAGACTAAAGGAGCTTAATAAGTACACCCTTGAGGAAAGAAGGGAGAGGGGGACATGATAGAAACTTTCAAGTATCTCAAGGGAATCAACAAAGTCCAAGAGGGTAGTATCTTTCAGAAAAAGAAATGTGCAAGAACAAAGGGGCACAATTTGAAGATGGGGGGGACGGCTCAGAGGTAATGTGAGGAAGTATTTTTTCATGGAGAGGGTTGTGGATGCATGGAACAGCCTTACTGAGGAGGTCGTGGAGTCAAGAACAGTGAGGGAATTCAAGAATGCATGGGACAGACATAAGGCAGTCCTAGTGGAGGGGTAGGAGGAAGTAGGCTATTGGTTAACTAGGATCTGCAGCTTATCCATCAGGTAGGAAAATGGGCAGACTAGGTGGGCCAAGCGGTCCTTATCTGCCATCAAATTCTATGTTTCATCATCTATGTTTCTGTGTTTACAGGTACAGTGTCTCTGCTACTCCCACAGCACTGTTGACTAGCCACCTGGCTATAGTGTCTGGTAATGATGGTACTCTGGACACTGGGCAGTGATTCTTGGTCAGCAGACCCCTTCAAACAGATCTCAGACTTGGGAATTGTGTGCATTCGTCAAATCTCCTCTTTTCTGGATTTCCTTTAGCTATCTAATTGTGGCTGTTTGAGCCCGGGAATTGCTGCATATCTCCTGGCTGTAGAATCCAAGGCATAACACCAAATACTGGAAAGATCATGGAGCAGCTCTGCTTCCAAGCTAATTCTGATGCAGATCTGAAAATTTCTTGAACATCTCCTGTTGTTTACTGGTGGATCCAGCCCTCCTATTGGTCATAACCCCTCTGTCAGTCACTAAGGCCCATAGAGGCCCCCATGGCTGTGCGACATTTTTTTCTGTAGTAATCTTCATTGAACTGTGAGAGGACAGGTTTATTTACAACAGGACACAGAACAAATTTCACAATGAGGTAGTGCTATGATATCATTTTATAGATGTTACTGTCTGTGTCTGGAGCTGGCCCGGTGGTTTTGAGAGTTGAGGCGCTGGACGCCACACCTTGCAACACACCAGTGACCCAGGCTCGGGAATGAACTCGGGAAGCCGGGGATCAACAGGGAAGTGAGAGGATTGAGTGGGTCTGCAAGAGAAGCCATACGAGGAGAAACTAAAGGAGCTTAATATGTATACCCTTTAGGAAAGGAGGGAGAAGGGGGGACATGATAGAAACTTTTAAGTACCTCAGTGGAATCAACAAAGTCCAAGAGGGTAGCATATTTTTGAAAAGGAGATGTGCAAGAACAAGGGGACACAATTTGAAGATAGAGTGGGGACGGCTCAGGGCAATGTGAGGAACTATTTTTTCACAGAGAGGGTGGTGGATGCATGGAACAGCCTTCCTGAGGAGGTTGTGGGGTCTAAAACTGTAGGAGAATTCAAGAATGCATGGGACAGACATAAGGCAATTCTTGGAGGTAGGAAAAAATAGGCTGTTGGTTAACTAGGATCAGCAGCTTATCCAGTAGGTAGGGAAATGGGCAGACTAGGTGGGCCAAGCGGTCCTTATCTGCCATCGAAGTCTGTGTTTCTATGAGTGTCCTGAGGACTGGTCTCCTCTCCTGGGGTGAGTTGTGGGATTTGCCTTGATCCGTAGTGGCCCCCGGTGGAGATCGGGGCACTACAAGAAGTGGCGCTGTTGGAGTAGAGCAGCAGCGAACATCAGTACTATGTGAACAGACATCATTGCATGGCCGTGCTCCAGGAGGAAACGTAAGGCGGAAAACCCTGGCTCCTGGGGAGGTGTTGACTGGGCTTGAGTGCTCAAGCCCACATGCCCAATGCCAGCCCTGGCCTGACTTGACTCTCCCTGGTCCCTGCTCCTCCCATGTGGTGGGGGGGACCTAGCACTCGATTCCTCAATCGAGGTTAGGGTTCAGGCAGGTGGCAGAGGCAAAGAGCGAGTGGGTCCCCATCCAAGAGATGCCCACGGTAACTGGTGACCAGGAGGGAAAAGGTCATAAAAAAAAAAATACTGTCTGGGTGGGGCACAGAGGAGGAACTCCAAGATATCTTACAATACCTGAATAATTCAGAAAGAGATCTCAGATTTACAGTTGTATATGGAGACATGACAGTAACATCACTGAGTTACAGAAAACCCATAGCTGCAAACAGCGTTCTCCAAGCCCAGAGTGCACATACCCACAAGCTAATACAATCTATTCCCTACAGTCAATATCTTAGACTGAGAAGGAACTGTTCAGAACACTCTGAATTTGAAAAGCAGGCTAAGGAGATGACACAGATTTAGGGAGAAGGGTTACGAGAAGGGCCTACTCTTGGAGAATGCACTTCAAAAAGCCAGAGCAAGACACAGAGGCAGCGTATTAGTGCCCAAGAACAGAGCACAGTGCCGGCCCGGTGGCGCTGAGGGTTGAGACACTGGATGCCACACCTCATGCCACGCTGGTGACCCGGGTTCGGGAGTGAGCTCGGGCGCCGAGGGTCAGCAGGGTCGGGATTGGATTGAGCACCCACTGGGCTGGTCTCCTTTCCCGAGGGGGGTTTCTGGGAATGTCTGGTGTTCCGGCACCCCCTGGTGGAGACATGATGACACCACAGAGCATTGGGCAGCATGTTCACAGCATGGCCCAATGCTGGCAGGGTGCTGTGTGCCAAGGAAGCCGGGGCATGCACCACGCACAGGGGTGGGGGTTGAGGCACATCACAAGGGAAAAAGCCCCACCCAATCGATAGGTGACGGCCCTCCAGTGTCGCTACCGTGATGCCCAACACTGGTTCCCATCACTGCCCCTTCAATGTCCCCGGGGTTGTAGCCCTGCCCATCCCTGGGAAGTCGTGACGTCCTTGAAGATGACAAGAGACACAGCGGGCGGTAGAGCAGTCCGGCGAGCGGGGTAGCCAGAGAGAGTTCTGGTTGGGTGGGAGAGAAAAAGAGTTAAAAAAAAAAAGAACAGAGCACAGTATTCTAATCCCCTATAACATTTTCTGCTGAATATAATAACATGGCTGGCAGCGTGGGGAACATCTTTCACAAGCACTGAAACATTTTGCGAGGTGACAATGTGCTGAAAAATGAAATTGTCGAAAAGCCATGTGTCGCTTTCAGGAAGGCCAGCAATTTCGGGGACATGCTGATTACAAGAAATTTTTTCAGCACCAGGCCTAGCACTTACCTTAACTGGTTGCCAAGAAGACCTCCTGGATTCCACAAGTGTGGAAATTGCAATGTACGTAAGTACATTCAAGAAGGGAAGGAATACATACATCACACAAATAATAGGAAAGTTCAGGTCCATCAACTTATAACATACATTATACCCTTTGTGGTACACATAATGTGGTGTACTTGTCACAGACATTATGTAGGCAGGAATCTACTGTACGTCCATTAAAAGTGTGCATCCAGTAGCATATTAGAGCCATAATAATTGGAAATGAAAGGAATGCCCTGGGTGTGCACTTTTTGGAAAATCACAATTTGACCCTAAAAGAGTTTCTATCATGGGACTGGAACATATCGCACCCTTAGCAAAGGGTGGTGACTGGGTTAACTAATTATTGCAGAAAGAGACCTGATTGATGGTATCCCTAAAAACCGTCCTACCACAGGGCCTCAATGAAGAGGTGGATTATACTCCATTTCTTAATGAATTAATTTTCAGTGAGTTGGAAGCACAGACTAATGTAATGCTTATTAGCTGTTTTATTTCACCTTTAGTGCTTTATATTGCTTTGATATGTTGCTTAACATAATGTATTTCTTTCAAAATTAGAATACAATTCGATAGATCGGATTGAAGAAATCAATGTCTGAGTGTCATAGTGAGGTCTTTTCTCTCGTTCTGTCATGTTTCTAACTAGCATATGATATACTAGGAAAAGTATTGGAAACACAGAAATATTTGGCTTTGTCTGATATTAAATTGTACTTTGAATTTTGAATGTTGTATACCCATTTTCCTTTTTTACCCATTATCAGGTTCTGTTATCTATAAATTGTTATTTTGTCCCCACACCCCTACAGCCATCAAGGGATAACTGTACCTGTACTGGCTGTTCTTGTACACTTAATTAATTGTTATATACAAGAGGATATAAATTAGTCAATTTCCAGAGAAAGATTAATGTTAACTAGGGTGGACTGTCATCTTGCCTATAAATTTGTTGTTTGCTTGTATGTTAATATGTTGATGGTTTTATTTACTGTATTTAATTGTTTTGATGTATTTTGTTGATTTTATGTACAGTCGCCTTGAACGCTGGAAAGGTGTTTTTTTACAAATAAAGTTTGATTTGATTTGAACTTGCAGATCATCTTTGATAAAGTGTTTCTGCTTCTTAAATGTTTTTACTTGAAAAACCCAAATCCCCCCAACCAAACATAAGAATTTTTATATTTAATATTTAATTAGTGAATGTAACATATATGTTTTTGGAGACTTTCTGGGGAAATTTACTCTGAATGCTTGGCACTGTATCTCTGTTACACAAATTTTTATATGTAAAAATGTTTTGTATGTATTTGCTTGGAAATATCTGGAAATTATGTTACTGTGACTTTAAGGAGTATTTTTAAATATATTCTGGGTATCACTGTAAGGGACAGCCCCTGATGATATATTGCAGAGTGAAGTGCTGGGGCATACGGTCCTTCAGACAAAGTAAAATTAAATATTTCGGAGAGTGTTACTTTTACTAAGTCTGATTCCATGTCTTTCCTCCAAAGTGGCGAAGTTTGGGTGAAGTGGGATCTTTACAAAGTGATTTGCAAAGGCTAATTTTGTCACTGTGCTGGAACTGTTCTGGTGAAGTGAAACCTTACAACATCTCTACTCCACGGTTTCTTCAGGCACACCAACCATGCCTCTCATAAGTGGCAGTGAAAGCTGTACATGGCAGCACAGCACAGAGCAACAGATCAGCAATGGTGCCGGGCACTCAGTGCTGAAGATTCCAGCCTAACTTCTCACTCCTGTTCACATCTATAGTTCCTGCCTGCATAGTCCATGTCCACAGAGCTGGAGGGAAGCAGCAAAGTGTAGGAGTGACTGGTGGCTGGGCTTTACAGAGCTAATGTAAGTCCCCACGCACACTTGGAGTAGAGGGTTACAGTAAACTTTTACGTGATAACAAAAAAACCTAAAACTCTGCTTATCTGGTCCAGGTCCAGACTCAGACTAGTGAATGAAGGCCTAGAGATTTGGGATAATAATGGTTCCTCTTTGAACAAGTCTTGGAAGGTAAATATTTTGTGGTTCTCGTGGACCCATATTTGTCCTAATCACAGCATTCTATATCAACACTTAGTGTGAAGCAAAAAAAACAGAAATGTTGGGCTGTCTAAAGGCTGAACAGTCATTCAACCCCTGATATTAGCCTGGCTATTGACAGAGGAACCCATAGCCTTCCCTTGATTACAGCTTTCTGATTTTTGAACAAAGGCAGGCAGAGTCACTTCCAGAGCAAGGTGCTAGTAAGCACGAAGAGGAAGGGTTCCAGTGTCCATGGCCTGATGCAACTGCAGAAAGCAACAGCAGTTAAAGCAGAAAGAAACAGTGCACTCACATGTTTGAAATGGTAGAAATTCTCATGTATTTGAGTAACTGGTGCAGAGCAGGTACACAAAGAGAAATCACTGTCTGGCTTCTCCTATTTATCATGTCACTCGAACACTTCCTCGAGGGTGTTGTTAAACATATGAACATACAAAATTGCCAGCAGAAACAGGCCTCAGAGTCAATCGAGTCTGTTTGAGTGTGTAGCTAGCACCTCATCTCGCAGCTTCCCCTCCTGCCCCCCTTCCTAGTATCCCTTGCCCTTATCCTGTCCCAACCCCTCTTGAAACTGCCCACCATCTGAGACAAAGGCTGAGACAGATGCATCCAGAGCAGGGCAGTGCCTGGACCAAAATCAGGCATCGGGGCACAAAGAAGAAGTTAGCACTCACAATGAGGTGAGATCGCATCATCTTAGAAAATCGTAAACACACTGAAGTAAAGTTCAAATAAATTGATTGATTGGATGCATGTAGACAACAGGCCGAAATAGTCCACAACCCTTATAACTAAGGCCCAATGGCATTTTGTCTTAACACTTTATCAAGGGTCTAGCCCCCCTTTTACTGCAGGACACATAGATAGATAGATATCGGGTTGATTTTAACATTGTTTTACTAGCCCATGACCTAGTGCAAACTGACCAAGACTAGTGCAGCTAATCCTCTACTTGTCCATCTTGACTATTGCAGGTTTTCCATGGCTGTCAATGAAGATGTACTGTACTTCAGCAGGCTCTATTATTTTTTCTTTTCTTTATTTTTTCTACCAGGAATAGCACCATTGAGCAAGTTCATTCTCAAAGTGGTTGAAAAGTAGTTTTATGAAAAAGAATCTAAATTAATCTAATTTAAATTTAAACTGGGGGGACTGACGATAGCCACACTGTACCTGAATTTAATGAGTTGGGGAGCTAGATCTCCCCCACAAGGAAAGATTGATGAACAAGTTGCTGGCAGGCAGTGGGGAACAAGGGAGGGGGAAAATTGGTAGAAGAGGTTGGTGGTGAATGCTAGGAGCCTGGCATATAAGATGGAGAAACTGATGGCCATCATTGGAAACTGATGGCCATTGTTAGAGATTCCAAGAATGAGTTTAAAATCTTCTGGCAGCAGAGCATTTTCTTATGCTGCACCCACTCTTTGGAATTCTCTACCACGCCGGTTATGGGAGTGCACTTCCGTGGCAGAATTCAAGAATAATCTGAAAACTCATCTGTGGCGAATGGCCTTCTTGGATGGTTATTCATAGGTTAATTGTTACTGTGCTGAGATCTTACTTAATATTTTATTAACTGATTTTAATGTTTGATGTTATTATGTTATGATTTTATTTATATGTATTATTGGATTTATATTTGATGTTATGGTTTTAATGTGTTCAGCGCCTTGGTAAGTTGAAAGGCGCTTTATAAATAAATTTATTATTATTATTATTACGCATGACAAGTTAGACATCATAGCAATAACTGAGACTTGTGGACGGACCTCCCAACGTGGTAGACAGCTATACTGAGCATCAGGCTGTTTAGGAAGGACAGGAAAGGGGTAGCCATTTATGTCAAAGAGGACACACAGATGTTGGAGGTACAGGAAGGAGATGGGGCTACGGAACTTCTATGGGTGAAGCTATGCAGGTGGGTGGGGGAATACTTGTGACTGGGAGTCGTATACAGACCACCCTAGCAGGGAGAAGATCAGGACAGGGTGATGCTGCAGGATATTGAGAGGATGGCTCTCAAGGGGGATACATTACTGGTAGGTGGCCTAAACTTACCAGATGTGGAATGGACCATCCCTGAAGCAGCTTCAGCAAGAAGTAGGGAGTTAGTGGACAGACTAAGTGGGGTGTTCCTGAAACAGCTTGTCAGGGAGTCTACCAGAGAGAGCAACCTGCTAGATGTGGTATTGAATGGGGAGAATGTGGAGGAGGTGGTGGTAGGAGAAAAACTAGGGAAAAGTGACCACAAGATTGTCGGATTCAAGGGGAGGATGGGGACCCCGTACCAACACAACGATGCTGGACTTTAGGCAGGTGGACTTCGACAAATTAAGAAGGCTGGTGAGGGAGGGAATAGAAGGTTTAGGGGATATAAGTGATGCAGATGAACTATGGGTACCAGATCAGGAAGGCCACACAGGCATCGATCAAAAGTGTCAGGAAGGGGGCGAAATGCAGGAAGCCACTTTGGTTCAGTAGGGATGTAGCAAGGACAGTAGGCGGAGGGTGTTCAGGAGATACAAGAGTACTCAGGGAAGGGGGATAGGGAGGCTTACAGGGATGCAAGGAGACTATCAGGAAAGGTCATCAGGAGGGCTAAGGCAGACATGGAAGTAAGGATAGCAAAACAGGCCAGGAGAGGGAAAAATACATTTTTTATATACGTGGGGGAGAGGAGGAAGGCTGGCCAGGGTTGAAAGGCTGAGGGGGGAAGGAGGCAAGCACTTGGAGGAGGACGGGGAGAAGCCAGAAGACCTGAACAGGTATTTTTGCTCTGTATTTATGGAGAAAAGGGATGGTGGAGGGCAGGAGTTGGAAAGGAGGGGGGCATGGGGATGGTATCATATCCCTTCACCATGGAGAGAGTTAGGGAGGAATTAACCAGGGTGAAAGTGGACAAGGCCATGGGGCCAGATGGCCTGCACCCACAGGTGATTTGGGAACTAAGAGAGGAGCTGGATGCCCCACTGAAGAGGCTGTTCAACCTGTCTCTGGACACTGGTAGAGTGCCAGATGACTAGAAAAAGGTGATGGTGGTGGTGCCGATACACAAGGGGGGAGCAGGGAGCTGAGGGGAAAACTACCATCCCATCAGCCTGACCGCTGTGGTGGGGAAGGTGTTGGAGACACTCATAGTTGAAAGGGTAACGAAGTACCTGGAGGGGATGGACTGCTGGATGACAGACTGCATGGGTTCACTAGGGGCAAGTCATGCCAGTCCAGTTTGATCAAATTTTTTGACTGGTGATGCAGGTAGTGGACTGGGGGGGAGTGGTTGATGTGGCCTATCTGGATTTCAGTAAGGCCTTCGACACCGTACCTCATAGGAGGCTGGTTAACAAATTGGATAGCATAGGGGTAGGGGTCAAAATAACAAGATGGGTTGAAAACTGGTTGGTGGATAGGAGTCAGAGGGTGGTGGTGAATGGGGTGTACTCAGGGATCGGGCAGATGAGGAGTGGATTTCCCCAGGGATCAGTGCTGGGACACCTCCTGTTCAATATCTATGTACTAGACATTGTGGGTGAACTGACAGGGAGGGTGGTCCTCTTTGCAGATGACATGAAAATCTGTAACAGAGTTGACTCCTCTGGGGGGGGGTGGAGGACATGAGAAGGGACCTGAGATTACTGGAAGAGTGGGTGGAGACCTGGCAGCTAAAATTCAGCATCAAGAAGTGTGCTGTTATGCACATGGGGCACAGGAACCAAAGGGCTGAGTATATGCTGGGGAGAGAGAGAGAGTCAGGGTGTCAGAGGATGAGAGGGATCTGGGGTTAACCATCTCCAGCAACCTCAAGGTAGGGAAGCAATGCTCAAGGGTAGCGGGGAGGATGTATGTGATGCTAGCAAGTATCGGCACGGGGATCACCAGCAGGTGTAGGGAGATCCTGGTGCCCCTGTATCAAACTCAGGTGAGGCCACATCTCGAGTACGATGTCCAGTTTTGGAGGCCTTACCTGTGCAAAGATATAGACTCGATCGAAAGGATCCAGCAAAGGGTGACCAAGTAGGTGCAGGGGATGGAGGGCAAGCCATATGAACAGAGGTGCAAGGAGTTGGGGCTACATACAATGGAGACCAGGAAGGAGAAGGGGGTAAATGGTTGAGACCTTTAAATATACCAAAGGGATGAACAAGGGAGGCCCAGGGAAGTTATTCCACATGAAGGAAGGAAACATAACAAAGGGGCACAGATTGAGACTCGAGGGGGCACTTCAAGAGCAATGTGAGAGGTCAATTTTTCATGGAGGGTGGTGGAGAACTGGAATGGGCTTCTGGAGGAGGTGGTGAATTCAGAGACTATAGAGGGATTTAAGTCTGCTTGGGACAGACACATGGAGCTATGGGGAAGGGGGTGTCTCAAGCTATGGTAGGCTGGACTAGAGGGGCAAGGGGCAAACTAGATGGGCCAGGAGGTCCTTTTCTGCCATCACCTTCTGTGATTCTGGTCCTGGATAGGCACAATGATTTACAATACCTACAATGCTTACAATGTATGGGTACACAATACATCAAGAAAAAGATATGTGTGAAACACACAATAGATACAGAGTTATGGCTGAACGTAGGGAGAATACAATGAGCATAACAAATTGTTAAGGTAATAAGATAAGTGGTACTATAACCAGGAAGCAAGAATACAAATGCTATGCAGTAGCAGCTCTAGTCCTCATGTTAATTTCACTCAGTGTTCCAGATGGTCTTGTGTGATTAAAAGCTCATTAAGACCTGCAATTATCTGGCAGTACAAGTGGTGGATCCCACAAAAGACTCAATGTAAGTCATTATCACTCCATTGCTTGGACTTTCAGCTAATGTCCAGGCTGTGATCAAGGGTAGAGTACTGCTAAGTCACTAGCTTCTAGTTTTCTAAACTTGTCTTTGTCTGATGATTTGTCCCACATTATTAAGACCAGTGTGCCTCATTTCCATACATTTTGAGTGTCTGTATCCAACATGTCAGTGACCGATGTTGCTAAGAGGCATACAAGATATGTCCTGTAGATGGTGATTTTTTTCCCAGCTTCACTATAGCTGCTCCCTCTCTCCTCCGAATCTCCCAACTCTGTACTTTCCCTGGCCACCACAGCCAACCAGGCTCTAGAACAGCCATCCATAGGCCCATAGCTGCCATTACCGGCAGGTGTAGGGGTCCCCAGATCTTCTTAGTGGACCATACCAGTCAGTGCCATCCATGCCATCCTACCCTTGTCCAACACAGCATGTGTTTCATCCTAAAAACAATGCTTTGGAGCATGTATAGTACAAAAATAAACAAATAAAATACATAATTTGAAAGGTTAGAACAGGCATTCCTGGGGATGCATAGATCCTACTAAATACAAATAGAGGTGGTATAGCTTCATGCCTGGGTACTGTTTCCTGTGGGCTGATGAAAGGACAATGTTAAAGAAAAAAATATGTTATTGGGGGCAGAGCATGTTAAAATCAGTACTTACCCCAGGAGTCCTTTAGCATCAGTAACTATAGCAGTTAGCTGGCTAGGTGCAACTGCCCCGGAGGTATGCCTTTAAGAGAATTATAATGAGCTAGGGCATCAGCCAATCAAAACTCAGGAGGGGAGTGTGCTGAGTGAGAGCAGCCTGAAGGGGCTTCAGATTTTTTTCTCCACTGACTGAGCAACATTGATCCAGAGGTGTCTCTCAGCTTTCCTTGTTGACAGCCTTTTTCTGCTTATCTTGGTAAAGTTTTCCTCACAAACTTAATTTTTTAATGTGCTGAGTGTAATTTTACTGTTTTTTAGTGGTTTTTCGTTCCGCAGTTCCACAGAGTTTTTCTGCGGTTCCTTCTGTTTATTTACATTTATTTTTACTGTAATTGAGTATTTTCGGCAGTTTTTCTCTTAAAATTACCGCAGCTCCCCTTTTCTTGTGGGAACCATCGAATTTAAAATTTTTTCTGTAATTTTTTACCTCAGAAATCATGGGTCCCTACTGCGGGGTATCTGAGGAACTTTGACAGTTACTGCTGGATTCTCTGTGGATTGACTTGTCAAAGATTCCCAGAACTAACAGAAATCTGGACCTACAGAATTAAAAAAAAAAAAAAAAGAGCATCAGTTGTCACAGGACTGGCTTAACAGCATTTTCAGCAACTTGTGCTTCAATTGTTTTTGGTGCAGATCTACTGGTTCTCTTTGCACAAGTTTGGCATCAGAGTAAAGAGACCTAAGAAAAATACACATGGCTGAGGATAAATCAAAGGCTACCGATGAGGGGCCATCTAAAGCTAATAACAATAAAAATTCAAGCAGGTGTGCTGATGAAGCCTCCAAGTCCCAGCCAAAAAATAAAGCTTCCAAAGGAGCTGATGAAATTCCTCACAAATTAAAAAAAAATAAAGGCACTGATGAAGTGTCTGTACAAAAAAGGAAGCATGATCAAGCTGCTGATGAAGTGGCTAAAAAGATGGTTTGTAAAGACAAAAATGCTCCAGTTCCTCCTAGGAAAGCCAATAGTGAGACAAAAGGCAGCCTAAAGCATAAAGAAAAAACAAAGCATGTACAGCCACAGTCTGCGCAGGAACTCCCATCTTTGCAAGACATGGCAAAAGCATGGCACATCTTTCAGGCCCTACAAAAGATGGGGTCTATTATTTACTGGGGCTGGCAAGCACTCTTCTATACTTCTGTCATCCGGAAACTGTGAGGGCGATGCAGATGATGATGAATATTTTTATGATGCCCCTGACATGAATTTTGAAAGCCTAGATCATGATGTGTCCCTGACCCTCCTTTTGGAGCTTCTTCTGCTGACCAGGAGAATCCCTCCTCTATGCTTACATGTATCCAAAATATGCTAGACACCCTGAACCTCCCTACTCAGGAGTCCAGGCTAGGTGGGCCAAGCGGTTCTTATCTACTGTCAGATTCTATGTTTCATCCAGGATGAGGATGATGATAAAGATTACAGGGTGATGAAAGGTCTCCCACACCTTAAGGTCGTGCCTATCTATAATGCTTTCAGAAAAAATACCATGAAACTGCTTCAAACCCCCACTTCTGTGGCAGAGGTTGACAAGCAGGCTGAGAAAAAGTACAAATGATCTAAAACAGATACTGAGTTCCTGTCTGTACATTCTAGCCATGAGAGTGTAGTACAACAGGCAGCTTGTGAGAAAGCTGTGGTCTCCTTGTCCCCCTTACCGCCCCACGGACAATGACTCCAGGAAAATAGATTTCATAGCAAAGAAAATGTATACCGCACCTTCCCTGCTGGTCAGGCTTTCGTCTTATATGACTTTCACTGCCAAATATCAGAAAGCACTATGGAATTCTGTCCTGGCCATTACCCACAATGGGTCAGATGCAATGGTACAGGAGCTGGTGGATATGGCAAAAACTGCCCTGGAAGCTACGAAATACCAATTCCACATGGCAGATGACAATAACGATGCCGCTTCCAGGGCAATGGCCATGCCATCTCTATGAGGTGTTTTGCCTGGCTTAGAACTACCAGTCTGACTCCAGATACCCAGTCTAAGGCCGTGGACTTTCCCTGTGATCAAAACATGTTGTTCGATTCTAGAACAACTGATTACATGAAAAAGGTCGACGAGTACAAGGCCTCCTGGCAGAGTCGCTCTTCTAAATCTAAGCCTCCTGCCCTGCAGAAATCCTACCCGAGAGGAAATAGGGGCAGAGGTTACTTTCCTAGGCCTTACATTCCCTGTCCCCAGTCTGATTTCTCTCAGTTCAGGGGTGCTTTCAGAGTGAGGGGTAGAAGGGGCCAAAGAAGGGTCACCTGTACCCAGCCAGCAGCCTCGCAGTCTAAGCTCTGATGTGAGTTTCCAGGTCACCTCCCCTCTGCCAGTAGGAGGCAGACTCTCACACTATCTTCAGAACTGGTCCCTCATTACCTTGTACAAGTGGGTTCTGGAGATAGTAGAAAAGGGTCTGCCACTACAGTTCAAGCAGATACCAGACCTCAAGCGTACCCAGGTGTCAAAACCTCTAACCCCAACACAGGTACTACTGTTGGAATTGGAGGTAAAAAACCTTCTAGCTCTATGAGCAGTGGAGAGGGTCCCAGCCCATGAGAAGGGCAAGGGCCTCTACTCTAGGTACTTTCTGACACAAAGGAAAACTGGGGAGTGGTGACCTATCTTGGATCTCAAATAGTTAAACAAACATCTGCTAAAACCCAAATTCAAGATGGTCACTCTGGGGCTGTCCTGGTGGTGTTGAGAGTTGAGGTGCTGTACGCCATGCCTCATGCCACTCCAGTGGCTCGGGTTTGGGAATGAGCTCAGGTGCCGGGGGTTGACAGGGGAAGGAGAGAATTGAGCATCCGGAGGACTGCTCTCCTCTCCCGGGGGGAGGGCTATGGGGGTGTCCCGCATCCTGGTGACCTGATGGAGAACGTGGGTATTACAGGACGGCAGACCAACTGGAGGGGTGAGCGTGGCCGACGCCGGCAGGGTTGCCATGCACCATGGCATCACTGCATGTCACGTTTGAGGGAGTGGGGATTTTATGGGGCCAATGCTAAGAAAATCCCCCACTCGGCCAGTGGAGATGAAGATGGCTCCAGGGGCATGGCCCACATCCTAACGCTGACTCAGTGCACCAGGAAACTCCCCAGGTGCCCCAATAACCAGGTAGGCCCCTTGAGTCTGCAAGGCCACCAAGGGGGGGGGCAAACCCTCTCCCAGGAGGTACCCAGAAGCTGGGGGACTGGGCCTCGCCTGGCTAGTTGGGTGGGGAGCGCACTGGTAGCGGGGGTTCAGGCTGGGAGTGAGAGGCCTCCACCAAGAGAGCACCTCAGAAGGATGCCCTGACCAAGGGCGCGTATAAATAGAATCAAAAAAAAAAAAGATGATCACTCTGTCACTAGTCATACAGTCTGTACAGCAGGGAGACTGACTAGCCTCCCTGAATCTAAAGGACGCTTACTTCCATATACCCATAAGGAGGTCTCACAGAAAGTTTCTCAGATTCAAACTCCCTTCGGGCCACTATCAGTTCTCTGCAATGTCCTTCGGCCTGTCCTCAGCCCCAAGAGTCTTTACCAAGTGCCTAGCAGTGGTAGCAGCACACCTCAGGAAGCTGGGTGTCGCTATTTACCCCTATTTAGATGATTGGCTCATAGTGGCAGAGTCTCCCTGTCAGGTCAAGGAGTCCCTTTCCCTTATAGAGCACACTTTAGAGTCTCTGGGATTCCTGGTAAGTCTAAAGAAGTCTCACCTGGAACCCACCCAGCTGCTCACCTTCACAGGAGCTCAGCTGGACACCCAGAAAGGATATGCCTTCCTCCCACAGGAGAGAATTCCAAGTTTCCTCTCAGTGGCAGATTCTTTCATCCGGGGACAACCAAGACCAGTGAGACTTTTCCTCAGGCTCTTGGGACACATTGCTTCAATGACAGCAGTGGTCCCAGGAGTCAGGTACAGGATGCGACACCTGCAAGCCTACCTCAGAGCTCGCTGGTCTCAAAGAAGCAACAATTTTTCAAGCTGATACCTGTGACGGAGCAGTTCCTTCAGACTCTGCTTTGGTGAAAGAACCCTGCAAATCTAGCAGCATGGATACCCTTCCAGGCTCCACTTCCCACAAAGGTGATCACCACAGATGCTTCCCTCCTGGGGTGGGGAGCACATCTGGACAGTGCCTCAGTAAGTGGCACCTGGACTCCACAAGAGTTACACATAAACCTTTTGGAACTCAGAGCAATGTTTCTAGCTCTCAAAGCATTTGCTCCTGTCATAAAAGGACCGACTATACAAATTTGAATAGACAACACCACTGCAATGTTTTACATAAACAAGAAGAATGGTACCAGCTCAGGAATACTCTGTTCGGAGGCTCTGAAGATCTGGTCTCTCGCCTTCTCTCTGGGAGTCAGCCTTTCAGCTATTCACCTCCCAGGCAAACGCAATACTCTGGCAGATGCTCTAAGTTACATCAGTCAAGGCCAGAGTGAATGGACTCTGAACAAGCAAGTATGGTTCAGAGTGTGTGTATATGGGGGGCAGGGGTATAGAAATGAAGAGAGTGGGCCATAGTACAAAACAATGGGGGGGAGGCACACTATGTGTGATTGCATTACAGTCTTTTTTTTTTTTCTGGGATAGGTTGCAATGTGGGAGAAGGATAAATCTGCAATAGTCGAAGTATTTCTTGGCATGCATTTTTTTCCTGTAAAAGTGATTAAAGTTTACCATTATAACTATGGGCTATTGCAACCATCTGCGTGTTAGAGCAATTTAGAATCAACTTGTCCTGCTGGTTAGTGCAAAAAATGATTAACACTCTCTCCTGTATATCTATCTATCTATCTATCTATCTATCTATCTATCTATCTATCTATCTATCTATGTTCTTTGCAAAAAAATTTGTTAATGCACCAGTTAGGGTAACTTAATGCCACAAAAGTAGGGAAATGTAGCATTAGGGTTTCCAACCCTAATGCCTCACTCCCACTCCCCAAGCAGCAAAAATACAAAATATTAGGGATTTTGGTCTCTGGAGTCTTGGCGAATCAGTGTTGGAGTCTTCCTGGGGGTTGTCAACTCTAATGCCCACCCTATTCTGTGAGCAAACAATGTCACACATAATCTCTTTTCTTAATGCAGGGCACACAGGGCCCTACGTGAAGAAAGGTACAAAAAATTGTGTTGGCAACCTGTGGCGAGACATGCTGCTCTACATTTGCAGAGTGTATCGTTATGAGGCAATGACTTGGAGCTGTACCTTGTACTTTGGATTGGAGGCTATAGGCTGGGGTGAGGGGTGAGCATTAGGGTTGACAACCCCTAAGGAAGACCCCACCACTGATTCGCCAAGACTCTGGAGACCCCAAACTCTAATGTTTTTCTTTTTGCTGCTTGGGGGATGGGGGTTGGGTGTTAGGGTTGGAAACCCTAATGGCACATTTCCCTACTTTTGTGGCATTAAGTTTATTTATTGAATTTTGTTGACCGGGTAAGCCCACTGGGCCCCGGTCAACAAAATTCAATAAATAAATAAATAAAGTTACCCACACTGGTGCATTAACAAGCCTTTTTTTGCAAAGAATTTCCCTTCTTTTTGAGACAGTGGAATTGTATCCTATTTCACTCAGGTACCTTTGGGACCTGCATTAACAGATGCAGATGCCCTGTGCAAAGAGAAGACTCTGTTTAACCACAGGAGTGCAGGGCTCACAAATTGCGTCCCCTGCAGTTCGGTGCAACGATCGATGTGTTGAATTCATGGGGCTGTCTGGTGGGCTATGGAAGTGCAGGGCCCTGTGGACCCTGCACATCTATGTGGCCAAAGCTACAGATGTACAGGGCAAAGAGTGCATCTGTCAGCCAATGCAAAGGGCCCTCTGCCACTCAAGGGGGGAGAGGTGCAGGGCCTATGCTGAAAGGATAGTTGTCTTCACCATATGATACCTAAGCCCATTTGGACAACCCTGCACCTTTCATTCCCTGGCTGGGGGGTGCTGCATAACAGCACCATCCCCTCACCCTTACCCCATCCAGCTGGGTCACAGAGCTCACCCCCGAACTCAGCTCACCAGCACGGGATCACAAATCATACCCACTGGGGTCAAGAGTGGCACTACACACAAAGTTTGTTAACAATTCTATATTGTTTTTTTCAATTTTGACCCCAAATTTTCAAGATACTCATTTTATGATTTGATGTATACACATGACATGTACCATTTATAATATACTGGCCCAAATTAAATTTCACACCAGAAGTGCGAAAGCACATTTCATCCAGGATTTTAAAAATGACACATCATGTTTATGAGGTGGTATGGAAAAATGGCTATGTTGAAAGTTTGGAGTCAAAATAGTGAGAATTAGTGATGTTATGAGTGAACATTGAAATAATGCAACGTTCACTCATAATCTGGGCATTTTAACATATTTGTACACCAGATTGTCAGCATAGTCTTCTTATTACCCCACCTCATGAACCTGGTAGTGAAAATGTTCAAATCCCCACTGAAACACCATTTCACGGCATTGAAATGGCATTTACGTGCAACAGGTGCGAAAACACATTTTGGCCAGGATTTAAAAAATGACAGCTGTCACTTTCATGAGGTGGTGTGAAAATGGCTACGTTGAAAATCTAGGGTCAAAATAATTAAAATTACCAAAGTTACAGGCAGGCATAGTAAAAAATTCAATGTGTGAGCATAACTTTGCAATTTTTACATATTTTGACCCCAAAATTTCAATATAGCCTTCTTATGACCCCACCTCATGAACAAGGATAGTGAAAATTTTCAAACCATGGCCAAATTTGTGATTTCACCAAGTGACTGTGAAATCGCCTTTCAGGCTTGTTTTGCATAATTCCACCACCATTGGTCATGAGGTGGTGTCCCCAAAAGGCCATGTTGAAAATGAGGGGTCAAAATATGCAAAAGTGACAAACTTATGCATCAAAGTTCAAAATCCCATTGAAATACAGTACACTGAACCGCACTTACCTTAGTTTCTCATATTGCAGTTGGTGGGTCCTGCAGCAAGGCATGTCTTCGATCGGAGAGTGGATCTTCACCATGTGACCTGTTCAGGTGAGTGAGGATGTGTAGGGGTGTACTGGGGGTGTGGGGTGGTGGGTGCTGAGTGGGAGGTGGAGGTGTGGGTCAGATTGGTGAGGGACAGTTTTCTTTTTTGCAGGTTTAAAAAAAAAATCTAGGGACAGTTTTCTTTATTTCAGACCGGGATGGCAAGTGAATGGTGGGTGGGTGCCACTAGACACCAGGGAAAGACAAAAACATTACAGGGATGGTGATCAGAGGGTGGGGGTGCCACTAGATACCAGGGAAAGACAAAAACATCACTGGGATGGTGACTGGAGGGTGGGGGGGTGCCACTAGACACCAGGGAAAGAAAAACATATTATGGGGACAGTGATCAGAGGCTGGGGGTGCCACTAGACACCAGGAAAAGACAAACATATTACAGGGACAGCAATCGGAGGGTTGGAGATGCCACGAGACACCAGGGAAAGACAAACATATTATGGGGATGCCAATCGGAGGGTGGGGGGTGCCACTCAATGCCAGAGAAAGACAAATACATTATGGAGATGGCATTCAAGGTTGGGGAGGTGCCTCTAGATACAAGGAAAAGACAAAGGCTGTCAGTATAGCCTAGAGGTTAGAGTAATGAGCTGTGAACAAGCTTAGTATATCCAGCAGACCAAACCTGGGTTTGATTCTCACAACCTCCACTTGCATACTGTGTGTCTCTGAGCAAGTCACTTAACTGCCCAGTGCTCCCAAGTTGCCCCTGAAAATAAGCACTTGTGCCTAGTGGGCCTTACCCAGTTACTAAAATAAAACAAAAA
The DNA here is from genome assembly GCA_016271365.2 of Neoceratodus forsteri. Classification (NCBI taxonomy): domain Eukaryota; kingdom Metazoa; phylum Chordata; order Ceratodontiformes; family Ceratodontidae; genus Neoceratodus; species Neoceratodus forsteri. Next base: position 34,087,727 of record CM057453.1, read on the forward strand.
AACATTTTTGGGATGGCAATTCATGGGTGAGGAGTGCCACTAGACACTAGGGAAAGACAAATAAATTACTGGAATGGCAATACGAGGGTGGGGGTGCCACTAGACACCAGGTACAAACAAATATATTACGGGGACAGCAATTGGAGGGTGGAGGGGTGCCACAAGACACCAGGGAAACAGTAAATAAATATGGAGATCAGAGGGTGAGGGGTTCCACAAGACACCAGGGCAACATTACTTACATAAAACAATGGCATTGGGGGGGATGCCACTAGACACCAGGGAAATGGCAGCTCACTGCTCTCACTGTAGCCTGCAGCACAAGTTCTAGCTGTGGCTGATGAAGTCAATAAAGTCCAGCTGTTCTCATACAAAGAACATGGGTTAATGGCTCCTCTCGCTAAGCTGAGCACCCTGGATTTTGGGTGCCCAGAAAACATATTTTTGCCAACTTTCAAAAAAACACAAACACCAGAATCGAGCTAAATAGGTCCCATTTAGCTAGGTTCAGGTTGTTGTTTTTTTTTTAAAGACATTATTTTTATGCACTTTAAATGTAACTTTAAACAGTAAAAAGAAAATGGCTGCCACACAAAAAAGGATTTTTTCCTAATGAAAAATGATTGGCCCCATATGAAAAAGGATCCTTTTTCACACGGCCAAATTCTTTTTTCGTTTCAAACACCTATCCTACTGAGAATGCTCAGAACCAAACTTTCTAACCCCAGTAATACTCAGGTATTCCTAACTTTCTGCAGTGTCTCTTTAAGACAGAACTGCCCAAAGAGATGGAACATATGCAAATGATGGAATCTTTTGCGTGAGCCACTTTTTCAAATGCTGTCTTCTACTGACTGCCTTCATTCTAAACCCTCTCAGATTTCTCTCTCCGCCTGTCAAGACTAGAAGCTCAGAGATCCTCTCCTCATCATCTTGTTCTGACGTGAGAAAACTTTAAAAATATATATAAGTATTATTTACATTTCATTTACTGTCTTTTACTTTTTGCAATTTTAAGTTAAACCGTAGTTTTAGTGTTTAAATCGTAAGTTATCTCGGTTTCTTCTGGTTCGGTATAACCGGGGGTAAACCAAGGTTTATTTTATATTTATCGGAGTTTTCTGACTAAAAAACTCCGTTAGTTATGTTTAATTTTATTAGATTTAACTTCTATTAAGAACCACTAATACTGGTTCACTTCAACCTCATTTTACGGTATCCGATCGATTCCTCATTGGTTCCAGAACCGACTGCAACTGCTGAATAATCTTTAAATTTAACATTGTTTAGCGGTTGCATCTTTTATCAGTTTTACATTGAGAATGTCAAAAAAACGAGAAGAAAAATTGGTGATCCTGGTTTCAAACCATGTATGGAGTGTGGTGAAATTTTGCTAAGTGCCTGGGCATGAACATTTAAAAGCAGAGTGAAATCTGCAATACATGTCCTAAGAAAACTAATGAAAAACGCCTGGATAAGGCTAAAGAGAAAACTATCACCACATAAGGTCCCTCAAGCTCTGACCAGCCGACACCCTAAATTACTGTGGGTGAAACCACAACTACTGTAACTGCTACCCCTGAGACGGGTATACAAGCAGTTCCTAAGAGGCTTGCTGAACCAGCTGACTCCCCGGCTCCCTCAAAGAAATCAAAGAAAACTAAGCACTCAGAACCCCCCTGCTGGGCAACATTCGGGGACTTCTGTGCCTGCTATAAAGCCTGGCAACTCCTCCAGAAATAACACAGGCCTTTAAGGTCATTCAGGCTTACAAGGGCTGTCTGACTGTCAGCAGCAGACCCCTGCAAAGCAGTCTGTCTCCTCTGCTCAGTCTTCCTATTATTTAAGAGGAAGAATATGGTTATTTTGATGAAATGGAGAAAGGGGAACCTATTGAACCTGAGATTTCCCCTGAACAGGAGTTTGATTCTCCTCTCAGAGCATCTGAGGATTATTCCTCACACTTCACATTTGTGTGAAGAATGGTGGATGCTTTAGACATCACCACCAGTGAAGTGACTGTGGATGAGGAGGAAGCTAAATACTTTCAATGATGGGTCTGACACTCACTAAAATGCTTCTCCTTCCTGTAAATAAATTCTTCAAGAAAGATACTGTAAAAGATTTTATAAACTCCAAGCTCTCTTCCCCCTCTTGATAAGAAGTTGGATAAGAAATATCAACTGGACAGGGAGGGAGGAGGAGGAGTTTTTTTCTCCACCCTGTCTGCCAGGGAGTGGTATAAGTGGTAGCCTGTGACAAGGCAAAGGTACCACTGGCATCCCATCCTTCTGACAAGGATTCCAGGAAAATTGACAGCATGGCCAAAAAAGGATATGTATCAGCTTCTTTGGCCATCAGACAGACAAAGTTTCAAGCCTATGCTGCTCGATACCAAAAGTCAGTATGTCAGTCTGTCCTTGATATGGCAGTCAAGGTATAAACTCCCCTGTCAGATGATCTAGCTGAAACAGCTAAATTTGGTTTGGAAGCAGCCAAATACCAGTTTCAGATGGCTGCTGACTCTAATGACACTGCTGCCAGATGGCAAATACAATGGTTCAGAGGAGGTTTGCCTGGTTGTGAGCCACAAACCTCACGTGGGGTACCCAAACCAAGGCTATGGATTTCGCAGTTGAGGGTAATTCCCTTTTTGGAGAAAAGACAAAGGCTTATGTGAAAAAGGTAGATGAATGCAAAACCACTTACAGAAGTAAATCTGCAAAATAAAGGGCTTCCCCATCCACTAAAATCTGTGGAAGTGGAGGCAGAGGCAGATCATTTCACAGCAAGCCCTTTTTATCAGGCCATGGCTGCACCTCAGTATCGGCAGTACCCACAGCAGGGGTACGTCAAGGACAGGGGCATAAGGGGTTCCAGGCGTGGTTCCTAGTCCCAGGCCCAGCCTCAAACAAAGCAGACAACCCTGTTGTGTCTCCCCAGGCTGCCTCTCTACTATCTGGAAGAGGCAGGCTGACTCACTTTTTCTAGTCTTGGCAAACAATCACCACAGGCAAGTGGGTCCTAAATGTAGTGAGTCAGGGATCGTCTCTGAGTTTCAAATTCCTTCCAGCATTAAAAACAAAAGTTTTCAAATCATCTACAAATGTAGAGGGAAAACTCCTGGAAAAATAGGTTCAAAACCTGTTACTGTCAAAGGCAGTGGAGCCTGTCCTAGTACAGCAAAAGGGAAGGGGTTTTTACTCAGGGTACTTCCTTACCACAAAGAAAATTGGGGAGTGGTGGCCTATCTTAGACTTCAAGGTACTAAAAACAGGCATCTGACAAATCCAAAGTTCAAAATGGTGACTTTGGCATTGATACTGCCAACACTCCAAAAAGGGGACTGGTTGGCATCACTGGCCCTAAAAGATGCCTATTTCCACATCCCCATAAGGGAGTCTCACAGAAAATACCTCAGGTTCAGACTCCCATCAGGTCACTACCAGTTTTCAACCCTGCCTTTCAGTCTCACTTCAGCTCCAAGGAGGTTAACAAAGTGCTTGGCAGTAGTTGTGGCACACCTTCAAAGACAAGGTGTCACAGTTTTCCCATACCTAGATGACTGGCTGGTGGTTAGAAAATCACCCCAGCAAGTGAGGGAGCATCTGCAACTCATCCAGGGGCTCCTGGAGTCTCTAGGGTTTCTGATCAATCTAAAAAAATCTGTCCTTCAGCCTGCTCAGGCACTGCAATTCATAGGAGCAGATCTAAATATCCTGCAAAGCAGGGCCTACCGGCCTCTGGACAGGGCAACAAGTATTCCCCTGATAGCAGGCTCAATCAGCCTGAACAAACCAAAAACTGCAAGTTAGTTTCTTCAGCTACTGGGCCACATGGCAGCTGCCACTGGCACAGCCCTGGAATCTAGATTCCAGATGAGGGACATTCAATATCATCTCAAGGCACACTGATGTCAGAGAAATGATCCTCTCTCAAAATTAATTCCAGAGGACAGCCCGGTGGCACTGAGGGTTGAGGCGCTGGACACCACACCTCGCGCTGCACCGGTGGCCCGGGTTCAGAAACGGACTCAGGTTGGCGGGGGTCAGTAGGTAGATGGAGGATTGGGCACCCCAATGGATACTGTCTTCCCTCTGGGGAGGGATACCAGGGGTGCCTAGTGTATCCAACATCCCAGGAGAGCCGGTGGAAGCATGGGCTCTCCAGGGTTCTGGCGGCTTCCTTCACCGGAGTCGGGGAGGGGGGACGCTGTTAGGCGCTTGCGAGGAGACATGCGTCAGCACATCACCTCTCTGGATGTACGTCCTTGAGCTGGTATCTCATGGGGCTGGGATAGGGAACTACAAAAGAAAAATGGAAAAACTCTCAGTGGGCCTAGAAGACAGCCACTCTAAGCCATCCAGTCCAGGACCCACGGGCAGATCCCTGCTGTGCAAGTGCTCCATGGAGGCAATAAGAGGAGGTAGGGAGTAACTGGAGCACTCTAGAGGGCAGACACTGTGTGTCAGGGGACAGAGTGGGGCATGAGCAATGCCTGAAGGATTGGAACACTGAGGGCGTTCAGGAGGGATAAAAAGTAAGTTAAAAAAAAATGTTCATTCCAGTAACAAAAAACATTGTTACAGGTCCTTCAGTGGTGGAAAGAGGAAACCAACCTAAGGGAAGGGGTTCCTTTTCAACAAGAGCCCCCATTAGTTGTTCTGGCAGCAGATGCATCTCTGCTAAGGTGGGTGCTCATCTGGGGGTTCACACCACTCAAAGCACATAGTCAAGTGCAGAGTCACTCCTTCACATAAACCTGTGGGAGCTAAGAGCAATGTTGCTGGCATGAAGACTTTCGCACAATTAGTACAGGGATGGTGGTACAGGTTAGAACAGACAACACCACCACAATGTACTACGTAAACAAGCAGGGAGGAACAAGGTTGAGGCCTCCCTGCACAAAAATCATGAAAATATGGAGTCTAGCATACTCCATGGGGGTTTCCCTGTGGGCTATTCATCTGCCGGGCAAGGACAATACCTTGGCAGATACTCTGAGTCAAATCAGCCAGGCCCATCACGAATAGGCCTTGAACAATCAGGTGGTGTAAGTGGTCTTCAGGAGGTGAGGCACCCCAGAGGTATACTTGTTTGTGTTTCACCAGAAATACCACCAGCCACAGTACTGTTGCAGACCGCCAGATCGGGGAACAATCCCCCTGGATACTCTGGCTCTGAATTGGTCAGGGAAGCACCTGTATGCTTCTCCTTCCTTCCCTCTGGTGTACAGAGCATTGCTCAAGCTCAGGTCCCAGTCAGCATCAATGATCTTGATAGCACCAGACTGGGCCAAGTAGCCATGGTACTCTCTGCTGCTCTCCATGTCTGTGGCTGAACCAATACACCTTCCTCGGAGGCACAATCTATTAACCTCTACCCGAACATCAAGTCACTCAGGCTCAAATAATGGCTCTTAAGAACCTAAAATATGCAGGCTTGCATCTTTCTGAAAGTGTCTTGGCCATTTTAAGGGGTTATAGGAAGTCCTCCACTAAGAAAACCTATGCTGCAAAATGGAACAGGTTTTCTATTTGGTGTTCAACCAGAGGTGTGTTACCAGCACAGGGTGGTGTCCCAGCTGTGTTGGACTATCTTACCTATTTGCATTCACTGGGCTTTCAGTCCAGTACCTTAAAGGTCCACCTGGCAGCAGCATCTGCTTACATTTCAGTTGGACAGAATGTTTCTCTGGCCTGAGACCTTATCTCTAAAATGTTCTTTGAAGGCCTGGCCCATTTGCACCCCTTCACGGGGAGCCAGTGCCAGCTTGGGACCTAAATGTGTGTATAGCTAGGCTCATGGGTCCCCCTTTTGAGCCTATGTCTTAAAGCTCATTTGAAATATGTCACATGGAAAACTGTTTTCCTTGTGGTAATGACTTCTGCCAGAAGAATCAGTGAGCTCCAGTCTTTGCATTGAACAGGACTATATTTCATTCCACAGAGACAAAGTGGTCCTGAGAAGAAACAGGAAGTTTCTTCCTAAAGTGGTTTCTGATTTTCATTTGAACCAAACCATTACCTTACCTGTCTTTTTCACCAAACACTGTAGTTCTGCTGGAAGGAGAATCCACAGTCTAGACATCAAAAGAGCTCTTAGCTACTACCTGACAGCCACTGAAGTCCATAGGCAGGACAGAAAACACCTGTTCCTGACCTATGAGGATGTAGGAAAGGGTAACTCAGCATCAAAAAGGTCAGTTTCTTGCTGGATAGTACAGTGTATCCAGTTTTGTTACTCTAATGCTGGAAAAGAGCCCCCAGTAGGGTTGAGGGCCCATTCCACAAGGGGCACAGCTGCTACCATAGCGGCTGCCAGGGATGTTCCCTTGGTGGACATCTGTAAAGCAGCTACCTGGAAAACAGTACACACCTTTACAAAGCATTACAGTCTGAACATTCAGTGCAGAGGTGATTCCAGGTTTGGCACAGCAGTCCTGCAGAGTCTGTTTCCAAAGTAGATTTTGTGCCCACCTCCAAAGGTACTGCTTAGCAGTCTGCAGAAAGTTAAGAATACCTGAGTATTACTGGGGTTAGAAGAAAAAATTACTTACCATAGTAATCCCATTTCTTCCCAGAGATACTCAGGTATTCATAACTTCCAACCCTGTCTCCCCCTTCTAGAAGCAGTAGCCTCTGTACTCCTAAAAAACACTGTGTTCTCAGGGGTATCTGTGCCACACTCTGGCACATATGTTGTGATTGTGTTCAGTATTATTGCTCCCCCTTTTCAGGTGATTCTGACATTCAGGAGTATTCTTTTATACATTATGCCCTCCAGTTGGAGGTCTTTTTGGGTGTTAAGGGAGTTCTTACTATAATTATTATTATTATTATTAATACTGTTATTATTATTATTACACTTACTCCTCATGGGCCTGTCTTTCCAGGCTTCCAGGAAATCTGAGGGGTTTAGAACTAAGGCAGTTAGTAGAAGGCAGTATTTGAAAAAGTGGCTCATGCAAAAGATTCCATCATTTTCATATGTTCCATCTCTCTGGGCAATTCTGTCTTAAAGGGACACTGCAGAAAGTTATGAATACCTGAGTATCACTGGGAAGAAACAAGATTACTATGGTAAGTAATTTTTTCTTCAAATCCTTGTAACTCTGGAACGGATTATTTTTTCACCAAACCAGCAAAATGCACTACTCTGGGCCATGCCCTTTCTACCTAGAAAATGTCAGACCTAAATTCCCAACCATCTAGGCATTAGGGGCTGACAGAAAAAAACAAAAAACTGCAAAAAACCCTGATTTTTACACATTTTGCACCATCTGGATCTCAGAATCCACATATCCAATTGGAATGAAACTTGGCATATCAAGATTCTTTGTGTTTCCAACAGTGCATAAAGAAAATGTTGTCCATATCCCTTGAATGGCAGCAAAGTTATTAAAGTGGCAAAATTGGGGTTTAACATTAAAAAGTCTACTCAGTCCTAATTATAGTGGCACAACCACACCACTATAATATAATTTCTTAAAGATACAGGACTCGGTAGTGAAAAAAGGAGCAATCTACAGTAAATCCTATAAGTGAATAAAGGATTTAAAAAGTTTCAACAAGCTATCCACAATGTTAAACAAGGATCTCTCTCTCTTTAAATTAATATATATGCAATTGTAACCCCCCCCCCGCATGAGTGGGGCTTACCTGTACTATCAAGCCTGGTGACCTTTTCTGCTATGGACATTTCAGTGCTCCACACAACCTCTGGGGACTGTATCATGGGAGGTTGCGGAGTAGAGTCAAGAAGAATGCTGCTTCGCTTTTCTTTTCCATAAAGCTTTTAACCTTGTGGTTGTTGTAAGCAGGCTGTCTCAGCCCTGTCCCCACCTCCCTCATCCAGTATCCACCGCCCCTGCACTCACCTGACCGGAAGACCTCCACGGATTGCCCCCATAGGAGGGCCAGGAATGGGAGGTCCATCCTTCCCCCACCTAGTGACTGTCATCCAGTCATGGGCTGGTGGTCCAGGCGGTGGTGCGGGCCAGGGGTAGATGGGCAGGGCTTCATGTATCTGTGCTGACCTTTTCTGCCCCTGTCCAACCCCCAGTGACCCAAGCTTATTCCTGAACCTGGGTCACTGACATGGGAGGTAAGAAGCCCAGCACCTCAGCCCTCCATGCCACTGAGCCAGTTGAAGAGTACTACTTCTTCAGTGCCTCCTGCACCTAGACTAGTTGTTGTGCACAAAAGCATGAAATGATTTTCATTGCCGCTGGTGATGAGCATGACCAATGCACACGACAGGTGGGGGATTTAAGCAATAAACATGACAGGTCGTTGGTTGTACTAGACTTACCCCACAGTCAGGAGCATTGTAAGACACAAGGTGAAGCCAAGTACCTTCAGGCCCTGACTGTGGGGTATACCTAGTACAACCAGCATCCCTGACGTGCCTTATTGCTTATATAAAATGGGTCCAGAGGCAACTTTTAAAAAATGAACACTCTAAAAGTTTTCAAACCCACAAAAATTATAATAAAATGTTGCTAAATAATGTAAAATAGCCCCTCCACACATGTTTTGCACCTGTCAGTCATCTGTCTTTCTTCATATTCAGCACACTGTGTGCTTGTTTACCATCGATTAGAAGAATTCAAAGCTCTGTATTATTCCAGTGGTAGAATCCCCCCCACATACACACACACACAGAATGGTAAAATGGAATATATGAATTCAAAGTTCTTCAGAGTTCCACTGGCATACACACACAGACACACATCTGTTGTCAGGTAAAGAGCAGGTAGTTCTCTAGCAAACTGGTGGAGAAAGGAGGGGAATTTTTCATGGTTATCGAAGAAGCATCGCAATGGAAACTGAGTAGTACTGGATTTTCTAAATTTGTGTATGTGTATAAGAAGGGGCTTTTGAGTGAAAATAGCATTAACTTATTTACTTACTTTAGTTAATTTAATGGATTTTCATTTTTAGGGCCTAGTCGAAGGTTTCTACAGTATATATAAGTAAAGGTTGCAGCCATGTTTGTGAAGGAGATTAGGAAGCATGTGGCTTATGAATTCTGTGAGTTGCCCCAGCTGATAGGGACTTGTTTTTAGCCAGTGGTAGTGCTCTCTTTAGGCAATGGCTAAAACCAAGTCTCAGCCAATCAGGACACATGAATTTCCTTGCCCATTTTATATTTCCCTATAATGTGGCCCTCACTGACCGGACACTAGCATTTGCCTTTGCAGGACAAGGAGTGGGACAAAAATGAGTTCTGAGGAGGCCAGTGCTCTTTAAAAAGGACTTTTGGAGATTGTACTTTTGGGATTGATGGCTGCAGCCATCTTTGGCACGTTTCACCCTTGCCACTTTGCCCTCTTTTTTCCCACTCCACCTGCCTACCTGCCTGCTCCTACAGGCAGCACTGCTCTGTTCTTTTTCTTGTCCCCTCCTTTCCCCCACCCTCCTGTCTCTCCTATCTTCTTCATCTGCCCTCCCTGCATACTATCAACTGCCTGCCCCTTCTCAGATTTCCTCCATTGTTCTAGTGCCTCTCTACTACCCACTAACCATATTTCTTACCCTCTCCAGCCCTTCTAGCCTATTACCCTGGGAGCCAGCCTCAGAAGCAATGTTGAGAAGGGGGCAGCTTGTCTTGCAGCCCTCCCACAGGCCATCACATGAGCAGGTACCATCACAGACAAGCTTCCCTGGGTATGGAGCAACAGAGAACACCGATCGTGGCATGCAACACCACCTCAGTCCACCTCAATATTTGTACTATATACTACATATATTAGTACACTTTATATTAAAGTACTCTGTGATGGCCCAAGGCTTCATCTGCCTTATAAGTGACATTGCAAAGTGACTGGAAGGAAAAGTATGTCTCTTTGTAGATGACACAAAGATCTGCAACAGGGCTGATAAACAAGGAGGCGTGGAAAGGATGAGAAGGGACTTGGCAAAGTTGGAGGAATGGTCAGAAGTATGGCAGCTTGGATTCAATGCAAAGAAGTGCAAAATAATGCACCTGGGAAACAAAAACCCAGGGGAAGATTACACAATTGGGGGGGGGGGTAGTAACAACAACAAAAATGGAAAGGGACCTGGGGGTAATTATATCAGATGACCTTAAGGTTAGCAAGCAATGTGAGATGGCAGTAGGGAGGGCTGGAGGGATGCTGGGTTGTATATGGAGAGGCATCACCAGCAGAAAACAGGAAGTTTTTATCCCTCTATACAGACAGTTGGTGAGACCCTATCTGGAGTACTGTGTGCAGTTCTGGAGACCCCATCTCCACAAGGACATTGATAGGATGAAGGTAGTCCAGAGGAGGGCAACTAAAATGGTGCAGGGTCTGTAAGAGAAGCCATACGAGGAGAGACTAAAGGAGCTTAACATGTATACCCTTGAGGAAAGGAGGGAGAGGGGGACATGATAGAAACTTTTAAGTACCTCAGTGGAATCAACAAAGTCCAAGAGGGCAGCATCTTTCAGAAAAAGAGATGTGCAAGAACAAGGGGCACAATTTGAAGACAGAGGGGGGACAGATCAGGGGCAATGTGAGGAAATATTTTTTTACTCAGAGAGTGGTGGACATATGGAACAGCCTTTCTGAAGAGGTTGTGGGACCTAAAACTGTGGGAGAATTCAAGAATGCATGGGACAGACATAAGGCAATTATTGTGTGGGGCAGGAAGAAATAGGCTGTTGGTTAACTAGGATCTGCGGCTTATCCTGTAGGTAGGGAAATTGGCAGACTAGGTGGGCCAAGTGGTCCTTGTCTGCCGTCAAAGTCTATGTTTCTATGTTTTTATTTGCTCTTCCTTTCAGGGAGTCACACACCCCGCTATCCACCCATGGCGCAAGGGCCCATCATGTCCTCCCTCTTAAGTCCTACCTGTGCTGAACTCCTCCTAATATTGTATGATGTGCTAGGCATAGTTGACTCTGCACCCATAACTAATGCTCCCTACTATTTCACGTTATGTTATCTCATTCCTCTTGCTACTGGCACCCTCACACAGGCCCAGTCCTATCCTCTGCCTGCCTCATGTTGCCACCCAATACCTTAGCACATTTTTCCTTTCCTCAGTCTTAGAGACCCTGCTGGTAGCTCCTTACTGGAACTCCTCCAACTACCCTGTAATATACAGTATAAGTTGGCAAGTACAAGTTATGCATCTCCCCTTAAAAAATCCAAACTCCTTCTGGCCAACAGACAAGTCTTACCGGTCCTGCTAATCATTGGGGGCAACGTGCATCCTAACCCTGGCTCTGTGACTCCTAACATGTTCTTCAGGGTATACCTGGCACTAGCTCATGTTAACATAGGAGGACTTACAGGTATGCCTAAGCTGGATGAATTCTGCCTCTGGGTTACTAACTCACAATTTGACATTGTAGCCATCACTGAGACCAGGCTTTCAAACAGGATCCTTGACAAAGAAATTGACAGTGACTCCTACACCCTTTTCAGGTTAGACAGGGAGACAAAGAGAGGAGGTGGTTGTCTTATGTATTTCAAGTCCTATCTTACCTCCAACTGACTCCCCCTCCCACAAGAGCCCACTGGCTGCGAGCTCCTTTTAGTAAACTTAAGACTTGGTGCCAAAGGGGATAAGAATCTCAACCTAATTGTTGCCTATATTCCATCAAAAACTGTCAGTGACGACCTTGACTGTGTCATTAACACTGTCTCAGGACTATCCCCACATAATGAAAAAACTGTGCTGGGTGACTTTAACTATAAGTGGTTGTCTAGTAGTCGCAAGACCTACATGGACAAACTGGCCAGTACATTCCTAACTCAGGTCATATCCACTCCATCTTGGGTGAATTATAAAACAGGTACTGCCATCTTGCTCGACTGGATCCTGGTCAGCGACCCTGACAGAGTCATCTCCACCTCTGTCCTCTCAGACTTTCTCAGCAACCACTCCACCATAACTTGCAGATGGTCTGCTAAGGTTGCCAAAGGTAAACCCTACTCTGTTGAAGCTTGTATATTTCGAACCTGCAAGCTCCCTTATTTCTGTGCACTACTGCAACAGTTAGACTGGTCTCTCCTTTCTAATACTTGTGACATGAATGCAGTCCTAGAGTATTTCATCCTCCAGTTCAACAGAATTTGTGACATTGTTGCACCCTTCAAGAGCCTTCATAGGAGGGGCAACTCCCAGGCATGGTACACCCCCACCATTAAGTCACTGCCCAGGGAGCGGGACAGAGCATGGACTTTGTATAAAGAGTTCAATCACCCAAAATACCTCCAAAGGTACAAGGAGCTGCGTAACACCATTAAAGCTCGTATTAAGGTGGCCAAGGCTATCACAGATCCCAGCTGGAAATCTTCCTTAACCATCCAAAATGGCTTTGGAGTAGTATTGACAGCATCCTTGGCAATACTATGAAGCCCTTGCACCGCTCCATCGTGGTTGATAGCTCTACAATTCAAGGAGACAAAAATATTGCTAACTCCTTCAATAACACTTTTAGTGCCCTATCATCATACGTACCTGACCCCTATACTCACTCCTCCCCAGCTGGTGATATACCTGACCTCCCAAACAGGCCCAAGTTCTGTTTCAAAATGCTGACCTGGAATGAAGTGTTCATCTTCCTAACTAAGTCCAAAACAAGTACCCAACTAGGCCCAGACAATGTTGAAATGAAGCTACTCAAGCTAGTCACGAGAGAAGTTACCCATCCCCTGCAGATTATCTTCAACTTGTCTCTCTCTCTCTTCTGGGCAAGTACCTGAGCTTTGGAAACAAGCCCACATAACTCCTCTTCATAAAGGAGGTGTTAACAATCTCACTAATTAGTGCCCTATCTCCTTTTTATCCACCCTATCAAAAATCTTGGAGAGGGTCATTAACAAATAGCTTGCTCATTACCTGGATAATCAAGGTCTTCTGGCACAGGAGCAGCATGGCTTCAGGGAAAACTACAGTACTATGACTACACTCCTGGAGTTCACAGAATTGCTACACTGTACCCTGGACAAGGGAGAAGTCACTGATCCATATACATTGACCTCACCAAGGCATCCGACCTTGTAAACCATGCCCTCCTCTGCCAGAAACTACTCACACTTGGCTTTTCCTTTGATGTAGTCAGCTAGTTTAAGGAATACCTATCTGGGAGAACCCAAGCGGTTAAATGTTGCAAGGTACTCTTGGCCCCCAGACCTGTCACTGTGGGTGTTCCCCAAGGATCTATCCTTGGACCCCTTCTCTTCTGTCTGTTCATTAATGGTTTGCCTGCTGTCTGCAAGTCTTCAAATATATTGCTTTATGCGGATGATGCAGTCATTTTTTCCAGTGACAAGTGCATGGAGAATCTGCAACAGAGACTCCAATCAGACTTTGACACCATCTAAGAATGTTTCACCTCCAATGTACTCATTGTGAACACCAAGAAAACAAAATGTATGATCTTTGCTTCCTAGCACTGACCATTACTCCCTATTCTGTAGCCCCCCTTGAACAGGTGAACACCTTTAGATATCTTAGGGTCACCTCAATATGACCTTGTCCTTTGCTGTTCACATTGACATTCTAGTTAAGACAGTCAATTCTAGGCTAGGGCTACTCTTCTCCTATAGGAGCAATTTCTCACCTGAGATCAAGAGACTACTTGTTAGTAGCTATACCACTACTATTATTGATTATGGGATTACAGTCTACAGCTCTGCAAATGACTGCAAGCTGTCAGAAACATTGGGGAATCTTGGGTGCAGATCGGGATTTGCAGGAACTACATAAAACAAAACCTCTCATTTCTTATCATAAGGGGAAAAGTCTGAAAGTTGTGTTAGTCAGGAGCGAGTTCAACACTAAAACTAAAGACAGTGGCTGGCTAGGAGAAAAGCCCTTTGGCTTTTTTCCGTGCAAACGCTGTATTACCTGCAAGTCAGCACAACAGGCAAAGGTTTTTACAAACCTCAATGAAACTGGCATACGTGAGGTTTTCAGTAATCAATTCATTACCTGTACAACAAAATTCGTTATTTATGTTATTTGGTGTTCGTGTGGACTAACATATGTAGGTTGAACCGCATGTCCCATGAAGGAAAGGATTCAGGAACACTTCAGAGCTATACGTAATGATGATTTATCGCATCCAATTGTGAGGCATAGAAGAAGTGTAGATAATGTACAGTTGCATCAGCTCAAATATATGGGAATAGATCATGTTCTGCTGAAACAGAGAGGTGGCAATAGACAGCTAACTTTAAATCAAAAGGAAGCCAAGTATATTTTCTGCTTGAGAACATTGAAACCTTCTGGTTTCAATGATGGAATGGAGTGGGAAACAATTCTGGTAAAATCATAACAGAATTATCAAGATTTTATGAATATGGATCTGAATATATATATATATATATATATATATATATATATATATAAATAAAAAAACGTAGAGGATATTTTGAATATTGTGTGACAACTTTTTGTATATAAGAATTGTTTATTATATGCATTTGAGTTATTCCTTACTGTACATCTGAACTACCCCTTTGCAGTTTACATTTTTTGTGTGGTGTAGTAGCTGCATCAAAGTTTCGTTTAGGATGACCTTTATTTTTTTTAAGAAAAATGTTTTGCATTATGAACTTTTTCACTTATATCTTATTTATTATATACACAATACTGAGTGTGATTATTTAACATGCATTAGATTGTGACGTTTATTAAATTTGTAAATCAAGTATATTAAAATCCATTTGGATAAAAGAGAGAATGGATAAAATCTCAAAAAGCAGATTAATATATAATAAAATGCTTTAATAAAATATGATTTTGATGTGAAGTATTTATAAGATTTGAATGGGAGGTTTATGATATTCTGGCACATCCTGTTATGTCTGACCCAGACACGTCCACATAATTGGGAAATTCTCCATATAATAAATAGTTAGATGGGTGCCTGGTTTTAGTGACATGAAAGAATGTGCAACTGCTATCATAGATTCTCCTGTTTTTTTTCTTAGTAATTACTAAATTGATATTGGTAATTAATTAATCACTTACACATGGTGTTACACACTATGGGTGGGATATTCATACTGCACCAGGCAGGGGCATAAGCCTGGGCACAGCGCAACTGGGCTGCGCCAGGGCATGGACCAAGCGATATTCAACGGTGCTGTGCCATGGCTCAGCACCATTGAATATGGCACTGAGGGCACACGCACTGTGCATGGCGCAGTGGCACTGCACCAGCACAAGTGGCAGGAGGGGAGCCAGGGGAATGCGCCAGCACAAGTGCGGTTGTACTAGGCACATCAACCATGATATTCAGCACTGGGCATGCAAATGAGCGCATTATGCATGCAAGGTGCAAATGGGGCCATTTGCCATTTGCATGTCATTATGGCCCCATTTGCATGTGGTGTGCTGATCCCCAGTGACTTGTGCCTGGCGCCCTGCCAGGCTGCAGCCACCGGGGACCGACGCCCTGCAGTCCCTTGATGGATCCTGCACCCATATGCCCGATCGCGGGCATATGTGTATTACTTCCCTGGTGATCCAGTGGACTGCGTTCCATCGCCTGATCGCGGGCTTAGGTGAAATATATCCCTGGTGGTCCAGTGGACCGCGTTCCATCGCCCAATCACGGGCTTAGTTGAAATATATCCCTGGTGGTCCAGTGGACTGCTTTCCAATGCCCGATCATGGGTTTAGTTGACATATATCCCTGGTGGTCCAGTGGAACCCGCCCAGCGCCCGATCAAGGGTAAAATCACTGAAAAAACCCTGGTGGTCCAGTGGTACGCCCCACCTGCCCACTGAGGCCCCGCCACCGGCACTCCCCATTCAGCGGCGGGTGGCAGCACCCCACCCGCATGCTGCCGCCATTGACAGTGTACAGTAGGGTCTTTACCTATTAGTCGATCAAGGCACAATGGGTGTGCAGACCATACTGTACTACACAGTCTCAAGTATGTGAATTAATGCATTCATGCTCACCTGTGGGTGGCCAAGACTTTGTTCCTAGTTTTACCAGGCACAACTTTGCGCTCCCCCTGCCGAGCGGCACAAGGCAGGGTTGTGCCAGCATATGTGCCACATATCCCGGGCTGAATATCGGGATGTGCCACATATGCATGGGCACGCCCCCTGCACTTGCGCCAGATACATTACCAATGAGCCCTAGTGCATCGGGGGTTGTGCAGCGCAACGTGCCCCTTTGAATATCGTGCCGGGGCACATGCGCAACCCTTTTGAATTTCCCACCCTATATATATATATGTATGTAGGGTGCAAGTAGATTGTGAGCCAAGCCCCTGAGGAATAGGTTTTTTGCCTCGAAACGCCGGGCTGGTCAGATGTGGGTTGGACCTGACTTATAATATGTTTTGTGCACTGTAAGGTAGTATAATATTTTTTGGGACCATGATTGTTAAATTATTATTTTAAGCACAGTAGAAACAATTTTTCACTGACCTTTTGAGTGCTGGCTTTATTTCAGTTTCAGTCTCCTCAACAGAGCCTGCCACTTCACTCGCAGCCAGAAATGGGACACTCACACAGGTGTGCTGTATAGCAGTCTAAATTGTCTCAGTCTTGACTCTAGACTGTGCTGTCACACACCAGTCAGTGGTAGAAAAGCCCTTTGTGGCTTACTCTCCTTGGGGCTCCAAACCTTGTTCAGCTTTGTTGATCAAACATATGCCATTAGGGGAGTGGTGCGACACTCCCTGCTATTCCCCTGTAGAAAAACCTCCCTTGGCCAAGCTAGCTTCTCCTTCAGATTTGCTAGGCTATGGAATGATCTACCTCCCTTCCGAAAAACTGACTGCTCTTTAAGCCTGTTCAGATCCCAGTTCTTCTCCTCCCTCTCTCTATCTGTATCCTACCACTGCCACTGCTGACTTTCCTGTCCTTACTTTGTGAAGCCAACCTGCCTTGAATTGTATATTTCTATGACATGCATGCACCTTGACCGTGGCTGGTGTAATTGTATAACTGTTGCCCATGCATTTTGACTCTGGCAGCAATTATTGTTTATGGTTGCTCAATTGTACTCTTACTGGCATTGTTAAAATGTTGCACTGTTCCTTATCACATTGAGTTGCATTGTGTACATTCAAACCCCCTGTACTTGCTGTTTTTTGTTGTTGATGACTCTAAACCCTTTGTAAATAGGCTCTGCCTCAAGGGTTTTATGTGGAATAAATCAATCAATCAGTAAATAGGATCTGACAACAGCAAGCAAGCAGTTGGACAGCAGAGCCTACTTTCAAGTGCAGACTCATGGATTACTAGAGGACTTAATTCACCCAAGTGCGTGGTAACCAATTGCCTATTAAGAACCAGTGGATAAGACCTCCCCTGTGACTGACATCCAGTCTTCACACCGGGGAGACTGGCTGCTCAGGTTTTCCTACACAGAACGTGTCCACTTTGGGAATGCATTCCTGTCTGTCTTAGGAGGCAGGCCTAATATCAGTGAATGCAAGCTAGGCCTGCGCAGATGTTGGTGAGAGGGAGAAGTGTGCTGTCTCAGCCATGAAGGAGGAGCTGATAAACACAGGACTACTGTAACCTAATTGCTTTACTGTGACCTGTCAGTGACTGGCTACAGGGCTGTGAGGGAGCTACCTTTCAGTCATGATGGACAGAGAGCAAGAAGATACCAAGACTATTATTTTTCACTTAACTGTTTATGCCCCCTCCTCACCACACCTGCTCCCTCCCTCAGGGACTCCCATGGTGACTGCTCAGGCTGCACCGAAGATAGTGAGAACTTCCGCTCCTCTGTGTGTCCTCCCTCCTTCAAGCCCTCGCACTGCCCCCCCCAGTGCGGTGGAAGGGGGACCCAGAACCCTTCCATCCTTCATCCAATGTAGGGTGGACACTGAGGAACTTCTCCCCCGATCCCCGTTCACCGGCACCATGGCCCATCTCCAGGAGCCGATATGGTGTTTTTCTGCATTTTTCTGGCCCCACCCCTGCAGATGCCAGCAAGCAAGGAGGGACCAAGGAGATGAAAGCATGCTGAGACGTGCCTTCACTTTGGACCCTCGGCCGACGTCTGCCCCTCCCTATATATTCTACCTTCCCATCTGCACCTCCACCTCCACCTGTGGCGACCCAGATGGTGATATTGCAGCCCTCCCTCCCTCCCCAGAGAAGGAGAGCAACCCTCCAGATGCTCATGCCTTCTCCCCCCGGCTGGCCCTCCAGCAGCCCAGGCTCGCTACCAAACCCAGGTCACTGGCGTCGCAAGCGGTAGTGCTACTGCTACACCAGCGGGTCAGCCAAACAAGACTTTACTCTATGCAGGTGTGAGTGACCTGCACAGCATCTGTACCAGAGAGGCCTGGGAGCCACTGTAAAGTCATCCCTACCCGGTGAGGGCCTGAGCAGGTATTGCCAGGACAGACTTAAGCTAGTGAGTTCACAATCTCACTTATACATGATGACTCCAAGAGCGAGATCCCTGCAGGAGGGTGATGGATGAAGAAAGCAGAGGCATCGGAGATGTGATCAACTCTGCAGAAGAATGGAGCCCATACATCCAGCCAGGATTGGGAAGAAAAGGTGGTGGCTATTGCTGTGTCATCAAGAGGAAACCATGAGTACTGGAACAGAGTTCATGGGTCCTGTGATGCAATCCTTTATAAAGTCCTACAAGGCTCCAAGGTAACTATAACTTGGTTGGACTATGCCATCTAGCCAGGATTACAAATTTAGGGGGTTGCTGCAGATTCTTTATTATTTATTTACATACACTAATGCTGACCAACCATGTATAACCGAAACAGGCCTGCAACTAGCTGGGTACTCAGTGAAGCACAAGGACCTCTCTATAGATATAGGGTTATACTGGTACCAGTGGAGAGCAGTGTCATTTCCTGGACGGTACAGTCAGGCAGGGGAAGTGTGTTGCTTGTCGGGGTGGGCTGTATGGAAAGATAAAGGTCTATAACTTACCAGTAAGAGTAGGTCACGGAGTAGCTCTCCATAGAGGTATAATACATTGGACTGTGAGCTGTCAGCATCAGGACATCGCAGAAAGCTTTTGCAAGATGGGACCACCCACAGCGATGTGCCTTTGTGCATGTCGCTGATGCATGGCATTTTCATGGTGCAAGGCTTTTGATACCTTGCACCACAGCATTCCCCTGTCCAGACTCCATGAAATGGGAGTGAGGGAGATGGAATATGA
Source organism: Neoceratodus forsteri (assembly GCA_016271365.2). Lineage (NCBI taxonomy): Eukaryota > Metazoa > Chordata > Ceratodontiformes > Ceratodontidae > Neoceratodus > Neoceratodus forsteri. Next base: position 34,106,870 of record CM057453.1, read on the forward strand.
ATGGTTTAGAACATACTTAACAGACAGAGAACAAGTGGTAGAATTGGATAAATATAGGTCTAAGACAGTATAAATTAAAACAGGGGTTCCACACAGATCTATTTTGGGTCCCCTTCTTTTTACCATTTACATTAATAACTTACAGTTCATAGATCCCATGATAAATTAGCATATTTACACAGATGACACTGAAATTTATGTAGAAGGAAAAGAGGTAACCAATATACAAAGTAAACTTCAAGAGGCCTTTCTTCACCTGCAGGTCTTCTTTAAGAGCACAAACTATTATTAAATACAAAAAAAAAACAGTCAGTGCTGTTTGCCCAAAATGATAAGGAGGCAGATATGTTAAAGATCTAATCTCTGGAGGGAGCCCAAATACAACAGGTAAGTAAGTATAAATATATTGGAATCATTGTAGATGAAAAATTGAAATGGATACCTCATTTGGAGGACTTACTACTAAACTTAGGTAAAAAGTTGGGTATGCTGTATAAATTAAAACATTTCACATCCATTGACATGAGATGGAGGATAGTAAATAGCATGGTGCTTCCTGTAATAGACTATGGAGATATGATCTATATGGGGGCCTCGGGGGTGAAACTGGCCGAACTGGATATCATGTATAACAGGCTGGCTCATTTCATCCTCAACGCCCCCAGGAGAACTCACCACTGTGAACTGTATAAACCCTTGTACTGGATGAGACTCAGAGATAGAAGAGATTGGCACCTCCTAATATTTATGACTAAAGTGCAGAGAGGAAAAGTGCCAGATTATATCCCGGAATATTTTCTGATTAGGAGAATAAGAGAAAGCCTAAGGTCAGACCATGGTTTGGAATATATAATTCCAAAATGTAACTTAAGCATAGGTAGATCAGCGGTTTGGTATAGGGGCCATTGTTATGGAACTCTATGCCTATCTCTCTGTGTCATGCAAACTGTATTATATATCTGGGAATCAATAAAAAGATGGTTCCATGAAAAAACAATGTTGCCTTTGTAATGCTGTGGAGAGGATGGCATAGAGCTCCATAGAACGTATCAGAATTTGCACAGTATCCGAACTGTTGGAATTTTCACATTTTGGATCTAAACTTATTGTATGTTTGCGTATATGTAATTATGTAGTTTGTGATGCATGTTGTACTAGTTTTATGTATTGTAAAATTATATAGGCAACAATTATGTATGCTAAAATAGGACTTCCTTGGAAATGAGCCACCGCTCAATTGAGCACTGTACCATCTGTACTTTTCATATATTTTATGAATAAAAACTATTACTGCTACTGTATTACATATAATGTTAATGGCACCCAACTACTTCAGTTTCCTGCAGTTGAGGAACGGAGTTCTAAACATCAACCAATGGCAGGATGGGGCAGCCACCTCCAATCATGCACAGTGAACTGGGAGAATCAAACAAACATCATCCAGCACACAGGAAGTGGTGGAATATGATAAAAGTGTTAAAGCCACTATGTAGTGCTGTGCCAAGTAGCTGAAAAGAAAGGTCCACCACACCACCACACCAGGAAGACAGTGATTGGGAAAGTTGTGGCTCTATGGAGATCCTTTCGAAGATCTATTGTTACTGGTAAGTAACAAACCTCTCTTCTTCGAGGGTATTTCCACAGAGCCATAGTACACTGGATGATTACCATGCAGTACCAACCCCAACCAGGTGGCTGGTAAAACAGCTGACTGATCCCTCAGCAGAGCAGGCACTGTGACACAGCAAGGCCGACACCTGCCCTCCTAGGGGAGATCAGATCCAAACTGTAATGCTAAGTAAAACTATGGATCCTGTGCCAGGTAGCAACCCTGCAACTATCACTGGCTGAAACTGACTGGAAGCAGGCTACCATGCCTCTTGTGCTGGCATGTCCAGTAATGGTACAGTATCTGGCAGGTCCTGACCTGCCTGTAGCAGAACACTATGCAGAGGAGATCCGTTTGATGAGAAACTGTTTGGAAATTGGCCTACCCTTGTGCCAGGGCCAAAGTAAACAAACAGTTGAAAGGGCTGGACACAGTCTTTGGTACAGTTGATATTATTGTAGGGTTCTGACAGCATTCAAAGAGAGCAACAGCACCTGCCTGGGTTCTGAGGGAGAAGAGAAAAACACAGGTAAATTAGTGGACTGATTCAATGTAAAAGCAGACACCACCTTAGGGAAGAATTAGGGTGGGCAGTACATCCTAGTGGTTAGAGCATTGGTTCTTAGACTTTGTCACAGTGAGCCTCCCCAAACCATGAAAAACATCTTGCGCCTCCTCACTGAAAAAATATATTTTGCACAGTACACAGGAGTAAATGAAATGACTATGAGTTGGCTGTTTATTTTTAATTTATTTAGCTTACTGTTCTCCCCCTTTGTAACCCCCACACCCTGGGTTATCCAACTAACTCTGCTGTTCTGACTCTAAGACCCTTCTTGCCCCTCACAGCAATTGCTCCATGGGTCAGACTGCTTTCTAAGTCCATTTCCAATCTATCTGAAAAAAAAAACATCCTTGATCCCTCCTGCTCTTGCTCCTTAGTGCATCTCTGCTTAGCCCTTGTATTTATGCTGTTCTTCCACAAGTTTATGTGCCAATTATTGTAACCCCAGGAATCCATCAGTGTATTCACAGAAGTGCAATCATTCCCCAGGAATGACCACCCCAGAGACTCAGGGCCCGATTCCAGAAGATGTTACGCCTGGCACACAGTGAGGTATGCCACGCCCAATGGCGCAAATTGCACCTTGTGCCAGGCATAACACAAGTCGTGATTCCAAATCGTGGCTTGCACCATGCCACATGTGGGTTGCGTCAAAGGTGGACTACACCACCCACTACACCTGCAACCTGCAGCAGCATGGTGCATAGGTGGGTTACGGCAGCAACTGTGCCCTATTCCAGAAGAGTGGCTGCCAGAACTCCACCTGTGCCATTCCAGGACCCATGAGTAAGTTAACCATCTTGAGGTGGTCTATGGGGCATCCTCCTGGCACATCGACGGATGCCCCCCATAGTGCCATGGAAATGCCATGCTTGTGCCCCATGTGCCCCCTGCTGTGTCATGCCCCCACCCCCAAAATTCGAGGACCCCCGAGGTTAGTTTTTGTCGCTGCCCCCCCCAAGCACACGTGCCAACTGGCCAGCCCCCCAATGCCCCAGGTGCTTGCTGTTGTGTTTTGGGGTGGTGGGGCTCTGGGGTCAGTAGAATGTGTGCCACGACTTGTAGCACCCAGGTTTGGTGCACCATTCTTTTGGCACTAGCCAGTGGCTGCTGCAAGTCACGGGAGTAGGTGCCAGGGGCCCTGCTTGTCCTGGAATAGGGTACAAGGTCCCTGGCATAGCGCTGCATGGCGCAACTCGGATATACCCGTGAGTTGCACCATGCTTCTTGGAATCAGGCCCCAGAACTCTATGCTAATTATGGAACATTAGAGTCAAGTTCAAACTCTGCTCTGTGGTCACGCTCCACCCTGCCTTCTAACATCAGACTTATTTATCTGCTGAAGACAGCAGTTGCCCCGAAGTCATTTAGTCACTTCTGACCTATTTTAAAGTACTAGTAGAGTGCTTTAGTTATTTCTTGATAACTTTGTGTTAAGGTGTTATTTGTATAATTTGTTTAAATTAACAGTTTCCGTCCTGTTCCCAATCGGTTCCCAGGGATTAGAGAAGGCTGCTATTCATTGCAGTTCTCACCTTTAGGGAACTGGAACATTTCTGTATATTTCTTTTTAAACCCCTTTTTCTGAAACCGCTTGTGTGTATTTTGTCAGTTTAACACCTGGTTCCTATTTCTAGGGAACCGAGACATTATTTACCACATTTTGTTATCTCACACTTCTGAGGGGATATTTACTTTAGCAGTTCTTGTTTAAAGGAACCAAATTGCATCCTTAAACAAATCCCTATTTATAATGTTTATCGGACTTGCTAAAAAATTATTTTTCTATATTTGGGAACCGGAAACATTTTTAGGTCTCTAGTGTTTGGCATGACTGACAGACCTGAAAAGAATAGGACCTACAGGCTTTAAAAACTGTAATATCTGTTCAAACAACATGAAGTCTTGCTATATTATGACATATGCCGTTTGTCCCAGCCTTAGAACTGCTCCGGAGGTGAAAGAATTAACTTCCATGCCAGGCATGGAATCTTGAGCTCGAGCTCGGTTGAAAAAACTCTGTCTGTTGATCTTCAAACTGAAACTGTCAGATTCTTTATTCCGCCTCACTGAACAGTCGCTCCGGAGATTCCTCCTACTGCTCGGTTCATTTGTCGGTTAAAAAAGTGTTATTTCTCGGTTTTTTAAACCGCATTTGTATATTTTAACCGCAACCGGTCGGTTCAAGCTCTGTCTGTGGTATCGCAAGTAATAGATAGGTTTTACATTTCTCTGTGTGGAACTTGCAAACGTTGTTATCGGTTCGGTTTGAACCGATCAGGTTGTTGTTAAACTTATTAAATTACATTTAGAGTGCGGTTCCCGGTTCTTATCAGTTCTAAAAAAAACGGATTTCATTACGGTTTTTTCCACGACCCATGACACGGTTGGGAACCGATAAGGGTGTCTTGCTTGGCGATTTGCCGGAAAAGGGCAAGTTTTTGGTTAGGCTGGCATTATGTCTGAGAAACCCAAAAGAAAAACCGGCCCACTGGGTTTCAACACTGTAGTGTCTGTGGGGAAGCCTTTGCCAAGGCTGACCCACACACCACATGTGTTTATTGTCTGGGGTTTGACCACCTCAATGCAGACTGCCAGATTTGCAAGAATTTCCCTGCAGCTACCCTGGACAAGAGAGTTGGTAGGCTCAGGGGACGAGAGGCCAAAAAGTCCGCTGACCGGATGGCCAGCCGGTTGGTGCCAACCCGAACTGGAGAGAATGCCCTCTGACCAGAGGCGATACTTCCTCGGGCAAACGAAGAGCTGACTCGGAGGAGCCAGTTCCAGCAAAGAGGACTAGAAAATCAGCAGGTGTGGAGCCAAAATTTCCTTCTCCAACCGCTGCAGAGATAGCCAAAGCGATCCAAATTGTCCAGTCGCTTTCCCCGGTTCCGTCCGAACCGGCACCATCAGGTAAACGGTCGGTTCGGTCGGTTCCACCGGTTCAAGAATATGATATAGAAGAATTTTATGAACCGGAGGAGGGGGAGGAGGATTATGAAGAGAGTGAATGTGATTTTGAAAGTCTGGATGTGCCCATTGAACCGGACATCTCCCCAGACAGACCTTCAGGAGTGTCTCCCCCTAGGCTTTCTGAGTCCCCTTCTCATTTTCTGTTTTATAAAAAAGTTGCTGAAACCCTCCAGCTCCCTTTGGAAGAAGCTGTGGATGAACAGGAGGAGCCTGACTATGTGGAAATGATGGATATCCCAGAGTCCAGGAGATTGTCTATTCCTTTACATAAATCTTTTAGGAAACAGACAATAAAAATTTTAAAAGCTCCTAATTCTTTACCTCCTGTGGATAAAAAGATGGACAGGAGGTACACATTGTCAGGCTCTGATACGGAGTTCCTTTCACAACAATGCAGCCATGTTGGGGTAGTGCAGGCTGCAGCCTGTGATAAGACAAATATTCCCTTGGCTTCACACCCCCCTGACAAGGACTCCAGGAGGATTGATGCCATGGCAAAGAAACAATACATGGCAGCATCCTTGGGACTCAGACAGGCAAATTATATGGCCTATGTTGCAAGATACCAGAAACAGATGGAATACTGTTATGGCCTTAGCTAAACAGGTCCCTGGCCAGCTTGCCAAGGAGCTGGAACAGGTGGCTGCTGATGGTATTGAGGCATCCAAGGTGCAATTCCATGCTGCAGTGGACTCTAATGATGTATCTTCAAGAGTCATGGCTACATCTGTGGCTTTTCAGAGAATGGCTTGGCTCAGGTGTACTAGCCTGTCACAGGATACCCAGGCTAAGGCCATGGATTTTCCTGTTGTGGGTAATTCTCTGTTTGGGAGCAGACAGAGAATTACATGAAGAAAATGGATGAGTATAGGACCACTTATAGGAGTGCACAGGCCAAGGAGAGGCAAGCCACTCCTCAGAGGCAGCTTTCCAGGGGCAGGGGCAGGCCTTTTCACAGGCCTTTTTACCAAGCCCAGGCCTCCTCTTCAGCTTATGCCCAGAGGGGGTTCTTCAGAGGGAGAGGCAGACGGGCTACGAGCAGGCCTGCTCCCACCCCTCAGCCTAAAGCCCCTGCCAAACAGGCACCCTGATGGGATGCCCAGGGCAGATTCTCCATTACCTGTAGGAGGCAGGCTGGCTTACTTTGTCCAGGACTGGGAGTCTTTAACATCAGACAAGTGGGTCCTGGAAGTAGTAAGCCAGGGACTGGTTCTCAGCTTCAAAAAATTTCCAAAGATGAGAACCAGATCCTTTCCACCTGCAAATCCATCAGAGGCTCTTGCTTTTGAAACAGAAGTCTCAACCCTCCTGGCTCTCAGAGCTGTAGAAAGGGTTCCTCCCCTACACCAGGGCAAAGGACTGTACTCCAGGTACTTCCTTACCCTACAAAAGACAGGAGAATGGTGGCCCATCCTGGATCTAAGATACCTAAGCAAGCACCTTTTAAAACCAAAATTCAAAATGGTGACTCTGGGAATTATTTTACCCTCCCTAACGCCAGGGGACTGGCTGGCGTCCCTGGACCTCAAGGATGCCTACTTCCATGTTCTCATCAGAAGCTCCCACCGAAAGTACCTCAGATTCGAACTGCCCTCAGGCCATTACCAGTTCAGAGCAATGCCCTTCGGCCTCACCTCTCCCCCAAGGGTATTCACCAAATGCCTGGCAGTAGCAGTTGCTCACTTAAGAAGGCAAAAGATTGCCATCTTTCCTTTCCTGGACGACTGGCTCATAGTGGGTCAGTCTCCAGACCAAGTCAAATCACACCTTCAGGTTACCCAGCAGCTGCTTACATCTCTAGGTTTTCTCTCAATCTTCCAAAGTCAGTTCTAGAGCCTGTTCAGCTACTCACCTTCATAGGCGCAGAACTGGACACAAAGCAGGCCAGAGCTTTCCTTCCTCTAGAAAGAGTAAAGACCCTGGTGGCTCTGGCCTCCTCCTTCACTCTGCAGGTCTCTCAACCAGCAAGGCACTTTCTACAGCTCCTTGGCCACATGGCTGCTTCCACAGCTATAGTGCAAGGAGCAAGATTTCAGATGAGAGACATCCAGTTCCATTTGAGAGCCTTCTGGTCTCAAAGGAGAGATCCTCTAACCTTTAAGAGCCATAGAGAGAGTACCTACCCTACACTGGGGCAAAGGACTGTACTCCAGGTACTTTCTGACCCCCAAAAAGACAGGGGAGTGGCGACCCATCCTAGACCTAAGATATCTAAATAAACATCTTTTAAAACCAAAGTTCAAGATGGTAACTCTGGGAATAATCCTTCCCTCTCTAAGGCCAGGGGACTGGCTAGCTTCCCTGGACCTCAAAGATGCCTACTTTCACATTCCCATCAGGTGCTCCCACAGAAAGTACCTCAGGTTCGAGTTGCCCTCAGGCCACTATCAGTTCAGAGCAATGCCCTTTGGCCTAACCTCAGCCCCAAGAATTTTCACAAAGTGCCTGGCAGTAGTAGTTGCCTTTCTAAGAAGGCAAAAGATTTCCATTTTTCCATATCTGGACGATTGGCTGATAGTGGGCCAGTCTCCAGACCAAGTCAAGTCTCACCTGCAAGTGACCCAGCAAGTGCTCACTTCTCTAGGATTTCTTCTCAACCTTCCCAAGCCAGTTCTCGAACCAGTCCAGATTCTTACCTTTATAGGGGCAGAACTGGATACACTCAGAGCAAGAGCCTTTCTTCCTCTAGAAAGGTCAAGGGTTCTTATGGAACTAGCCTCTTCCTTCAGCCTTCGGGTATCTCGACCAGCAAGGCATTTCCTCCAGCTCTTGGGCCACATGGCAGCTTCAACAGCAGTGGTCCAAGGGGCAAAATTCCAGATGAGGGATATTGAGTTCCATCTGAGAGCTTTTTGGTCTCAGAGGAAGGATTCCCTTACCAAACTGATCCCAGTGACTCTGACCTTGATCCAAGCCCTCCAATGGTGGCAGTATCAGGACAATTAAAGACAAGGTGTTCCTTTTGCCACTCAACCTTGTTCTGTGGTTCTGACCATGGACGCTTCTCTTCTGGGCTTGGGAGCCCATCTGTGGGCCCTCACTGCCCTGGGGCTGTGGTCCCCCCAAGAATCCCTTCTCCATATCAATCTCCTAGAGCTCAGGGCAGTTTTTCTGGCCCTGAAAACTTTCTCTCAGTCAGTACAGAACAAGGTGGTTCAGGTCAGAACAGACACTACCACCACCATGTGGTACATCAACAAGCAGGGAGGCACTCGGTCAATGGCCTTGTGCACGGAAGCCATGAAATTGTGGTCCCTGGCTTATTCCCTGCAAACCTCACTGGTAGCAGTTCACCTTCCAGGGAAGGACAATGTGCTAGCAGATGCACCGAGCAGGATCTCTCAGGGCCATCACGAATGGTCCCTGGACCCTCAGGTGTTGAAAGTGATTTTTTCAAGGTGGGGTACTCCAGAGAAAGATCTCTTTGCAGCCCCAGGCAATCACCAACTCCCTCTCTTTTGTTGCAGACCTCCAGTCTTAGGCTTAGTCCCCCTGGACGCCCTGATTCTGAATTGGGAAGGGAAGTTTCTGTATGCCTTCCCTCCCTTCCCACTCCTGTTCAAAGTTTTAGTCAAAATAAGGTCTCAACCTTGCCAAGTGATTCTGATTGCTCCAGATTGGGCCAGACAGCCCTGGTTCCCCCTGTTGCTGTCCCTAGCAGCCCATCTTCCCCTGTCTCTTCCCAGGAATTACAACCTGTTAACATCCTCTCAGGGGAGGATTTAGTACCCCAATCTTCAGTCTCTCAATCTCAAGGCATGGCTCTTGAAGAGTTAGAATTTGCAGATCTGCATCTTTCCCAAGGGGTTCTGGATATTCTCAGAGCTTCTCGGAAGCCCTCCACCAGAAAGACTTATAACTCCAAATGGAAGAGATTCAGCATTTGGCATTCTAAGAAGCATATTTCTCCAGATGCTGCTGGATTGCCTATGGTTCTGGATTATATGGTCCATCTTAATGGCCTAGGCCTCAGACCAGCTACTCTCAAGGTACACTTGTCAGCTGTTTCTATGTTTCTGTCTGTGGGGAAGTCTTCCTCACAATCTTCTCATCCTGTGTTCTGTAAATTTTTTAAAGGATTGCTTCACACCAATCCTCCTTTAGAGACCCTGCCCTGCCTGGGATTTGAATGTTTGCATTGCTCAACTTATGCAACCCCTTTGAGCCTATGTCTTCAGCAGAGTTTAAGTACTTGACTTGGAAAACTGTGTTCTTGGTAGCCATTACCTCTGCCAGGTGTATCAGTGAATTGCAAGCCCTGTCAGTGGAACCTGATTTTATCTCCTTTCACAGGGATAAAGTGGTCCTTAGAACCAATAGAAGGTTCTTGCCCAAAGTGGTTTCAGACTTCCATTTAAACCAGTCTATGTCTCTTCCTGTCTTCTTCACTGATCATTCTTCCTCAGGAGAGAGGAGGCTACACAGTTTAGATGTTAAAAGAGCCCTTAGTTGCTACACAGAGCTTGCCAAGGGTCACAGATTTGACTCCCTCCAGTTGTTCCTCACTTATGGAGAAGTGGGAAAGGGCAAACCTGCCACCAAGAGATTTATTGCCAGGTGGATTGTGTCTTGTATACAATTCTGCTATGAAAAACTGGGAAAAACTCTACCCTCAGGCCTGAGGGCTCATTCCACAAGGGGTACAGCTGCTTCCCTGGCTGCTGCCAGGGATATCCCTCTCTTAGAAATTTGTCAAGCAGCCACCTGGAAAACAGTCCATACTCACCAAGCATTACTCTCTGGATATCCAGGCTAGAGTGATGCTCGGTTTGACACAGCAGTACTTCAGAGCCTATTCCCAAAGTAGGTTCTGTCCCTCCTCCATGGAGGTACTGCTTGGTAGTTCAGACTTGTTAGAATACAGCAAGACTTCAAGTTGTTTGAAGAAAAAATTGCTCACCTTAGTAATTATGTTTCTTCTATTGGAGTCTTGCTGTATTCTGACCTCCCTCCCTGCCTCCCCTCTCAGAACCTGCTTTTGGGAAGTGGGTGGGCAGATGCAGTGTTGCACCTCAGGGGTGCTCTTTTTACACCCTTTTCTTGTGTGGGTGTTTATTTTGTCATATTCCTGTTTGGTTTGGGTTTTGAGTTGTGGGTTTCCTGACTTGAGTCTTCTTTTGGTAGTCCAAAACTTTTTGTTGCCAGTTGGCTATTAAAAATGTTGTTTTACAATTTCCACATAGTGTACTATTAGAGTGTTGCTCATAAGAATCTGACGGTTAGCTTTCAAAGGGAAACAGACAGAGACATCAACCGGGCTCAAGCTCAGCATTCCATGCTCTGCATAGAAAGGTTAACCCTTTGTTCTCTGGGGCAGTTTAAAGGCTGGGGCTAACTGCACTTGTCAGAATACAGCAAGACTCCAATAGAAGAAACATAATTACTAAGGTGAGTAATTTTTTCTTCTTCTCTAACCTCTCTGATTCCTCAATTCATGAACCATACCATGACAAAAAATCTACAGTGACATTCTCTTTTTCAGACTTGTGCAACACTTTGAATTGAAATGGCTGCAGGTCCAGGTACCACCTCATAATCCTGGAATTTTTATCCTTCATTTGATTCAGCCAACGGAGAGGATTATGATTGGTTATAAGCACAAAGTCAGTTCCTAGCAAATAAAATTTAAGGGACTCCATTGCCCACTTAGCCGCAAGGGCTTCCTTTTCAATGGTTGAGTACCTTTTTTCTCTGTTGTGCAATTTCTTGCTGACATATAGAATGGGATGCTCCTTCCCAGCTGTATTATGTCTAAGGACAGCACCTGGGCCTACCTCTAATGCATCTGTTTGTAATACACAGAAATAGTTGCTGTATTGGTCCTTGTAAGAGCAGATCCAGAAACAAATGGTTTGATACCTTTTATTGGACCAACATAGATGTAACAAAAGAAAACAGTGCTTACGCTTTTGGACCAACCAAGTACTTCCTCAGAAGCTTATGGCACTTGTTTGGCAAATCACATACTATTAACACCCAGATCACAGATAAAAAAAACAGAAGGAATTGTCATTGGTTTAAAATGCTTTTAAAAAAATAAAATAAAAACTGAGGTTTAAATGCAAGAAACCAGTTTTAGTCAGCTGGCAACTATGAAGCACTCCAAGGTCAAATGTCAACAGAAGCAGATAAAAGGAATACTTCAAGGGGCCAGGCAGTTTCTTTAACTGACATCCTGAATTAGTGATTGTGTTATGTGACTACACTCTTAATTAAATGCAAGACCTTTAGATATAATACCCAATAAAGTACATGTTAAAGAACATAGTATTCCAAGTTAAAAACTATAAAACAGAAATATTCTATATAGCAATAGGAGGATATAAAGACACTTTTCCCTAAAGTGAACAACCTGTTTAACACATTCATAAACTGTTAAACCTATCTGGAGACAATATATCAACTATATACTCAACCAGATACTATATTTCATAAACACCAGTTTGTAATAGAAATTGTTTTTCCAAGTCTCAACTTTTTTAAACAGGGGCTGAACATAATGCAGCCTTAATGGCCCTAAAAGCTTCAGCACTCTCTGGGCTCCATTTTACATTATTCAGATATATTTTCTTTCTAAGTTCAGTGAGGGAGATAGCTAGTTGGGCCAAGTTGGGGAAGAATCTCCAGTAGTAACCAGTCAACCCTAAAAATGACTTGACATGTTTCTTCATTTTATTGACAGGGCCGTTAGCTGCAGCTTCTATCTTAGAAATTTCTGGTTCTACCTCTCCATTTCCCCAAATATACTCCAAATATCTGGTTTCCTTGATGTCCAATGCACATTTGGTAGGGTTAATGGTCAGACCTACATTTTTGATGGCTTGGATAACTGCTCGTAGGTGATCCATATGGCTTTTCCAGTCTGGACTATACACCACAACATCATCCAGGTAGGCCACACAATAACCTGAGTGAGTGGCTAGGACTACGTCCATGTACCACTGAAATGTGGCTGGTGCACCATGTAACCCAAATGGCATGTTGGTGAACTGATAGAATCCAGTATTTGTAGGAAATGCAGTTTTGTCCCTGGATTCTCTTGCTAGGGGAATCTGCCAGTAACCCTTGGTAAGATCAAAGGTACTGATATACTTGGCACTTCCTAATCTAGCCACCAAGTCATCTATCCTGGGTATAGGACAGCTGTCAAATTCAGATACTTCATTAAGTTTTCTAAAATCAAAACAAATTCTTACCCTCCTTCCTTGTTTACAATCACCACTGGTGGTGTCCAAGCACTTCTCGAGTCTTCTGTGATACCTAGTTCTTTCATTTCTTCTATTTCCTTAACTACAGTACATCTGCTCTTAACCTCTCTGGTATTCTGTTTGCCTTTTGTTTAATAGAGCGAGCATATAGAAACATAGAAACATAGAGGTTGACGGCAGATAAGGACCACAAGGCCCATCCAGTCTGCCCATTTTTTCTACCTTATGAATGTGCCACACACCTTTACACTGTCAATGACCTATCTATCCATATTCATCTGTATTGCTCCCTTATGCCTATCCCATGCCTGTTTGAAGCCCTGCACTGTATTCATAGCCACCACTTCCTGAGGTAGGCCATTCCATGCATCCACCACTCTTTCTGTGAAAAAGAATTCCTCACATTCCCCTTTAATCGGCCTCCCTCTATTCTCATGCTGTGTCCTCTTGTCCTGCTATTTTTCTTATATTTAAACATGTTAGACTTTCACTTTGTTAATGCCCTTAAGGTGTTTGAATGTTTCGATCATATCACCTCTCTCCCTCCTTTGCTCAAGGGTATACATATTGAGCTCCATTAATCTGTCCTCATATGTCTTCAGATGCAGTCACTGCACTATTTTGGTTGCCCTTCTCTGGATTGCCTCAGTTTGGTTAATGTCCTTGTGAAGGTGTGGCCTTCAGTACTGCATGCAGTACTCCAGATGGGGCCTAACCAGTGTCTTGTAAAGAGAGGGATTATTACCTCCCTCTTACGACTTGTGATACCCGTACTAATACACCCTAACATCCCCCTAGCCTTACCTACTGCTTTAGAGGTCTGCTTGGATGATTTCAGGTCATCGGTGATGATGATGCCCAAGTCTCTTTCTTCCTTTGTGACTGCCAGCAACTCCCTTCCCAGCCTATAGGTGGCTTCAGGGTTTCTCTTCCCCTATGTGCATGATCTTGCACTTCTTTGCATTAAATCCCAGTTGCCACTCTTCTGACCATTTTGCTAGTTTATCCAGATCTCTTCTCATTCTGCCCACTCCATCTGGATCATCTACTCTGTTGCAGATGTTGGTGTCATCTGCAAACAGACAAGCCTTACCCTCTAGTCCATCTGTAATGTCACTAATGAAGATATTGAAGAGGACTGGCCCCAGGACTGATCCCTGAGGTACCCCGCTTGTGACTTGCATCTCTTCTGACTGTATACCATTTACCACCACTCTCTGTTTTCTGTCCGTCAACCAGTTTGCCACCCAGTTGACCAACTTCTGACCCACCCTGAGCCTACCCAGCTTATTTATCAATCTTCTATGTGGAACAGTGTTGAAAGCTTTGCTGAAGTCAAGGTAGGTGACATCAACTGCTCCCCCTTGGTCCACCACTCTGGTTACCCAGTCAAAGAAATCTATGAGATTAGTTTGACAGGACCTTCCTTTTGTAAACCCATGCTGTCTTGGATCCTGTGCCCCTATGGATTCCAGGTGTTGCACTATCCTTTCCTTAAGGAGTGCCTCCATAATCTTGCCCACTACTGAGGTAAGACTGACTGGCCTGTAGTTCCCTGCCTCCTCCCTGCTACCACTCTTGGAGCGGGATCACATGAGCCCTTCTCCAGTTTTCTGGGACCTCTCCTGTGCTCAGAGACTCACTAAACAGTTCTGCTAATGGCTCTGCTAGTTCCACCCTTAGCTGCTTAAGTACCCTGGGATGTATGCCATCAGGTCCCAATGCCTTGTCCACCCTGAGCTTAGCGAGCTCTTGTAGGACCCTTTCCTTTGTGAAGGGAGTAGTGCTCACCTCCTTCCCCCCTGTGTCCATGGTGCTGAGCTCTGAGCCCTGCCCTACCTTCTCTTCAGTAAATACTGAGCAAAAATATCTATTTAGGATAGATGCTTTTACAGGGTCCTCCTCCTCACATGCCCCCTTTTCTCCTTTGAGCTTAGCAATACCCCTCTGGACTTTCTCCTTTCACTAATGTATCTATAGAAAGTCTTGTCACCTTCTTTTACTGTTCATGCTAGTGTTTCCTCAGTTTGGGACTTTGCCTGCCTTACTGCCTTCCCTGCTTCCTTAGGGCAGTTTGTATGCCTCCTATCTTCATCCCGCTGTGTTCCTTATATTTCCTGAAGGCCAGCCTTTGGCTCTGACCTTTTCTGCTACTGTATTTGAGAACCAAAGTGGTTTCCTTCTTCTTTGCACTTCCTTTTCTGTCTAACACAGTGGGATGTTGCTTCAAGTATTGCATCCTTAATGCGTGCCCACTTTGCCTGTACCCCCTCATCTGTGTTTCTTTTTGCCAGGACTAGCTTAACTCTGTTGGCCATCTTATCAAAGTCAGCTCCTCTGAAGTCCCATATTTTTGCCTTGGAATGGGATGATTTAGATGTAGTGGCCAAATTGAACCATACCATGTGATGGTCACTGGCCCCCAGGTGACCTTCTACCTGGAGATCTGTGATCTCTTTCCTGTTAGTCAGTACTAGATCTAGGATAGCCCTGTCTCTTGTGGGTTGTTGTACCAGTTGTTTGAGGCCCTTCTCCTGCAGGGAATCCACCATGTGTCTAGTTCTGGCATAACCTGTCCATATTACGTGCTTGACACCTTTTTGCACGGCCGAGTACCATAGTAAAAGTACTATTAAATGCCTTTACCAAGTTATGCGTTTCTGGAGTTTGCTCTGGAGTTAAGGAAACATTTATCTTTACCGCATCAGAAGTTACAGTTTGTTCTAGCCTGCCATAAGCTATGTCCATATCTTCCTTTTCAGTTTCTGACAATACTAACAAAGCAGCCTATGATGATTTTTAGCCCATTTTTTGGGGAGATTAGCATGGTATATCTCACTAGGATTTTTCCATTCAAGGTCCTCAGCCTCATAATTAACTGTGCCAGCATGCCTAAGCACTTGTTATGGTCCTTGACACTTCATTAGCAGTTCATTTTCTGAAGTGGATAACAATAACAATACCTTCTCACCTGTCTCAAAAACTTTTTCTTTTACCCCATTGTCATAATACACCTTTTGTTGGTTTTGGGCCTCTTCCTGATCACTAACGGGCAATTTCAACATGCTTGGCTAACTTCTTTCTCAGTGCACACATATATGTTGTAATAGATTTTTTTTGAGAGGGGTTATCTTCTCTTGTTTCCTTTATAACATCTAGGGGCCCCATATGTTGTCTACCATACAGCATTTCAAATGGTGAAAAACCTGTTGACACCTGTGGAACTTCTCGGTAAGCAAAAAGCAAGTAAGGTAAATACTGGCCCCAGTCTTTCCCTTCACCTTTCACAAACTTCTTTAGCATACGTTTTAGGATCTGATTAAAATGCTCAACAAGATCATCTGTTTGAGGGTGATAAGGGGAGGTTCTTATGGCAGTAACACCAAATAATCAGTACAGCTCCTTCAGCAAGGCAGCGCCAAAATTATTACTTTGAGCAGTAATAATTTTTTTAGGTATGCCCACCCTGCTGAAAATTTTCACCAGCTCTGCAGCCACTTTTGGGGCTGTCACAGTGTGCATATGCACTGCCTCTGGGTTCCTAGTAGCATAGTCACATACTACCAAAATGAATCGGTTACCCCATTTACTTCTATCTAAGGGGCAATCACCCCCATTGCAATCCTTTTAAAAGGTACATCTATCAATGGTAGGGGCTGCAGGGGCACCTTGTCTCTTTTAGACACTGGGGCTACTCTCTGACATTCCGCACAAGACCTGCAATAAGTAGCCACATCATCATGGATCCCAGGTCAGTAAAACCTGTACAGCACCCTGGCAAAGGTGCAATCCCTCCCCAAGTGACCCACAGTAGGACTAGCATGTGTTATCTGTAACAACTCATTTCTATACTTCTTTGGAATGACCAGTTATTCTACCTGTTCTTGTGTCTGAGGATTAACACAAACTCGGTACAGCAGCCCATTATACTTTTTAAACACAGGTTCCCCCTCTTTTTGTTTTACCCCCACCTGCTTATAGTAACTATGGAGAGAAACATCATTAGTTTGTTCAAAAGCAAAATCACAATCAGTCATCGGTCTGTTTTCAGCATTTTCATACATTAACCCCTTATGTTCATCAGTCTTTTGTTGCCACCATTTTTTCAATTCAATTCACTTTATTTACCGGGTAAGCACACTGGGCCAAGGCCCATTTTCAGGAACGACCTGGAGCTTCCAACAATTAGAAGCTAAGATGATGTACATGGAGATACAAAATACATTGATACAATAGCAAATACAAATTTAAGTACACCTATTTAAAAACAATTACATAGAGCTAAACATTGCAAATGACTAAATAAAACTTCTTAAATATTGTACTTCTTGTGGTATTTACACAGTTAAGAGGCAAAGAATTCAAAAAAATTGAACTCTGAACAGAAAAAGCCCTGTCTCCCATACAAGTAGAAAACTTAGGCAATGACAAACAGAGTACATTAGAGGAATGAAGCAATTTATATTCCTCCTTAATTTCCAGGCTTCCAGCCCGCACGGGCTTGCAAGTGCTTCCCACGGTTGCCTGCTCCATCCTGCCTGCTGACTGCGGTGAGATCTCCGGCAGCCCTCCTGCTGCCACCCACCCACCACTCCAATTGCACAGGCTTCCAGCCCGCACGGGCTTGCAAGTGCCCCCCTCGGTTGCCTGCTCCATCCTGTCCACCGACTGCGGTGAGATCTCCAGGAGCCTGCCTGCTGCCACCAGCCCACCACTCCAATTGCACAGGCTTCCAGACTGCACGGGCTTGCAAGTGCTCCCCATGGTTGCCTGATCCATCCTGCCCGCCGACTGCATCGAGATCTCTGGGAGCCCACCTGCTGTCACCCGCCCACCACTCCAATTGCACAGGTAACAGACAGAGACTGCCCTGAAGCCCTGCGCTCCTGCCATACAAGAGATTTTCGGCCCAGCTTTTCATTTTCTGGCACCATCTAGCTGTAGTGCCCCGATTGGCCACTGCCATCCTTGTGAGCACACTGAGTGGCTATTTGTTAAACCCAGTGCTGCTCCACCAGCAGGACCGTATCGCCAAGTTTTACAATTACTGTGGTCACGGCGATATTTTTTTTTTAAATGAAAAGCACAGACTGCCTGGAACTTCTCTAGCCTGTAATAATTAAATACTGAGTTGTGATAGTAAGCTAATTGTACTGCTCTAGCTAGCCTGCTGTTTAAAAATTATTATTTTGCTAGCCAGTCCCTTGCAGTCTATTATATTCAGGAGTGTATGTGATAGCCATCAATTCTTTTTTTTTTTTCTTTATATGGGTGTTTCCTCTAGTTTTGCACTGACTCTTGCAACTGTTAGCTGTCTGCCCCCCTCCCTCTGCCATCCGTGGCTGGCGCCTGACCGTGGCTCTTAGACCCGCCCCCTTATTCCCTGTAAATCCTGTCCTTTGTTTGTCTTGCAAATTTTAATTTCACTCCTTCTGAATTCTGGAGGTTTTGTATTAATTCCTCCCTCTGTCCCTTCTAACAAGCTTCCAGCCCACATGGGCTTGCAAGTGCTCCCTGCAGTTGCCTGCTCCATCCTGCCCGCCGACTGCGGCGAGATTTCTGGAAGCCCGCCTGCTGCCACCCGCCCACCACTCCAATTGCACAGGTAACAGACGGAGACTGCCCTGAAGCCCTGCACTCCTGCCACACAAGAGATTTCCAGCCCTCCCACACACCCCCTCCCCCTCCAATACACTCTAACCACTACCACCTTGGGCCTCTCCTCCCACTGGCTGCCTAGTCCACACTCATTTAAACAGACAGCGTCACTTTACATCCACTATACACACAGGAACATGTCACTGGCTCTGACTATTTTATGGGCCACCTGCTTAACTGCTGTACTAGTAGTGACTTGATTTCAGTACAATGGTGCTGGCCCATGACCAGCAATGCCTCTCCTTCCTATCACCCTTCCCCCCTCTCTCACGCCTCCTCACTACCAATCGATGATCCCTCCTCTCTACGGTATGTTGCATGTATGTTCCTCAACACCAAGGAACGCCGCCTCTTGGGATACTACTTGGCCAACCTCTCCTGGTCCCCCGCTTTTCCCTCTTGCCCATATATTCTCCTAATATTACTACTTTCCCTTGCTGGGTACATCGAGTGCAACCCTGGCCCAACTAACTCCCACATCACCCCCTCCTCCACTATCTGGACTAAAGCCGCTGGTCTCAAAATCACTCATATTAATATCTGTAGCCTCCCATCTAAATTCACTGACCTCGAAGCTCGGACTTTGCTCCACAAGCCCCATATAGTGGGTCTCTCGGAAACATGGCTAAAACCGCATCACGCTGATAACACCTTCCAACTACCTGGCTACTCCTACCTATGCCTAGATAGGCCAGGCAGGTAAAAAGGTGGTGGTGTGGCCTTACTCATTAAGGAACCCCTCTTAGCCAGCATCATCATCCACTCTGATGCATCCTCGCCCAGTGAATGGCTACTGTCTGAACTGACCCTGGGATCCTGTAAAATGCTCTATATCGGTTGCTGCTACAACCCCCCTTTGATAGGAACCGCTGGACTCTCCAGTTTCCTCCAGGGCCTGAGTGCTTTAACTCTCCACAGGGAAACTATCCTTCTCGGCGACTTTAATCTGAACTGGTTGAGCTGCCACCAACCTGACTATGCATCCCTGCGAAAGCAGCACAACCTGATGCAGGAGATCTCTCTCTCCCCACCAGACTTAACCTCCGAGCGGCCACCCAGATTCTACTGGGACTGGATCCTCATAAACCGGAAAGACCGAGCATTACACGCTGGAACTTGGCTGACTTCATTAGTGATCACTCACTGACCTATCTTCTCTGGTCCTCCAAACTAAAGCACCCACCGCCCAAATATCTTTCCTTCAGAAATATTAGCTGCCCTGACACCACTAATCTCCTCGAGGTGACCTGGTCCATTGACTGGTCTGCACTTCTCTCTACATCCGATGCAGCCTCAGCTGTTTCAACACTTACAGAAACACTGCTATCCCTCCAAGACCACTTTTTCCCTATCACAACCAGACGAGTCGGGGGGGGAGCTCACGCTGGGTCTCCAGCGACCTACTAACCCTTATGAAGGACAGAGACTGTGCCTGGTCAACTTTCAAATCAACCCCCTCTCCTGCCCTCTGGGAGGCATATAGGCATCTGAGAAACAAATGTAAACAACAAGCAAAATCTATGAAACGAACCCACTTCCACAACCTACAAAGGGGCAACCTTCGGGACCCCAGAAAATTCTGGGATTCAATAAACTCCCTTCTAAACCCCTGTACCAGCCATGCTGCGCCCCAACTCAGCTTCCAGGATGGACTGCTCACTGACCCTCTCAAAGTGGCCAATTCCTTCAACAGCAAGTTCACAAACCTATCTGTGTATCTAACCAAACTCTCTACTGCCCAACCACAATGCCCATCCACCATACCTGATCCGCTGCAATGCACCTCCAACAGTAATCGTGCAATCACCCCCTTTCTACTTCAAAGCCCTCTCCTATTGCGACATGCTTAGGCTACTCAAAAGCCTGCCAAACTATGGCTCCCCAGGTGCAGACGGCCTATCCCCAGCATTCCTCAAATTGGTCTCTCCGGCCATAGCCAAACCACTAACACACGTCTTTAACC
The DNA here is from genome assembly GCA_016271365.2 of Neoceratodus forsteri. NCBI lineage: Eukaryota > Metazoa > Chordata > Ceratodontiformes > Ceratodontidae > Neoceratodus > Neoceratodus forsteri. The sequence goes on from CM057453.1 coordinate 34,126,846, forward strand.
TTGCCCTTTCTACATCCTCTATGCCTGACCCCTGGAAAATAGCTAAGGTAATCCCCATTCTTAAATCTGGTGACCCCAAATCCACCGATAACTATGGCCCTATATCCATCCTCCCTCATCTTAGTAAATTACTCGAGAGAGCTGTTCACAACCAATTCGCTGATTACTTAGACAGGCACAGCCTCCTATGCAACCAACAGCATGGTTTTCACAAGAACCGTTCCACTGCCACTGCCCTTGCCCTTCTAACAGACCACATCCTCTCCAACATGGACAAAGGTAAAGCCACTGGGGCCATCTTCATTGACTTCTGGAAGGCTTTCGACTTGGTTAACCATGCCCTCCTCACCTCCAAACTTAGCCTCCTAGGATGCTCACAGGAAGTCACCAACTGGTTCACCAACTACCTGACTGGCCGCTCTCAATTTGTGTGTTTGGGCCAAACTAGCTCCACCACTCTGCCAGTCTCTGTGGGGGTCCCACAAGGTTCAATCCTGGGCCCCCTCCTCTTCTCCATATTTGTCAACTTGCTTCCCTCTGATAGCCTCAACTGCCACTCCCTCCTGTATGCTGACGACCTGGTCCTCTTCCACTTCGACAAATCTGCGGCCACTATCTCCTCAGTACTCTCGCACAATTATGCCTCTGCCCACAACTGGTTTTCAAACAACCTCCTCGTGCTTAATGCCAAGAAAACAAAATCCATGCTGTTCGGATCAAAGCCGTTCCTTGCTAAATCCAAAACCCATGCCTCCCTCTGCATTCTGCCCCCCCGATGGCTCAGTCCTTGAAGACGTTGATACTTGTAAATACTTAGGAATATTGCTCGACCCTGCTCTCACCTTCACTGAACATGTCCACTCCATTATCAACAGGTTCCATCAGAAATTGGGAGTCGCATATCAATTCAAACAACACCTCACCCCTGAAGCCAGACTGGCCATTGTCCAGGGAAATCTCTTCCCTATCCTGGACTACTGTTCTCCCATATACTCCAGGACCTCTGCTGCCACCTTGGTTAAACTCTCTACTACCTATAACAGTGCCTGCCACTTTGCTTTATTGGCCCCTTTCTCCACCCACCACTGCACACTCTACAGTACTCTAGGATGGCTACCGCTGCAGGGACGCTTTGACTTTGCCCTTTGTGGCATGGTGGACAAAGTCATCTGCATGGGTACTGCATCCCCCCTTGCTGCCCTACTGAAAACCTAGACCCTGCACAGCAGCCTCCACTCTACTGGTATCCATCATTTAGCTATTCCCAGGGTATCTACCAACATAGGCAGCAGGGCCTGGTCTACAGCCACCCCCTTGCAGTGGAATCACCTGCCGGCAGAACTCCGGACCATCAACACTCACTCCAGTTTCAAATCCCACCTCAAAACATACCAACTGACTCCTACTGCCACTGTCCCAAGGGGTCCCTTCCTGGCCACACTAGCCTACTAACTCCCAGGGGTTTACCCACCTAGCCGCACTGGTCAACCTACCCCAGGGGTTACCCACTTAGCCTCACTTGTCCCACACTACAGTTTACCTCCTGCCTGTTCTCTTACTCTGTAAGTTTACTGTTGTGTCAGCTCTTACCTGTACATAATGTATATATAATTCTATGTATGATGCATTGTATAGTTGCTCCCACTGTATATGCTATGTCACAATCATGCCCACCTGACTTATGTCCCTACCTTTGTTTACAACTGCTATTTGTGTATCTAGCGTCATATTGTAAACAGCATTCGCTGTCACTCACTGGACTTGTCCCATACCAATGTATTGTGCTTCAGTTGCTGTATCCGAATCTGATCTCCTACATGTATAATTTGTTGCTCACCTAGTATTCTCTGCCATCCTGTGCCATGTGTCATGGCTCGGGTCGTGCCTGAAAACAGTCCCTGGGATCAGCACACTTACCCAGTTACCAAAGTCATAAATAAAATAAAAAAATAAAATTTCAAGTAAGGAAGACAAAAGAGATTTACTACCTAAATGAAGTGCACAGTTTATCATGCAACCCAAGTTGTAAAGATAAGTCAACCTGGGGGAAGCCAACCAAGGGCATCGTATAAAGGACAGTGGTGCATTTTGTAAGGCTTTGCCAAGGCAAATCTACATATAGAATTAAAAGTTTTGTTAACTAGATCCAAGTACTTTTTTGCTAATTTGGTAAACAAAAAAGAGTTATAATAAAGTGTGGTCAGTAGCACACTTTCAGATATTGTTTCCTTAGCTTCTCTAGTTAAACAGTCTTTAATACGATACAAAGCACCAAGTTTCTGATTCACAGTCTTTACTGTCTTTTTAATATGGGACAAAAATGTAAGGTTAGGATCTAATAACACCCATAGGTATTTAGCCTCCATAACTTGATGTATTAAAGATCCAGCTAAGTCAAACACTAGAAGTGATTTAGCGTTATGCAATTTAGGAATGGAGCCAAATAAGATATATTGTGTTTTTTGGAATTTAATATCAGGCAGTGTTGCAATAACCATCTATTCAAAGCAGTGAAATCTTGATTTAAAGTTATATTGATTTCATCTACGTTTTCAGATCTAGTAAATTAAATATCATCCACATAAAGCAATATTCTAGAAGTAGTTGAGACTTCAGAAATTGGATTAATAAATAGGGAAAACAACAGGGGTCCCAAAATAGACCCCTGTGGAACTCCCTGGTGAAGCCTACATGTCAGTGAGTCAGTCGCTCCATGATTTACTTTCACAGGGCAGTTTGTTAGATAAGTGTAAAACCATTCACAAGGCTTATCTGTCAGGCCAGAGTCCTTCAGTCTCTGAAGCAGCATCCTGCTGGGATTTTCAGATCTTGGAGCTAGTCTGGAACAAGTCCTTATCAGAGTGACCAAAGGGAAAACTGTCCTCATCATCCAGGTTTTTCTTTGCCTGTGCTCTTGTCATCACAGCTAATCAAACTGCAGGTTTCTTTCCCTCTGTGATTAACTTAGGAAAGCCTGGAAAGTAATTTCCAGTTATCACAGGTACAGGTTACTTTGGTACCACTCCCACTTTCATTTGGTGCAACACTTCATTAATGCTCTGAGGCATCTGAGTGGTGGGATAGTACTGAGTGTCCCCATGAATGCAGATGACCCCAGTACCTGGTCTTCTTACACAATTCTTTCCCAAAACTTATGCATGCACCAGACTCTGTCTGCTTCCCAAATCTATAAGTCCTTTCATAGTCTTATCTCCCACCTTGACCTCTGTCAAATAGTTGTCGTAATTTGCTAAGGCTAAATCTGCTTCAATATTACCCTTCCTATTTTTATGGCAGTTTCTTGCAATATGACCTGGTTTATTGCAGTTACAGCAAATACAGTCTTTGGGTGCAGATTTGTTACCCCCATCAGAGTTATTTTCTGACCTGGAGTTAGACTGGGAAAAGGAGGGTCTTACTGGTCCTGGTCAATTAACTCCCTGCTGTAGTGTCTGTCTGGCCATCTGATAGTCTTCAGCCAAAATAATGTCCTTTTCTCCACTTTCTGGTTGGTGCTCTTTTACCCAAAGTTGCAAGTCTATCAGCAGGATATTGATGAACTGTTCAATTGTAAATATGTCAATAAGTTGGGGGGCTGATTTGCCCTCTGGTTGGAGCCATTTAATGAGGAATTCTTTAAGTCGGGGGTAGGATTCCCAGGGAATGTTGAATGACTAGTACTTCAGAGACCGAAAGCTCTGCCTGTAGGTCTCTCCTGAGATGTTGTATCTTTTCAGTATTTCCCTTTTCATCAGGTCATAGTCTGCTGACTGAGCGGTGTCCACACTGCTGTAGGCTAGTTGGGCTTTACCTGTCAGGTAAGGTAGCAGCCTGATTACTCATTACTGCTTTGGCTATTGGCATTCACTGGCAACCTTTCAAATGTAGTCAGGTATGCCTCAGTATCATCCAAGGGGCACATCTTTGTAAGTTTAGTGTCTTTTAAGTTGCTTGTACTTTGTTGCTCTGTTGAACCTGTATCAGTTCCTTCACCTTTAATAGCTTCCAAGGCACCCAGCCATAGCTGCATCTCTTCTTTTCTCTGTCGTTCCTGTTGCTGTATCTCTTCTTTTCTCTGTTGTTCCTGTCACTGCATTTCTACTTTTCTCTGTGCCTCTAAACATTGGAACTCTTTTTCTCTCTGCTTTTCCATCTCTTTTTGTTGTATTGCTCACCATTTGAAAAACATAGACAGGCTTTCTAGTTCTGTTGCTGCATGTTCTCCTCCCATCTCGGGTGCTGGCTGAACAGCTAAAGCTTTGACTTGTGTCTGTGCTAGCTTGGCTGCCATACTTCTAATTATCACTCCTAGTTTTCTGCAGGATCCATACCTTTCTGCTATGCTTCCCTGGTACCAGGTTTGGCACCCACATACTAACTCTGCCTTAGAGTATGCATGGCATAAATCCATGAATTCTGACATCAGCCGTAACTGAGGCTCAGGTCAGGAAGCATAAGCAGACCAGGAGTGATTGTAGAATCCACACGTAGTGATTTATTATTACAAGTAACAAGAAAATAAAAACAAAGAGAAATGTACAGACTGGTTTTCAGCATAAGCAGTCCAAAAAACAAAGTCCAAATTCTGAGTTCAGAACTGAAATCTACCATCAACCAGCTTTCTGTTACATCAGACCTCCAAGCCCCACATCCCCCTGAAAACACTTGTCTTTCTCATGTTGCCCAAGGCAACATGTCAGGTCATTTTTAGGGCTGGCTGGTTACTACAGAGGTTGTATTGTGATCCTAGGTAGATGTTTAGGTCTAGAGTCAACTCAGATCATAGTATTATGAATGCAGGACTGGTTCTGATGTATTTGCTTTCACTCCATCAAATTTTATTATGACTGTTAGTCTTATATTTGTTTGCTTCACATCTAACACATATCCAGCTTGCATTAGTGTATAACACTGCTCAGCATTTTTTTATCAGAGTAATGCATACTAATGCAATATGTGTGTGTGTGTGTGTGTGGTGTGGGGGGTGTATACTCCATGAACAGCAGTCGGATACAGATATAATTAGCATTATCATTCATAGAACAACATCCTTATGCATGAGTCAGATTTACAGTTCAATCCCACCATCACCATTCTCAAACAAAATTAACATAAAAAGCCTACATTCTAATTTGCAACATCAACTTACAGATACATTGCTGCCTGCAGTAATATATACTGCAAAGCAACAGTCGATGTATATACAAATTATCAAAATTTGTATAAGACATTGTAGTGAACATTTACATTTAATATGATTAGTAGCATTAAAAAAGGAAAGGAACTTGAATGCAGATCAGGAGACTAAAATAACTACAAGTGTGGTTCCTCTCAAACTAAAACCCTCAGTGAATACAAGCTGTGACTAGTTCCACATTAGGAGAGTTTTCAATCACTTCCCTTTTTTTTACTGCAGGGGGATGGTTGCTGGTATGCTGGGGGTGATATTTATACAAATAGATGCTACATATATAATTTGCAATAGAATATTATAAAAATATTTTAATGCAGAGAAACGAGCACACATTTTTATGGATTCTCTTTGCAAACCTGCAGCTAATGCTGCTTGCTTAGTAAATGAGCAGGAAAATGTAATCATCTCTCAATAGTGAAAATTAATCATTTAGTTCAACTCTCTCTTTTGTATTCTCACAAACATGTATGTTAATTGTACATACACAGAACTTCATTTTTATAATAATAGATACGTATTTGAGATGCCTTTTAATCAATCATGTAAGTTGAATGAAGCGTGGGACTCTGAATGGTAGATGTTGCAGACTGGCAAATGAGGACAGAGACACAGTATCAAGAAGTTAGTCACAGGGGTAGTGACATCATCACTGTCTTGTGCTACTTGGAGACCAGCTTTGAAAGTGGCAGACAGCAGAGGATGACAATGGTCACAAAAAGATAAATGAGAAAATTAACAAATGTCACATTATTATTGGTAGAATCTCTCTCGCTGTCTCTCTCTCTCTATATATATATATATATATATGTATATATATATATATATATTTATACAATAGGGGTGTTGTATATTCATTGAGAATAAAAGCATGTATTCTAACCTCAGTGAGAATATCGGGTGATGACATTGCTGAAGTAAAAATAAATTCATTTACACCTATAGTAGCTATGTCATCACTCGATATTCTCACTGCAGCATCAGTTAAGCACTACAAGCTGGAACTTGTTTTAAAACTGAAAATGAAATCATCAATCTACCTAATTACACACAGCCTGCATAGTGTGAAACTTTTACTTGCAGTTTCTAAAAAGCCAGAAGCTGAGAGCAGTACATTTGCAGCAGTACTTAGCATTGAAAACAAATTACAAAAAGTTGACTAAAAACAGTATTTCTGTAAAATTAGCTTTTCAAAATTATTTCCTAAACCTTCAGAAGCACCATGGATGAATAATCTAAAATTGCACCATCCTCAGAAACCAATGAATGTTGAAGAAGAGATTTTCTTGAGCTGTTCTCACATCACCAATCCCTATCACACAGCTGAGCAGACTAACACACAGCAACCAAATCACTGAGTAATAACACCAACTTAAAAAGTAACAACAACAAAACGGACCTCAGACACAATATTTAAATACCAAAAACATACAGAAACAGTTGTTGCCTATTGTATAAATCGAACACATGATGGGCAGGAGTGGAATATGGAAAATATTCTCACTCCTGCATTGTGTGGCATGGATATCCCACTTGTGCCTTCGGCACTCATGGGATACCCATGTCCACTCTGCAGGAGTGAGAATATTTTCCATATTCCACCCTGACCATCAGGTATTCCATATATATATATATATATATATATATATTGCAAAAACTCTGTTAATGCATCAGTTAGGGTTACAGTGACAAAAGTAGTGAAATGTGACGTTAGGGTTTCCATCCCTAACACCCCACTCCCAACCTCCATGGACCAACAGGCATCGGGAGTGTGCCTTGTGGTCATCGGCCCTAACGCTCACCCCATTCCATAAGTAAATAAGCTGAGATGGGTACAGTATAGGAGAATGGGGTGAGCATTAGGGCTGATGACCTCAAGGCACACCCTGACACCTGTTGGTGCATGGAGGAACAGTGTTTCATGAAACACTGAGTCATTTTGCCACAATTTGTGGCACCTCCCCTTGTTTCGCAAAGGTAGTGCCGCAATTTGCAGCAGTAAGAGCTCCTCTGATAAAATAAACATATTTCTGCTCATTTTGAGAGGCAAACTGACCCCAGAATCAGATTCCTCAGGCCCTGATTAGGTAAGCACAACTGTTGGTGTTTACCATCTGTCAGTATTTTTTGGAATATTTAAATGTGTTTGCCTAGCTAACTGAAAACAAGATGGTGGAATCTCAATACTACATCCCACATTTGCAACAATAAATACCACTTTCGCAGCAACAAAACAGTTGATTTGCATGGCACATCTAATTTTTCCCATAGGAAATAATGGTAAAATTGAAACTATAATAACTTTTGAATGGATCAGTTTTTTTTCCACCAAACCTTCAAAAGGCACATCTGCGACCCAACCCTGATATACCCTAAAAAAATTCAGACCAAATCCCCAAACCATTTCTGAGAAACAGCGTACCAAAGAAATTACACCAAAATAGTAATTTTCACATTTTTTGACACTCCGCATCTCTGCACCCACATATTTGACCGAAGTGAAACTTGCCACATCAAGAGATCTTTGGTCCCCAACAGAGCATGCAAAATGTCACGCAAATTGGTCAGATGGTAGCAAAGTTATTAAAGTGCAAAATTTTGGGTTTAACATAGAGGTGACTATTGAATCCTAACTATATATATATATTCTGGCAAAGTGCTGTATATGAAGAAATAATACACAACTGAAGGACTCTGCACTACCAGAGCAAAATGAGGATAATGTAAAATTAATGATGGATTGGAGTGCATCTCTCAGCAAAATAAGGATACTGAAAAATTATGGATGGATGGAAGTGTCCCCATATCAACCTATGTATACCATTATAGTATCTCAAAAAGTAAGGAAATAAATTGCAAAAAACTTTGTTAATGCACTAGTTAAGGTCAAAGTGATAAAAGTTGGGAAATGTGGCATTAGGGTTTTTAACCCTAACACCCCCCCCCACACACACACACACTCAGGCAGAACAGCAGGTGTGGGGTGTGCCTTAAGGTTCTCAGGCCTTATTCTCATAATGTCTACACATCTGACCTTATTTACAGATGGATTGGGATGAGCATTAGGCATGAGAACCCCAAGACACACCCCACACCTACTGTGCAGCTGGGGTAAGGGGGTGTTAGAGTTGGAAACCCTAACGCCACATTTCCCAACTTTTGTCACTTTGACTAATATATATATATATATTCATTCATTGCAATCAAACTTTCTTAATGCACTAGTTAGGGTTAAAGCAACAAAAATAGGGATATTTGGCATTAGGGTTTTCAACCCTAACACCCCACCCCCACTCTGCAGGCAGCAATAAGCACGCTGTGTGCCTTGGGGTTGTCTACCCTAATGCTCACCCCATTCCACGAATAAGTAATCTGAGATAGGTATAGTATATAAGAATGGGGTGAGCATTAGGGTTGACAACTGGCAAGACCCACCCCACACCTGTTGCTGTCTGCAGGGTGGGGGTGAGGTGCTATAGTTGGAAACCCTAACACCACATTTCTCTACTTTTGTCACTTTAACCCTAACTAGTGCATTAACAAAGTTTTTTTGCTATGAATTTCCTGTCTTTTTGGGATTATATAGGCATATTCTTATTTGCCTGTGGGAGCACAAGGCCCTTTGGGCCCTGCACTCCCATCCCTCTGTAATTGTTTCCTTATTTGAGTGTGGGGGTCATTCATAATTGTTTAGCCCTGCATTTCCATACCTCTTTAAATGTATATGTGTATGTCGGATGCATATAACTGTGCCATTATTACATATTTTAACCCCAAATTTCCAACATATGCTTCTTATGACCCCACCTCATAAACAAGGGTGATGAAAATTTGCAACTCCCGACCAAAAGGTCATTTCACTAACTGATCAGAAATTGCTTTTCAGTCTGGATTTGCATAATTCCACCAACATTGTTCATGAGGTGGGATCTCAAAAAGAACATACTGAAAATTTGATATAAAAATATGCAAAAGTAGCAAACCTATGCATCAAAGTTGAAACCCCCATTAAAATACACTGAAACTCACTTACTCCAAATGAAATCTGTAAAAAAAAAATACGTTCCAAATCTTTTTTCACAAGTAGAAATCCTTTTTTGTGAGAACAAAAAAGGATCCCATCTCGCAAAAAAGGATTTTAGAAAAACTACCTCTGAAATCCTTTTTCGCGAGAATGGAAAAGGATTCACAGAAAAGGATCCTATCTCACGAAAAAGGATTTTAATAAAAACTAAGTCTGAAATCCTTTTTTGTGAGATAGGATCCTTTTTTGCAGGAATGAAAAAGGATTCATGAAAAAGGATCCCATCTCATGAAAAAGGATTTTAATAAAAACTAAGTCTGAAATCCTTTCTTGTGAGACAGGATCCTTTTTTGCAAAAATGAAAAAGGATTCACGAAAAAGGATCCCATCTCATGAAAAAGGATTTTAAAAAGAGCGAAGTCCCAAATCCTTTTTTGTAAGATACAATCCCTTTTTGCTAGAATGAAAAAGGATTCACAAAAAAAAAAATCATCTCATGAAAAATGATTTTTTTTTAAAAAATAAGTCCAAAATCCTTTTTCGTGAGATGGAATCCTTTTCTGCGACCATGGCAAAGGATTTGCAGAAAAATATTCCATCTCGCGGAAAAAGATTGAAAAAAAATCCAAGTCTGAAATCCTTTTCTGTGACAATAAATCCTTTCAAGCCAGAATAGAAAATGCTGGTGAAAAAGGATTTCTTATCATGGGAAAGGATTTCTGCCATGTTCCTAGTTATTTTAATTGCTTTTCCTGATGTCCATTGGTACACCCTCCAATCATTGTCCTGGTCCCATTAGTTTACATGTTATAGCCCTGATGTCTAGTGCCCTCCCCACCAGCCTCCAATGTCATATTTAAAAAATATATATTTTTAATGATGTCCAGTTGTCACCCCCCCAGCATGTCTATTGGAACCTTCTCCATGTTCCCAGTATGCTGAAAAGAAGAGGTTCCTTGATGTCTTGTAATTTCTTTTTCCTGAAAAAAAAAATGCACCATTGATCACATCCACACCCTTGACCAGACTCCCATTGTACATGCACCACCTGCCACCCCCCTAGACACACACACACAAACACACCCAAACACACACTCATTCACCTGCACTGATCCCACAGTGAAGATGCACTTTCTGATTGAAAACAAGTCTTACTCATAGAACTGGTGACTACTGTATGAGAAGTAAGGTAACTGCAGTTCTGACTACAGTTACCTTATTTCTCATACAGTACTTGCCAGTTCTAGAAGTAAGACCTGTCTTCAATTGGAGAGTGCATCTTCACTGTGGGATCAGCACAGTTGAGTTGTGTGGGGGTCTAGGGGTGGTGAGTACAGTGGGGTTGGTTGGGGTACAGATGTGATCAACAGTGGATTTTGTTTCTACAGAAAAAAATGACAAGACATCAAGGACCATTTCTTATTTTCAGCATACTAGGAGCATGGGGGGGGGGTCCACTGGACACCAATGAGAATACAGGGACCTTTCATTACTTTTAAGATATGGGGGATGTGTTGGGGGAGGTAACAACTGGACATCACTAAAAATATAAATATATATATGAAATTGCAGGGGGGGGGACTATACACCAGGGCTATGAAATGTAAAATAATGGGAACTAGGGCCACAATTGGAGGGTGAAGGGGGCACCACTGGACACCAATGAAAACAGGAAATTAATACTATAGAGAAATCTAAATTTGCGTGGGGGGGCACTACACACCAGGGCTATTAAGTACCAGTTAAATAAACTAATAAAAATCAAGCAAAAAAAAATAAGGATACAAAAATATTATGGATGGATGGGAGCACAGGGTCTGGAGGAGCATGTGTTCCCAGAGCAAAATAAGGATAATGTCAAATTATGGATGGATGGGAGCACAGGGTAAAGAGGACCCAGCACTCCCACAAGAACATAAGGATACTGAAGACTTATGGATGGATGGGAGCGAATGGGATGTGCTCCCATTGCAAGATAAGAATACTGAAAAATGATGGATGGATGGGAATGCAGGTTCTAGAGGACCCTGCATTCCCACAGCAACCTCCATAAACCATTATACTGTCTCAAAAGGTAAGGAAATAAACTAAAAAAACTTGGTTAATGAGCATTAACAAAGTTTTTTATTTGATATATATGTATGTGTGTGTGTGTGTGTGTGTGTGTGTGTGTATGTATATATATATATATATATATATAGCAAAAAACTTAATGCATCAGTTAGGGTTGCTAGCACAGTGACAAAAGTATGGAAATGTGATGTTAGGGTTACCCCCACACTCCACACACCAACAGATGCTAGGGTACGCCATGGGGTTGTCAGTCCCAACTCTTACCAGGCTTTAAAGACATTTCTATGGAGTAGGGCTTATGGTAATGTGGAAAATAGGTTTTAATTTGCCTAGTACTGTATATTTATTATTGTGGAGTAATATTGGTTTTAATTGTTTAATTTGTACTGCGCCTAGAAATTTGAAAGGCGCATTAAAAACAAAGATTATTATTATTATTACCATATTCCATGTGTAAGCAAGCTGACATGTTAAAGTATAGGAGAATGGGGTGACAGTTAGGCCTGATGACCCCATAGCACACCCCGACATCTGTTGGTGTGTGGAGTGTGGTGGGGGTTGGTAGTGGTGGTGGGGGGTAACCCTAACATCACATTTCCATACTTTTGTCACTGTGTTATCAACCCTATCTGATGCATTAATGAAGTTTTTTGCAATGAATTTCCCTTCTTTTTGAGAAAGTGTAATGTAACTAGTAACCAGTATGTGGTAGTGGGAGCGTGGGCCCTCTAGGCCCTGTGCTCCCCTCACACTGCCCAAAAAGGAACCCTTGTAACACTAATTTGGCAATAACTCAGTAACCATAGCAACTAGGAAAAAATTCCACTGCAGTGTAATCATGACCTCGAAGCCTAAAGGTGGACTAAGCTGCGGAGGATGAAAAATCCGTATCTTGCACCGTTTCCGAGATACGGGCGTTGAAAGTCACCACAGGCGCCGCAACATTAGCCTATGGGAAATTTCTTAAATTTGGAGCACTGTAACTATGGGCCCATTGAATGTTTTGGGATCAAACCACCAAAAGGCACATCTGTGGGATCAGGGCCTGCCACCCTGCAAATGTCAGCCCAAAAGCCCCAACCATTGTGATGTAGTGGGGTGACAAAGAATTGCTATTTTTGGGTGACGTTCTGTTGCAAATTGTGACAGTTTCACAAAAATTTGCAACAGAATGAGCACAACTCTTTCGTGATTTGCGAAAGTGTCGCATCCATTCTGTCACAATTTGTGAGACTACGGGGGGGGTCATATCACCAAAAAGGCATTTTTGGGGGGTCCCCCCCAAAAAAAAGATAGTGCTGTGATTCTCAGGGCCCTAGGGGTCCCAAATTTAAATGCCAAACATTTTTCTCTCTTGCTAACTGAAAACAAGATGGCCACCACATGACAGTAAAAGGGTCATTTGCAATAGTAAAAAAGTAGTGGTGGCAGCTTTTGAGAGGCACATATATTTTTTTTCTCATTGACTGTAATGGGAAAATTGTTTTTTGAATAACTTTTGAACGGTTTAATATTTTTTCATCAAATTGTCAAAAGGCACATTACTGACCCAGACTGCATCTTCCCTGAAGATTTCAGACCAAACGGACACATTGTGTGGTCTGTAGCCACGAGCAAAGAAACATTCAAAACCCCATTTTTGCATGTTTTTTTGCACTCTGCAGCTCCACAACTGCTCATCCGACTGTAATGCAACTTGCCAGATCCAGAGATCTATGGTGCCACCCCATGCATGCAACATTTCTGGCAAATCTGTTGAGTGGTGGCAAAGTTACTAAAGTGCAAAATTTGGGGGTTAACATAGAAGTGGCTGGGCAACCCTAACTACTGCTGTACAAGATATATATTATGGTAGAGGAGCCATTTACATGTTAAACCCCAAATTTTGCACCTTAATAACTTTGCAACTGTTCAATGGATTTGCCTGAAATGTGGAATACAGAATCAAGACACCTTGGGATGCCAAGTTTAATTTGATCGGATATCATTTCGGGAGTTATTAAGCGTGATCTGCAGTGATGCACGCTTTTTGGAATTCTATGGTCGCTCTACAGGTCACACGGTTTGTGCAACTGGTCCAAAATCTTCAGGGAATGTGCAGCCGGGGTCCCCAATGTGCCTTTCAAAGATTTCGTGAAAAAATATTAAACGGTTCAAAAGTTATTCAAAAAACAAGTTTCCCATTATAAGTCAATGGGAAAAGTTAACAAAAAGTTCACCACTTTCGCAAATGCACTTTTTACTGTCACAAATGGCCCTTTTACTGTTGCAAATCCGCCATTTTGTTTTCAGTTAGTGATCAGAAAAATGCTTGGCATTTAAAATTGAGACCCTCTAGCAACCTAATTCTTTTTGTATTCACCTAGTCAGGCCTAAGGATGCTAGCCATGTCTTTATTTTGGGTAAAACACCCCAGAAATATGTTTTCAGATTTCTGGAAAAGTACTAGCAAGTAATTATGCGCACTCCAAAGTGTCACAAATTTTGCAGCTTTTAAAATCCGACACTCGTTTTGCAACACTATGCCCAAAATAATAGTACTTTTTGGCAGCCCGCTGCAAAAGAATGGCTTTGAGTTTTGGGCTGAAATTTGAGGAACGCAGCCGACATCTCACAGATGTGCCTTTCAGTGTTTTGCTGAAAAAATATTACACAGCGGCAAAGTTACAGTACTCCAAAGTTGACGCTTTTCCCATAGGATAACATTACGGTCTGACGCAATTTGGAGGAATGCAGCCGACATCTCACAGATGTGCCTTTCAGTGTTCTGCTAAAAAATATTACATAAGGCAAAGTTACGGTACTCCAAAGTTGATGCTTTTTCCCATAGGATAACATTACGGCGTACGACGCATTGCAGCAATCGTTTGGCGCCCTGCTGCAAAATAACGGTTTGGTCTCTTGGGCTGAAATTTGCAGGGAACACAGCCAACATCTCACAGATGTGCCTTTCAGTGGTTTGGTGAAAAAATATTACAGGGAGGCAAAGTTATGGCAGTCCAAACTTCTGTTTTTTCCCCATAGGATAACATTACGGCGTTCGCCGCGTCTTTCAGGGCCCGTATCTGGAAAATGGTGCGAGAAACGGACTTTTTGTCAAAAAACTCTTAGCCCCCAGTACAAAATTAGCCAGGAAAGTGATAATACATATGACTTTTAAATTTTTTTATATATCTTACGGTTACTGAGATATAAGCAATTTACTATTCCAAGTCCTCATTTTTGTGTTCCGAGAGTCATTATTTTGCATACATTCTTTCTACTGACTGTCTTTCTCTATACAGCTTTTGGGGAAAACCAGTCTGTGCGCTTACATTACTGTTACCATTACTATTTCTGCTTGTGGTTCCGTACCCGTTTCACTTGCCGTTCACGTTTACGCCACCATGTGCGTTACTCTTTGCATTTTCATTTGCGGTTGCGTTTGTGTTGTTTTTTAACATTTCTGTCTACAGTACTGTTTCTCTTTCTGTTTGCTTTACGTCACCATGCGCATTCGATTTCACGTTTGGACACAATGTTACTATATGACAAGACATCAGCGTGGCGGTGCCCGCACTTCCCGCTGCCGCATTACATTCACTATTTCTCATTATCATTCTCAAAAGAAGAGAAATTAGAGGCAAAAATCCATTTAATGCATCAGTTAGGATTGTTCCACAAGCGACAAAAGTGAGGAAATTTGATGTTAGGGTTGAAACCCCTTTGCACCCCTCCAGCCCACCCCCAACTGGAATCGGGTGCGCATTGAGATCATCGGGTCCTAACTGTCACCCCATTCTCCTATTCCTCAGCTGCTTTCCACATGCAGTGGGGTGATTCTGACCGATGACCCCAATGCGCATGCTCCCAGTTGGGGTGGGCTGGAGAAGGGGTTTCAACCCTAACATCACACTCACTTGTGTTGCTGTGGAACAACCCTAACTGATGTATTAAATGGAGTTTTTGCTCTATTATATATATATATATATATATATATATATAAAATAACTGTTAGTGCACTAGTTAGGGTTAAAGCGACAAAAATAGGAAATGTGGCATTGGGGTTTCAATCCTACACCACCCCCACCCTGCAAGCAGCAACGGTGTGCCTTGTGGTTGTCAACCCTAACACTCACCCCATTCTCATATACTGTACCCATCTCAGATTACTTACTCATGGAATGGGGTGAGCGTTAGGGTTGACAACTGCAAGGCACACCCCACCCCTGTTGCTGCCAGCAGGGTGAGGGAGGGGTGTTAGGGTTAGAAATCCTAGTGCCACATTTGCCTGCTTTTGCTGCTTTAACCCTAACTAATGCAACAATTAAGTTTTTGCAATGAATGTAATCACTTATGGAGACAGTATAGTTGTATCCTTATTTGCCTGTGGTAGCACTTGGCCCTTTGGGCTCTGCACTCTCATCCCTCCGTAATTGTTTCCTTATTTGCATGTAGAAGCACAGAGCTATCTGGGTCCTACACTCACATCCATCCATAATTTTTGAGTCCTGCACTCCCATAGCTGTGCCATTAGTACATATTTTGACCCCAAATTTTCAATGTATGCTTCTTATGACCCTAACTCATAAACAAGGATGGTGGAAATGTGCAAATCACCACTGAAAGGTTATTTCGTTAACTGACCAGAAATCACCTTTCAGTCTGGATTTGTGTAATTCCATCAACATTGTTCAAGAGGTGGTGTCTCAAAAAGACCATATTGAAAATGTGATATAAAAATGGCAAAATGGCAAAGCTATGCATCAAAGTTGAAAACCCAATACAATGAAATACAATGAAACTCACTTACTCCAAATGAAACCTGTAAAAAAACACTAAGTCCCAAATCCTTTTTCGCGAGATAGGATCCGTTTTCACAAGAATGAAAAAGGAGTCATGAAAAAGGATGCTATCTCACAAAAAAGTATTAAATAAAAACTAATCCCCCCTCCACACCTCACACTTTGCCGGTGACCCGGATTTGGGAACGGACTCGGGTCAGTGGGGGTCGGTGAGGAGAGGGAGGATTGAGAGTCCCAATGGATGCTCTCTTCCCTCAGGAGGAGGGATACCAGGGGAGTACCTAGGAATTGTACTCTCAATGTCGAGAGAGAGCCCGTGGGCTACGGGCTCTCAAAGGGTCTGGCAGCTCTGTTCATCGGAGTCGGGGAGGGGAGGCGCTGTTAGGCACTTGGGAGGTAGATGTGCGTTAGCACATCACTCTCTGGAAGTACATCCTTGCACCGGCGTCTCAGGGGGTTGGGTTGAGGGGAACAGAAAACCAGAAAAACAACCCTCTCGGTCCTAGATGAAGACCGATCAGTGCCTCCCAGGAACCACCGACTCATGGGAAGACCTCGTTGTGCCGGCTCTCCTCAAAGTAAGGTCAAAGAAAGCTTTTCCTCACCCCACCTAGGGGGGATAGCTGGGAATCAAGGTAATACAGGGGAGACTCTGCGTTGGTGATCTGTGGGTGTTGATCAATGGTCCAGAGGAGTGGAAAGGGAGGGTAGCTTAGGTGGATAAAGTGGTGCACAAGCACCACAAGTAAAAAAAAAAATAATCCCCCAAACTAAGTCCTAAATCCTTTTTTTCGACATAGAATCCTTTTTCATGAGAATCAAAAAGGATTGATGAAAAAGGATTGTATCTCATGAAAAAGGATTAAAAAAACTAAGTCTGAAATCCTTTTTTGAGAGTAGAAATCCTTTTTTGTGAGAATGAAAAAGGACTTATAAAAAAGGAATTAGTGAGTCACAAAAAAGGATTTAAAATGCTAAAAAAAACCCTTTCAGGGTTGTTTTTCCACCAGGTAACTTCAAAATCCACCTAACGGAGTCCCGATGACCAAGGTTCATGTGTTGGTGTCTTTGGATGAATTCATTTTTGTGGGTTTTCAAGTTGTTGTTTTTTTTTTTGTTTGTTTGTTTTTAAAAGGAAAACAAGATGGAAGCTCATGAAAAATGAATTTTTTCTCACAAAAAAGGATTAGCTACTCAAGAAAAAAAGTCATTTTTCGTGTTACCAAATTCCTCTTTCATTCCAGGAAGCTATCCAAAAGACTACTGAGCATGCTAATCACACAAAACTTTAAAATTAAACAACTTTGCAACGGAGTAATATTTTTTTACCAAACTATTAGGAAACACTGTGTACTGGCAAATGTTAAGAGTAGGTAATTTAAAACACGTGTTACTGCCTTTTAAGAGAGATAAAGGATGTGGGGCCTAATATGGCAGTGTAAAGTTAAAGGTTTGAGGGATGGGGGGATGTTAAAACAAAGCAAGTAAGTCAAAGACGTTTGGAAAGTGGCCAAGGTTATCCCAGTGTTTAAGCACGATGACCCCAAGGAGATAAACAATTATCACCCCATTGCCATACTGTCTGCTACCAGCAAGCTACTTGAAAAGGCTATAGCTGGACAAATCTCCCATTTCCTGCAGGAGTATGCAGTTCTCTCCCTTGCACAGCATGGGTTCAGGAAGGGGCACAGCACGGCGACAGCTATTGCCATAGTCACCTCAGAGATCAGATCTGTGACGGACCTTGGTAAATTGACTGGAGCCATCTTCGTCGACCTCTCCAAGGTCTTCGACCGGGTCGACAATGGCCTCCTTCACTCCACTTTACTGTCAGTTGGCTTCTCCCCCCCAGCCCTTGCCTGGGTCTCCAACTACCTGGGGGGCAGACAGCAATACACGTTTCAACCGTGCCCTATTGGATCTTTCCCCAGTCCAGTGCAGAGTCCCCCAAGGGTCCGTTCTTGGTCCCACTCTTTTCTCCCTCTACATAAATAAACTCCCCTCCGCTGTTACCTTCGGGTCTGCCACACTCTATGCGGATGACCTCGTACTATTATCTAGCTCCCAGGACATCGCTACTATTTACTCCCAACTCAACTCAGACTTTGGGAGTATCCCTAACTGGCTCGTGGGACACAAGCTCACTGTTAACCTAAACAAGACCCATGCCATGTCATTCGGTTCGGTGGCCAAAACTGCCTCCTGCCCTTCCCCTCTTGTCATCCATGGGGGAAATGGCTCCCTCCTGCCGGTCCTGGAATCCACGAGGTATCTAGGTGTGACCCTTGATCCTCAGCTTGATCTCACTGAGCATCTCCGGAACATCTGCAAAGCTTCAAACTGCAAGCTCGGCCTAGCTACAGGGCAAAGGACTGCCTCACTCTGGCTGCCCGGCTCGCCATAGCCAGGGGGATTCTCTTACCCACACTCTGTTATGGGCTTGTTGCCTTTGCACCAGTCCCGTACGCCAGACTAGCAAAGTGGGATACGGCTTACAACAACATATGTCGCTTCACCCTCTCTGTGCCGCGCTTTATGCACCGTTGCGACCTCTACGCCTGACTAGAGTGGCTCCCGCCTGAAAAACACTGAGCCTTTGTCCTCGGCAACTTTGTGGACAACATAGTCCGTACCTCATGCCCTTCTGCTCTTGCAGTTCCCGTCAAACAATGCACCTTGGCCTACCGCCTCAGATCTAGCTCAACCCAGGTCTGCATGGTTCCGAGGACCCGCTCCCTCACTGGTGACCAGGCCTTCTCCGTCTACGCGCCGAGACTTTGGAACTCCCTCCCCGCCCTAGTCCGGGTCGCCCTGTCTCCCCCCCGGCTTCAAAACTTCCCTATGGAAGTTCCTCAAAGCTGCCTCCACTTGCCTTTGTGCCCACTAGATGCAGGGGAGTCCCTCCCTCACCCATGACACCCCTCCCCCAGGCTGAAATTGGTCCCCACCACTCTCCACTACAGCACTTACCTCCTTACCCACTAGCTCCCTTCTTAGTAAGCACTTAGACGCCCCCATGCTACCTTGTCTTGCCCTCTAGGATGCAACCGTTGGGGGCAGTTCTCGTCCCTTAGCCAGAGCCCTGTCTCTGTCGTGGGTGTCCCCCCCCTTATACCCTAACCTCCTGGCTCCCCAAACTTCCATGGAATCCTTGTGCTCGATTTGTCCTCCTTACTGTATCTTGCATGATACCATTGTCTTCTCTACCATTTAATGCAAGTTGTATTTGTTTCTTGTTTCTATCTCTGCTTCTGTACCGCGTCTCCATATTGTACTCTGGCTCCACATGTTCCGTGGGCCCGTGTGTTACCATGACGATGTACCTGTGTACTCTGGCTCCACATGTTCCGTGGGCCCATGTGTTACCATGACAATGTACCTTGTTTGCTGTTTTGTAATTTACTGTACCATACATTTTTTTCTCTTCTGTATTGTAATCCTCCCAGGTCGCACCTGAAAATAGGCACTTGTTGTCTAGTGTGCCTACCTGGTTAACAAAAACAAATACATAAATAAGTAAATAAATAAATAAAACACATGTGTTTTCTTCTCCTGCTTTTGGCTGGAGATGTGGAGGTTAACCTGGAGCAAAAGGAATGAATAAAATTGTTCATACAAATGCTCACAATCTGTTGCCAAAAGTTGAGGAACTACATTTATACAATGACAGTGAGAATAAGAAATGCCAGATAAATATGAGATATGCCATGGTCTGACTAAAAATATCACATTTATTTTGATCTGCAGGTTTTGACCTCTATGGCCTCATGAATGGCAGAGCCAAGAGTGTGGTCTATAGAGGTCAACCCCTGCAGCTAAAAATAAATGTGATATTTTTAGCCATCCCATGGCATATGTGATTTATACAATGACAGTGCCTCTCTGGCAAGATTAGTTCTTTCAATGAAGATTTTACTCTTTCTGTTTAATTTCAGTGCTCTTTTTTAGCTGCAGCAGATGCCATTGTGATGTCGTCAGGCATTGTGCAAGCTGTCCTCCCATTGGTAAAGAGCTTCTTTGTGACCAGATTGAAGTGGAAAAAATGCTGATGACACACCTAAGATTGAAATAAATGATTTATTTTCCCTTCAAGCATGAAACACATGAAATAAATGCATTTATTTGCAACATTTTATTCTAGCAGTTATACAATAACTCCATGTTGTGGAGGCCTTCAGGAAAGAGTCGACTTGCAGATGCTATGCTTTCAAATGGAAAAGATTTTCCATTAGGTGTCAGGGCAAGGGGCTGGATTCCTTTGTTTTTACTGTGGCTAACATCATGGACTACCTCTTGTCCATTTTCCAGTTGGAACTGCAAGTGATGACCCTCAAGGTGCACCTGGCAGTCATCTCTGCATACTGGGCACAGACTGTTAAGTCGATGGTGGCCCAGGAGAAGAAGGATGGGTGCTTTTATAAAGGCCGGACCACTCATCCACTCCAATGCATATTCTTCCTCCACCATGGGACTTATTTGGCGATGCTCATGGGCAAGCCTTTCACGCCAGTGCACAGGTGTGAGATGTCACACCTGTCATGGAAGACAGACTTCCTGGTGGCCATTGTGTCAGCCAGAAGGATTGGGCGGCTCTAAATGCTCTTGGTGGAGTCTCCTTAACCAGGTGATTAACTTACAGTGTATTTCACCAGCCCATCTGCGGAGGCCTACTGCAGACCCCATACCCTGGACCTGTGGAGGATGCTCTCCTACTACATGTTGCACATGGCTGGAGTTCTGGGACAGGCTCACCAGCTGTTTGTCACATATGCTGAAGCCACACCTGGCAGACTGGCAGCAAAGTGGATGATTGCCAGGTGGATTACATTCTGCATTGATTGCAGCTATAGGTGTGCTGCTAAGGTGCCTCCCATGGGGCTTAGGGTTCATTCCACCAGACATACTGCTGCCTCAGCAGCTGCTTCCAGAGACATCCCTATCCAGGAGATCTGCAGAGCTGCTGCCTGGAATTCAGCACACACCTTCATTTCCCACTATCGCACTGACCTGGAGTCATGCAGGAATGTAGGTTTTAGGACCTTGGTTCTCCAATCTTTGTTCACCAAGTAGGGGTGCATGCCTTGCCCCCTTCTCCCAGAGAACTGCTAGGAGTCTGCCAGAGTGCAGATATGTGAACCATATCCACACCCCTAGAAGAATAGGTTACTCACCTGTAACCACAGTTCTAGGAGTGGTATATGGTTCACATCCACACAACCCACCAAACATCCCCTGGCAAGTGGCACATGAATGCTAATTCCAACATACAAGATCTGACATTATGGGTTTGAATTGGGGGATATACCACCCAGGCAATGAGAGGAGCTTAGCTTAAAGATATCCAGCCAATAACATCATTTCAGTGGAACTGCCAGAGTGTGGATGTAAACCATACATCACTCCTATAGCAACGGTTGTTGGTAGGTAACCTATTCTTTATGTGTATTTACGCTGAGCTGTTGCCGCTGTTCTTGAGTGCAATTTAGTTTTAAAATTATTTCCTCTGGAGATGTTTAGAAACAGTTGAAATCCCTGAAACCAAGCTATCTGGGAGGTTTGAACAACCTTGAGGCCAGATTGCTAAGGGAGAGAGCAGATGTTATTGCCACACTCTTAATAAAGATATTGAACATGAGTCTATATGGGCCACTTTTCCAACGGTTTGGAAGAAAGCGAAAATAACTCTTATTTTTAAGAGAGGTGATTTGACACTAACAAATGATCATCACCCTGTTGCTTCTTCCTTATCAACCATTTTGGAGAAGGAATTTCAAACACAGCTTTTTGGTGTTTAACAGAATACAATCTCCTCTCTCCACAGCTTCAGGCTGTTGCATTCCACGCTGACAGCCTTCTCGGAAACTGTCTCCAATGTGCTCTAAAACAAAGAATGCATGGGTGTAGTATTCATGGATCTTACAAAGGCATTTGATATGGTGGAACGATAAATCCCACTAAAAATATTTTTTCACAAGGGGTGAGTCAAGACTTGCCATTGTTTAAATCCTATTTCTGTAGATCGCCACATTGTCAATGGGTATTTAATACATACAGTATGGGTAAAATGCACTCCTACTAGGTTTGATGGTACAGCCCATGTAGCAACAGCACAGAACCCTGGGCACATGAAGATTCCAAATAGCAATGACTCCCCAGTCTTTGCTATACCATGAAGGAGTCAACAGCATAGAAGAGCCTGTCTGAAGAAGATTTTGTAAAATGTATTGTTTTAGTAATAAGACTGCAGCAACCTTGAGCAGACTGGGGCTCCCTGGCTTCAGGAAGCACCCTCAAGTTTAGAAATCATTCCAGTTAAGCTGTAGAAATCGTACCTGTTAAGCTGTAGCTTTCAAATTGACTAATCTGCAAATATTTCCCCAATTTTTCAGCTTGGACTGGGGACCTCTGCCACTACGTAACTAGAATGCTGCCCAAATCTTCTTTAATTATTCTTTCAATTCTGGTGCCCAGGTAAGTATTTTTAACTTTTTATTGTTGGGGATTTAGTTAGATAGGCATCCAGATCTTTGTTTAACTACCTGTTTCCTTTCCTCCCTTACAGTGGCATTTGCATAATGCCCCCCTCCCCCTATACTCTTTCAGTACAACTAAGTGGAGGTCTGAGTTAGCTCAGAATTTCAATTGGTTTAAGAATGAACCCTTTTTTATTACAGTTTTTCCCTGGGTTGCTTCTAGGACTTAGTCTGGGCTGCCTGGGTGAATGGTGGTCTGTCTGGGTGAATTGTGCCTTTGTCTTCTTCCTTGAGGACCTTTTGTGAAGTAAAGTTCTGGGCAGTGCATTTTGCTTTCAGATTTGGTCAGTGTTCCAACCTTTACCAGAGCTTACAGCTGATCCATTTTCCATTTGCGCTTTAGGGTGCGTTTTTATTCTTCTCTGCAGCCATGTGATGAGTCGGCCATTGCACTTGCACCTGGCAATAGCATACTAAGCGCCTTTTGTGCTTCTCCCATCCAGTGTTTTCATGCCCTCAGCTGGGTACGCTTCTTACACGTTCTCCTGTCAACAAGCAGCTCATTCAGAAAGCTATAAAAACTGCAAGAGGCATAGTGTATTTGTGATTTTGGAGTCCCCACCATGCAGCAGGTCGTTTTGTGGGATCCATACTACTGCCCAACATGAATTTGCCCGACATGGAACTTCCCGATGCTAACTTCCCGACGCTGTTGAAAGCCCGACATGCAATCCACCGACACACACAATCCTGACATTCATTTGTCCGATGCAACGGTCAGCATTTCAGTGTAAATAAAATCAACCTTTTAGAGAAGACCGCACTGACTGTGGAAGCGGTGGCATTCGTTACACTGGTGCTATTCAGTGTGTGGGTTATGGTATATATGGAGTGCGTAGTCGGGGTCCACTTTTCCCTGGGTGTACAAGGTCTACTGGGTGGGTGGATAGGTGGGTAAACCCACACTTTACATGGGAACACTTCAGTTTTTCCTTTTGTTCCACACTCTGCTGAGCGCAACACTGTCAATAAAGAGCACTGCAATGGATTATGTGGAGTGGGAGGTAACATTCTGCCAGATGTGTGCTAGATCAGGAATGGTCTTGTGCATACCCGTGTGACTGCACACAATGAGAGGGAGTATGGTATCGGCCCGGCGACCAGCTTCACATACCATCCGTGACTGTGCTCCTACCAGTGTGCACCACTACTGAAAGCTGATACAATACAACAGTAGTGCCAAGAGATATAGCTGCAGTGTCACAGGAGCCACTACTATAAACACACTGTATGTCTGCAGTTAGCGGTGTTCTGTTGCAGACTGTGAGCAACTATGCAGGTGGGGTGGGGGAGCCGCCGCTGGGTGCACATTCAGATACTACATCTCACAGAGCTGCACCAGAAATCTCCATCCCTGGTACTGAGCTGGAAGGGACTCAGCTTTACCCTTGCCAACACTGCATAGGAGGCAGGGACTGAGCTGCACAGACATCTGGCACTGTGCGTTGGGCAGTCGAGGTCCGCTGGGTGGGTGGAAGGGTAGAGACACAACTCACACTGACAGTTCAGTTTCTGTTGGAGAGACAGATAGAGTGCAATGGTACAGACACAGCGCTGCTCACCAGAAAGGAAGAAGCAACACAATGTGACAGGCAGAAAATATGCCCATCCTTTGCCCTACATCACGAATTGACTGCTCTGTACCGTCGCACTCTATCTCTCTCTCTCTCTCTCTCTCTCTGTATGACCGTTGCATTGGGAAAATGAATGTCAGGATAAGTGGACTGCATGTTGAGCTTCCACTGATGTCGGGAAGTTGGCATCAAGAATTTCCATGTCGGGCAAATTCATATCAGGCAAATGTACTTAACCCTCGTTTGGCAGGTCCCATGCACAGGAATTGTTTTTTAGGTTTTGTTGGGCAGCTCCAGGAATTATCTATCCAATTTAGTCTATTTGTAGTTGATCAGGGGATCAATTACTAGCTTATGCGAATGTGATGCATAATCAAACTTTAAACTCCCCAGAATGCCTGTCTGCTTAAGTAGTTTTAAAAGAAACAAGCTACAAGAAGGCATGAAATACCACATTTACCTTCAGTGAGTTTTACAAGCTATCTGAGTTACAATGCAGGTTTTTTCCCTTTTAAACTCCATTCGGTTTATAAGTTTCCAGAGAGTTTTTGCAGGGTATTTGTTATTTCAGCATAGAGATACATGATATAAATGGTTGCTCTGACATCATGTTCTCATATGCTAATGCAGCTCTCAGGGACAATGAGATTTCGACAGCCACAAAATGGACCCTCCCAGGACAGTGACAGGGTCTAGTACGAAGCGTGAAAACTAACTGAAGCAGTTACATACATCTTTAACAGCTACATGAAAAGAGTTATCTGTTGAAATGGAAGCAAATAACATTTAGAAGATACACTACATATCCTTTAAGCTCCTTTAGTCTCTCTTCGTATGTCTTCTGGCGCAGACCCTGCACCATTTTAGTTGCCCTCCTCTGGACAGCCTCCATCCTGTCTATGTCCTTGCGGAGATGGGGTCTCCAGAACTGCATGTAGTACTCCAGATGGGGTCTCACCAACTGTCTGTACAGAAGGATAACAACTTACTGTTTTCTACTGGTGGTGCCTCTCCCTATGCATCTCAGTATCCCCTCAGCCCTCCTTATTGCCTTCTCACATTGCTTGCCCACCTTTAGGTCATCTGATATAACTACTCCCAGGTCCCTTTCCATTTTTGTTGTTGTTAGTATCTGACCCCCCATTGTGTACTCTTCCCATGGGTTTTTGTTTCCCAGGTACATTACTTTGCACTTCTTTGCATTGAATCTAAGCTGCTATACATTTGCCCATTCCTCCAACCTTGCCAAGTCCCTTCTCATCCTTTCCACTCCACCTTGTGTATCAACCCTGTTGCAAATCTTTGTGTCGTCTGCAAAGAGACATACTTTTCCTTCCAGTCCCTCTGCAATGTCACTTATAAAGACATTAAAGAGGACCGGTCCTAGTACTGAACCCTGCTAGTAGCCCCCTAGTAACAAAGTTCTGTTTTTCAGCCATTGGCACCATGGCTTATTGGAGATCTGTGGTAGTCAATCAATGTAAGACCTGCAAGAGGGTGATGAGACCCTCCCTTCTAGGCTCTTATTTTTGTAATTGTGTAACGCAAACTCATATGTCTATATCGGTCCTCCCCAGTCGAATTCAGAGCTGGTGGGAGGGGGTACACCTTGGATACCGACTGGCAGTAGCAAAGCTGGGTTGTGCAATTTTGTTTTGTTGCTCTTACATGAACGATTGTCTTCTGATGTTTTTCAGGTCATCCCCACCAACACACCCAAACCTCAAGCGGGCCCCGCAGGTCGGGAAGGGGGCCATACAGACTCATCCAGGTGTGCCAGTGCAGGACGAGACTACTAACCTAGACATGCAGACAGACCCTGTCCTTGCCTGTAGAGAGGGTCAAGATGATAATTCAGGGGTCTGTGGGGAACATTCTGACACAAAAATGCTGTTTGATGAGGAGGAGGACCCCTCTGAGGAGGAGGAGGAGGGTGAGTGGATGGAGTGGATGGAGCTTAAGAGAAAGATTCTGATCCCTCCTGTTTTGTACAAAATCCCTGTCCTACCTCAAAAAGGAGGCTTGTAGGACCTTACAGTTAAAGGAAGTACATGCCATGGAGGCTCTGGGTGTAAATCCGATACTGTCCACCTTCTCCTCTGCTCTGAAATGTTTTTCTGTCTTTGTACACTGTGACCAGATTATTGATCAGGAATGAGCAGACCTGGACCAAAGAAAACCTCTTTCCAGGCCATGAGTGAGATGTTATTCCTTTATTTATTTATTCATTTATTTAAAAGTTGTTGACCAGGAAAGGCACACTGACCCAAGGCTCATTTCCAGGTGCGACCTGGGGAAAGAAACATACACAGTAAAAAAGACAGTGGTACAGTACAGAGGTTGATAGAGGTTAAAAACAGAAATACAGACATGGTATTTACAGAGGCATTGGAATAATACAATAATACATCTTTGTACAAAAGTGAATTGTGTACAAAACAAATGCAGGAATAAGTAAAGAGCACTTAATCAGACAATGACAGTAGGGGATTTATTAGATCAGAGAGCTATGCATTTCTGTAGCGGTCAGACCAGGGATAAACTAAACTAGTCAGTGGGGGGCGAGACCGGAGAGACTGGGACACCTTGGGTTGGCAAGGATGCAGTGCCTAAGAAAGGAGAGAAGGCATGAAAGGTGGGGGGGGGGAGAAAGAGGATTGGCAAGAGCATGTGTAGGCAGAAATAGCTTGGAGCAGGGATTTTAGGGCAGAGTAAGTAGGGGAGTGGTGAGTGTCACAAGGAAGTTGATTCCAAAGGTGAGGGAGTTGGTAGGTAAATGCTGCCTGGCCTGCGCAAGTCCGAGGATGCAGAAGGGAGAACATACGGGCATCCCTGGAGCTAAGGGAGTACATAGAGGAGCTAGCTGGTGACAGGCTGGAGATGAGGTAGGGGGAAGTATCCCAAACCAGAATTTGCCAATGAATGTTAGACTATGAGTCTGGTGCCTGATGGGTAGTGGCGTTAGGCAGAGGGAGGAGTGGAGGGTACAGTGGTGAGTGAGGGGGGAGGAGGTGGCAAAATGGCAGAATGAGTTGAGTAGGGTATCAAGTCTTGCTAGGGAAGTAGCAGGAGCAGAGCCGTAGACTATGTCTGCTTAGTCAGTTACAGGGAGAATGGTTTTGGTGACTAGGTCTCAGCGAGTGGACAAAGGGAGGCATTCTTTGTGTCAGTAGAGGGCACAAAGTTTAGGGCAAAGTTTGGTACAAATGGAGTCTATATGGACTAAAAAAATCAAGGCTGCTATCCAACCAGACCCCTAGATATTTGAATGAGTTGACTGTCTCTAAGGGTAAGCTGTCCAAGGTGGTGAAAGTTGGGGAGTTAAGGGACTTGGACAGTCTTTGCCGTGTTCCAAAGAACATGGAAACAGTTTTTTTGGAGATAAGCTTTAGCTGGTTTTGGTGGAACAATTGCTGTACTTTGTCAAAGTCGCACTGCAAGGAGGGAGCTATGTCTGCAGCAGAGGGACTGTAAAGGTATATAATGGTGTCATCCACATACATATGGATATTCAAGGGGGAGCAGACAGAAGGGAGGTCTTTATGAATATTGAGAATGGAATGGGACCAAGAATGGAGCCTTGAGGGACGCTGGCTAGGATTTGGAGAGGGGGGGGGCGAGGACATTTCCTACTTGTACAGATTGCTGTCTGTGTTGAAGGTATGACCTGAACAAATCAGTAGCAGCTGGAGCTAGACCAGAGGAATGGAGTTTTTGGATTAGGAGGTGGTGAGAGACAGTCAAAGGCCTTTGCCAGGTTCACGAAAATGGCAGCAGTGTCAAGCCCTTTGTCCACAGTTGACTGGATCGAGTTGGTGACAAGGAGCAATGGAGTGCTGCTTCCTGAACCCAAATGGACGGGAGAGAGACTGTCAGTTGCAGAGAGATGTTCCAGGAGCCTTGAGTGGATAAGAGACTCATGGAATTTGGTGAGCGCAGGCAGGAGGGAGATAGGTCTATAGTTGCCAGGCAAGGTAGCATCCCCACCTTTGTGGCGGGGGAGCACTTTGGCTAGTTTCCAAGCCTGGGGGATGATATTGGTAGAGAGGGAGAGGTTGAGGAGATGAGCAAGGGGGGGCAGAAATGGCAGGTGCAGATATTCAAAGAATCTTAGGGTGGAGGCCATTAGGTCTTGTTTTAGTGGAGTTAAGTGACATAAGTGCTTTGTAAACTTCTTGGGAGGAGATAGAGGGAAGGAGAAGCAAGACGCAGCAGGGCCAGCAGCAGGGGTTGTAGGAGAGCTTGAGGGGGAGGGGGCGGGATGACCAGGGAGGGCACAGGTTGTAAAGAAAGTGTTGAAGGTGTTGGCGAGTGATGTGGAGTCAGAAAATGTCGATCCTTCATGTTTTAGGATTAGCTGTGTTTAATCACAGAGGGTGTCTAAGAGGAAGAGGAGAACTTTCCAAAAGTTGGATGAGGAGCAGGATCTTGCCTGCAGCTGGGATTTAAAATAAGTTGATCTGACTTTTCTGACGGCTTTAGTAGAGGCATTTCTAAGGGACCTGTAGAGTTGAAGGTGTGAGAGTAGAAAGGAGAACTTGAATTGTTTCCAGAGTTTGTCTCAGGATCTGCAGATGGTGAGGAGGTCTGGTGTAACCCAGGGGAGGTGTCAGTGTTTCACTCTTGCCTTTCTTAGGGGGGCATGGAAGTTCCAGATTCAAGTTAAAGTTTCAGTGAATAAATAGAGGGCTGTGTCAAAGTCTTGGGCTGAGTACAAAGGAGAACAGTCTGCTTGGGTTAAATCCAGGAGAAGGGAGTTTGAGTCCAGGATGCAGAGCAGACAGTACCATATACATCTGGGGGTAAATTGGGGAGTTGTAGCTTTTCTTAAACAGAAAGTAATGCAATGATCACTGAGGGTGTCAGGGAGGACTCCCACAGAAGGAATCCGGTAAGGGTGGGAGGAGAGCACCCAATCTAGGAGAGAGTGATTTAGGGATTTGGTGTTTAGACTTTTGGCTCAGAGATCAACTGAGAGAGACTTAAGTATTCAGTTTTAAGGATGGAAGATTTGGAGGCTGGGAAGAGCCAATCTAGGTTGAAATCATCTAACAGGATGAGCTCATCTTTGCTAGTGTGAGAGGTGATGGTGGAGATGCATTCTACTGTGGAGTAGTGTGACACTTTGGGTGGGCAGTATAGCACTGCTATGTAGATTGGGAGGGTAGAGGGAAGGGAGTGAAGGACAATAAGAAGCTCATGGGAGGAGGGGCGTGCATCTCGGAGGGAGATGGAACATGAGAGGGATTGTTTAGCATAGATAGCCACACCGCCACCATACTTAGCATGGTCCTGTGTGAATAGGTTGACATAGGGGATAGAGAGGGATGAAGCTGGGATCCTGGCAGAAAGCCAAGACTTGGTCATGCACAGTACATTGGGGGAGTGTTGGGTGATCCAGACTTTTAGGGCGTCCATTTTGGGTAAGAGGCTTCTTGCATTTAGGTGGAAAATACGCAGACCCTTTGGCAGCACTGTGGGGTTTGGGAGGGTGGGGACCTGGTTGATTTCTACATCCCCTAAGAGGAGTAAGAGGAGTAGGTAGAGGGAGAATTGGTGGAGGGGTATTTAGACCTTTTGGTGGAGCGTGAGGGTGGGAGGAGAGGAGAGGTGGACACACTGCAGGAGGGCCTCAGGATTTAGAGGAGGACAAGAGTAGGCTAGGGTGAGTAGAGAGAGAGAAGAGAGAGCAGGGGTGGGCAGCTGGAAAGCACAGTGACAGTGGGGATGGGTTGGGAGATGGGAGACAGGGAGCTTGGCAGAGTAGGGTGGGCAGGTCTGGGTGGGAAGACAAGGAAGGGTAGGGAGGTGGGTCAGAGACAGAAGAGGGGAGGGGAAGGGGAAAAGTGGGGCATGAGGAGGTGGTCTGAGTAAGAGTAGGGACAGAAGGAAGGAGGTTGGAGAGAGGAGAGGGAGGGGAAGAGGGTCTTAAGACGAGAAAGCAGAGGAAGATTACGAAGGGTGTGTGCATGGTAGAGTGAATGAGGAGAAGGGGGAAGATAGACTATGTGCCAGAAACTTGAGGAGACCTTACTTGCAGTATGGGGATGGGGAGATATACACACTAGGTGGCAGTATGTCAGAAAATAAGAAGGGTAGGGCCATGGGAGATATTAGAGAGGTCTCTGCCTGGATACTTGTTGGCAAAGGTAGCCTAGAGGACAGAGCACTGGGCTGGGGATGAGATGGGAAGCCTAGGCTAAACCTTTGTGGAGGAGGACTCCCAGAAATGGGAACCCCCCTCCCTTGCCAGATAAGGCTGTGCATAATTCTGTTAAGCACACAACTGTATCTACTGCAGGATCTCCGGTTTTGACTGATACACATGATAAGCGAGTGGATGCCTTGTGCAGAAGAGTGTTTACCTTGAATGGGGAAAATCTTTATACCTTCTAAGTATCCTTGTTTTACAGAGCCCTAAACTCATGGATTACAGCTTTGAGTAGTTTCGTTCCCCCAGATTCTGAGGGGGAAAACATTTTATAACTGGTAGTCATGGCTTCCACCATTTTTAAGGAATGCCACAGTGGAAAATTTATGAATATCAGCTCACTTCACTTATCACATTGTATCTGCCACAAAGTTGAGGTGGTCCAGAGAAGAGCAACGAAAACGTTTCATGGTCTGCATCAAATGCCCTCTGAAGACAGACTGAAGGACACAATGTGTATACCCTGGAGGAAAGAAGAGAGAGAGAGGGAATATGATAGAGACTTTCAGATACCTCAAGGGTATGAATAAGGTTCAAGAAGGAAGCCTTTTTCAGAGTAAAAGATGCTCAAGAGCAAGGGTTCATGCTATGAAGCTGGAGGAAGGGTAGACTCAGGGGAGATGTAAGGAAGTACTTCTTCACAGAAAGGGTGGTGGATGCCTAGAAAAGTCTCCCAGCAGAGGTGGTGAGGGAAAAAACTGTAATGGGATTCAAGAGAGCGTGGGATTGGCAAAAGGGAACCTTAGTGGTAGGGAAAGGGAGGTTAAAGTCAGAGATCAAGTAGGGTCTGCGGTGTTACAGTAGGTAGGAAAAATGGGCAGACTATGTGGGCCAAGTGGTTCTTATCTGCCGTCACTCTGTGTTTCTATGAACAGCAGGTTCAGCCAGCCTCAGGTCGACCTATTCGCCTCAAGTCACAGTGCTCGGGTATCAAGGTGATTTCACGGTCGCTATGCGGAATCATCTTTCGGGACCAAGTAACAAAACGACAGTGCCACAGATTCTTCAGTCGGTACCAGTGCCCACAAGCAGAGGAGTGGACACCCTGTCCCAGATGTGTTTTATTCTACAGAGCATATGCATTTCCTCCACTGCCTCCATTTCCCAGTGTCATTCCCCAAATAAGACACTCAAAAGGAAGTTTTCTTCTGGTAGCACCAGAGTGGCCAAGAAAGCCGTGGTTCTCAGTCCTAGTGAATCAAGCCCAGCACACACCTTTCCAGCTTCCTCTCCAGGGGGATCTTCTCCTCTAGGGACCCATTTGACATGCAAACCTGGAGGTGAGGCAGCTGGTGGCCTGGTTCCTGAGAAGAAGAGACTGCTCATACTAAGTTTTTGGAAGAAAGTAGTAGATATCCTGATGGCCACCAGGAAAGTTTCTACGTCTGCAGCTTATGATCGAGTGTGGAGGAGTCGAGCATGTTCTCAGCTTGGGCCAGGGGAAGAAGACAAAAAAAGTATCAAGCCCTCAAAAGCCATGGTTCTGCAGATCTTGGGAGTTTTTGCAGACAGGAATAGACAAAGAGATTGCACTGAGCACCTTGAGAGGTTAGGTGACAGTGATAGCAGCAATGCTGGGGACCTCCAGAGGATCATTCCAGGGAACAAACCAGGAGATCATACTATTTCTATAAGTGGTTAGCAGAAGTAGACCGCTGTTTTGTTCCCCAATACCTCAATGGGATCTGAATCTGGTTTTGAATGCTCACTGTAAAGAACCCATAGAGCCTCTCTCATCTGTCCTGCTGGACTTTCTGTCATACAAGGTGTGTTTTTTTAAGTTTGCACATGCGCATCAAACTTTTTGGGATGAGTGACTTTTGAGGGGTGTGGCACTGTCTGTCCAATGCAGAGTGCTCTGCAAGAGGCTTGACAGTATCACACCAATTATCAGCCAGGCTGATTGTGATGCTGTTTTGCCTGAAGTGGTCTGCACTTGAAAAGAGAAAGCCGCACCAACCATGTGACGGCTTTTTCCTTTTATCAGCAGGTCACTGTGTAGCAAACAGCTCTTTGCATCCTGATCAGCCTGGCTGACGTATCTGCCCTCCCCCACTCGCCACCCCAACAGTCATTTCCTGGAAGGTGGGAGGAGGCGCTTTCCTCCCCTGCCTCCTCCACTTCCCACTGATTCCTTTTGCTCCTCTTCTCCCACCCATGCGGAGTAGGCCACAGCCTAAGCTCCGTACAGGCTGGGAAAATACAGTGCCTGAAGGCACTTTCACTTTAAGCACGATCATGCTAGCAGATTTCCCCCCACCTGCTGACATCGGGGGTGCTCAATCCCAGTGTCAGCATGTTTCCCCCCCTCTCCATTTAATGTGGCACACTGGGATCCCACCTCAGTGTGCCAAAAGCTACCTCTGATGTTTCCGACACTGGGATGCACACTCCTGGTGTGGGATCATCCCTCTCCACGCCTTTTTATTCTCAGCTGACCTCGGGGTACCTAGTCCCCAGGTCGGCATTGATCACCCCCCCAGTACTCTGGCACACTGAGAGCCCACCTCAGTATGCCGAAATCTGTGTTATTAATATTTTACCTGTAAAAAAAGAAAATGGTCCCAGGAGGTCTTTTTTAAAACCTGAAAAAAAAAAGAAAATGGTCCCTCGTCATTCCTGCCGGCCCCCCTCCCCCAACCCTCACCCTCCTTTGCACACCCCACCTCCCATCCCCGTCACCCATACTTACCTCCAGAGGTCGAGAGCAGCGATCTTCTGTGGATCGAACACGTCTGCACTCTTCAAAAGCTGACCGCAAACTGAAGAAAATCACGGTAAGCCCTATAATGGCAATCAGGGGGGTGTTTCAACTTAGGTTGATATCTCAGCCACTTTTTGGAGTTTTGGTCCCAGATTTTCAACATGGGGTTCCTGGGACACCACCTCATGAACAATGTCACTGTAATTTATTTTCTCAGTCCCGAAAGGTGATTTGGCAGTCGCTGCGCGGAATCATCTTTTGGGACCAAGTAACAAAATGACAGTGCCGCTGTTCATGAGGTGGGGTTCCAAAAAACCATTGCTGCAAATTTGGTGAAAAAACTCCCAAAAATGACTGTGTTATGAGCCTCCATTTTGCAGTTTCTACGTATGCTCTTAACTTCATCAATTTTTAATATTTTCACTCCAAATTTCCAACATTGCCATTTTTTCAGACCCCCCCTTGTGAACAGCAGAGTTTTCAGTTATTCAAAGATATAAAAATTTGGTCCAGCGCTCTTTGCATTCCCATTACCACAGCATCATCTGTATATATTAAAATTTATTTATTTATTAGCTTTTGGCAACCGGGCCAGTGCACTAGGCAAAACTTCCTATTTTCAGGCATGACCCAGAAGAGTACAAGTCAAAAATACAGGGAATAACAAATACATATACATACCAAATACAATAAGAGATTCAACAGCTTTACAGAGGTGCAAGTTATAGTACATAGTACATAGTACATAAATGGATGGAATATATCCCAAGAAACAAGAGGTAACAAAACAGACCACATTGGTAAAGTATGGGATATGAAGGTACGATAAGCTAGGTCTTGTAGGTGGCAGTAACTTGGACCAAAGCAGAGAAACCGAAGTGCTTATCAATAGTTAGGGAAGAGAGGGAAAGGGGGAAGGGTCAGAGTAGACACAGAGATATAAGTAGAGGTCAGGGTCAGTTGGCACAAATCATGAAGCTAAGGACATTTACATGTGTCAAGGGAGGCAAGGCAATTGAAGAGGGCTTTCTTGAAGGCGGGGTGGTATTTGGAATATCTGAGGTCATGTGGTAATGAGTTCCAGAATTTGGGGGCGTAGAAGGAGAAGGCAAATTCCCCCATCCTGGTGGAACATTTGGCGACTGAGAGCAAAGCTGAAGATGTGGACCGGAGGGAACGAGGGCAGTCAACGGGGGTGATCATGGCTGCAAGGGCAGAGGGACAAGAAGAACGAATTATGTTATCAATCAGGCAACCTAATGAATATGAGCGGCGGGAAGAAGGGGATAACCAGCAGAGGTCAGAGTAAAGTGTACAGTGGTGTTTAAGATGAGGAGCCAATAAAGCAAATCTACAGACATTATTGTAAGCAACATCCCACGATTGAAGGACTTTCGCCTGAGCTATAGCAAAGACAGGCAGAACGTAGCAGAGTCCAGGAAGCAGTAGGCCTTGGGCGACAGAAAACCTGGCGGCAGGGGTCAGGAATTGACGGACTCGGTAAGCTAGTCCAGTTTGGCATTGACAGACTTCCAGGCAGCATTGACATGAAGAGAGAAATTAACAGATGGATCCAGTGTCACCCTGAGGTATCTGAAGGAGTGGGTTACATCTACAGGAGAGCCGTCATGACAGGAGACCTAAAGAGACAGAGTCAAGGCGACAGATTTGCTTAGTGACCCAAAGAGCATTGCCTGGGGTTTGGCAACATTTAGCACAAGGTGGTGGGATGTAAGCCAGGTTTGGATATGATGCAGATCAGAAGAGAGGTGAGAGTAAATTTCATGGATGGAGTTGGAGGAGACATAGAGAACCAAGTCGTTGGCATAGAGTAAGGAGCGACAGTGGGTGGGGACAGCAGGTAGTTTATTTATGAACAATGAAAAGAGTTAGGCCCAAGTATGGAGCCTTGTGGGATTCTAGAGTGCAGTGGAGCAGGAGCAGAGAGAACTTTATGACAGGAGACAGACTGAGAGCGGTTGAGCAGATAGCTGGAGAACCAGGCAATAGTGGATTGGGAGGTGCCAAGAGAGTGCAGTTGATGTAAGAGCAGGGGGTGGTTAACCGAGTCAAATGCCTTCGATGTGTTGATAAAAACTGCCCCGGTAAGCTTGTCTCTGTCCATGTTGCTTTTGATTTCACTGGTGAATTGCACAAGGGCCATCATGGTGCTATGGCCTGGCCTACAGCCATGCTGAGCAGGGGATTGCAGGTTAAAGCTGGTTATGAAATCAGACACCTGGTGATGGATAAGCTTCTCCAGGAGTTTACTGAGGGTTGGCAGGAGTGCAATGGGGTGGTAGTTCATTAGGTCACTCTTTTTGAAGACAGGGATTACCCTGGCATTTTTCCACAAGAGGGGCACAGTACCTGAGCCGATGGAGAGGTTGAACAAGCGCATAATAGGGGTAGCAAGAAGAGAAGCGCCTAACTTAAGAATTTTAGTTTCCAGTCCATCGGGGCCTGCACTACCATGAGGAGACATCATGTGGAGGGCGCGTAAGACATCCGACCTAGTGACAGGGCAGAGAACCATGGGAGGATGAGATGGAAGGAAGTCGGGGGGGGGTATGGTATGAGTGGGAGTGCCAGTGACAAGGCCGGGAAGGGCAGTAAAGAGTGAGTTGAAAGCGTTAGCAATAGTATTAGGGTTGTTACAGGAGACGTTACCTATTAGCATGTCTTGAGGGGTTTGAGAAGTGCTGCGACCCATTATGTGGTTGATTTGAGCCCAGTACTTTTCTGGGTTACTAGAGGAGGCTTGGAGAAGGCCTCTATAATAGTTGCTTTTGGCAGTACGGATCTCTTTCTTGCATAAGTTCTGTAGCGAGTGATAGGCAATGAAGTTGGAATAAAGGGAGGAGGCTCTCTGTCTGGTCCAGAGCTTGTCACGTTCCTTAAGCATACGGAGAAGAGGGCTATATAACCATTTGTCAGGCTGACCCTGAACCCTGTACCTTATGGAAGGAATGTGCTTGGACGGAAAGGAGCGCAGACAGTTAGCGAAGTACTCCACGGCCAAGTCAATGTTGTCCATAGTGAAAATGGGGGTCCAGTCAACATGATGAGATCTTAGAAAAAAGCAGTGGTGTTGAGGGCGGAGAAGTCAGACATGGTGATGATTCTGGGTGGAGGGAGGGGTGCAGGCGTCCAAGACACAGGTTACAGGTGAGTGGTCATTAATGGAGTCCCGTAACACGGTAACAGAAGAGATTCTATCCTGTCTGTTGGTAAGGATCTAGTCGAGAAGGGTATGACTATTTCTGTTGCTAGAATGCCTCATGGGCTCCATGACAAGCTGAGTTAGGTTTGCCTTGCTTAAATTAGAGCCAAGAATAGGGGAGCTTGGACCAAGCCAGTCCTGATTGAAGTCACCTAGGCAAACCACTTCATTGTTTCTGGTGGCCCGGGGTAAAAATAACAGGAATTCCTCGAGGCCTTGTTTGCAGGAAACAGGGGGCATGTGGGCACAAACAATGTGCAGTTTCTTGGAAATGACCAACAGAAGCAGTGCATGAAGAACCTCACAGGACACAAACAAGGAGCAAGGTAGTAAGGTTAGGTTTAGGTGAGCCTTATAGAAAAGTGCCAGGTGGCCACCCCTTTTTGATGAGGGCTGATCAATTTAAATCATGTTGTAGCCAGGTAAGGCACATAGAGAGTCTGGGTGAGAGGGCTTAAGCCAGGATTCAGTTATTCCAAGGAGATCAGGCCCATGGGTAGCAGACCAGGCCACCAGTTCAGCGTGGTTTGCCACCAGGCTTCTTATATTAGGGTGGCCAATCTTTAGTCCTTTAGAGTGAGGCCCTATTGACAAATTGACCTGATAGTGAGAGAGCCCTGACGCCACTGGGCCAGGGTTACTCTACACATCTCCTGACAGGGATAAAGAGAGGACCATAATCCAGGTAGCCGCAATGAAAAAGGCGAAGATGGTCCTTGCTTGGGAGATACACTTAGTTCTGATGATGTGCCTAATAAGGCAGAGAACCAATTTAGGGCTAGGGTACTCAGCAGGACCAGTGAGTCACTGGGGAAGAAGTAGCAAACTGGAGAAGGTAAAGTCCCTCAGGTTGGCAACGAAGCTGGGAGGAGCAGCAGTGGGAGTGGTAAGTAATCCAGTGCAAGACAGTAACAGACAGGAGTCTGAAAGATTGGTATGCAGAGGGGAGGCTGCATGGTGTTGAGAGAGATATGATCAGCGAAAAGGGAGATGGGCAGAGGCAGCAACATGGCAGGCAGGAGGAGATCAAAATGACACAGAGAGATATCCTTCCCCTTTAATCCCAGATGACAGTCAGAGAGGGCTATGGGCAGAGTTAAGGAGCACTTAATAAACTGAGGGAGGTGGGGATGGAGGAGGTGGGACAAAAAATGCAGACAGGGAAGGAGCAAGTTAGGAGCATTGCTTTCCAAAGTTAAAATCTTAGCTGCTCCCTGCTCCACAGTACATTCACTTAGCTTTAATACTTCAGGCTACCCCGCCACAAAAATGCGCCAAGTTTAAAGTGTCTCAGCAATCAAAGATGAATTGTGCTCTCAGGGCTCTCCAAGATTCATACTTGCGGGCAACTGTAGCCACGGAAGGAGCAAATTAGGAACGCTGCTCTCCAAAGTTAAAATATTAGCTGCTCCCTGCTCCACAGTACATTCACTTAGCTGTAAGACTTTAGGCTACCACACCACAAGAAGGCACCAAGTTTAAAGTGTTTCAGCAATCACTAATATTAAGAAAAGTGCAGGCACAGATATGATTGAGCCTTTCTTCCTAAAGTCGGCCTACTATATTTTGGCTCCCCCTATTACCCACCTTTTCAATTTGTCTCTCAATCAGGGCTCCCTCCTCAAGGTCTGGAAGATGGCCCATATCATCCCTCTATTCAAATCAGGGGACCCCTGTGACCTAAATAATTACCGCCCAATCTTCTTGCTCCCAGCCTTGTCAAAATTATTGGAAAAGGTAGTAAATGAACAGCTCAGATCTCATCTGGAAAGTTTTAATCTACTAAACCAGATTCAATTGGGTTTCTATCCCATGCATAGTACCTCCACTGTCCTTGCTAAGGTTATAAATGACTAGCAGTCCACACTTGATAACAAACAATACATATGCGCCTTGCTTCTGGACCTTAGCAAGGCTTTTGACACGGTGGACCATGATTTGCTCCTGATGACCCTGAAGAAAGTTGGGGTGGACAACCTGGCCCTAAGTTGGTTCGCAAACTATCTTGTGGACAGAGAGCAGCAGGTCAAGGCTGAAGAAGACCTATCACCAAACAAAATACTCCTTAGAGGTGTCCCCCAAGGATCCATACTTGGTCCACTTCTCTTTGCCATTTATATAAATCAAATTGACACTGGCCTAAAGTCATACAGTATCCATCTATTCACTGATGATACAGTGTTATACATTGACAGATCAATTCTGGATCAAACCTTTCTGGACCTCCAGAATGATTTTGACGTCCTCCAAAAAAATCTACTGAACTTGAAACTCCTGCTCAATGCCAAAAAAACTAAGGCCATGATTTTCTCTCCACTGGCCCTTCATCTCAAAAAAAACAAACCCTTAAGGTTCCTCACATAAGCACCCTTTTGGGAGAAGCCCTGGAGTTCGTGGAACAATTCATATACCTGGGGGTCTGGATTGACTACAAATTGTCCATCATTGATCACATTGATGAACTCATGAAGAAATTGCATCAAAGGCTCAGTATTTTCTTCAGGATCAAGCACTCACTAACCCAGGAGGCTAGAAAACTCCTAGTCCAAGCTACCTTCTTGCCTCTCCTAGACTTTGTGGACTTCCTATATGACTCTAGTACTAGCACAGCTCTCTCCAAGCTTGATACCCTATATCACAGAGCCCTTAGGTTCATTTTGGATGCCCCTTATGGCACGCACCACTGCGTCCTCTATTCTTCCATAGGCTGGCGCTCCCTTAGCTTCAGGAGGCAAAAGAATGCTATTCTATGGACATATAAGGCAATCACTCATAAATTACCTCAGTACCTCACAAGCTGCCTAACTCCCTGCATCCCTAGTGCCTATTCTCTAAGAACTCTTACCATCATATCTCTGGCTATCCCTAAAGTTAAAACGCGCTTTGGTAGAGCCTCAATAACCTTCACTCTTCCTACACTCTGGAATACATTCCAGAAAACCTTAAGGCTCGCTTCCCCCTGTCACGTTCTCCGTTTTCAAATCCTTGTTCCTGAGGACCTTCTCTGAGGTCTGTCATTGCTTCAAGTCAAGGTCTTCACATCATGATTTGTTACTGCTTTAAATTCTGGACTTAAACCTCAACCATTGCCTGAGGCGTCATTTGAGTCCTCCCTTCTGTCATTGTCCAAATCAAGGTCCCAACATCATGATCTGTCTTTGCTTCAGATATTGGACTTAAACCCCAACCACTGCCTGTGGCATCTGTCGTGTTTCTCACTTAGAACAGTCCTTCCTCCCTAGGCCATCATGTCCAACCCTCTCCTATCTTATCTGACCTTCCCTCCCCACTCCCTATACCCTTCTCCCCTTCCCACCCCACTTGCCAGGCGATGCCTACAGTACTTATCAAAGGACTCTTACATCTCAATCTTCTTCGCACTTTGATGCTAGAGGAACTGCCACTCCTGCTCACTATGACTCCTCAAATGATGTTTACTGTATAAACTTTAGCTCATTACCTTACATCCATATATTTGTATCTATGCAATTGTATTTAAATGACACTACCTTCTGTTGAACCTATTGCTATGTTCTGGTGGAAGTATCTTGTTACATGTGATGTTTATATGTTATTATGTTGTTATTAGTACTATGTAATTGTTATGTACGTTCACTCAACCTGTTATGTCTTAACCCTGTTGGCAATTGTTTTGCCCCAGGTCCATTTTGTAAATGAGCTTGTCTCAATGATGTTCCCCCTGGCAAAATAAAGATTTTGATTAATTGATTGATTGACAAAGATGAACTGTGCTCTCAGGGCTCTCAGAGATTCATACCTGCAGGCAATTTCAGCTGTGACAGTCCTGGCTGGGCAGGGGAGGGCAAGGTGAGCAGCCCTCAGACCCTGAAAAGAAAGGAGATAGGGGGATTATTTAGATTAAATAGAGAAGAAGAGAGGAAAAACAAAAGAAACTGCAGGGGCTTAAGGCGGGGGGTACAATAAACAGCTAAGTGCAGGGAGGGAGGATGGATCAAGTGGGCAGGGAGCTGCGGACAGGAACTTGGACAACAGGGGGAAGAGACCACGGCAGACAGAAACTATGGGGAAGGTTAAGATTTAACAAAGTTAGCAATAAAAAAAATGCAGTGACTTAAATTCAGCTATAAAAGATGCAGCTGAATAAAGTTAGATTTTAGCATAATTTAACAAATAAAAACTAAATGCAGCAGAGAGTTAAATTCAGCTCTGAAACACAGCAATAAAGTACAATTAACAGAGTAAATAAGCAAGTTAAATGCAACGAAAGAGTTAATCAGATTTAAAATGCAGCCAGGGAAGGAGCAAGTTGGGAGCGCTACTCTCTGAAGTTAAAATTTTAGCTGCTCCCTGCTCCACAGTACATCCACTTAGCTGTAAGACTTTAGGCTACCATGCCACAAAACGGCACCAACTTTAAAGTGTCTCAGCAATCAAAGATGAACTGTGCTTTCAGGGCTCTCCGAGATTCGTATCTGCGAGCAGTTTTCGCGATGACAGTCCTGGCAGGGCTGGGGAGGGCAAGGTGAGCAGCCCTCAGACCCTGCGGGCAATTTTGGCAGTGACAGTCCTGGCAGGGCTGGGGAGGACAAGTTGAGCAGCCCTCAGACCGTGCGAGCAATTTCAGCAGCGACAGTCCTAGCAGGACTGGGGAGGGCAAGGTGAGCAGCCCTCAGACCCTGCGCGGCAATTTTGGTGTCAACAATCCTGACAGGACTGGGGAGGGCAAGGTGAGCAGCCCTCAGACCCTGCAGGCAATTTTGGCGGTGACAGTCCTGGCAGGGCTGGGGAGGGCAAGGTGAGCAGCCCTCAGACCCTGAGGACAATTTCAGTGGCGACAGTCCTGGCAGGGCTGGGAAGGGCAAGGTGAGCAGCCCTCAGACCCTGCGGGCAGTTTCAGCAGCGACAGTCCTGGCAGGGCTGGGGAGAGCAAGGTGAGCAGCCCTCAGACCCTGCAGGCAATTTCAGCGGCAACAGTCATGACAGGGCTGGGGAGGGCAAGGTGAGCAGCCCTCAGACCCTGTGGGCAATTTCGGCGATGACAGTTCTGGCAGGGCTGGGGAGGGCAAGCTGAACAGCCCTTAGACCTTGCGGGTAGTTTTGGTGGTGACAGTCCTGGCAGGGCTGGGGAGGGCGAAGTGAGCAGCCCTCAGACCCTGTGGGCAATTTCAGTGGTAACAGTCCTGGCAGGGCTGGGGTGGTCAAGATGAGCAGCCCTCAGACCCTGCGGGCAGTTTCAGTGGTGACAGTCCTGGCAGGGTTGGGGAGGCAAGGTGAGCAGCCCTCAGACCTCATGAGCAGTTTCAGTGGCAACAGTCCTGGCGGGGCTGGGGAGGGCAAGGTGAGCAGCCCTTGGACCCTGCAAGCAATTTTGATGGCGACAGTCCTGGCAGGGCTGGGGAGGGCAAGGTGAGCAGCCCTCAGACCCTGCGGACAATTTCAGTGGCGACAGTCCTGGCAGGGCTGGGGAGGGCAAGGTAAGCAGCCCTCAGACCCTGAAAAGATTCAGATATTCACCATTTGCCTTTTGGGGCATCAGTGTGAATCCTATCTAGATCATAGACTAATTGGCCTATGTAGATGCTAAAAAGCAGAGGTGCCGAGAGGCACTCATGTTAACTTCTCTGTATGTACAGATGTTATCTGTTAGTTTCCCATATTTACTGTATATGACATGTGCTTTATGTGTGTATTAGTGTGTAATTTCTGAATCAGAGACTCAGTAACCTATCTATATCACACTGTATCAAAATATCCCTAAAGTGCTTCTGTCGACATTTTTGAATGCAGCACACATATCGATAAATGCTAGATAAAACTCCACCATTATTTATTTATTTATTTGAGATATTGGAATTACAAACCTTTGAGTCTGAAACTCCTTTACAAAGGCTCCACGTCAAAACAGTGCATGAGTTACATAGAGTAAAAGACATTACATACATACATACAGGTAAGTCACAAACAGTATACAAAATCTAGATACAATAGGCAGAGTAATATGTACTTGAAACAGTCAAACGCGAGAGAAAATTTATGAGGCAGTCAGACTTGTCCTTGTCTTTAATCTTGGCATTTGCTGCCTTCATTTTCCTCTTAAGATGATCTAATATGAAGATGTTTTGTATTCGTGTAGTTCTCTCTGAATCCAAATTGCCTCTAAATAAGTATCTGATTCTGATCTACCCATTCAGTTAACTTATCTAGTAATAGGCAGGATTAAATCTTTGCAGATATGCATTGTAAAGAAATGGGTCTGTAACTACTTGGGTCATTTCTCCTTCTTTGTTTAAAAAATAGGAACAATCTTAACTGTTAGCTATGGTTCCATGACCCTCAAAGTTCTTATAATTAAAAAGTCTTTGCAGAATTTCTTCCCACCAAATTAGGTTAGTGTGAAATATCTCAGTCAGGATACCA
The DNA here is from genome assembly GCA_016271365.2 of Neoceratodus forsteri. NCBI lineage: Eukaryota > Metazoa > Chordata > Ceratodontiformes > Ceratodontidae > Neoceratodus > Neoceratodus forsteri. The sequence continues at coordinate 34,169,562 of CM057453.1, forward strand.
TCGATACCCACAGCCTTGTTATGTTTTTGTTAACTTATATAGCTACTCACTTGTTCTACCTTGATTTCTTCCCATATTCTAAGTTCTGGTATCATTTTACTAACTTTTTGTTCCATCGCCACGGATTCTAGATTTCCATATGACTTTAAAGTGTTCTTCCCATACCTGCGCCTGTATTAAGGCATCAGTATTATGGCTTGTTGTCTTTTGTCTGTAAGCAACCAAGTACTAAAAGGTTTCTATGTCTTGATTCTGCACTGCTTCTTGCAGCTTTCCCCAAGGATACTTACTGTAAGCATTTTTTCTTTTATGCGGCATAGTACACCACAGTTCTGTATAGAATTCCATCCCTTTCAAAATGCTGCTGTGCGACAGTTCAAAGGTCATGGAATGTGACTGTACCTGTTTCTGGTAAACAACATTCTGAAACCTCTAAACCTCTAGCAACTGCGCAAGTCAGTTTCATTCTGAAAGCGAAAGAACCACTGCATGCGGATTTCACGTAATACTATATACTATAAAAAATACAGGATGAGCAACTTTATGCACAGACAGTGTGTTCTGCTGCCTTGGAGTTCTGATTCCCACAGACCTCTTGAGCTGTACTCTCGAGGTCAGAGGGAATCCAAACCCCTCCTTGGCAGAACACACTGGTTGTGCATAGCTACCCATCCAGTATTCTCTGTGTTGTATTTACTTCTGTATTCCTTTCTTACTGTAATCAGAGTTGGGTTTGTCTGTTCTCTAGCAAATTCATTTTCCTGGCAATTCTTATAATCTTATTTAAGTTTTTTTTTAAAGATTTTACAATCATCATCAAACCAAGGTGCCTTTGTTGCAAATGTACTCGCCTTTGTTGATCTTCGTGCACCTGTGGATAGGTGTTCTTGGAAATAATCTGCAATTATTTTCCCATCATTACATCCCATAAACATATCTTTCAGCAGAATACTTCTTTCTGATTTTTCACACGTGATTTTTTTTTGGTATTAGGTTGTTCCACTTTTTTTGTTATTTTGATAATTAGTAAATGGTTCTCTATGTTCCCAGTATCAACGGGGTTCCAGACCCTCCATTGCCACTTTCAGTCTTCTTGGGATCTAGTCTGAAGCTACTTCTTATGTAACTTCAAAGCTAATTATTCTTTCAAACATACAAAAATCCATAAATGCAAGGTTTAATATAGATCCCCCCATTTAGTTGGAAAACTTATTTCTGCTGGGGTATCTTTTTCTGTTCTACTACTTATTAGTCTTAGATTGTTTTGCATTGAGAATCTCCTTAGTAACTTTCCTCATTTGTTTATTTTCTTATCATGTGAATTTCTATCATTAAAGTTTATTCCTAAATGCATTTCTTGATCGTTAATGAACTGATCATATTCATCATTTCCCCCCACCCTAGCTTTAAAGGAAAGCTGTCCTTCTTTAGAAACCCCCACCCTTAAAGCATTACTCCCCAATTAGGCTTTTAGGTTTATAATTAAAAAAAATGTGCCCATAGAAGCGTACTTTATTTTATTTTAAGCATGCCATGATCTGCATACATGGGGATGCTGCATGGCTCCATTTGCTCTGAAAGTGTAGCACTATACTGCTCACCTCCATACACTTGTATTGAGGTGAGCAGTGCAGTGCTGCACTTTCAGAGTGAATGGAGCCGCACAGTGTCTGCCATGTTTGCAGATTGTGGACTTTTCAAAAACAGAATAAAGTAAATTTCCATGGACACATTTTTTTTTATTACAGTCAAAAAGCCTAATCGGGGGGTGGGAGTAATGCTTTGGAGGGTGGGTTTCTACAAAAGGACAGCTTTCCTTTAAAATCACCCATGATTATCACTGGGACATAGCTATCCATACACACAACTTTATCCATAATGTTCCCCAGTTCATCTAGCACTTTCTCATACTCATTTATCACAAGATCTAGTGGGAAGTAGACATTCACAATTATACAGTATATTTCTGATCATGTTTCATTGTAAGTTCTGTAATCAGCAAAAATTCCTGGTCTTGGTGCCAAACCTAGACCTTACAATCTAAACTGGTTGTAATCAGGGTAACAGACCACCCCTGTTTCTTCCTTTTAATATACATTTTTTTTGCCAGAAGTTCAAATATTTGATACAGGGCTCTTGGCAACTCGGATACCCGTGTCCTTTACAAACATTTTGTGCGTTGGAACGCTCTGTTTTTTTTTTTGAAAGTCCCAGAGAGGCTCCTTTCTAAAGCCTCGGGAGTTCATTGACTGAACTGTGCCCTGTAGCTTATAATGTGAAGTCTGTAGGCGGGGGTCGCTCCATTGGTTTCTATGGGGCCATTTTAAACTACAGTTTTTATGTTTTAATGGTGAATTCAAACAAATTACAGCCACTGCTCAACTAACCATAATTTGTTTGAATTTTCCCTCTAAAACTAAAAAAATTATAGTTAAAATGGCTATGAAACAATGGAAGCGGCTCAGCAGCTCTAGAATCTTAAATTATAAGCCATCTTGAATCGGGTGCAGCACACATGTATTCAAATGGGAACCCCCCAGAAATGTTCCAGAGAGTCTTGTGATATCCTTTTAGAGTTTCACATGAATCTTCATTTATCCAAGTTTCTTGTAGCAAAATATCATGTTTTTGCTATACAGTCTATCCATGACCCATAATCAGTCTTAGTTTTTATACCTGTCACCTTCCAAATGATGATATTTATGGAAGTTATTGTGGGTGATCTGGTTTCATTTAACCATACTCATTCATCAGCTATGCATGATTCTTCCTCACTAGAGTCATTCTCATCAAACATATCCACTCATCTTAACAATTCAAAACCATTTTGAGTATACATTCCAGGTAAGAGTAAGGATTGCCAAACCAAGTATGGAAATGGGCAGACTGGGTGGACTGGTTGGTCCTTATCTGCCGTCATATTCTATGTTTCTATATTGTACTGCAGCAAGAAATTCTGGATACTTCAAATACTTCATCTGATTATTGGTCTGACTCCATAACACAGCTATTATTAATCCACATTCTCCTTTTTTTCCCTTCCTTTAATGAAGTATTCAGATCTCTGTGAGCCATTTAAATTGTGCCCTGTTTCATTGGGTTTTTCTAGAAATGTAATAATTGTTTGTTGGTTTCTAGTCTCTTTAGTTACTACTTTTCTTGTCTCATTTTTCTGTTTGTTGATAACCAGCTTATTTCTAATTGTTTTTTGTTTCTACAGGGAAGCCCTTCCAGTGTTTCATCCATTTCTATACCAGCTTTCCTGATATTATAATCTATTTTTAGGATCTGTGCTCTTATTCCATAATTTTAACAACTAAACATACACACCCTTTCTGGAGCATCACCCTGTATCTCTTCACTGTCACTCTGTCACTCCACTCAATTCTACTTTTCAGTGAGGATTTTAAAATGTTACACATGGTAGTTTTCAATAAGAAAGGTGTTTCCTTGTTCACTTTTGTTATTCTTCTAAAATACATTGTAGGCAACTTAGTAACCTGTCCTCCAACGCCCTCCTCTTATTTTTAGATTTCAATATCTTTGATCTGGTAGTGTCTAAATCTGAATCTACATTTATTTTTTTAACACATTCCAATGACATTGTCAGTATACCCTTGTCTTTACCTTTTTTTATTTTGTATCTATTATTTTTTCATTGTTGTTTCTGTTCTTTTTTTTTTACTGTCTTTATCTTTTTGAAGCATCTCCAACATTTCTTGCTATTCCTTTCTTATTATATCTTCTGCAACTGATTTAATTCTCCTACTTTCACCCTCCTGGGTTTGTTTATTCAATTTTTCTACATTATTTTTACTTGAAAGCATTTTACTTTGTTATTTCAGTACTTCTAACATTTTAGTCATAATCAATTAGTTTTGGGGTCAGTGCTAGTTTAATTTCATGTAACTCTTTTCCAATTATCAGGTTCATGTGCACGGTATATTTGTTTTAGTAGCTGTTCAACTGAGTTGTCATCCATGATCATTTATTGACTCATAATTTGTCTGGCCTTCCCCATTTGTGCATAAAAATGGTATGTGATATGTATTTGAAGGAGGGTCCAGTTTTTCTTTTACCATGTATGGTGTAATGAAGTGTTTGAAATATGCTAAAAAATTACTCTGAGTTCCATGTTTTATATTTAAGCAATAAGGCACAACAGGGTGTGTGTTATTGTGTAATAACGTCACTCCTGGGGTGGGTCGAAGCACGAGGCAAAGCCGAGTGCTTCAGCCACCCCAGGAGTGATCAGCTACACAATAACACACTCCCTGGAGTGCTCATTGCTATTATACAATGGCTCGCTTTCAAATAATATTAAAAGAAAAAAAAATTTTTGTAATATTTTTATTGCTTTTTGTATGAGAGGTCTATTTCAGCAATAAGAGAAAAAGTAGTCCACTAGGTGGTGCTGCTGCTAATATATGCCTTTGTTGTAGATGGAACCTCCCCCCCAATACACTCGTCGTGTGGCAGCTTTTGAATTTAATTATTGTGCTCCCGCTGCTTGTTTTGGAAGCAGTTGAAGAGGTATTTTTTTATTTTGTTAGCGGTGAGAGAAAGGAATGGAAGTGGAAAAAACATCGAGGCAGAGTGTTTACTCAGTTTCCGCTGCGCTCTAACTGGACATCAGCAGAACCTGTAGTTACTGGTCGCTTTAATGTTGGAAAAGTGCTTTTGTGAAACGGCAAATGTTTTTGGGTTTAATGGGAAGCTGGTGAGGGTTTCAAATGGCATTGGCACTGTTTGTGTTTTTTTGAAACGTCCGAGCACGTGGGTTTCATATTCGCAGGCAGGTAGCGTGCAGTCAAAGATAGGGAGCCGCGGTTTTTTTTTTTTAATGTTGTTGCTTTGCTTTAATACATTGAAAGAGCGCAGCAGTGATGCAGAAAACATGTGTTTGTTGTTTGGGGGGGTGAGCTGGTGTAAGCTGTGACGGCTTGAGGGACTGTTGGCTTGCCGGTGGCTTGTGTGGGCATGGAAGGTTTTTCACTGTTGTCAGGTCAGTTGTGTGCCTGAACTTAATACAGTGATGTTATAGCTTAATATCATCACTGTCCAAGGCACACACTGACCAATGAGAGAAGACGTTTTTTTCTTGCCATTGTATAATTTCCATTACTAGCTCTGCTGAATTTAAATCAAGTCTTTTTTGCCTAGGAGTAGAACAAGGTTGACTTTTATCTACATTTATGTTCCCCCTATAAATTAGTGAAGGAGCAGATTTATTAATTGAGCTTAGAGCAACACCAATCTGAGATTCTAGTTATTTGTTTATTTGCATAATGTAATTGTCTTGAAGAGTAATTCCTATGTTGTGCTTTTTCTTTTTAGGGGATGATGTCCTTGGTTCAGATACCACTACTAAACTGTTATTCTCCTTACCCAGCTGTTTTGTAAATTCTGTTATTTTCTTATTATTTTTACTTACCATTTTTCCCACCTTTGACTAGCTTATTATTTCTTAACCTTATTTGTGATGGTGAATTTTCTGTTTTTTACTCATTCTGTAGCCTTTCAATACAATGTAATATACATAGAGAATAAAGGATGGGGAAGTGTGTGTTATGAGAATTTAATGCTCACTCAAGGTGTGGGATGCTATATAAACCCCGAGGGCGAAGCCCGAGGGGTTTATCAAAGCATCCTACACCGAGGGTGAGCATTAAATTTGAATATGACACACTTCCCCATCTTTTATTTTTTATAATTTGCTGGTGAGCAATTTTTTCCAGTCTGAGTGCTGTGACACACACACACACACACACACACACACTCTCTCCTTTTCAATCCCCCCTGCACCCCCACCCATTTCAGCTTCAGTCTAGATTTCGAGGGCACACTGCAGCAGCCCCCACACAGCAGCGCTAAATGCAGCAGCAGCTTCTACCTCCCACTTCAGATTCCAGAGCTGTCCCCTCCCCGTTCCCTGTCCCTCTCCCTCTTGTCACTTAGCAGCCACACTACAGCACAGGAGCCTCCAGGTCACACTTTATAAATAATTCATTTTTATTTTAGTTATAGTTCAAATCGCAATTGTGAGGGATTGCGCTTACCTCTTACTATAGAGAGTCAGCCACGGACCGCTCCTGCTATAAATGTACCTCACGGTCATCATCGCCTGAAGCTGACGAACCACAGGATCAATCAGATACTTTAAAAAAATATATAACGATAGGATTAATGGTAGGATCAACCAGATAGCAACAAAAAAAAAATGATTTTGAAAAGGTAAGGGTCTTGTTGTGGCAGCTCCTCGCTAATAAAGACATGGAGCCCGCCCACACAGAAAACGGGGACCAGTGAGGGATCGCTCACTTTTAACAGACTGAGCGCATGAATGCCATGATAACCAACTAGTTATTACGGTAAATATCAACTGCTTGAAACCATTGAAAAAAATGCTCACCAGTAATTATAAGTCAATAAATTGAGAAACAAAAAGTTATACATGTCCAAAATAGCTCCAGATGTTTGTAACCACATAATCTGAGTAATCACAATATACCTATGGGACTATCCAAAGTATTCTTTTTGCTTTTGATGCAATATTGCATGTAGCCCTCAAGTTAATTAGGCAAACAGATATGCATGTTCAATACTGGATTATATGGTGATTTCTGCACTTCATAAAATGAGCATGACTTCCTAAAAGAGAGACACTTTTTAAAGGAAATTATAATAAATAAGGAAATAATATCAACATAAAACTCACACAGAAACATCCCCCCAAAAAAAAAACTGCAGACAAGGCACAGCTGAAAACCAAACACTTAAACAACAGAACAACCTGAAGAAATTAATGTTATTATTTTATCTGCAAGATCCTGACACATTCAGAAATAACTGTTATAAGTAAAGGCTTGTCATTTGTGCCTACATTCAATATTAAACCATTTCATCTCCTGGTGGATTTACATTTGTTTACTAGACTGTTAAATCTTAAGTCCTTCTATACTAAACTAGAAATGGGGTGACTGAGAAATGAAGCCATAGCATGCTTCCAAAGTTAGGCACAAGGAATACCAGGACCTAGTGATGATGATTCAGTTTCAACACAAATAGACTCTGCGCATATTCAGGCACTTAACTCTCACTCTCAACTTGAGCAATTTCACCCTGTTTCACATTTCTGTCCACCCTATAACTCAGGCAAAAGTGTCTTTGGAAAAGCATGTGAAGCAGACTTTATGGATTTGTTACAAATCCAATTACAGTACACTTTTTCTAACATCACTGCAAAAGAAAGGCTTGCCTTAAAAGTATTACAAGAAGATGGGAGTATCATGATTAAAAAGCTGATAAAGGTGGCTCAGTAGTTGTTTTAGATACCGCCAAGTATATAATACAGGTTATGAGACAACTTGATCGTATTGTATTGTACATTACAGGATCTAAAATTATGTTCAGACCCTACTCCTACATTTAAGGTTGAAATAGACCAATTTTTAAAAGTTGCTTTTGACAGATTATACCTGAAAATGTGTTTAAATATTAAGTGGTAGATCATCCTTTTAGGGCCATCATTTATTTATTACCAAATGTTCATAAAAATTTGCAACTCCCCCCACCCCCGGATGCTCACTAGTTTCAGGCATGGACTCCTTAACGGAGCCAATTTTGAAGTTTGGGGATGAAAACATTAAAGGAACTGTTACCGCATTGCAGTCCTATGTAAGGGACACTACTGATATATTGGGGGTCCTGGGTGTTTAAAATTGGAGGGTGATTGGTTTCTGATTTAACTACATATAGAAACATTGTATACCAACATCCCCCACCGGGGGGGGGGGGTGGATGCACTGAAGTTTTGATTAGACAGCAAAACTCTGTATGATGAAGCATTTAGCATGTTTTTACTGTTTTGAGCAAAATATGTGTTAACCTGCAATGCTTTTATCTTTCAGTTGGATCACTACCTGCAGATTAAAGGCACAGCGATGGGGATGACATTTGCCCCAATTATGCCAATCTGTATTTGGGGAAGTGGGAGAAAGAAACAGTCTATAGCCTGCACAATCCTTTTTACCGTAGGCTTGTGCTATGCAGGCACTTTATAGACAACATTGTTACGGTGTGGAAAGGGGACAGAGCTGAGCTTCATGCTTTTGTGGATTTTCTACATGAAACTGACCCTAACCTTAGATTTACAGTACAAGCTAGCGCAGAAAAGGTCAGTTTCCTTGATTTGATAATTGAAAAGAAAACAGAAAACAGAAAAGAAAACAGATGACACCATGAAGACGGACTTGTTCTACAAGGCTACAGACAGAATCACTGTCTTGCTGGTGTCCAGCTGTCACCTGAAACACCATTATAGACATACCAAAATTCCAGTTCCTCAGAATAAAACAAAATTGTAGTGATGAATCTAATTTTTGAGACCTGAAACCACAAAATACCAGCACAGTTTAAACAAAGAGGTTACAGCACGTTTAACATTGAAAATGCTAGACAGTTTGCTTCATTTAGTGATAGGGCAACACATCTTGAAGTAAAAGAATGGAATATTTAAGCTAAGACTAAGATAAATTATATCACTGCTTATAGCAGGCAAGATGGGGCAGTTGCAGCAGTTATTAAGAAAAATTGGTCTATAATACAAACAGATCTCATCCTCAGAAATTATATGCCAGAGTATCCCAGAATGGTGTACAAGAGGGCACCTAATCTAAATGATTTGCTAGTCCACAGGTTACAACCTTTGGAGCAACAGTCTAGAAAACATTGTTGCCACAACTTCCACATGGTACATTTACACGTGGAAGATGTAAGTTCTGCAGGGTAGCTTTGCATACTGACAGATTTGCCACTGTGAATGCTAACAAAGTTTACAACATTAGAAGTTTCATTAATAGTCATACATAAAATGTATATCTCGCCACATGTGAATGTGGAGCATTCTATGTTGGTAAAACCTCTTGTAGCTTCAAAGTGAAGGTAGATGAACATCTGGGGTGCATTCAGAAGGGTAATATAACTAATGCACCTACTGAGCATATTTGCCTAGCAGCTAAGAGAAATGAGCATCACTTCAAGTTCTGTGGCATTGAAAGGGTGGTATTAGGTAGGAGAGGTGGTGAGTTGGAGCCACTTTTATTAAGACATGAAAGCATCTGGATGGTTCAGCTAGGGGGATTACGTTCACCTGGCCTAAATATTAGATACGAATATCTACCAACAGTACATAAGAAGTGAAAGTTAAATATGTTAGTACTGGAGCTCCAGTGTTTGCATATGTTCAATAGTTTATATAGTATGAAATGATAGTAAAGAGGTTAGTAATTATTATTTAAATAGCATTTTTTATTAGTATTACATCATTTTGCCATTTATATATAGTACATAAAAGGTTCATACACAACATAATATAGATAAAGTGCATCTTAACTGGTAGTATTATACAGTAACTGTTTCCTCATGTGTCTTGATGTTAGTAGGTTTTAGGGATTTCAATGACCTTTTTCACTGTGTATGGTGTTGTAATATTTTCCTGCAGCCTGTAGTAGTATGAAAAGGTAGTTTGAATTACATATAATGTACTATTAATATTTATTTTATAGCATATACAAAGTGTTACACCAAATGAATTGGAAGTATGAAATGGGACATATGAGAGATAAGAGATATATGAATATGCTGGTGCTTACTGAGGTTGTAGGCACAGTGATAAGCTAATGTCACTCTTATTCTTGTGGTGATGCACTTAAATAGCACTCTTCATTATGCTAATTTCTTATTAGGATTTATCTGTCACAAATAGCATTTTCTGATTTATCCAGGTATTTGAATATATTATATAGTCTGGATGAACATAGAATTTAAATGGCATTATGCCACAGTATGTGCTTTACTGTGATTTTGCATTTCTATTCACGCTCCTTGCATTTTAAACTCGTTTACTGTTTATAGTGTTTCATTGGTTCACCTGTCACTTTAAATTACATCACTATTTAAACAGAAGATATTCAGAGACGTGCATCTTCCTGATGATGCCATAATGATGAAACTGGTTAAGGGGTTGTATGAGAATGGCAGTTTGGACCTCTCTGCTTTGGTCACTTTATGACACTGCACTGTACGTTTTGCATTTTCACACAATGAAACCAGGTATCTATGCATATTATTCTATGCATCTCGTGCTGTTTGCTTTGTGGATTGTCATTTTACTGGCTCAGATATTTTTGGAGTTGGAGCCATATTTTTTGTCTGTTTGATAATCTATAATCTCACCTAAAAAAAATCCTGTGGGCACATACCCACAAAAATCAAAATACACATTTAAGACAAACAAATTAGCTTGCATATTTCAACAGCAGTTTAAAATGCGTAAGTTTTAAAATATAGTCACATAGGAATGGTGCCCCCTCACAATGGTTTGTCATCAAATTTCATTTTACTGCTTTATATTTGCATATGATGGTCTCTTGTTCTCCAATCTGCATAATCTACTTGCATCTGTGTATTTTTATGAATATTTCTCTCTAGCGCTATGTAGCTTAGTGTAGTTCAGTTAATTTAGTTCGTATTTTCACACTAATTCCACCTGAGTCACTGAAATTAGCCATTCCACACCACTTCAGTGCCCCACCTTCTCAAGGTAAACTGCTCATTCTCAGAGGCACAGATGCACGGTACTCTTCCCCGCACTCAGGGCATGTTAATTGGCTTTGCTGTGCACTCGGCTCCTTCAAGTCCACACTTGACCCCATGCTTGTTTCCTGGGGAATCCTCCGAATTCTTCTGGCTTCTGTTAATCACCTCCCAGATCCAAGTTCTGAATTCCAAACTCTGCCAAACTCCACCATTATCCTCTCAGTCCTCTCTGACTACAGAATCTTCCATGTACTTCCAGCAGCTTTGATTGGGTTTGAATCTCACCTCATGGACACTCCAAAATGCTGGACACAAACAAAACTACAAGACAAAAAGAGAGCACAAATGCCAAGATGGGAACCCCAGAAGCTTTTCACTAATTAATCCAAAAAAGGCAGAGAGTACGACAACAATGGCATACCTTTACTACTTACATACAGTATGTAAGAACTAGGATGCCTGCTGCTTTACATGCCATTCAAGTAGAGAGATATCGAAGGAACTCTTCTGTGCAGGCTAAAGGCCAAGTAGGAAAAAATTAAGGCTCAACTCTTAATTGCGGATCAGTTTCTTTCATTTTTGTCGTCCGCCTTAAAAAACAATGTTTCATGGCTATACCCACTTCATCAGGTAGGTGGTATTCTAATAAATGATGAGGGAAAAAAATAAAGTAAATTAAATTATGATAACTAAAATGATGTACACAGTACAGATCCTATGCCAGAGACTGCAATGAAATCAGATTCATACTTTTCACTTTTTGAAAAAATCATCATAATTTGAGTTACTGTCTCTCATCATATCAGCTTGTCATTTTCAAGTAAATTTATGACTTAGTACCGTAATTTTAGTTCTGATGCTTTTTTTGGCTATTGTTGTGACTCACTCTACCTACAGTTTCAAAAAACATTTTAAAGTTTGTTGAACCTTAAAAAAATATACTTCCACTAAACTTAATATAAAATAAAAATGATATCACAGTGCGATATGTCACCATATATCAACAACTCCCTAAATTATTCTCTATGGAAAGTATTGCTTTATGGTTTTCAAGTAGTTAAATATGTCAGTTTGGTATTGTGTTAGCTCTGAAATGTCTAAAAGATTTTATAATGTCATATATTTAAACCCATGCTCTCATGTAGCTGTGTAAATTCCAGGTTACAAAGTACTTGTTTGATTGCTTTTAAGTTTTTTTCAGAATTTGTTTTGGCTCATATCTGTAATATATTGCAATTAGAAGCATTCAGAAAACTACACTGTATTCCCTTCTTATATAAATCATGTTACAGCAAAATGAGAACTGTTTCCTTGTTCCACTAAAAATATACCTTAAAAAATTTCCCAGTTTACTTGACCTCCCAGGTATCTTTTCAATGTGTTTATGTTACATTTTGTGCTGTAAAGTCAATAAAACTATTCTTTTAGCTTTTTTATTTTGCAAACCTAATACAAACAAAAAATTAAGATTCTCCGCTGCATAAGGAATGAAACATAGAAACATAGAAGTTGACAGCAGATGAGGACCGCAAGGCCCGTCCAGTCTGCCCATTTCTTTTTCTACCTTATGAATGTGCCATCAGCCTTTGCTCTGTCAATGGCCTATCTATTCATACTCATCTGTATTGCTCCCTTATGCCTATCCCATGCCTGTTTGAAGCTCTGCACTGTATTCATATCCACCACTTCCAGAGGTAGGCAGATCCGTGCATCCACCACCCTTTCTGTGAAAAGAACTTCCTCACATTACCCTTAATGTTCCTCCCTCTAATTTCATGCTGTGTCCTCTTGTCCTGCTGTTTTTCTTATATTGAAACATTTTAGACTGTTTCACCTTGTTAATGCCTTTAAGGTGTCTGAATGTTTCAATCATATCACCTTTCTCCCTCCTTTGCTCCAGGGTATACATATTGAGCTCCGTTAATCTGTCTTCATATGTTTTCTGATGCAGTCCCTGCACCATTTTGGTTGCCCTTCTCTGGACTGCCTCAATTTGGTTAATGTCCTTGTGAAGGTGTGGCCTCCAGTACTGCATGCAGTACTCCAGATGGGGCCTAACCAGTGTCTTGTAAAGAGGGATTATTACCTCCCTCTTCCAACTTGGGATACTCCTACTAATACACCCCAACATCCCCCTAGCCTTACCTACTGCTAGTGGTCTGCTTGGATGATTTCAGGTCATTTGTGATGATGACGCCCAAGTCTCATTCTTCCCTTGTGATTGCCAGCAACTCCGCTCCCAGCCTATAGGTGGCTTCAGGGTTTCTCTTCCCTATGTGCATGATTTTGCACTTCTTTGGGTTAAACCCCAGTTCCCACTCTTCCGACCATTTTGCTAGTTTATCTAGATCTCTTCTCATTCGGCCCACCCTATCTGGATCATCTACTCTGTTGCAGATCTTTGTGTCATCTGCAAACAGACAAACCTTACCTTCCAGTCCATCTGCAATGTCACTGATGAAGATATTGAAGAGGACTGGCCCCAGGACTGATCCCTGAGGTACCCCACTTGTGACTTGCATCTCTTCTGACTGTATACCATTTACCACCACTCTCTGTTTTCTGCCCGTCAACCAGTTTGCCACCCAGTTGACCAACTTCTGACCCACCCCAAGCCTACCCAGCTTATTAATCAATCTTCTATGTGGAACAGTATTGAAAGCTTTGCTGAAGTCAAGGTAGGCGACATCAACTGCACCCCCTTGGTCCACTACTCTGGTTACCCAGTCAAATAAATCTATGAGATTAGTTTGACAGGACCTTCCTTTTGTAAACACATGCTGTCTTGGATCCTGTGCTCATATGGATTCCAGGTGTTGCACTATCCTTTCCTTAAGGAGTGCCTTCACAATCTTGCCCACTACTGAGGTAAGACTGATTGGTCTGTAGTTCCCTGCCTCCTCCCTGCTACCACTCTTGTGGAAGCGGGATCACATGAGCCCTTCTCCAGTCTTCTGGGACCTCTCCTGTGCTCAGAGACTCACTAAACAGTTCTGATAATGGCTCTGCTAGTTCCACCCTTAGCTCCTTATGTACCCTGGGATGTATGCCATCAGGTCCCATTGCCTTGTCCACCCTGAGCTTATCGAGCTCTTGTAGGACCCTTTCTTTTGTGAAGGGACTAGTGCACACCTCCCTCCCCCCGTGTCCATGGTGCTGAGCTGTGGGCCCTTCCCTACCTTCTCTTCAGTAAATACTGAGCAGAAGTATCTATTTAGGATAAGTGCTTTTACGTGGTCCTCCTCCTCACATGCCCCCTTATCCCCTTTGATCTTATCAATACCCCCCTCTGGACTTTCTCCTTTCACTAATGTATCTATAGAAAGTCTTGTCCCCTTCTTTTACTGTTTGTGTTAGTGTTTCCTCAGTCTAGGTCTTTTCCTGCCTTACTGCCTTCCCTGCTTCCCTTAGGGAAGTTTGGTATGCCTCCCTATCTTCATCCTGCTGCGTTCCCTTATATTTTCTGAAGGCCAGCCTTTTGGCTCTGACCTTTGCTGCTACTGTTTTTGAGAATCAAAGTGGATTCCTTCTTCTTTTGCACTTCCTTTTCTCTCTAACACTATGGGATGTTGCTTGAAGTATTGCATCCTTAATGCTTGCCCACTTTGCCTGTATTCCCTCACCTGTATTTCTCTTTGCCAGGGCTAGCTTAACTCTGTTGGCCATCTTATCAAAGTCAGCTCCTCTTAAGTCCCATATTTTTGCCTTGGAATGGGATGATTTAGTTCTAGTGGCCAAACTGAACCATACCATGTGATGGACACTGGCCCCCAGGTGACCTTCTACCTGGAGATCTGTGATCCTTTCCCTGTTAGTCAGAACTAGATCTAGGATAGCCCTGTCTCTTGTGGGTTGGTGTGCCAGTTGTTTGAGGCCCTCCCACTGCAGGGAATCCACCATGTGTCTAGTTCTGGCAAATGTTCCTGCTGGTATTGACCAATTGGTATCTGGCATGTTGAAGTATCCCATTTTCAGAACCTCCCCTTTAGCTGTCATGTTTTATATATCTTCTATTAATAATGTGTCTATGTCCTCCCCTTGGTCTGGAGGCCTGTACACAACCCCAATTTATATGGCTGTCCCATTTCCTGTTTCCAGGGTGACCCACAGTTCTTCTGGCTCCTTATGTATATTCTGAATTTCTGCAGCTTTGATATTTTCATTGACATAAAGGGCCACTCCAGCCCCCCTTTTTTGCAGCTCGGTCTCTTCTGAACAGTACATAGCCATGTACTGAAGTCTCCCAAGTGTGGTTACTGGTAAACCATGTCTCGCTAATGACTGCTATATCCAGTTTAGCCTCTGGCATTATTACTGCAGGTCTGGGATCTTGTGTCCCAGACTGCGAGCATTTGAATATATGATTTTCCACTGGCCAGATTTCGGTGTGTTAGTTGTTGGGCGAGGTCTGGCGTTTCTTCTGTGCCTCGTATGGGGAGCAGGACCTTTTTCCTTACCTGGTGATGCAAATGAACTACAAACATGCTGAATTCCTGTTTGACCACTAGCTAAGGGGGGAGAGGTGTTCATATTCCACGTATGGGGTGCTGCACCCCTCTCCCAATTTGCTAGTTTAAATATTCTGCAAAGACGTCAAACTTCTGCCCCAATGCATGGACTCCCTCCTTAGTCAGATGCAGTCCATCAAATTTAAAGAACTTTCACTCCCAAAACTGTTGCCAGTTCCCTACAAATTTGTGTCCTTTTTCCTGGCACCAGCCCTTGAGCCACATGTTTAGCTCCCCTTATATAATTTTGTTTCACATTTTCATTTATTTATTTATTGAATTTTGATGACCGGGTAGGCCCACTGGGCCCCGGAGGTCCCTTTTTCAGGGGCGACCCGGGTGAGACAACAACTTACAGGTAACAGATCAGTACAGTCATGTGAATTGTAAAGTATTTAACAGTAAGAATACATAGGTTTACAGGCGGCAGGTAGTGTAAGACATGCAGGCAGTAAAGACATAGAGGTTACACATAACGAGACCGCTTTACATCCAAGTTAGTGATTAGGTTGAGAGTGCTCTGTTAGGCAAGCAGTAGCTAAAGACCAGGGTTTAGCTTCTTTGTGGGCATATTGGAAGGGGGATAAGAGGGACAAAAGTGCACCCCATCTTTAGGGGGAGGTCCGTTATGCTACCAGGATGGCTATGCAAGGTCGGGTCTGATGAGCTACCAGGATGGCTGTACGTGGTCAGGTCCTGTAACAAAGACATGTGCTCCTGTCGAGCAGGTGTCCCTTGAGCTTTGTCCGGAAGCTGGTGACGGACACAGCCTCCCGTACCTCCAAGGGGAGGTTGTTCCAGGTGGAAGGGGCGGTGTATGCAAAGGACCTGGACCCGGCTTTAGTCCTAGTCTTGGGAACCACGAGGAGAGTTTGGCCTGATGAGCGCAGGCACCGTGGGTTGGGTTTCACCCTAACGAGACCATTCAGGCTGGGGGGAGGTGTGGGACCCAGTAGCTTGAATGTAAGGCAGAGGGTTGGGTAGGAGAGGCGAGCTTCCAAAGACGGCCACCTGAGCCTAGATTGGACCTCGCAGTGGTGAGTCCTCGGGTGTGACATAGTGCAAGCGGACTATCTTGTTGTACAAGGTCTGCAGCCTTCCTAACTCCATCACGGCCATGCCCTGGAGAATCGGGGCGCGTGGGTGAGCTTAGGGAGGAGCACGCTAGCGGCAATGGCTACCCTAGCTTCAGGGATAATCTGGTCCTTTGTCTATAAAGGATTCCAAGTTCCATGGATGGCTTTGGTGATTTGGTCTCACGTGATTTTTAGTGTGAGGCCTTGGTCCAGGGTAAGGCCAAGGTATTTGGTGGAGTGACCACCTCAAGTTTTACACCCCCTGGACTGGAGTTGTAGAAGATGTGACCTCTCAGATCCCAGGATCTAGGACCAAAGAGCATTACCTTTGTTTTGTTGGTGTTTAAACCATTTTGTTAAGAGTGAGCCAGTTCTCCATCTGAAGGATGTCTTCTTGGAGGGCTGTCTCCAACTCAGGTAAAGTAGGGGAAGCTCTGTAAATGACCGCATCATCCGTGTACTGGATAAGCAGCCTGCTCCCGCAGTGTGTATGCAGATCATTTATGAACAGTGTAAAGAGAGAGGGGCGAGGATTGACCCTTGAGGTACCCCTTCTTGAGTGGAGCTAGCGTGGAGACTTTATCCTCCCCTTGACCCTCTGGGTGCGTCAGAGATAACTTTGAACCAACCCAGTGAATGGGTGTCAAGGCCAAGTGAACGAATTTTTTATAGTAGGAGGTTGTGGTTTACCAAGTCGAATGCTTTAGATAGGTCAATAAAGACCGCCCCTGTGCTGACCCCTGCGTCATTATTGCTCAGTACATCTGCTGAGACGGAAACAGTCTAACCTGGCACACGTTCCTCCTTTTGTACCCCATGTTTATTTTCTTTCAGTTAATATTTTTAATAAAATTCAACAATAAAAACAAGAGTAATCAGAATAAATGCAGATATTAGCAAACTGTCAAAAGATTACATAGACAACAGGTGTAAAGTCCAATAATTTACTAATTTGAGAAAATGAAAAACATTGTGGAAATTTAAAAGGAACATTTAATAATCATAGTTCAGACATTTTATGCAACTTGCTGGCATAAGTCTTCAATACTCAGGACCCAGTACACAAAACTCAATGTTTAAGGGGGCCTTAATCCCCCAACCCCAGAGAAGGGGTATTCCATGACCCGGAGAGTGCAGCAAGCTAACCCCACTGGAGACGTGGGGGGGGGGGGTAACAAAACTCCTTCAGCGTGGGAGGAGCCAAAGGCTCACATGGGATTGGGTTTACCTATAGGGTTAGAGGCTGGATCCTATCCCTCCCCTCAGACACCCACTCTTGAGCCAATGGCATGTGTTAAGTGGACCTCAGCTGGGAGTAGAGGTAGGCCTCCCAAGATCCATTGATATTTGGGTAGGGTCCCTGCATTCCTATGTGAAAGCTTCTCTAGGGCCGCCAGCTTCCCCACTGCTAGAATCCATTTGACCACAGAGAGAATGTCTGCCCATCTCCACTTGCACAGCAGAAGCCGTTTTACCATGACACTGACTGCAGTAATTCTGTGGAGTAGAGGGGAGTGTTTGGTTATCCGTGGAGTGGCGAGCCCAAGGAGGAAGAGAGGGCCATCTTGCTGGATGGCCTATCCAACAATGGTGCTGCACACCTGTTTGATGCCTTGTCAATAAGTTCTAATGCAGGAGCAGTCCCATAATATATGTAGGAGATTGGCTCTGTCTTGTTGGCAGTGCCAGTACTTGTCATTTGTAAGCAGTGCCAGTGTGTGCAATACTGCCAGCATATGGCACCATCAGCAGCACCTTGTTCTATATTAGACAGTTCCTGCCAACCCTACGTGCTGCATGTGGCGGGTATAGACAGGCAGCCAAATCTTCATTGCTGATGACTAGGCCCATTTCCCATTCTCAGGAATGCTTGGCCTGTAGAGACTGGCCTGGCTGTGTATCTCTTATGGCACAGTATATGTAACTGGCCTTCTCTTTGTGCAGAATAGTGGCAGTATCTATCAGCTCCAATGTTGCTCTCCACATCTCATCTTGGGGCACTGTGGTGTGGTGTGGTGTGGTGTGACACCATGCTTCTAATCTGGAGATATCTACAGATGTCCTGTTTGGGAATGCCATACCTGGATTGTAACTTGTCAAATGAGTTGACATGCTGACCCTCTGCTGTCAGCAGATCCCTTATTCACAGAATGCCACGTTGCGTTCAGGACACCCACCAAGGGATTGTGTCCCTGATGCACAGTGCCTGATTCCCCCATAGCAGTTCTGAAGGAAGAGGTACAGGGGAAGTCTTCAGCAGCCTGTGCAACTGCACCCAAACTTTTTTGGAGAATGTTATGGTGGGGTGCCCTCTCAGATGGTGTGGGAGCAGTGTGTAAATAAATGTTGCCACCAGTAATGACCCTGATCTTGTTCTATTTGTAACCATGAAGAGGAGGCATGGGAGGTTGGTGCGAACCATAGTAACAGTTGAGCGTTGTATCCCTCAAACCAAGGAAGGCCCAATCCACCCTTTGCCCAGTGGCTCTGCAGCTTAGCCCTGCTGAATCTAGATGTTTTACTGTTCCATAGAACCTCCCCTCCCCACAGTGCAGTCTAGTTTCAGGAGCCACTTCTGAGGAATGTGGACTGGGAGGTGGGATAAAATGTGCATGACACGAGGCACCAGTTACATTTTCTTTGTGCCAATTTTCCCAGCTAAGGACAAACTGAGTAATTTCCACCTGGCTACCTCAGTTTTGGCTATCTCCAAAAGGTGGTTAAGAACTGACCCGAGACATTGTAGTCAAGGAAGAGTGACTGTTGATCCCCAGGTAGGTGATGCCGTCTTGAGCCCATCTCAGACCTCTTGTCTCAAAGGGAGGTGCAAGGCAAGAGGGGCGCAAAGGGAGGACCTCCATTTTTGTTTGGTTGACTCTAAGGCCAGGGACCTCTGAGAACTGGTGAAATAATTCCAGAAGGGAATCTATCATGGAAGTCCCACTGTCCTGCAGGATTAGCAGATCATCTGCATAGAGCAGGGTGCGATATTCCTCCCCCCCAACACAGAAATTCCTTTACATGCACTGCTATGGTGGATAGCTGTGGTGAAGGGCTCAAGGGGAATAGCAGTAGTAGTAGTTAGTAGTAGTAGAGTTTATTTGTATTGGGCGCCCTTCCCCATGGGCTCATGGTGCCCTTACAGCAAAGAAATACAAACATACAAAGGCAGCAATACAGGACAGTCAGCATATAATACATAACAGTTACATAAGCCCATTACAAACCTAAAACCAAAACGATTTCCAAACTGTCCGATGGTCCCAGAATAAATATCTCAGGTCCCAAAGGCCTGCTCAAACAGGAAGGTCTTCAAATGTTTTTTGAAGATCTCTACAGATAACACCTCCTGGAGGTACCCCGGCAATGAATTCCAGAGGACTGGGGCTGCCACTTTAAACGCCCGATCCCTGGAAGATTTTAGACTAGCCCTGGGGACCTCCAGGACGGCCACTCCAGCCAATCTGAGAGAGCGAGATGGGGTGTAGGGATGCAAGAGCTCCTTCAGGTAGCCCGGATCCAACCTGTGTAGGGTCTTGTAGGCCAAAAGACCTACTTTAAAGGTGATGCACCAGCACACCGGTAGCCAATGCAGCTTGCACAGCATCAGCATAATATGACTGAACCTTGAGTGTTCAGTCAACAATCGGACTGCTACATTCTGAAAAAGCTGCAGGTGATGTATCGCACCTCCTCTGACCCTGAGGTAGAGTGCGTTACAGTAGTCAAGCCTCAAGGTGATGAAATCATGTACCAGCATGGTCAGGTCATCGGGAGGAATAAGGCACTTTATTTGGCAGATGTTCCAAAGATGGTAAAACCCGGTCCAGACAACAGTTGACACCTGAGCATCAAGTGTCAGCTCGTTATCCAGAACAACGCCCAAATTCTTCACCTTTGGGGAGGCCCCCAATTGGTCGGGCCAATAAAAAGCCCCAACCTATTGCCAGAAGCCCCCACTCCTCCCCTTTGACCCGGCTCAACCACCAATACCTCGGTCTTTCCCCAGTTAATTCACAGCCAGTTTGACGACGTCCGAGTCCATATCTTGGCCAAGCATTCATTTAGCACATTGACTGTGTCAGATCTACCGGGTGCAAAGGACAAGTAGAGCGGAGTATCATTAGCATAGCAATTAAAGCTCAGCTCATACCACCTTATCACCTCGCCATGGGGCAGCATGTACACTGAAAACAACATGGGGGAGAGAACAGAACCTTGCGGAACTCCACAGGGCAGGTCCATTGGGTCTGAGGAATAATTCCTCAGCACCACCCTCTGAGACCTGCCACAGAGAAAGGACTCAAACCAGCTGAGTACCTTGACGGTGAGTCCTACATACTCCCTCAGCCTGTCCAACAACACCTCATGGTCCACAGTGTCAAACGCTGAGGACAGATCGAAGAGAACAAGGATCATTCACTCTCCTTTATCTCTCACCCTGAGCAGATCATTTAGCAGCCTGACCAATGCGGTCTCCGTACTATGCAAGGCCCTAAATCTGGACTGGAATGGTTAGTAGATTTGGAAGTCCATGACGTGACCCTCGAGCTGTTCCATGACCACCTTTTTCCCCAAAAAGGGGAGGTTTGAGATAGGCCAGTAATTCACCAAGACGTCAGGGTCCAATGATGTTTTTTTCAGCAGGGGCTTAACCAGAGCTTGTTTAAGGGAAAGACCTGTTTAAGGGAAAGACCCCTGCTAACATAGAACTTCTGACAATCTCGGCTAAAACCGGATCCAGAACCTCGACGCAGCCAACCAGTAGTCACGTTGGGCCCAGGTCAAGGTCTCAGAACATTGATCTAAGCCCAGAGCTCACCACACCATCATCACCGGCTGGAACTCTCCCCATGTAGACTGAGTGTGTCTGTCCACCTGAAAGCCACCATTGTTGGAGGATGGTATTCCGCTTAAAGAAATCCCAGCCATCAGGGAGGACACTCTGAGAAGAACCGAGCAAACTCCTCACATTTGTGAGCTGAAAATGCTCTAATGGGTTCTAGACAGGCCGGATGTAATACCCTGTAATAGCCTGTCTACAACCTGAAAGAACTGAGCTGGTGGGTTTTTCTCAGCTACAATCATTCTAGACATAAAAACTGCCTTTTTCTGGATGGCTACATTTTGATACTCGTCATAATGAGTAATCAGAACCAGCCTGTCCTCTGCAGACCTGGTCTTCCTCCAATGCCTCTCCAACCTCTGCCACCTGGATTTCAGTGCTCTCAGTTCCCCGTCAAACCATGGCGAGTTGAGATGAGAAACTAGGGGGCATACAGGGATCAGCGCCAGGCGGTCCAGGGACTCGACAGCAGCCCTGTTATAGGCTGCCACAGCAGTCTTCGGGCCGTAGGCGCAGGCCTCAAGCACAGACGAAATGTCCAGTTCCGCCTTCAGTCCCTCAGGTTGTAAACCTTTCAAAGGGTGGAACTGAACCATTTCCACAGGGGAAGAGACATTAAGGGGGCTCTGAAGTTGAACCCGATGGTGCCATGATCCAACCAGATGACCGGATCAGTCTCGATGATGTCAATTTCGAGCCCCAGGGAGAGGAATAGAAGTGGAGACAATGGACATCCTTGTTGAGTTCCCCTGTGAAGAGGGAAAGAGGCAGAACAGAGACCATTTGTTGGGACAGAAGCCTTGGGAGAGCTGTACAGGAGCCTGATCCAGCTTAGCAAGGAGGGTCTCAGTCTCTTACATCCAAAGTGGTGCAGAGATAACACCATTGGACTGAGATGAAGGCTTTCTCAAAGTCAATGGCCAGCTCCACTGTCAGTCGGTTGGAGCACTGGACTGCATGTATCATGTTGCTTTCGGAGGTGGTCTGAGCTTTGCCAACCATTCATGAGGCTTGCTCGATCGACATGGATGGTCCCATGCAGCACCGGCTCCAATCTGGCCTCCAAAATCTTAGCCAACACCGCGGCACAGGCATTGATTAAGGAGATGGGTCTATAATTACCTGGGAATGAGCCATCCTTTCCCTTTTTGGGACGGACCATTATGACAGCTTCTCCCATGCTGGGTATTAAAGAATGAGAATGGAGGGCCAATTGGAAAACTTCCAGTAATGTTGGACAGATCTCTTCGACCATCAGTTAGTAGAAATCCAATGGAAACCCATTCTCCCCCTGCCGGCTTTCCCTTTGTTCAATGACTATAGCCATCTGCACTTCTTGATGGGTGACCAGCTGATCCAGAGTCCCTGTGTCACTGGGAGATATCCTGGGTAGTAGGATCCTATCCAGGAAGGCTAGAATGGTCTCCTGCTGTGGAGGGTTGGGGGAGGCATATAATTGTGTGTAGAATGACCTCATGATGTTGTTGATAGCAGCAGAGTCCATGCAGATCTTACCAGATGCATCTCAGAGACCAACTATCTGGGTTTCACTTAACGTTTTTTGAGCTGGCAGGTTAATATTCTGCCTGCTTTATCTCTCCTTTCCAGAAAGCATGTTTCAGCCTAAACATGGCCAGTTCAGCCTTCCTGGTCAGGAGCTCATGTAGCCTCATTCTAACCACCGTGATGCGCATCAGAATATCCTGGTTGGGAGGGTTTTGTTTTTTGCATATGGTTTCCAATCCCACTAGTTCTAACTCCAGTGCATGGAGTTCTGCTTCTCTTTCTTTCTGTCTGTGTGTCACATAGCAGATTATGCTGCCCCACATGGTGGCTTTGTAGGCTTCCTACAAAGTTGTCTTAGAGGTGTCTCCATTATCATTTTGCATAAGAAAGGCTTTTGTTTCCTCCTTAGCCCCCTTCACAAATTTTGGATCCCACATCAAAAGTGGGACCAATCTCCAGCTCTGTCAACACTGGACTGGCACCTCTCCCATGTCATGGTAAGGGCAACCGGGGTATGGTCTGGCACCACAATTGGATGGATCCTTGTGGCTAGTGTATTATGAGAGTTTGCTGGGGAGGTGAGCCACATGTTGAGGTGACTGGAGGTTTTGTGAACTGCTGAGAAGCATGAGCAGTCTTTCCCCCTAGGGTTATGCAGTCTCCAAATATCTAATAGGTTATGGTCTGATATAAGGGCATGCAGGGCATCATGGGCCCATACACGGGATTCTGAGTGGCCAGCACTAAAGTACATGCCGGCCTCCATTATTAAGCTGAACTCACCCCCATGAGGATGGGGCTATCTTACAAGAAAAACTGGGAGACGCATTGGGATAGCGTATGGAAGAAATGTGGCTCATCCTGATTGGGGCCATGGACATTAAGAAACTCAAGACCCCCTGTGGTGAGGAGACTTCCATTAGAAACCACTGATCATCTTTGTTGGCTTGCGATCATGCAGCTATCCAATAAAAACTCCTATGCAGGAGTACAGATACTCCCAATTTTTGACTGAAGCTGTGCTGTGTCCTTCTACCCCCACCCATTCCCTTTTCAGCTCTGTGGCTTTCAGGTCAGTTAACCTGGTTTCCTGGAGGAATGCCACCTGAGCATGTAGGTGTCGCAAATTGGACAGGATCTTTTTTTTCTTGATGGGGGTGTTAAGGCTCCTAACATTCCATGTTATTACCTGAATATCCCCCATTGGTATAGTTGGCGTAACAATGCATGTGAGGAGGATCAAAGAGTAAGCTTTCCTCCCTGGCATGGGGATACCTTGAGCAGTCTCATGCATGCATCTCTTAGTAAAACAGTATAATGCTCCCCCCCCCACCCACACACACACAGTAACAATACAACAAGTACTGTTTAGGCCCAGAAGGGGGTCACCTGCAGAGATAGCCAATCTTAGTGTAATCCCAGAAAACAATACTCTTCACCCCAACCACCCCCAAAAGAATTGTCCATAAAAAGCTCCAACTCTAAAAAGCACACAAACTAACAATAAACCCCAAATAAGGTAGCTTAAGTGCCAGCCATTTGAACTTGGGGTAAATATCTGCATTAAACCTCATTTCCCCTATAAGGTTCCCAGTCAGTCAGCCTATCAGAAATGGACAGGAAAAATGGGGACCATTCAAATGTTGTTCCTTAAGAATGGGATTGGGATAGGAGAGGGGTCTCTCTCCTTGCAGAAAGCCCTATATGTGGGCAGAGGGGGAAGCACCCTTACACCGGAGGGGGGTACCTAGTTTGGGGGGAGTATCGATGGCTGTATCTGGAGAATGAGCAGGACTGCCTTGAGCGTAGATATACGTGTGCCACCTGGGGATGCCCCAGTTTAGAATACTGTTGGATTACCATCTCAGGTGGAGTGGACAAGTAGGCTGTACAATGCATGGGAGGGTGCCAAGGAACACCCAGCTGACCATCCTCATGCAACCTGTGTAGGTCAAGTTCTGTCAGAAAAATCACTGTAGATGGCAGAAGTGGGGGGGAGGGCAACCATGCAGAAAAATGGCCCAGTGGCCATGCCAAGAGCCAGGGGCCATGAAGCCAGCCTTCCATTGGCCAGGCCAACTGGGTCTAGTTAGACCATATGGATCGCCTGTGGCCCCCGCTGGTGCCAGCTATGTTTTAGGGTGGGTAATTCACAAGTGGGGGGGGGACCACCTTGCAAGCCCCTAGGGAAGAAAACTGATTACATACTGATAATGTTGCTGTGGGGACCACACCGCTATCCCTCGACAAGGCCATGCCCATGGCCACTCTACCCTAGAGGCAGTGGAGGCAACTGATTCCCTGTTGGAGACCACTGTCTGCACACCCAAGTCATCCTCTGCATCTCCCTGTAGCCATAGGCTCTCACCGGTGAAGGACTTTTTTTTTTTGGATGAAGGGGTTGCACCTCTCAGAGACGGCATCAAGGCAGACGGGACATGGCTGCAGGTTGGACTTGTCCATCACCAGCATGTCGGTCAGAGCGTGGAAGATCCCACCCTCCCCAAGGTCACACTGTCGTGCTGTGTGGCTGTGTGACCGAAAACATTCAAGGTGGACAGCAGGCTTATACTTCTTGACCTGCACGTGGCTGTACAATATGGCTGCCAAAGGGGACAGGGAGAAAAGGCAGCAATCTATGACCTGCCTGCCAGGCACCTAGCCCAGCAAGATTCCTCTGGCCCCCTCTTGAGTAAGACCTAAGGTAATTAACAGTACTTATTGAAGATAAAAAAATACTTTTTTTGTGATTTTTCTATCCCTGATTCCTGTGGGGGAAAAATTCCCCTGGAGTTAGGGGTGTGGATACCCTGGCTGGCCTTGTAGCCTGCAGCTGCAACTGGAGAGGCAACTGATAAGCAACAATGCCATCAACCACCCACCCACCCGCCCCATGATGAGCATTATTACAATGTTCTGTAAAACATTTTTGTATAAAGGCTGGAGACCACTAGGCCCCCAGAAGCTGAGGGGGTCTGGATGCTCTGTGGTGAGTTTGGGGACTTTTATTGAAGATTAAGCATATTTTTGTTACATCTTTCCCACCCAAGACACCTGTGAAAAAAATGATTTGTTCCCCAGGTGTGTGGGAGACTGGCAGCCAAATTGTCCCACACCCCTAACTCCAGGGGAAAGAACAATGTTTTCCCAGGAGTCAGGGTTAGGAAAGATGTAACAAAAGTGTTTTAACAATTCAGTAAATGCTCCAAAACCCACCACACAGCAACTAGACCTCCAGAGCTTCTGGGGGCCTAGCGCCAACCCCCTTCCCAACCGTTACATAAAAACATTTCACACAGGACATTGTAATAATGCTGTTTATCATGGGGTGGGGGTGGTGGAGGAGGCATTGTTGGTCAGCCAGTTCTCCCAGTTGCAGCTGCAGGCCTCTTAGGCCAGTCAGACAAGCTGCCTTCTAGTGTCTCCCCCCCCCACCTTGCTCCTTCTGTTCTCTCCCCAGCACCACCACTGAGCCAGACAAGTCTCCTTTTTTATTTTAGATACAGGGACTCTAGAGTAGGGAGGGGGTCATTCAGCAGTACCCCACCAGCTGCTGCATTCTAGTCAGTGATTTCTGGGCTTCACCCACTTTGTTCCTTCAGTTTGTTCTCTCTCAGCACCACCTTTGAGCCAAGCTAACAGATCATCCCCTCTCCCCAGGCCTGAGTTCTTACTTTGTTTTCACTTCCATACACCTCCACCACCAGTGTTTTCTTTTCTGCCTTTGCTCCTGTCCTTTTCTGGCTGCTTTTTTGGCAACCTCCAAAACTTAGTCAGTACTGAGTTTGCCTGAGGCTGCCAACCTGCCTCTGAGGCTAACTGTATGATCCCCCTCCCCTGGGATAGTTTCAGTCACACACCATCACTGCTGCCTTTCTTTCTCACAAAGGAAATTCCTACAAGTCCTCTCCTGTCCTAGCTGTTTTTGCCCCCAGCATCCCAACACCCCTCCCAAAAGTCCGGTCAGGTATATAATAGGTGCCTGCATAGAACTGTTTTTTTTTTAAGTTTTCATCAATCACATATACACAAGAATGACAGTCAGTTTTTATCAACAGACAGAATCAGAAATCAACCAGCCCAAAACATCCATGATGTGCAACACAAGGAAACAACAACTTGGCCACGGAACTGCTTCTACTCATGCTGTGACGGCCCCCACTCATCAGTCTGCCACCTCCTGCCACACAACCAAACAAGCTCTAGCAGACAGAGCACAGATGAAGACATGAATCACCAATCAGGTCCGATGTCATGTGCTCCGATCTGCTGAACAACCTCCGTCCTCCGTGAAGAACCCTAGCAGGCTGTCCTTTCTTGCCTGTTTGCAGTCTGCTGCATCAACAGAGACTTGGCGCCCCACGGACAAAACAAAGTAAGAAGTGCTGAGCTGCCCTCTGCTGCCACCCTGCCACACAGCTCTGTACAGCAGACTGCGACAGAGTGACAAAAGTTTTAACTCATTATTGCTGGGTGGACGGTCACTAGGAATCACTCTGCAGTTGGCAATCTTTTTTTTTGGAACTAGGGGACAAAAAGTGGGACTGCCATGGCCTTACCAGCCTCACTGGTTCCTACGGCCCTGGTTTAAACTTATTACAGTCCATCTGCAGCCACGTTTTGCTATACATGCTTCCACCACATCAGATGCCTCAAAAGTTTGGGAAACTCCATTTTAAGTGATTCAGAGGACTGCCAACTAGTGGAGGGAGTAGGGCACCATGAGCTCCATTAGCTCTTTATGGGCGGGTGTGCATACTATCCAGCTGTGTGTAAGTTCCAAGGAGAAGTTAGGGAAAATACTTATCTGGTGACCCTGCCAAGTGATGTTTCCCTTTTGCCTGGACCATTGGAAAATCCATTCCTTGTTGGTGTAGCACTGGACCCTCACTATGAGTGGCCAGGGCTTCTCACCTCATGTGGGGACTGGAACTAGAGTGGCATGCCCTGTCTATTTCTAGGTTAGTTGGGCAGTCAGGGATGAGCATGGTAGCGAAACCCTGCTGAAGAAAGGAGATAGAGTCCTGCCTTCACAAGCCTCTGGGAAACCTATGAAGTGGAGATTGTTTCTGTGTCCCCAATTTTCTATATCCCTGACCTTGTCCCGGAGGGCGCATATAACTTGGTCTTGCTCTCTCACATAGACTGAAAGTCGTTGAGCAGAATCCTCTGTATTCGGGATCCTCTGCTCGGTGACATTTATCAAGTCCTCCAGCTGGAGAATATCAGAAGTGGCATGCTGTTTGCTAGCTCCATCTTCTTTATTTGGGTAACCAGATGCTCAGACACTGTTTTGGTCTCCAACAGGGCTGTGGGAGCAAGGTTGGCTGTTGGCATCTTGTCAGTGATCACAGGAGACAGTTGCTCGACAACACTCAAAGTTTTCTCAGCAACTGGACCCCCGACATGGAAAATAAAGACACCAGGGCACTGCTGGGATGGGACCCAACAGGCGGAGTCAAGAAGAGACAAGTAGGGCTGTAACCGGGACAGACTGTACTGGATTTTAATCAGGGTACCCAAGAGAGAGAAAAAACTAATCAGCATCTTGTGGGTGCTTGGCCACACCTCCTATACCCCATGTTTAGGTATGGGCTGTCTCTGACTTTGGCACCAAAATGTTTTCGTTTAGTAGCTATGGTTACTAACAGAAGGTGCTTACTAAGGACTTTGTGTATTGTAGCTATGATGCTCATTGTACATGCGCTATTGTCTATTTTGATGGACTTGTCTTTTCATATGACAGAAGCAATCAGATTTGAATATTGGAAACTGCCATAATTATTTATATAAAAATAGTTAAACTATGTTCTCATTCCTGAGATATGGAGATATGAATTCTATTGTTTTACTAGAAAGTCCCAATAGATCGATACTGATAAAGCCACTAGTTAAAAAAAATCCATGTTGTTTTAAAACTTATGTGCGGTCAGGGAGTGAATAGCTAATATGACAGCAGAATTAGAAGCCTTATCCTTTATTTATCTTAGTGTAAATTATCTCATTTTCATTATTACCATGACCTCTGCATAGGTTTTTCTGTGCTCTCTGTATACTGGAGATCTTTCATTGCTAATATCTACTTTCGAATCCCCCCACTGCCTCCGTATTATAATATTTTTTTAACCCTCTGAATGTTGTCCATATTTGGGCAAAAATATTTCCAGAAATCCTCTTGCCCTAAGTTAATTAAATCTATATGTTATATGAAAAAACTTTTTTAGACCCAAGTTATATTCACTTCTTGAAAAACGACTATACATGTGTTTGAAATGTATCACTTTTGTCATAGTGGATCTGTAAATTAACAACATCAGAAGAAGGAAGAGGAATGAATTAAGAATTTAATTTAGACCTGGAACCTCTTGGGGTTGGCATGTTCCTTCTGGATACTCTGGAAGAGCCCCAAAGATGGTCCCTAACCCTAGGTCCAGCTTTCATCTAGAAGATATGTGCTATTGTTGGTTAATCATCGCATTAAATAGCATAACTAGTGAGCATGTCTACTCACTCAAGTTTTCACCGGGAATATACATTATCTCTTAAAAGTCATAATTTCAAACACACGTATAGTAGTTTTCAAAAAATTAATATCACTTGTGTCTAAAAGGTTTTTATATAACATGCATAGATTCAGTTAGCTTAGGGCTATAGGTTTCCTGGTAATATGTTTTGCCCCAATATGGGCTACATTCAGAGGGTTAACAACATATAATAATACAGAGGCAATAGGGGGAGGCAATGGGAGGATCTGAACGCGCATACTAGCAATCAAAAAACTCCAGTATATGGCGAGCATAGAAAAACCTACACAGAGGTCATGGTAAAAATGAAAATAAGATAATATACGCTAAGATAAATAAAGGATAAATAAGGCTTCTGATTCAGCAATCATGTTAGCTAGTCACTCTCTGATCGCAAATGTGGGTTTATCAGTATCAGTCTATTGAGACTTTCTATTAAAACAGTAGAGGCCATATTTCCATATCCAAGGAACAAAACATAGTTTAACTATATTTATATAAATAATTATGGTAGTTTCTAACGTCTGAATTCACAGTTTGCTTCTGTCATAAGGAAAGATAAGTCCATCAAAATAGACTACAGAACATGCGTGAAGATCGCTATATAGGTACAATACACAAAGTCCTTAGCAAGTGCTTTCTGTTAGTAACCATAGCTACCAAATGAGAACATTTTGGTGCCAAAATCCGAGATAGCCTATATCTAAACATGGGGTATACAAGGAGGCACCAGCACCAGGTAAGGCTGCTTCTCTCAGCAGAAAGACAGCTGGCCCCAGGAAAACGTGAGACAAAATGATATAAGGTAAAAACTCCCTCAATACTTATGCAGCTGAGAATCTTTATATTTTCTTGTATTGTATTTGCAAAACAGGAAAGGCTAAAAGACAAATTTTATTGACTTTACAGCACAAAGTGCAACATAAATACATTGAAGAGACACCTGGGAGGTCAAGTAAGCTGAGGAACTTTTCAAGATATATTTTTATATATCTGTATGAATGGAACAAGGAAACAGTTCTCATTTTGCTGTAACATGATTTATACAAGAGGAGAATACAGTGTACCTCTGTGAATGCTCCTAACTGCATTATATTATAGACAGAAGCCAGAACATTTTCTGAAAAAAAACTTATACACAATCAAGCAGGGACTTTGTAACCTTGGATTTATATAGCTGCATGAGAGCAGAAGTTTAAATATATGACAGTATAAAATCATTATATAAATTTCAGAGCTATCACGATACCTAAGTAACATATTCAACTTTTTGAAAACCGAACTGAACAGGCTACCATTAATGGACTTATACCTTTACTACTTAAAATATGAGTCCATTAATGGTAGCCTGTTCTGCTCCACCACAGCAAGTCAGACCTCAACAGTCATGTTTTCTGGTGGCACTAAAGTAACTAGCTTCTTGACCCTGAGCACACCCCGATTCATGCCCCCATCTCACATACTCTGTGATGCAAATAAGATCCCAAGTACGAGCAGTACAATGAAATAAACAATGCACAAGAGTAAACAGCAAAATCAATAATTCATGACACAAGATAAAACAACAAAAGAGAAGCACAGTGCAAATAATGTGAAGATTTGATTGAGTCATACATAGTCATCATCAGACTTAATGGCAGGTGCAAGTATTTATTAAATATCTATGATACCCACTATAGAACCCCGTTATAGTAGAGCAGCTCTATATCTCCAGTGGAAATGTACACAATGATGGCAGCAAAAGACCAAAGAGCCATCTAGTTTGCCTGGAGTTCCCTATCTGCCCTGAGACCTATTGTCCATACCATACAGGGTTTTATCCCTCCTGGTCTACCCCCCCCCACTCCCTTCCCTATGTCTACCGACCTGAGCAATCACCAAATCCTTCACTCTGTCCTAGTCATGCTTGAAACCAAATATGGTCTTGGCACCCACCACATCCACTGGCAGACTGTTCCATTGCTCCACCACCTGTTCTGTAAAATAGAATTTCCTTATATTCCTCTTACACCTTCCCTCAACCAGTTTCCTCTTCTGACCTCAGGTTCTTGGCTCTATATTCCTGAAAAATAGTTCCCTGCAGTTCACCTTGTTTATTTCCTATTTATACAATGGTATAGCATTCCAAAGACTTTGCAGCTGAGCCTATCCTGTAGCAGCACTGCCCTCCCACAGGGGCAGAGTTTCCACCTTGGTGCCAGAATGGCCACAACAGGCCTGGAATACCACCCAGAGTGAAGTACTGTCCACCAGCTCTTATGTCAAAAGGTTCCACATTGATGGAGGCTACCATATTTTTTATATAAACTGTTTGTTACACCCTGGTTGTGTTAACACAAAGGGGTATCAACTCTTTACCTGCGCTATCGCACAGGTCATTGTAACAGCATAGGCAAATGGACAGGGGAAGGCACTTTTAATCATGTGCCAGTATGCAACGCCACAATGTGCTGTACACAGTATCTCCACAGAACCCTCATCACCCAGTATGCAAGGTGTAGAGACATAGAAACATAGAAGTTGATGGCAGATAAGGGCCGTGTGGCCAACCCAGTCTGCCCATTTTGCCTACCTATTACAAACCACAGATCCTAGTTGATCTGCAACTCACCCTTTCTTTCCTGTCCCCAGAGTACCCTTATGTCTATCCCATGCATTCTTGAATTTCCTAACTGCTTTTGCCTCTACCAAGTTCCATTCCAAGCATCCACCACTCGTTCAGTCAAAAAATACTTCCTCATGTTACCTATAAACCCCCCCAACTTCATTTCATGCCCCCTTGTTCTTGCACATTTTCATTTTTGAAAGATGCTACTTTCCTGTTCCTTGTTTATACCCCTGAGGTACCTGAACATTTCTATCATGTCCCCCTTCTCTCTCTCCTCCAGGGAATACATATTGAGTTCCCCTAGCCTCTCTTCATAGGGTCTTTTATGCAGACCCTGCACCATCTTTGTAGACCTCCTCTGGACCACCTCCAGTCTGTCTATGTCCTTCTGGAGATGTGGTCTCCAGAACTGGACACCACTCCAGCTGAGGTCTCACCAGTGATCTGTACAGTGGCATAAACACTTCCTTCTTTCTGCTGGTGATACCTCTCCCTGTACACCCCAGCATCCCACTGGCTTTCCCCACAGCCTATTCACATTGTTTGGTTGCCTTTAGGTCATCTGATATGAGTACCTCTAGGTCCCATTCCTGCTTGGTGGCCACCAGTACCCCCCCATCTTGCACATCTCCCTTGGATTTCTGCTCCCCAAGTGCATGACTTTGCACTTTTTTGCATTGAATCTTAGCTGCCACACTTCTGATCACTCCTCCAATCTGCTTAGGTCTTTTCTCATTTTTTCTATCCCCTCTGGAGTGTCAGCCCTGTTACAGATCTTAATGTTGTCTGCAAAAAGACATACTTTCCCCTCCAGCCCCTCCGCAATGTCACTTATGAAGACACTGAAGATGACTGGTCCCAGGTCTGATCCCTGTGGCACCCCGCTGGTCACCTCCCTCTCATCTGATTGAACACCATTCACTAGCACCCTATGTGTCCTGCCCCTCAACCAATTTCTGACCCAGTTTACCACCTTGGGGCCCACCCCCATGCTGCTGAACTTGTTCACCAACCTTCTATGTGGGACGGTATCACAGGCTTTGCTGAAATCTAAGTAGGCCACATCCACTGCCCTTCCCTGATCTGCCTCCCTGGTCACCCAGTCAAATAAATCTATCAGATTTGTTTGACAAGACCTTCCCGCTGTCAGACCATGCTGCCTTGGATCCTGTGCTCTGCTAGATTCAAGGAATGACAAAATCCTCTCCTTTAGCACTGCCTCCATTAATTTCCCCACCACCGAGATTAGGCTGACTGGTCTGTAGTTGCCTGCCTCTTCTTATTTTTATTTATTTATTAAATTTTGGTGACCAGGTAGGCCCACTGAGCCCCGAAGGTCCCTTTTTCAGGGGCGACCCGGGATAACAATACAAGTTATAAGAATGAACAAGGACATAAGAAACATTTGAGGCATTGTGAGTTACAGCCTGAGGTGGTTACAGTAAAAAATAGTGGATACAGGCATGGTAAAAGAAAAGCAGTGGATACAGGCATGGCTTACAGGCACGGTAAAAGAAAAGCAGTGGATGCAGGCATGGGTACAGGCATGGTTATCATCATGACATATAAGCAATTGGTAGTACTTTGCATATAGTTTATTCAGGGGTTACACCTGGCCTCTGGCAAGCAGTCTGTATAAGGCAGGTAGTAGGAAGGTTAAGCTAGGAGATGGGAGTTGGAGAGGAGGGGGAGTACCTTAGGAGCTTTAAGTGCCATGACAGTGGCATGCGCTTGAGGTCAGCAGATGGGACTTCAGCCTGGTGTGGAAGTTCATGAGTGAGGAGGAGGCCTGGACCTGGGGAGGGAGCTTGTTCCATTGGCAGGCTGCTCGGGAGGAAAAGGATCTTCCGCCAGCGTTTGTCCTTACCCTAGGGACTTCTAATAGCGTTCTATCTGAGGTCCTTAGGTTCCTTGGGTTGTGTTTGAGGGTTATGGTCCCGCAATGCTTGGCAGAGCGTGGTTTGAGAAGCTTGTAGGCCTGGACAAGCAAGGGGTGTTGGAGGCAGGCGACCAATGTGGGCCAACGAAGATTGGCCAAAGTGTCACAGTGGTGACGTCTCGGGTGGTCTAAGGTTGTGAAACGAGCTATTTTATTATATAGGGTTTGCATCCTGGTAATCTCTTGTTTAGCCATGCCCTGTATAATAGGGGCCGCAAAGGTCAGGATGGGTAGAAGGATGCTGGTAGCTATGGAGTGCCTGGCTTCAGGGATGAGTTGGTCCCTGAGTCGGTACAGGGTGCCAAGTTTCCGATGTAGGGTCCTGGTGACCTGGTCCATGTGTTCCTTGTATGTGATATTCTGATCCAACGTGAGGCCTAAGTATTTAAGGGAGGGGACTACGTTAATGGCTTTACCAGAGAGTGAGGTTAAGGAGAGGGATGAGGACCTGTCAAATCCCAGGGATCTTGGCCAGAATAGCATTGCCTTGGTCTTGTCAGCATTTAGTACCATTCTGTTCTTACATAGCCAAGTCTATAGTGAAGTGAGATCCTTTTTGAAGTAGAGGACCTAGGGCAACCACGTCACGCAGGGGTCGGAAGATGACAGTATCATCAGCGTACTGCACAACTGAGCTCTCCCCGCAGTGGGTATGCAGGTCATTGGTAAACAAGGAAAACAGGAGGGGGCCTAGAATTGAGCCCTGAGGTACACCCTGGTTTAGGGGTAGTGGGTCAGACATGGTCCCTTTCCATGAGACCCTCTGTGCCTTGCCTGATAAGTAGCTCCCAAACCACTTCAGGGCATGATTGTCTAGGCCTATATTTTGCAGCTTCTGTAGCAGCAAGTTGTGGTCAACGAGGTTGAATGCCTTGGATAAGTCTATAAAGACTGCACCAGTGGGTATCCCTTTGTCCATTGCCCTGGGAACTTCATCCGTGAAGTTAATGAGGGCAGTGTCAGTACCATGGTTTGTTCTAAATCCATGTTGGGAGGGGGCAAGGAGCTGATGAGCTTCCAGGTAGTCCCTGAGTTGATTGTAGATGACTCTTTCTTGCACCTTAGCAAGTGAGCAGAGGAGGAGATGGGCCTGTAGTTGTTGAGTTTTCCTGAGCCCCCTTTGTGAATAGGGACAACATTAGCATGTTTCCATGGGTCAGGGACTGCTTCTTCCCTCAGTGATCGATTGAGGAGCATGGTTATAGGCCAGGCTAAGAAGGTAGCTCCTGCCTTGAGTAGCCGAGGGTTGATACCGTCGGGTACCCTTGACCCTTTCGGTTTCAGGATCCTTAGGAGGTTTAGTACTTCAGTGCGTTTAGCCAGTCTCAGGTGAAATGGGGGTCTTTCCATGTGAGGTGGTTCATCTGAGGTGGGGGGACAGTCTGGGGAGACAGGCAGGTCTTGTAGGCCTCGAGGTCTGAGAAGTGCGTGTTAAGGGCAGACGATATTTGAGAAGGGTCAGTTGTGAGCTGACCGTTAATCTCCATGGGACAGGATTCAGGCTTTTTTCTGCCCTTGATCAGGTCATTGATATATTCCAGAATTGCTTGAGGTTGCCCAGGCTGGTTTTCTGGAGGTGTGTTAAGTAATCTCTCTTAGCGAGTTTTATGGCTCTCTTGGCTTTGTTCCTCAGGGCTTTGTATTCAGCGAGATCTGCCGGGAGGGAGGAGAGCCTAAACTTTTTCCAGGCTTTTTCCCCCCGAGTAGCCATTAGGGCTCTGAGGGAGGGAGCGATCCACTTGTAGCTGCTGCCTTTAGCCCTAATTCTCTTCATTGGAGCAAAGGGGTTGGCCGCTGTGGTTAGTTCGTCCTGGAAGTATTGCACAGCCTCAGTAAGAGTAGGGAGAAGATTTATGGGGTTCCAGTCCAGACTACATAAGTAGCGATTGTATTGTAGTTCAGAGAACTTGGAGAAGTCACGGGCGGAGACAATTCTAGGGAGGACCTTGGGTGGTTTGTTTTTCCATATACATCCCACTTTTGTGGAAAGGGACCACATTAGCCCTCCTCCGGTCTTCTGGGACTGTCCCCATCTCCAGTGATATACTGAATAGGGTGTCAGTGGGGCTGCCAGTACCTCTCTGAGCTCTTTTAATATTCTGGGGTGAATTCCATCTGGCCCCATTGCCTTATCTATTTAGAGTTTCTCAGGATCCTCTAGGACTCTCTCTACTGTGAATGGAGTGGTGTCTACCTCCCTTCCCTGACAGTGTTTGTTTTTGCTGAGATGTGGATCTTCGTATTCCCCTTCCTTCATGAGAACTGAACAAAAGTACTGGTTCAGTATTGCTGCTTTATCTGTCTTCCTCTGCATACCCTCTTTCCTCCTTCTTTATCCTGACAATCCCAACCCTGGGCTTCTTCCTCTCGCTGATGTATCTGAAGAAGGTCTTGTGACCTTTCGTT
The DNA here is from genome assembly GCA_016271365.2 of Neoceratodus forsteri. NCBI lineage: Eukaryota > Metazoa > Chordata > Ceratodontiformes > Ceratodontidae > Neoceratodus > Neoceratodus forsteri. The sequence continues at coordinate 34,205,574 of CM057453.1, forward strand.
ATAGCCTGTGCTACATGTTCTTCCATTCTCACCTTTGCACTCCTGACTGCCTTCCCTGCCTCTGTTTCCCTAGATACTGCTCCCTGTCCTCTTTCCTTTGTGTTTCTTTGCATCTCCTGAAGGTCCATCTTTTTTCTCTCACTTTCCAATCTACTTCTCTCGAGAACCAAAGTGGTTGTTTCTTTCTTACTCTTGCTTTGCTGCTTAACACAGAGGTTCATTACCTCTGCTATGATCCCCTTGAGAATATACCACTTCTCCACCCCTCCTTTGTCCTCTTTTGCCAGGACTCCTCTGAGATATTCTGCCATTTTGTCAAAGCTGGCCCTTCTGAAATCCAGGACCTTTACTTTTGTGTGGTTAGCCTCCTCTACTGTGCAGGGGCGTAGCTACAAGGGTACAGGGGGTGCAGTCGCACCCGGGCCCATGAGGTTTGAGGGGCCCAAATCATAATTTTGATGTCTATTCAAAACCAGGGGGGCCCTATAACATACCCTTGCACCCAGGCCCTCTGGGAATTTGCTACACTACTGCTACTGTGGTTACAGTGATGTAAACCCCCCCCACCAAATGGGGGCTTACCTTAGTTGCCCATTCTCCTGTCTGCCTCCTGCTGCCTGAGTTTTCTCCCAGTATTGTTCCCCATTCTCACCGGAATGGCCTGAGTTCCCGATGTGCCCCAAAGGCCTCTAGAATGGCCCCAGGTGCCAGCCCGTTGGCACAGCACTTGGATTTCCACTTGCGATGCTGGCAACCCGCGTTTGAGAATGGACCCAGGACGCCAGAGGGCCAGCCGGTGGGAGAAGGCTTGAGCATCCAACGACTGCTCGCCTTCTCCCAGGGGGAGGGAGGGGATGCAGTCCAGCACCTTCTGGCTCCTGGTGGAGGCCAGGAGAACAGCAACGTGTTGGATCCAGCTGACTGGGAGTATGGTGGACGCTGGTGTACGCCTTGACGTCGGGGTAAAGCCATGCCCTGGGGAGAAAAGTAGGAAAAAGCTCTCCACTCGACTGAATAACAGCTGCCCAGTCTCCCGCTGCCACAGAAGCCCTGATTAGCCCTGGAAGACCACTGCAGCAGCACCCGGGGAGGGGCCAATGAAGGAGCATGCTGGCTGGCCCCCACTGGCGCCTTTCCTCTCGGAGAAGGGGGACCCACCTGGTGTAGGGTTACACTGGGTTACCCCGAAGGGTGGCTGCAATATGTGGTAGTGGTGCTGCAGGTGGCTAGTAGCGGAGGTGGAGTGAGCTGAGGAGCCCATTGGCAGTCTGAAAGAGAGGCCGACGGGAAGGGGTGGAGGGAATAAAAAAGAATCATCCCAGCATTTGTTTTGCTCATTAAGGGCTTGGAGAGTGACCGCGGAGCCACCAGCCGTTTCTCACACACTTCACGGTCGACCAGCAGCTTGCACAATAGCGCACCCCCTGTTCTGACCGCAATTGTGGTTGAACAGATGATGTCCCAGTGGTCCCGGCCCCTAAAGTAGTTAGAGAGGGGACCAGTGACCCAAACAAGCACCAAGAGAGCCTGCTTTCTATAAAAAATAAAGAGTGCCAAAAAGCACAGGGCCAGGGCTCATGAATATTAACAAGAGTCATCATGAATATTAATAAGCTGCCTGTCTGCTGCCAGGGGACTGTACATTTCGGCAGCTACAACAGGCATAGGAGTGTGTTTAAAAGTAAAATATGGGCAGCACTGTATAAGGCACTAAAGGGGCTAGTAAACTGAGGGGGCCAGGTAGATAAATAATGTTTATTCTGGCTGCAACCAGTCTGTAAAACTGGGACTCTCATGAGTTGCCTGTCTGCTGCTTAGGGACTGGCAAAAGTCTGCATCTAAATGTTTAAATTTAGCAGCGTTTGTGAGGGCACTGTATCTGCTTTTAAATAATGTGGCACAGAATAAATAAATGTGGTTAGCCTGGCTGCACCAGAACTTTATTTGTGGGACTGCTGTAAACTGCAGGGGAACTGTAAATAATAGCAGTCATATTGTGCAGCCAGCAGCCAATTGAAAAGCCAAGATTTCAGTGCAAGGGTTTTTGGGACAGTCCAGAGACTCCTGGGACTTTGTCAAAGGCTTGTGGGGAAAACGCAGGGACTAAGTTCAGGTGCCAAACAGGGAGCCTATCAGGCTTTGAAAGAGGCTAATGAATATTCATTTTTGGGACTGACAAGACACTTCAGCCAATCAGTTTGGGAATGACAAGTGGATTCAGTCACTCAGGGGGCCTGAAAGAGCTCCTTAAGACTCAGGGGCTTTGCAGGCTGAGTTCAAGCTCTTTGGCGAGCACCTCCACAGGGAGGGGGGCTCTGATCCTCAGCTAGAGAAAATGGGCCTAGTGGTTCAGCATGAGCCCCTCCACAGGGGAGGGGGGCTCTTGTCTCCTGCAAGAGAAAAGTGGCTGCAAGTACTGTAACTGAAGTCGCTAGCCTGGGGGTTACCAGAAATTGTCCTTCAGGGCTAGCATCTGCCTTACCACATTAGGAAAATGCGGGAAAGAAACCAGCATCCACCTGCAGTTGTGAGAGAGCTGCAAGAAATGCTTCTGCCTCACCAGTGAGAGCACTGATGAAGTCCGCAACTTTCAGAAAAGGAAAGTTTCTGAATCCCTCTAAGTGAGTAAACGTCTACTTGCAAGTTTAAGCTGTTTGAAAATCTGTTTGGGGCAGAGAAGCCCAGAAAGCCTAGAGTGTGACTGTCTGTCTGGGTATGCTGTCAGTATGGAGACAATTTTACTGTGACTGACACTACAGCGACAACAGCGCCAGGTCGCTGTAGTCTCGTCGCGAGACCCAGGCACTGCTTTCTGGGGGTATTGCACCCCCTCCCTGATGCAACTCCAACTCGGAGTTGATTAATTTTGATTTGATTTTTATTTGCATATGGGTAAGCACTCTGGGATACAATCCCTTTTACAGGTACAACCCATGGTCAATAAAAATATACACACACAACTCCAAACAACTTTTGCATTACATACAATCACATAAATAGAATACAAATTCCACGTCAAATTAAAAACTAATACTTAAAAACAATCACACTTTGATAAATCCCTAAGATGTACTTTGAGTGCTTTTGAGAACAACTTATGATTTGCTATAGTTCTGATTTGTACAGGAATATTATTCCATATTGTTGGTGCAACGAATGCAAAAGTATGCTGACCACTTGATGTACACTTAAATGCAATTCTCAACAAAGTTTAATCACCTGAGGATCTTGTCTGAAGTGTTGAATTAGATACCACAAGTTGTTTTTTTAAGTTAAAGGGTACACCGGTTTGTTGTATTTTGTGAGTAAATTTGGCCATAACAAACTCATAAAGCTGTTTAACTGGTACCCACCCACAACTTTCAATTATATTACAGTGGTGAGTGTTATTAGGTGCTAAAAGGGCAAATCTACCTATTTTATTTCGTTGCACCGATTTATATCTCATGATACTAGTGGATGTGTTGTCCACCACAATAGAAGCATAATGCAGTATGGGTAACAGACACTGATTAGCAATTGCCAAACGTGCATCATCAGTAAAAAAGCTATGCAGCCTATATAATAAGGCAATTTTAGGATGTACTTTGGCTGTAATTGCCTGTATATGTGAGATATAGTTTAGAGTAGGGTCTAATACGACCCCTAGATATTTAATATTACTGACATTTTCATAGACAGACCCATCCAGTGACTCAATTCACAAGCTAATGCCAATTTTTTTCAGCTTAGCTGACGTGCCAAATAGCAATCTTTTTGTTTTTTTTGTTTGTTCAACACCAATTTGTTATTTATTAACCATTCTTGCATGGCGTTTAGTTCTGTAGTCAGTATAGTATTAAGTTCTAACAATGATGCCCCCTGATAATAAACAACAGCATCATCTGCATACATAATAAGGTGTGCATTATTAATAACTGTTGCAACAGAGTCAAAGAAAATAGAAAATAAAATTGGTCCAAGTATGGAGCCCTGTGGGACTCCACACTTGACCAATGCTTTTTCAGATACACAGCCTCCAATCTTTACCATTTGGAACCTTTTGAAAGATAATTAGATACCCATCCTAATACTGGAGTCCCCGCCCCAATAGATTTCAGTTTCTCTCTAGTAAAAGGGAGTGATCTACTAAATTGAATGCCTTGGTCAAGTCCACAAATGCAGCTCAAGTCAGGCAACTACTCTCCATACCCTCATGGACCGTGCTCATGAACTCGACCAAGGCACTCCCCCTCCCCCTTCTAAATCCATGTTGATATTGTGACAACAAACTATATGTTTCCACATATTCCATTAACTGCCCAAATACGATTTTTTCTTGTAACTTAGACAGAGCTGATAAAATTGATATTGGTCTATAATTAGTGAATACACAAGTTGGACCTGCTTTATGAATTGGTATCACAAATGAGTGTTTCCATAAATTGGGCACCTCCCCCAAACAAAAAGACAAATTAAAAATTAAACTAACTGGATATGCCGATTTGGCTGAAGCCAAATTTAGTAATTTGGGAGACAGGCCATCAAAACCACAGGATTAGCTATTTTAAGTTATTTCAGAAGTGTATACACCTCATAATGTGTTACTGACTTGATGTAAAATTTAGATCTACTCATGCATTCATTCAAGTTGGTCTTAATTAAATGTATTCCAGGATCTACCTTTTAGCTGTCCAAATTAGTAAACAACTTATTAAACTCATTCGCAATTAGCAATGGATCACTTAACTTTTCATCTCCCTTATTCATGGTAGCCTCTGAGTTGGACTTAGGATCAAACTATTGACTGTTTTCCAAAATTTGCACTGTTTGCTAATCCCACTGTCAGTTGTTGCCTTAAATTAGTAGTGGAGGGTGCAGGCATAGGCCCCTGAAGAAAACACAGTCTGAAGTGACTCCCTTTATGCTGACCGCAAATGTGGTTGACATAAAGGAGTCACTGTAACGTTGGTTGACAACAAATTTGTCGACCGACTGTCATAGATCCATTTGTATGCACCCTGCATTTAACCAGCGCTTAAGAGATGGGTGAACATTTGTGCAAGTGACCAGAGAAGGGTCCAGTGATGAGAATGACTACGTGATTGTTTGAAAAGTGCCTACAAGACTGGGAGGGGAGCACCCAGAGCGCACGGCTCTTCCAGACATAGCCTGTGAGGATAGTACCTCTCCAATTGGAGCTGTAAACACCAACATAGCCAAGAGGGACTTTGTTAATGTGTCTTAATGTCCATTTGGAGCTGCAAATGCCAGCATAGCCAAGAAGGACTTTGTTAACATGTCTTAATGTCCATTTGGAGTTGCAAACGCCAGCATAGCCAATAGGGACTTTTGATATTGTGCCTTGTGCTTTGAGAAGCGTCTGAGAGAGTGAATTAACTACAAGTAAAGTGTTATTCTACATAGGAGTCACGCCTTTGGCTCCTGTTCTGTTGTCAAGATGAGCAACAGATTTTATCTAAAAGAGACTGTGTGAATTTTGGGTCTGCCCTAGCCTTAAGGGAAATCACCCATGTCCAAGGACTGTGCATTAAAAGCTAAAAGGACCATGCCTGCCACGCTGGCCGCATGCCTGAAGAGATTGTGACATGCTGAATGTAAATGTGCTAAGTAATAAAGACTGTATACAGATTGACCTGGGAGACAGCCTGGTAGTGTGCCAGCTATGCACTGCCATATGCACTTCCCCCTGAGGGGCATAGCCTAGACGTGGGGGTCTGAAGCGTGCTGGCCCCGGTCCCAGCCTGGTCTGTACCAGAAGGTGATTTCAGCCTATAAAGATGGACACTTCAAAAGAAGCTAGAGATGCTTTCCAGCTGCAAGATCCTGCAGTCAGTAAGGAGGTTCCTGACTTTGAGCCTTTGCCCAGCAGCTTAGCCTCGAAAGTCACAGTCCACCTGCTGTGACCACCTGAATCTGCCTTGTACAGCCTGATTTCGACTTTGCCAAAGATGACTACAAAACCATGAGTAGGCAGACTCACCCTCTGCCAAACAATGGGAACTGTAAATAGTTAAAGTTGTTGTCAAGCTCAGTATCCAGAGTCCAAGTTATCTAATCAGAAAATGTTTAACGTCTGCAACATTACAGTCAGGATGTGTCTCAGGAATAAAGATAAGATTAACCTGATTTTATTCTAAAGGCCCCAACTCAGCTGCAACTACATCAGGCCTGCAACATAATATTTAGCACTGGGTACCCAGAGTTAAGGATGGGATTGCGGGGTCCTTGTCCGGATTGGGGACTGGTATTTGTGTGGGCATTAAATATGCATGCTATCATCTACGCAACTAGCTACATAGATAGAAAAAGAACCTGAATACGTCAGAAGGTCAGTGGGAGGCCAAACGTCACAAAGGGGTTTGAATTTGAAAATGAATAGTGATTGTCTGATTTAATGCCTTTAAATGCAAAATGATTATTTTGATTCTAATTGCTATGCCAGTCTAAACCAAAATGAGAATCCAATCAAACCTACTGTAAATATCTAACCTCTGCTTCCAGTTTTCCCTTTCCTAACCCTCACCACTTGTAAATAAATTTATTGTTTTTGCATAACTCTGTTGTTATGAGCATATTATTAGCATGACTCTTAATTCAGGACATGCTGAAATGTGGGGGTTTGATTAATGGGTCATGTTTGGGGTGGCACTATGGTATTGTGGGTGGGTACAGCATCCCAGGGGGTTGTACCAGGTAATATTCTAGCCCATGTAAAAGTATTCTCTGGGTGGAGGCACTGCACATTTATGTTATCTAATGGGAAAGAATCAGTTTTAAAGCAAAATGGGAACCTAGGCCCCTCAACCTTGGTCAGACCTGCAAGGCAGGGGTAGTGTAGCCCTTAGATACCCAGCACCAGGGTTACATTGAACCATACCGTCCTATGGTCACTGGTTCCAATGTGGCTGCCTACCTTAACATCCTTGACCCTGTTCCCATTGGTGAGTGCCAGGTCTAGTATAGCTCCCACCGTGGGTGGGTTCAGCCACAAGCTGTCTCAGGCATGCCCCCTGCAATGCAGTAAGGATGTCTCTGCTCTTGGCTATACTTTCAGCCTGGGTGCTCTAATCTACATCTGGCAGATTGAAGTCCCCTAGTAGTACTAGTTCACCTTTGGTTGCCATTTTGTGGATGGCTTCCACTAGTGTTTTGTCTGTCTCTTCCCCCTGCGCTGAAGGTCTGTAGATCACTCCTGTTCTAATGCTGGTACCACTTCCTGTCTCTAGGGTGACCCACAGTGCTTCAGTTCCCTCTTGTAGCCCCTGAACCTCAGTTGCTTTGATTTCCTCCCTCATGTACATGGCCACCCCTCCTCCTTTTCTTTCTTCCTTCCCTGTCTTTCCTGTAAAGTGTCTATCCTGGTATGGCTATGTCTCATTCATAGTTTTCTATGTACCAAGTTTCTGTAACAGCCACTATGTCCAGGTCTGCTTCCACCATCAATATCACCAGGTCTAGGATTTTGTTTCCCAGGCTGTGGGCATTTGTACATATTGCTCTCCACATCCTTCCATCCTCTTTTTGCATTTTGTCCTGTTTTTTGTTTTCTCCTACACCTATTTAGGATTTCTGTTTTATTGGTGATCCTTTGACCCTAGTATCCTCTTTTATGCCTGTCTCTTACTGTGTGTGTGAGGGGGCAGTATGATATTCTCTGCTTGCTTTCACCACCCCCCTCAGCTAGTTTAAATGGTTGCAGAGGAAACATTTAAACTTTTCACCAAGGATCTTGGTGCCTCGTCTGGATGGATGCAAGCCATGCGGCTTGTACAGTCTTTCATCCCCCCCAGGTGGGGCCCCAGTCCCCAATGAAGCTGAAACCCTCCTGTCCACACCAGTCCTTCAACCATTCATTGAATTCCTTGGTGCAGCTGTCCCTGTCTTCCCCCTTGCCACAGACTGGCAGTACCTCTGAGAATGTTATGGAGTGTGCTACTTGCTTAAGGCCCCTTCCCAAGTCCCTAAAGTCCTCCTTCAGTGCCCGTATTTACACCATTTTCCCTGCTAGGTCATTTGTCTCCATGTGGACAATGACATCCAGCTCCTCCCTCCCTGCTACTGCTCTGGTGATTCTTAGGATCTATCCCCCTCCCACAAAGCTTTACCTCTAGGTAGGCACATTATCACCCTTTCTGCCCCATTGCCTGTCCCCAGCTCTATTCCTCTCACAATGGAGTCCCCAAACAGGATTTGCTACCTCCTCCTCTGGGGTCTCCTGCTGCCCACCCTTGAGGCTTCATCGTGGAGGACCAGCTCATCCTCCCTGGTGACTGTGTTGGCAGGCTCTGTGGGACCGTCCCGCTCCGCCACGATGGAGTACACGTTTCATAGTTTCACAGGTTGGGGGATGTGCCTGTGACCCTCCCCCAATCCTTCCTGAGCCCACCATAGTCCATCCATTCTCACTGTGAGGCAACTGTTGAGGAAGTGGAATCTGACTAGGTGGCCTCTGTATGGGGACGTAGGCCTCCTGCATCCTAGCCAGCTCAGCCCGGAGACTGTTGATCTCCGCCCTCAACCCAGAGAGGTGCCTGCATATAGGGCAGCATCCAAACGCCCAGAAGGCCCTCCTCAACACTGCTGCTCCACATCCACTGCACTGCACCACTCCCATCATTGTCCCTCTTCTTTATTGTGTTAGCTGTTAAGTGTTAAACCTGCCCATGCCCCCTTGATTTTTCTTGTACTGTGTCCCCTGATTTACTGTGGTGCACTAACCCCTTGTACTCTTCTCTCTGCATTTAGTCTATATATATATATGTGTGTGTGTGTATGTGTTCATACTATATGGCTGTTGCTACCTCTTCCTGCTTACAGAGACCTCATGACCACAAAAAGTACTATAAGCACTTTTACAAAGATTCACTGCCTTATGAGCTAGAAAGTACGGTTGTGTAAGAATGTACCATAACAGTAGATCTTCAAGAGTATCTCTTGCAGCAGGCCATAACACGTGGGATAGCAGCTGCAAGTGTCACATCCTCTGGATGACCTCTCAGCAGTTGACCCAGGGACTTCCCCTTCCTGTCATCACATGGTGTGCTTTTAGCACATATAAAAAGGGGAGGTCCGTGATACTCCTCAGTTCTTTTCCATCTTAGCGGCCAGTATGAGAAGTGACTCGTAGGTCTTTGATGGGAACTGAAGAGTAACAAAAAGGCAGCAGCTGGAGGCTTCCGTGAGAGGCTGGAGCAAGGTACCCTCCTGAAGAAGGAGCAAGGGGGAAGGTGGGCAGGGCAGCATGGCTTGCTATAAGATACTTTCAAAGATCTACTGTTACAATAAGTTCTTATGCAATTGTACTATCTTCTTCAAGCCAATCTCTTGCAGCAGGCCATAACACATGGGAAGAATACCAAGCAGTTATAATGTCCAAGGGAGAAGGAAGCGAATCATATCAGGTTAGGACAAGAGGCCGTCGAGGATGGCCCATCCAAAATTGGCATGCTACTTAGAAGCAATGTCTAGACTGTAATGTTTCGTGAATGTATGTACAGTAGACCAGGTGGCAGCCCCGCAAATTTCCAAGGCCGAGATGCCTCGAAAACACACCATGGAGGGAGCCATGCCTTTAATGGAGTGGGGTTTCACAGACCCTGTGAGAGGTTTATCATATTTGTTATAGATGAACGTAATGCAGTTGGCCAACCATGCGGACAAGCACTGCTTCGAAACCTGAATGCCCTATTATCCGAGGGTGAAAGAAACAAAAAGTTGCTCAGTTTTTCTCAACTGTTCAGTGCGGAGAAGATAAAGTCTCAATGTTCTATGCACATCAAGAGTATGAAGCAGGGCTTCCCCTGGATTCTCATGCTCCGCAAAATATACTGGCAATTGAATGGACCTATTCAGAGTAAATTCAGAAACCACTTTTGGGAGAAAGGAGGGGTTAGTACGTAAAGACACCTGATCCACATGAAACTGTAGGTAAGGTGGCTTGCACATAAGCGCCTGTAACTCTGAGCTACGTCTACCTGATGTAATTGCCACCCAAAAAATAGTTTTCCAAGACTAAAATTGGAGCTTGCATGTATCTGAAGGCTCAAAAGGACTTTGTCAGTTTTCCAAGCACAAAATTTAAATCCCACACCAGGACCACGTCCTGTATAGGGGGGGTTGTGAGTTTAGGATACCTTTCAAGAAGGTTCTTATCACAGTGGCACTGAGGGTTGAGGCACTGGACACCACACCTCGCGCCACGCCAACGACCCGGGTTTGGGAACTAGCCTGGGCCGCCGAGGGTCAGCAGGTGACAGAGAGGATTGAGCATCCGGAGGACTGCTCTCCTCTCTCGGGGGGGGGGATCCAGGACCTGCCCAGCACTGCAGTAGCCCACGGTGGAGACCAGAAGCTCTGCAACACTTCAGGACACCAGCGGTGGGGACGCAGAGCCGCAGCGGATGCCCCTGGCATCATTGCACGCTCGGGCTCTGCGGGGGTGGGGGAGAGGGCGTATCCAACAAAAAAAAAGGCAAGAAAAACCCTCTGCCTTCAGATAGGCGAAGGAGGGTCCAGGAGTGTCAGTCAACCATGCCCAATGTCGGGCTTCTCCCTCGTCTCCTCCCTCCTCCGTTCCCTGGCTGCCTATCTAGATTCTAGATAGAGTGCCAGGCAGAGCAATCTGGTGGTCCCACCACGGGGGACTCAGAGCCAGGGGGCTGGGTGGTCGAGGACATGGACGGAGAGTGGAGTCTCCAGAGGAGTGAGGAGAGAGCTTCAGGGGGCAGGATCAAGGCAGGTACTGAGCGACCTCTCTGGAGAGAGTTCCGGAGGTCGGAGTGATAAATAAAGTGGAAAAAAGAAGGTTCTTATCAGAGTCAGCTGGAACAATGGTTTGTTGTCCACAGGTAAATGAAATGCAGAAATAGCCGCAAGGTGTACTTTACTCGAGGAATGTTTCAGGCCACTCTCGGACAGAGAGAGCAAGTAGTCTAAGATGCTCTGTGGGGAACACCCATAGAGGTCCAAATCCTGGGAAGAGGCCCAAATGGAGAAGTGTTTCCACTTCATAGAGTAGGAGGACCTCGTAGAGGGCTTCTGAGCCGCCCTTAGGATCTCTGCTACCCTTGGGGACACCAGATAGCTAGACAGGACTACATCCTCAGGAGCCAAGCATGTAGGTGCAGGGAGCAAAGGTCCAGGTGCAGCAGAGAGCCGTTCTCCTGTGATAGGAGGGCTGGAGAAAGTGGCAGAGGAAGTGGATCCTGGTCTGAGAGTTGCAGAAGCAAGGGGACCAGATCTCCCTCGGCCAGTAAGGGGCTATGAGAATCACAGACACCATGTCCTTGACCAGTTTTAGAAGGACTCTCTGCAGGAGAAGAAAAGGCGGGAAAGCGTAAAAAAAATTTCCTGTCCAGGAATGAGATAATGCATCCTGCCATAAAGTCCCAGGACCTAGCTCTAGCAAGCAATTGAGAGGTAGTTTTGCATCTCGCCGAGAGGTAAACAGGTACAACTCTGGGTGACCCCACTGGAAAAAGATGTCTTCTAAGATGTCAGAATGGAGTTCCCATTTGTGGCCCTGAGCAGTGGATCTGCTCAGGGCATCCACCAGGGTATCTGACACCCCAGGAATATGGATTGCCAGAAGGTAATGCCCTTCTTGATCGCCCAACACAACACCCTCATGGATTCATGGCAGAGAGGGTATGAATGGGTAGTGCCTTGTTTGTTCAGGTAGTGAACTACTGCTGAACTGTCGGATTGCACTTGAAGGCAACCATGAGGGATTAAGGTCTCGAAGGCCTGTAAGGCGTACAAGACAGCCCTCATTTCCAGGATGTTGATGTGAAGACAAGCTTCCACCTTTGTCCAAGAGCCCTGAGCCTGAACCTCCTGAAGATGGGCACCCCAGCCCAACAGGGAGGCGTCTGTCATTACAATGAGATCCAGGACCAGGGGATGGAATGACATGCCCCTCAGTAGATTGTCCATGGACTTCCACCATTGCAAGGCACGAGGGGCCGGGGAAGATAACAGGACTGAGGCATCGAAGTCGTCCATCTTCTAATCCCATTGGACTCAGAAGGTCCACTGAAGAACCCTCCTGTTGAGTCTGGCATAGGGAAAAGTTGAAATGGTAGCTGCCAAATGTCCCAGGAGTTGAAGGTAGTCCCTAGTGGAGACATATCTACAAGTCTCCAGTCTCAATATTAGAGCCAGAATGGCATCTGCCCGAACCCTGGGAAGAAAAGCCATGCCCAGAGAGGTGTTCAGCACTGCATCTGTATATTGGAGAGTTTGTGATGGGTCCATCATAGACTCTGGATGGTCGACCATGATGCCCACCATGGAGAACATCCGTATGGTGCGGGTCATGGTGTATTCTAACGTGGGGCATGTTGACGCCTTAAGGAGCCAGTCGTCCAGGTATGGAAAGACGTAAAGGCCTTCCTGGCAGAGGGCCACTGCCACTAGGCATTTTGTAAACACCCTTGGGACCGAGGAAAGGCCGAAGGGGGAGGGATCGAAACTGGAAATGATGGCCTTCAATCCGGAAGTGTAAGAACTGCCAGAGATCCGGGTGCATCGGGATAAGAAGTTACGCGTCCTTCATATCCAGGGAACAGAGCCAGTCCCCCATATTCAGCAGGCGGAGCAGGGTGGGGAGAGTCACCATCCTGAATTTTTGGTACCATATGTAGAGGTTGAGACCCCTGAGATCCAGAATGAGGCGTAAACCCCATGTCCATTTTGGAACCAGAAAAAATCAGGAGTAAAATCACGAGCCCCTTTGATGGGTGGGAATAGGTTCTATGGCATGTTTCTGTAACAGAGCATCTATTTCTGCCCTCAGCACCAAAGCATGGTCTGGAGGGTAAGGAGAGACCGGAGGAGGCAAGGGAGGAGGAGGACTGATCAAGTCCAACCAACTGAAGGACCCAGAGGTCTGACATGATCCCTTGCCAACCTCAGAGGTGCAGGGAAAACCTGCACCCAATGGCCGTGGAGGGGGTCTCGGCCACTATGGCTGGAGACAGACCTTCAGGCTAGCCCTGCTGAGGTGTAGCAGGGACATAACTGGACATTTTGAGGTCTTTTCTTGGGCCAGGCAGAGTTAACTGAGCCTTTTGTTTGTTAGCGGGTGGTCTCTGAGCATTAGGTCTACCTCGATTGGAGCAGCTACGAAAGGATCTCCTGTATGCAGGTTTCGCTTGAGGGCGATATAGGGTCTGAACAGACTGAAGGGTATGACCCGAGTGCTGCAAGTCCTTCAAAATGTCCTGGGCCTGTGACCCAAAAAGTCTGTCCCCTTTAAAGGGAGCACTGAGGATGGACTGTTGTACATCCTATGAGAATCCTGAAACCCTCAGCCATGCATGGCGTCTGAGGCAAACACCCGCAGAAGAGGCCCGTGCCATAGAATCAACAGCATCGTAGGTAGCCCTGAGCAGGTGGCGGCAAACAGCTGCAGCAGTAGAAAGCTTCACATTAAGGTCCTCATGAGGCTGGCCAGCCGGAAGGAACTGGACTGATTCCCGAGTAGCTTTTAGGTACTCCTCCTGATATTTGAGGAGGTGACCCATATAATTGAGGATACGAAGGGACATTGTAGCCGAAGCATAGACTCTTTTTCCCATAATATCTAATTCCTTGGACTCTTTGTCAGGGGGTTGAGCGCTCATATGCTGTGGTCTAGCGGCTCTATCATGAGCCGCATTACGAATCATGGAATCTGTCTGTGGTGGGGTAAGATAAGGGTGATCCACAGGGGTCCTATAAAGTCTGTCCGCCTTGTGGGGATTGGAGGGTATCTTAAATGACTGTTGCCAGGCGGCCCAGATGGCTTCTTCAAAAGCATCCACAAGGGGAGGGACGACCAAGATCGGGCTTTCCGGAATACCAAGGTATTGAGACAACTTTTTTCTGGAGGCATCCTGTTCCATAGTATGGAATCCAAATGTTTTCTGCAGATGGCTCATAATATCCAGAAAGGAAGGGTCATCTGGAGGAGAACAGGACAGTGATGATGCAGGTCCCCCCTGAAGGGAAGATGCCTCAGAGAAGGACACCTGGAATTCATGATCCTGGTCCATCTCCTCCCCTTCTTCTTCTAAGTCTGCTATGTTCTATTCCTGTAAGAATGGATTGGCCATATCATCCTCCCTAGGATGAAACCCCTGAGAAGCTGGAGAGGAGCTTTCCATCCTGGAGACTGAAGAAGGCCTGGAGGAGGTGGAGGCAGAGACCACCGCCACCCCGGAAGGGCGAGGGGAGCACCTAGTAAGGCCCATAATGAACTGGACAAGAACCTGAACATCCACCATGGCCAGTTGACCCCCTGAAAAAGCACAGGCCATGGACTGAATGGGCACCACAGAAGGAATGGCAGAAGGCAAGGAGCCCAGATGTCCTGTCGACATGGAGGGGTGCATATAAGACCCCAACACTGTTGACGACGGAGGAGCCATTATAGGGCTTCCAAAAGGGTGTCCAGATGGGGATGAAGCATTCGTTGTATGTGCAGCAGTGCTCGTCAATGGGAACACCGTCAATGAGAGAATGGTGGCATTCTGATAAGGAGCCACCATCAACGGGAGAACCATGGAACTGCTTGCAGCTTGCACCATCGACGGGAAAACTGTTGCAGGAGCCGTGGCCATCGTCGACGGATGATATGGCCAGAAAGACATGTGGGAGGAGGCAGCGGTGGTAGCTGCAGGGTAACTCCAACAGTCATCATCGACAGAGGGGCAGCCGATGAAGGAAGAGAGGGACCCACAACCGTCGACGAAGAAGATGGTAGAGCAGTGGGTTCCCTCCTAATATTCACCTTCTTAGTGGAACTTGAGGACTTCGACAATGAAGATGGCGGCGCTTAGAGAAACATACTTGAATTTGGATGTGTGTTTCTTCCCAGCCCAAGAGTCATCGACAAGGAGGGCTCTCCCCTGAGAGACCCCGAGCAGGTTGAAGACTCTCCTGTAGTGGAGCATTGCTGTTACTTCAGAAGAGCTACCTTTTGCTCCATCAGGTATTCCCTGAGTTACTGGAGCCTTCAACATTTTGTAGCCTTGTTGAATCGCTGACAGAGGACACACACCCTGGTGTCATGTTCAGGACCTAGACACTGAACACACACTTCGTGGAGGTCCTCAGTCAGGATTCTATGGCCACAGGAACACTGTCGGAATAAGGGTTCTGAAGACATCAGTACATGAACCCGCTGGAATGAAGTTTTGGTTGGTAGAACTCTTCGTCGATGAACTGAAGAAAGCTAGACTCTGGAACAGAATGTAATGCTTACTTAGTCACAGTTGAAAAGAACTGAAGAGTATCAGGGACCTCCCCTTTTCATATGTGCTAAAGCACGCCACATGATTACAGAAGGGGCGGTCCCTGGGTCGACTGCTGAGAAGTCATCCGGAGGATGTGATGCCTGCAGCTGATATCCCATGTGTTATGGCCTGCTGCAAGAGATTGGCTTGAAGAAGATCATCCATTCCAACATGAGGAACAGTTATGTGGTGCACAGCACCACCAGATACTGGAATGTTTGAAAATGGGGCTATGGAGGGAGTATCCACTGCACACCTGGAAGTGAGCAATTGCCACCAATGGATACAGGGCCACTGGGCCATCAGGAAAGAATACAGACCATTAAAATTCAGAGCAGACACTCACAGGAAGCATGCACAAAGGTATAGGTCTTTGGGGGGTTTGTTGACGGCTGTGGTAGTAGTACCAAGTGCAAGTTGCATGGATCTTGTCATGCCACCATGCACCTGCTGCCATGCTGTGCTCCCACCCCTGCTGTCATCAAAATTCACCATGTTAGTGCTTGCACAGCTTATGTGCAGCCACTAACATCTGGATTAGTGATATGCATAATGAAGACATGCAGCGCGAGTGTTCAGATACCCATTTAGGTTGGATGGTACAGGTCATTGCTGATGTGGTCTTGAATTTGGGGACCACAGCATGTACCACAGCAGAGTTAAAGGTCTGGGATTAATGAAGCATTGCTGAAAGAGGACTTGGTCCATGCACAGACACACTGTATGCAGGCTTAGCTACTGTTAGACCATGACCTGTATCACTATCGAGCACTGTACAGTGATACTGGATGTGTGCACAGCAGATGTGGGCCATCCAGGGAAGTGAGTGGAGGTAAGTGCAGGTTGCTGTCGGGGGGAAGGGACTACCTGGGCAGAGGAGGACCACTGGACACCAAGGAAAATATCTGTGGATCAGGTGGGTACTCCTGGGGAAACTATACTTAGCAGTCTGGGACTGGGGGGGGGGCACTTGATGCCAAGGAAATTTTAATTAACTCAGCAGTCAGGGATTAGGTGATGGGGGGACCCATGATATCATTGCCCATTTGTTTGACAGCATCCCAGCTGACCACAGGCTGCAGTATGGAACACAGAGCCTGCATGCAATCCAAGAGGCAAAGGATTGCTCCTAACTTTGCAATGAGGCCATGATGAGATGCAAACAGATTGACAGTATGTGTGGAAACCTGACACCTACAGTAGAATGCTTTTCCACATATGGGAAACAGAGCACCTACAGCAGCATGCCAGTCCAGATGCTGCATGTCCTACGACTACAGCAGCATGCTGGTTTCTGGCATCTGGATTGCATGCTGCTATAGATGCCTTATTTACAGCACCTGGGAATGCAAGAACAGCACTCCTAATAAAAAAATCAATAAAGAAAAATAAATGCCCAGATATAATACACATCATTTACTGACAACTTGTGGAGAGGCTAGGATGCCAAAGAACACTGGTGCTTCACCTGCTACTGAAGCTTCTTCAGGGAGCATAGCTTTGTTGGGAAAATCATGTATTTTTTTATTTTACAATTTTAACACTATAATGACAAAATACAGATTTACAATTTAAATGCATACTAATAATATAAGAAAAATGCAAGTATACTGCAATACAATAGCATTTCAAAGTGCTTTGTGACATATAGAATGCCCACATCAGATTTCATCTATTTTGAGAGTCTCAAATCAATTGCTTTATATCTAATTGTACCCCCTCACCCATGTCTAGGGGTATGCTGATGATAACTGTCCATGGTGAAGGGGCGCCACAGCAGAAACCATTAAAGATGACCCACAGTTTTGGGTCCTGGTGTGTAGCAACCACCACCTGGGTCAGACTGTAAAGCAGAAGTCACTTAGCAGCTCCAAGTGCAAAAAAACAACAAATGGAGGCAACATGTAAAACAGCAAACGACGGATCCTTTAATAAAAGTTAATAGTTCAAGGAACTGATAGGGTAACTCACACAGAGGGTTTTGCAGCAGAGGACAAAAGGGTCCATTGTGGTAAAGCCTCAAATCTACTCAACAGTCCACACAGTGTCCATATTCGAAGGGCGTGAACCAGACGACGCTCCCTAAAGGCATGTAGCACATCCATAACACTGAGCATGATAAAAGACCAAACATAATCCCATAGGCAGCATTTCTTCAGTTTCCAGGATAACTCCTTGCCCCTATGACAGGACCAAAGCTGAACTGCTCGCTCACTGGATCATAATGTCCATCTTGAGTGACTGCCCCACAACTATGGGACACAACAGCAGTCAGACACTCTCCTCCCTTTTCACAACAGTGCTGAATGCAGAACTCTATCTGAGGCCCTACATATTCCCTTCAGGCTACAGATCCTTGACATTTGAGCTCCTGGAGGCTCGTAGCTCTCGGGTGCATTCCCACCAGGGACATGGAGTCCCAAACACTCTCTCAGTTCTGTCATCATGTCTGCCATAACCCAGGCTTGCACCCACAGCAGCCGCAAGTATTCTAATGGTAGGGCTCACAGGCTCCCCACAGGGGAACAGACTTCTCTCACTCTATGGCTAGCGCCACGTCTTCTCACTCTCACCCCAAAAGTCCTGTCGCTCTTTATTTTTTACTCCTCTCCTTCCTGTCTGCACACTCCCACACCAACCAGTCCCAGGAGGTGGAAATTTAACCCTTTAAGGGTCTGGGATGCTATAACCCCATATCAATCTCCAAAGATGTACGACTTAGTACACCAAACATATTACCTAACCCCGGGGGGGGGGTTACATAATTAATGCAAATAAGGAAAGAGGGACCGAGAACAATACAATTGAATGTAATTCATGAGGGTGGAGGAAAGACTTTAAAAAGGATTTTCCAGAGCCGGCATGTTTCACTTACTTGCTGGTTCAAGTGCCAGGTTTCCAGCACCTATAGTGACATGCTGGTCCAGGTGTGGGGTTTGCAGCACCCAAACCAACATCCTGTTTAAAGTGCCCCAGGCACTGTGCCCATGTTACCATAGGTGCTGGATTTCTGGCACTTGGAAAGGCATGGCAATGACAGTGCCTGGCATGCTGCCGTAGGTGCCAGGTCAGCATGTCCATGAGACTTGCAGGTGCTTCCCATGTTTTTAAAGTGAGTCTCGACTCACAAAGTCAAACTTACATTCAAACTCAGGTCAGATAGTCACAGTGACCACAGAAATGTCAATGTTTCCAGCATGAGTTCTGTTATATGGCGCTATCATTTATCTGCACTCCTCCTATGAGTGCAGTCTCTTCTTGGTGTGAGAAGTTTGCCCACTCTTCTCACTGACCATTCAGTCCCTCTCTGCACTTCAGATCCCAGTGTCCTGTGCAGGTATTTTCCTTTGAAGCACCGTGATTTATTTCCATTGGTTTTGCAAGCGCTCACAGAACGGGATTCATTCTCTTTCACAGCCTTTGCAATTCAACTCTATTCAAGTGCCGTCTTTTAATCAGCTAGCCATCGCTGCCTTACCATCTTTATCGGTACACAAATGTGACAGCATTGTGGTTTCTTTTAATGTTACCGATGCTGCTGCACTTTGACACTACCCTGCTTTTCAAAATCTTGCTTATATTCACGGGGGGGTTAGCGGGCACATATTCTGCTTAACCAAAAGAAACAAACTAAAATAAACGATCTGGGTATCACTGACAAGTGCAGAGTTATCAGATGTCGTTAAACAGTACAGATGTTTATATCTTAATTAAAACAGGATATTTAAACAAAGTGAAGATGTACTCCAGTGTCACATTATGGAACAAAATTAAGCAATTCCCTACAATTATATTTCTGCTGCAAGTGGGAGGGTCGCATTGCTGGAGTTTGCCGGTGGTGTGCCGTCTTCCCCTTAAATCGGCCGCCTCCTCGCCCTTTGACCCCGTGGACTGCCGTGCAATCCCCTGCTGGAAACGATGCGGGAAAATGCAAAAACGCGGTGCATTACCTTATTAGGGAAAGCTCCGCGCATGCGCAGACGGGCCAGTTTTGTTTGAAGTAGATTGCAGTTGGTCAGAAATGCAGCTGCACCGAGGGGCAACGAATATAGTAGATTTCGTTTTCCAGTTTTAGTCTTTTTTTTACCTCCAGATTCAAAGGGTTTTCGTTGGGTTGCATCAGTGCCTTTTGCTTGATGCATTGGCAGAAACATGCTAGGGCATTACCCAAACCTAGAAAAAAGCCAGCTGGTCAGTTATGTGGAAGATTACCTTGAATGTGTTGAATCGCTGCCTTTGGAGATTCAGAGGAATGTGTCCCTGCTACGCGAGATAGATACAAAGTATCAAGGTTGGTAAGTGCCAGTGGGAACCGGCAAGCGGTTCCCAATGTTTCGGGAACACTGTTGCGATTTGTTTCAGGCTTCGATCAATCTCGGAATCACTGAGGAGGTCTGTTTCCGACATATCCTCCTGCCAGTTTCTAGCCATCGCAAATAAAAGTTGGGATCGTGCGGTGCTGAGATTGCTTGTGTGTGTGGGATCTCGGCAGAAAGCGAGCCCTTTATTTTCGAGGTTCCAAAAGTTAGTATTTGCGTGTTTGGAGGAGTACTTGGGTTTTAAACAGAACTGGGGGTGGTCATGCAGCCATTTTGGCAAATAAGGGGAAAAGCGATTGCCCAGCGGTATTTGCATGAAGCGACACGCGAGTGAGGTGTGTAGCTTGCTGCGGGGGTCGGGCAGGCAGGTGGCGGGTGCGCTGATGCTGGGTTTGCTAGGCGGAGGGGATGCTACAGCACCGCCGCGCGCTGGGCTGTGTACTGAGTAGCACCAGCGTGCTGCTGCGAGGGGGAGCGCCTGCCTCCTGACCAGGCACTGCTACCGCTGCAAACACTAGTTCACTAGCTGCCACCGACATTAGGAAAAGCCCCCCGCCAGGAGGGGGAACTCGGCACGTATGTACGGGGTGGGGGTTGCGCGGAGAAATCTGCCTCCCACCCGGTCTAAGTCACCTGCCTGGCGTTTACTCCTTGAACTAGTGCCGGAGATTGTTGCAACTAAGTTTTCTCCCATTTCCGCTGCCTTAGCCGGAGGAGGGGGGGGATGCAGTTTTTTATTTGTTTTAATAAAAGGAGGAGGCAAAATGTCTGAAAGCAGAAGAAGCGGCGAGACCGGAGTGCACCCTTTCCCCTAGCTGACACCTCGGCTCTGACATTTTTGTTGCCTTATTTTTTGGTATATATACAATATTAATCTTGTCACCAATGGGAGGGCGACGTCATTTCCTCGATGTGAAAGAACGCCTGAAACACGGAAGTGACTGACAGGGCTGCTCGGTGTACTGAGAGGGTGCAGTGGCAGGCTGCTACACCACGTAGTCACTCCAGTAATCTCTCAATAATACCAAGTAATTTTGTTTCACCTGAGGACGATGATTTTCATGTAACTATTGCAAGAACAGTTTTTAACTAAATATTTTCTGAGTCCTCCCTGCAGTGGCCATAAATGGTTGCAGTGTCGGTAGTGTTCTGTCTTTTCACACTGTGGGATCATTTAGTGATGTGGGGCTTTTTTAAAGGGGTGGGTACCTGTAGCGCAAGGAATTCACCTTCATTATTTTTTTCCAAATTTGGCTACTGTGTGCATGCCATTTGCATTAAATCAGTTACTGTGTGCATGTACTAAATACAGTAGAGTGTTTTTTCAAATTTACATAAAATTAGATACTGTATGCATGCACAAATGGAAGGACTTCTTCTGTGATTGAAAGAAGGGACCTGAATCCAGGAGTATTAAATAGCAGGCTACCTTATTTATAAAACTAATTAGGTGCAGTAAGATGGACCCACTGGGATGAAGCTTCTGGTTTGTATGGGTGCCGTGGTGGTGGCAGCGGCAGCAACAGGAGTACAGTAACAAAACACCTATGGAGAACACATTCAGGTACTGCATAGGAAGAATCCAAACTATAAAGGACAGTTGGTTACCCTGTTCTGTCTGTCTTGCAACATTAGTCTATCTTTACGTCTATGGACATTTCTTTGAAAATGGTGTGAATGTCACCAGCTCATGCTTGTCTTCACATTATGTCCTATTTTTTTTTTTTTTATTTTATTATTGCATCATATTGATTTACACAGGAAGGTATCCTAAACAGCAGGTATGACACCGTGCATAGATGAACATTAAGGAACAGGGACCCTTATTATACAAAGTGCTAAAAAATAAACCTCACTGAGAACACTTCACTTTTAATGTGGAAAGGAACATCTGCTGGGGGAGTGTCTAGGGGTGTAGTTTTCCATTAAATGCTGCATTCAAGTTGGCGCACAATTCATTCCAGTAAAGTTAGCTGCATGGAGTAGGGGAGTGTGGCAGATTGGGTCACTCACTGACCCACTGGCAAAAAGAATGTCCTACAGTGCTTTATCTTGGATCCTTTTCATTTTATTTTTTATATTGTAAGCACAATGAGCATGTCTGCCTGTTTTCATATGCGACAAGTGTACAAAAAAAACAAACATTACAAACGACATCCTAGAATAAAAACATCACAAAAAGTCAAATTAGTAACAAATAGAACCTATGAATGGATATAGCCGTAGTACTTTCATCAGAATCAGTGAGCCATTTTTGAAAGTTTTTTTTTTTTTTTTTTTAATAGGCGGAGAAGAAGAACTATTTGCAATATTGGAGGGAAGTGCATTCAACAGTACATGATCTTTTGTATAATAGTGACTTTTGACCAAGAGATTTTTTTTTACATATGGGAACTGAAAAAGTATGCTTGCTTTGGAATTGAGCCCCACAACCATTCAAAGCCCTTGAAAATAAGCTAAGCTTGGTCCTTTCAAGGTCTCCCTCAGAAGCCATCTGACAAGCACTCGCTGCTGCAACTGCACATAATCCTCCACCTGCCCCTTACCCTCACCCCTAGGCTGAGTTTGCCCTGTCTGCTTTTGCTGTATATGCCTGGGGTTTCAGGCGACATCTGCTAACTAACGTAAAAAAAAATATCTCTGGTTGCTACCTGACGTGGTACTTGTGTGCCTATATTATGACTACTGTGATCTATCTATTACTAAGCTTGTACCACCAGTGAATTCCTGTAACACTGGTTGTTTTTTAGTCTAAGCATTATGTACTGTACTGTTTTGTTTGCTGTGATGTATTGCTCTCTTGACGAGGTGCCTTTGTAAATGAGTCTTTGACTCAAAGGTCTGTAAACCGATTATCTACTAAATAAAAATGGGGCATAAGTAGATGGGGGTAACAAGCCCAGGGTACCCTTAAAAAGGAAGAGCCCTGACTTAAAACATGTTCTATTTTGAAAGGACAAACAACCTGGCAATTTCAAAAGTTCACACAGATGAGTACGGTCTGCTGACCCTGTCATGAATCTCAGAATTGAATTATAAGTAACACTAAACTTCTCCATAATTTTATTGATAGTAGCAGTATAAACAATTCGACCATAATCTGTTAAACTATGTGCTAGAAGTATACGTGATTCATTTGTGAGAAATGGTCTAATCCTATATAATAAACCTATTCTTTGATTTAATTTTTTCTTTAAAGATAGGATGTGGGGCTCAAAAGACAAATGAGAATACAAAAGAAGACCCAAATATTTAAAGGTCTCAACACACTCGATGACCTCACCTCCAAGATCAAATATTGGGGTAAAAGATTGGGGTTTCATCCTGGGCCCCGAGAAAAGCATCACCTTAGTCTTTTCCGAATTCAGCACCATGCACCTAGAGATGAGCCAGTTCTGAAAGTGCAAAAAATCATCCTGGATACTCTGCAAGGCAGAAAAAGGGTAATCAGAGATGCCAAACAGAACTGCATCATCTGCATAAAGCATCATACGTGTATGGGTGCAACTTTGGGATGCTGAATTCATAAAAAGTGAGAAGATCATGGGGCCTAGGATGGATCCCTGGGGGACCCCACAACAAATCTCTCTAGATGAAGAAAAGGTACCTTCAATCATAGTTCTGTGACATATGTTACTTAAATAGATAACCAAGGAATAACATTGCATGAAAAATTAAATTCTGACAAAGCTACCAGTAATAGTGTTCAACCAAATCGAAGACCTTGGTGAGGTCCACGAAAATGGCTGCAACAGAGCGCCCCTTATCAAGGCACCCTAAATGCAGCCAGTGAACCCCACCAAGGCCATCTCAGTGTTGTGTTTTGATTTAAAACCATGCTGAAACTCAGAAAGCAAACTGTTTACTATCCAAAAATTCCATAGTCTGGTCAAAATTTTTTTTTCTAATATCTTAGAAAGTGGAGCTAATAGTGATATTGGACGATAGCTGGTAACTGAAGAGGGATTTCCATTTTTTAGTATGGGTTTTATAGTAGCCATTTTCCACAAAGGGTTCTCAGGGAGCCTTTCCCCATTGCTTGCTCAGCTCTAGTACCTCTGAACGACACCTATGTCATTGTTCTGGGGGAGTATGCTTCCAGACCAACCCTAGCACAGTTTTAGCTAACATTTGAAATCCTCTAGCACCTTTGCTGATTGCCACCAAATTACAGAACTCTTAGCCAAACCATACAAGTCTGGTAAATTTACTTGTGAAACTGTATGGACTGTTCAGTGATTTGAACAGAGTGATATATTTATTTGAAAATTGGTTACCGGGAAGGGCTCACTGAGCTGAGGCTCATTTCCAGGTGTGACCGGGGGAGACGTGAGTACAAGGCAACAGTCATCAAAATGGTACAACGAGCAGCGTAATGGTACAGTGTAAAGTGCATACAGTGTAGCAAAATACAGAGGCAGTGTTTAGGCGTCAGAATGGTATAACAAGCTGCGTAGTGGTGCAGTGTAATCTGTATACAGCGTGCAAAATACAGATGGACAGTGAGCACCATACTGGTACAATGTGACGTGCATACATTATCTAAACAACACAATGATAAAAACTGAGGCAGTAGAATGACAAAATGCAAGCAGAGAGAACCAGCACATTACAGATTGCATGCCAGGACCATAACATGGGCAGTAGAAGTAGGATGCACATGGAGACAAGAATGAAATAGATAAGAAATTGAAAGAGAATATGGTAAAAATGGTCCCGTGTCATGCTAAGGGGAGCAACAAAGCAATACTGATGATGTGATACATAAGGATAAGAGAAGTGTGTGTGTGTGTGTGTGTGTGTGTGTGTGTGTGTGTGTTGAAAATAATGAGTTAATATTTGAAATTGAATTGGTGAGTGGGCTGTTCTTTTCCAATCTGGGTGATTTTTTTTGTATTAGCTTTTGATTGAACTATGGCCTCTCCCTTCTGAATACCTTTCACTTTTATATTTTCCTGAAGTTTGGCTGGACCAGAGTTTCGTTCTACCATAACATGCACAACCAAAATCAAAATGCAGGGTCAGTTAAGACTGTCCAACAGAAGGAGAGAGGGAGAGAGCTAGAGTCAGGTGGGTGCTAGGCAGAAGCAGCACAGGGTGGGGAGATGTTTAAGATTATTTTTACAGATAGATGGGAGGCAAAAGATGAAAGCAAATTGTCCAGTAGAGGAGTGGGAGTGAGGAAGGGAGAAGGTGTGTTAGTCCCTAGAGTGAAAAGTATAAAAGGGAGGGGGGGATAGGAGAGCAGAGGGAGGTGAGGGAGAGATCCAAACTAGTATTTAGTGGCGGAGGCACTCTGAGTTAGGTTCTGTGAAGAAAGATAAGAAATAGATGGAGCAGTGGTAAGTACAGAAGGGGTTATTTGCAGAGAAATGGCAGAAGGCATTGCGGAGGGTGTCCAGTCTGCTGAGGGAGAAGGAGGGGGGTGGTATTGTAAACCACATCTGTATTGTCAGACATTTGAAGCAGCATTTTCGTGACCAGCTCCTGGTGGACCTGGGGAGAAAGGCAGTCTTTCTGTAGTACAAGGCACAGAGTTTAGGGCAGAGTTTAGAGATCAGAGAGATTTAACACCTAAAAAGGGAAATGCTTGGTAGTGCTTAAGCCTTGCCCTATCTTGCAGTCACTTTCCTAATGTGTCTTTTTTTTTTTTTTTTTTTTTATAACTTGGCAGTGCTGATGTTTATGCAGTGTGTGTGTGAGATTTGTACAAAGTAGCAAGCAATCCTTCTCACTTTTCCTGTAACTTAAATGCACTCGCATAGCTGCGTTCTGTTTCCACCACTTTGGAAGTGCCTAAAATGAGAGGAAAATACAGTCATGGTCTATCTTAAATGTTAGTTTGCAAAGCTTCCCTAAAACTGCCAGTATCCCTTTAACTGCTTTTGCTGTGTGTATGCATCTGCAAGATCTAGTGTAGGTTTTAATATATTTGCAGTCAACTGTTGCCTGCTATTTATTTGTGATTTTTGAAGTACCTTTTCTATTGCCACTTGAGTCTGTTTCTGTCTGACATATAAAATGCTACTGAGACTGTCTGCTCAGTCTTAAAAGTAACTGGTCAGAAGCAGAGAGAGGCTCACACTCACCCTAAAATTCAGAAATTCTTTTCTTGTCCAGTCAGAGTTATAAAATGGTGGTGGAAAAGGAAAAATGTGATTGGCTGAACTGTATCATGTGATCATGCAGTAAGCTTTTCTTGTCTTACCACACTGCTGCTGTAAATCAGATTAGATGTCTTTAAAAACTTCTCATTCAGACATTTTCTGCCTGAACAAGCCATTTTATTAGTGCAATAAACCACTCCAGGCAGATTATACCACACATTGGCTGGCAGTATAGCCTAGAGGTTAGATTAACAAGCTGTGAACTAGCTTGGTACATCCAGCAGCCGTCAGTTTGATTCCTGCAACCTCCACTTGCATACTCTGTGACCATTAGCAAGCCAGTTAACCTCTCTGTTGTTCCTGGGTCGTCCCTGTAAATGGGCCTTGTACCCAGTGGGCCTTACTTTGTTACCAAAGAATTAAAAAAACAAAACAACAAAAAAAATTTAGTGGTTGAAAGCACTTGGCTGTGCCTTGTGCTTCACATACCACTTTGGGGTATGTGGTAAGTCCTGCTTTACCCTACATCCTGTTGGGAATTATTGCTTACATATTCCTTGCCACCCTGAGTAGCTAAAGAGTTGCAGCTCCTAGCTGCTTACTCAGAGCTGAGTGTCTAAAAAAAAAAATATATATATATATACGCACCTTAAAAGTCATGATTTTCTGTAGAAGGTGTTTTTTTTGTTTTTTTTTCCCCCCCAATAGTGTTTTTTCTGCTCCCTGGCAGGCTGGGTGGCTCTGTCAGCCCATACCATGATCACCAGCCATCCCAAACCCCTTTCCATCGCCTGGGACCAGGTGGGCTGTTGGCGCTCTTGGGGAAGACTTCATTAAGCCCAGCCTTCATATTTTCCACCGTTTTTTCTTGCTGGGGCTCATGTACATGCATTATACATGATGTCTGAGCTCCGCCTCTGTGGAGACGGCCCCAGTGTCCTGAAGGTGGGTTCCCCTTCCCTTGCATGGTGATGCGTATGTGCTACCATCCAGCCATTGCTGGGTGGCAGTCAAACAGCATGCTATACTAACCCCCCCCCCCAAAGAAAGGAGAACCATTTTGGGACGCTTAATCCTTCCTCTCCCCATTGGCCCCCAAGCAACCCGAGTCCATTCCCGACCTAAGGTCGCCAGCGTGGCAGGAGGTAAGGCACCACCCAGTGCCTCAGCCCTCCATGCTACTGGACTGGCCCAAATCCTGCCCTTCCCCCACACTACCACCGGAAGGGAGGAAAACTGTATCTGTGCCAGGTACTATGGCTTGTGGCATGTGTATTGTGCACTAGTGGGTAGGGTGGCGTTGGGGAGGATGTGTAGAAGCAGCCATCTGAATGGACTGGCTGGCTTTCCTGTTTCCAACTTTCCAAGACATCCAGGAGCATGCTGCAGCTGCCATACTTCCGCCACACCACCAGCAGGGGCGCTGTAAGAATGGAGTACAATTTCTTGAGGTTTTTGAAGCAATATTCCTTTGTTGTGACCTAATTATACTTACATTTCATACCCTTTTATAATACCCTGCCGTCAGTATCGGTGGGATATTCCCCATCCATTCTGTAAGTTGAGGCATGATCAAATCAAAAATGAGTTGGCTGGAGTGGAGGCCAACCTCCCAGTCCATTCCAGCAGCTCTAGTTTGTCTCGTGCACCTGGAGAGGTTGGTCGCAATCCCAGTCTGCTCCCAACATATTAGGGCAGCATTTTTTAAAAAGTAACTTTCTGTTTTGCTACCCTGCTCACTCTCCTTCCTAGGAGGTGCTTGATACCATTTGCGTGAACAGGGATTCAGTAGTTTTTTCTCAATTTCAATTTTTTTGTGGCAGGTTTCATGTGGGACTATCCTCTGGTAGCATGTGCCCTCCTGAGTGACAGGCATGCTGTAATTTATAGTTAATACCCTCCCTGATTCTTCCTCATTGCATCCAAATTTCTCTCTCCTCAGCCCAGTTTATGTCTTTGGAGGACCTGAGGCTCAGCAGCTCAATCACTATTTCTAAATCGGGCTTCTTTTTAGACTGTATAGAGACCCTCTTGTAGCATCTTTTTACTTTTGTCTACTGTTCACTCCCAAAATTTAGATTATGCGCTTGCATTGTACGCTCCTGTAGTGTCTGCCCTTAAGCTGCAGTGCCAAAGGCACTAGAACAGGGTGAGGATCTTCCTCTAGTGTCCCTTCACCTTACAAAATGGAGCTGCTGGTAATTGAGTGAACCCTCCTGTAGTGTCCCCCTTTTTCGTGCTTATCTCGCAGTATAATTGCAGCTATTGACAACCTTCTACTTTTGCACCTGGAGAAGCACAATGCTGCCCACAGAACAAATTTCTCTTTGGTCTTGTGGCAATTTTAAAAACAAGCATTAGTCGATGCCGAGTGTTCACCGCTGGTATTGCTGTTGTACCGGGTCTTGCTTATACACATTTTTACTATACGTTTACTCAAGATGGAGCAGATGAGCTGCAGTGTCTCATTTTCAGTGGTGTCCTGCTTTTACATATTGCTAGATTATACGTACCTAGGATTACAATACCTACTTTTAAGTGGGCTCCCACATTTTGACCCCAGATGTCTAACAGTTTTTTTATGACCTGACGTTCTGATCAAGACAGGTAGAATTTTTACAGTCCCTTTTGAAAGGTGATTTCATTGTGCACCTGTGGAAACAAGTTTCAGAGGGGATTTGAGAAATGACACCTGCCATGTCCAGGAGGTGGGATAACACAAAGGATATGTTGAACATTAGGGACCAAAATCTGCAAAAATAAAGTTATGAGCAAATGTTAGAATTATTTAATAGTTCCTCATAAGTTAGTTGATTTTTCATATTTGTACCAATTTTTTTTTTTTTTTTTTTTTTTAATGACCACTCCTGAACATGACAGGTGTCATTTATAAAACAAAGGCTGAAACTTCATTTTGTGCCCCAAGTCTGAAAACACATTTGGGGTAGGGTGTGAGAAATGACATCTGTCACATTCGTGAGGTGGTGTGAAAAAATGAGTGTCAAAAATCTGGGATCAGACTACTGAAAATGACCACGTTACAAGCGTGTGTTGGAAAAATTACAACATACACTCATAACTTTTTTTGTTTTTAAGTATTTTTACCCCAGATTTTAAACATAGCCTTTTTATGACCCCCACCTCATTATCGAGGGCAGAAAACATTTTCAAATTCTGCCCAAAAGATGATTTCACACCACAACTGCAAAAACACATTTTGGCCAGGATTTTAAAAATGAGAGTTGTCACATTCATGAGGTGCTGTGAAGAAATTGCTATGTTGAAAATGTGGGGTCAAAATATTGAAAATTACCAAAGTTACAAGTGTGTGTTGAAAAAAATGTCAACGTAGGCACATAACTCCAGATGTTCAGCATAGCCTTCTTATGACCCCACCTCATGAACAAGGGCAGAGAAAATGTTCAAATCCTGTCCAAAAGGTGATTTTGCGCAGCGACCATGAAAGCACCTATCAGGATGGATCTGCATAATTTCACCACCCTTGTTCATGAGACGGGTTCCCCAAAATGCCATATTGAAAATTTGGGGCACAAATATTCAAAAATGTCGGAGTTATGGTAAGTTCAAAATGTACTGAGATCCATTGAACCACATGCCTGATTTCCTCACTTCGTGGTCCAGCTTTGAAGAGTGAAGGTGCCTCTCTGGTCTAGAGAGGATTACGGTGTAGGACACCTGGTAGGTAAGCAAGGGCTGCGGGTGTGGGGTGGTGGCTGCTGAGTGGGAGGATCAGGTGGGGGGGGACAGTAACGGCGGTGGCAACAGACATCGTTGGATAGTGTTCTTTTACATTTTAAAAAAGTACAAGGGATTTTTTCCCCCCCCAGGTACTGGCACTGGAGATTGGTCACCCCAGTGTTTGTTTGGTGGCTGATTAAAAATGAAACCGTGTACAGTGGTGCTGGTGTGTGTGTGTGTATGTATAAAATGGGAAGCAAAGTAAATAACAAATCCAGCATTCTGATTGTATAAAACACATCACATACCCATTCATCTATCGAAATGAAACCCTTTACTACTTTACCCCAGAAACAATTTGCCATTTTATAAGATAGATAATCCACTCTAGGATGTGCAGTTGCGCTCTGATATACACACGTCATGGGTGGTTGATGCACTCGGCCTGTGGACTCATGCTTAACAACGCACACCAAGGCATGCGTATATCAGAGCACGACTGCACACGTTAGAGTAGGTTATCTATTACATATGTAGATATATAGATAGATATATACAAATGCTAATGCACTGAACCTCAATACAGAGTTTGCAGCTGGTTTTGGCTAGGTATTATACACTACTAACTTACTGCAGTGCTGGCTTGCTACTAGGGCAGGGGTCTGGGTCTGATAGGCCCCAGAAACCATGGGCTATGATATGCTCAGTGGTGCACTTTTGTGACTTATTTTAAGTCTAAATAACTCATATCTGAACTCTCTCTACCCCTTGTTGTTACCCCCACCATCCACAACTCAATATACCATTTAAGTAATTGAGTCAGTGCAACATGGCCTATAGCAAGGCTAGCAGGATGCTGGGATGTATTGGTAGGGGTACTGACAGCAGAAGAAAGGAGGTAATACTTCCCATCTACAGATCCCTGGTGAGGCCTCACCTAGAGTACTGTGCCCAGTTCTGGAGCTCTCACCTCAGAAAGAATAAGAATAGGTTGGAGACAGTGCAGCGCAGAGTAACAAAAGTGATTCAGGGACAGCAGGGCAAATCCTATGAGGAGCGCCTCAAGGCACTAAATATGCACTCACTGGAGACCAGAAAGGAGAGAGGAGACATGACTGAGATCTTCAAGTTCCTGACATGAATTAAAGTGAACTACTGTGTACTATTTAGCCTGAGTACCAATTCATGGTCACATGGACACTAATGGAAATTAACAGGAGGTAGGTTCAGGAGAGATGTGAGGAAGTACTACTTTATGGAAAAGGTGGTGGAACTTTGGAACAGTTTGTCAGCTGAAATGGTGGGTGTATAAACTGTCAGAGGATTCAAGCAGGGCTGGGACATAATGAAGGGAATAGTGATTACCGGAGGCAACAGGACAAAGGAGGTGACTAGAAAGAGGACAGGGAGGGTCAGCACCCTGGAGAAATTGTAGGTTCCAGGGATTATAGGGAACTTGGGCAGACTGGATGGCCCTATGGTCTTTTTCTGCCATCATTGTCCATATTTCTGTGTTTCTATTCCAGGCACCCTGCTTGGAAAAATATCTGTAACATAAGTCTTAGTTCAGTATTGGGTACTACAATTGTTGCCCCCGCTCCATTCTCCAGTGTGGTAGGTATGACAAAAGGGAGTGAGGGGAAAGGTAATTTGACAGTGGCAGGGATTTTCAGTGCAAAGTTACCATCTCCTAAATGCCTACCCCCCAACCCCACCCCACCATGCTTCCAAAAGTACAGCGGGTATGTTCAAAACAGTGAACTGTAGCAACAAATGTCATTCTACTGGCACGTGGTCATCTGGAGAAAACACATCTCAACTTATTTGATTTAACAGTATCTGGCACAGATGACACAGACGAAAGTGGTACTGAATGTTCATGAAAACGGGACCACAGTGAAGACCTCTCTGAACAGCACAGTTAATGAGGTGGCAGTGCAGATCCCAGCCAGACCCTTCCAAACACTTGCATTGCCTTTCCACTGTGGTACCTTTTTTGCTTTACTTATGAAAAGTTAAAACAGTCATGTGAAACAAGACAACTTTGCTTTTTGTATAGAGGGGGATTTAAACAATTTATTTCTACATTTTCAGCCCGCCACCTGAAAAGCTCTCTTGCCCAACTGCCCAGCCTACCCCTTAATATACAGTTATTAAGGGACACATCTTCGGCAATAGTGGCCAGCAAAATTTACCTGCCTGTGACTGATATTATAAGTAGAGGTCCTCTACTTCTTTTTTGCTGTCCTGGTGACGTCATCTCTAAACCTGCCACCATGCTCCATTTTCCTCCAGTGCTAGCTGACAGCATGAATTGTAGGCAGTGGCCGTGCTGTATTGAGGTCGCATTCACGATGTTGATGTGAGCTCCAATTGGCCAGCCAGTCATAAGGGGAGGGTGCAGAGAAAGACTCACAAAGCAGCTCCAGTCATCTTACTGGTACTGAGGGAGCTGACTGGCAGCAGGAGGAGGGAGGGGGTGCATGCAGAGAGAAAGTGGTGGGGCTCATCATGTGTGCATTAGCACTCTGTAACAGTAAAAAATAAACAGAAATGATGAAACTTTTTTTTTTTTTTTTTTTTTTACAAATAATGAAAATGAAGGAGTTTCAAAAGGGGGTTCTTTCAAACCAGACCGACTCCCGCAACGGGTGTGAGTGCCTTATTTTTAGACACCAGAGCTAGAGTCTCCTAAGAGACTGTAAGATTGCGTGCTTCTGGTGCTATCTGGCAAGTGTCACACACAGTGCAGTTGTCTTTATGTATCTGTCTACCCTCCTAGTGGTGTGTGTTTTTTTTTTTTTTTTTTTTTTTAAATAGCAATCTTCGTTTGTTAGAAAATAACCTCTGTCCCTCCCAACCCAACCCATGGATGTGATAATACACCCCCCACCCCAGAGGACCATACAGGGTTGTCCTAAAAATAGAATACAGTATAATATAGTATGAACACCATTATCTAGAGATAGTAAACATCTATAGTAGAGCGTTGTTCTATATAGAAATCCATCCTTTTCAAAATGCTGTTGTACCACTGTTCAAAGATCATGGAATGTGATTGTACTGTTCTGTGGTAGAAGAGCATTCTGGAACCTCTAGAGACTGCACAAGTCAGTTTTATTGTGAAAGAGAAAAAAGAAAACAATGCACACATTTCGCATAATATTATGCACTATAAAAAAAAAATACAAGATGAACAACTTTATGCATAACCAGTGTGTTCTGTCACTTCAGGGTTCTGATTCCCACAGACCTCTCGAGCTTTGCTGTTGAGGTTGGAGGGAATCTGAACCCCTTTGTGGCAGAACACACTGGTTGTGCATAGTTGCCCATACAGTATTCTCTATATCTTGATTTGAGAACATGATTATGGAACATATGTGTCAGTGGCTACATCAGTGTTAGTGGCTCAGCAGGTTGCACACTCGCCTCTGAGGCCGGGAGATCAGAAGGCTGTGGGTTATACCCCCACACCAGGCACTTGGGTAAATCCAAAAACTGACACTGTAGTGCAGCATGAGGGGGGTGCTGCACTCCTGAGGTGTGCTGTCTTTCGGATGAGATGTTAAACCGAGGTCCCAGCTGCCTGTTCTGGTGGTTGTTCAGGTGGGTGTTAAAGATCTCATGGCACTTCTCTAAAAGTGTAGGGGTGTTTATTAAAGCAAAAATCAAACAGGCAAACTTACAGGTTCAAACAGGACAAGAAAGGCCAAGCAGAATCAAAATACAATATACAGAAATAAAAAAAGCACAGTATTGTAGCATCATACTCAAAAGAAGAGAGAAAAGAAAGACAGGTTGAAACAGGCAAGAACATAAAGAGTGCAGGTATCCCAAAACAAACCAAAAAAACAGCAGTACAGCTGTTTGAAAACCCAACTGGATGAAAACAAAATACAGGGTTCATTGCTTCAGTCAGTGAGAGCCACGAAGCTAAGTGATGGGGGTATCAGAATCAGTCACCCAAGGCATATTCCTCCATTGGGGCCGTATGAGTGCCAGAGGGAATGATTTAACCTCATTCTGATAAAATTCGGTTTGAACTTGGGTAATCACCTTTTGTTGCAGGGTAAATAGTGACTGCACATTCCAGATGTACCATTTAATAACCAGTAGCGCTATATGTAAAGTACTCTTGTTCCAAACGAGGGCTGACCAACCCCCAATAATAACCATACATCAGGGCTTCATACGTCACATTCTGGAACCATGGCTGCTGCCTCTCCCTTGAGAGTAAGTCCCAAAAACCTTGGATATATGAGCATGTAAAGAACAGGAGCCCCATTGTCTCGAGTTGTCACACAATGAGGTCTGCTACAGTACCTCTCCTGTAGCTGTTTGTTTGTGGTTGGACTTAATATTAATTTTTTTCATGGCAACTAAGCCAGTGCAAGTCCCACAGTTTAGGCGGGGTCCTAGCTTCCTTAACCAAAAGGACTACAGATGGGACACATCTGGAAGAACAGTTGGGGAACGTCACAGGTTCTGTGAAAAAGGCTTCCTGTACCACTGTATACACATTTTTTCAGTTATTAGTAAGCACCATTGTACTGGTGATGTGCCATTGTTTCAATTTAAGGAAAACCTCTTGTACGTTTTTCGGAATAGCAGAGGATCTCTTCAACATCCCGAGTCTCCCAGCCTCCCATTGAGAAAGCCAGGGCCTGCTTGTGTCGAGGAGGAGGGGTACCCATTCCTGACCAGCAAACACCAAGAGAGGCCTTAAATTAGAATACAAATACTAAAAAATTAATGGGATTGATCATCCTTTACCATCCCACTTTCAACGGTAGGTAAGACAAGTTTCTCTTAATAGGGTTCAGTCTGCTTCCCCATATGGCCTGGAAAAAAAAAAAACTCTTAAAAGCCTAGTTTCGACAGATTTGGGCACCGGAAAAACATGGCAAAGATGTAAGAAAAGTGACACCAAAAAGTCTTACATAAGTAAACTCTCTTCTTTCTGTTTACTATATTTTCCACCTGTTCCAGCCTCTAACCAACGGCTGCCCCGTGTCAATTTTAGACTTCCAGTTACCCATAGTATCATCAGCTGACCCATACAACACACCCAGAATTTTGACTGGATCCATAGTCACCCTGATGCTCTGGATGTTAGTCAACTGAATTTCAGGGATTCACAGTTGTTTTGCCATGCGTTTAGTTTTATTAAGGGAGAAGCCAGCAAAAGGACCGTAAGAGTCACAAACCTGAAGAGCCGCTGCCGCTGGCTCTGTGTTCTGAACTAAAATGCAAATGTCATCCGCGTAAGCCATTGCAGATACAACAAGTGTGATGTCTTTGAATCGTAGATGTTGAAGCACAGGATGGGTATTCAGGAGCCTGAGTAGTGGATTAATGCAGAAAGCAAAAAAGCAGGGGGCTCATAGGGCAGCCCTGCTTGACCCCTTTCTTTTTTCCCCAATTGTTTAACCAGGAAAGACGCACTAAACTGAAAGCTTGTTTACAGGTGCAGTCTGGGAGCACAGGGAAGTTAAGTGACTTGTCAAGGTCACACAGTAGGCAAGTGGGGGCTGTGGGATTCAAACCCAGGTCTCCAGATTTGCAGCTCAGAGCCTTAAATCTCTGCGCTATACTGTCTCTACTCCACTGTCTCACTAGGGGGGCCACTGTAGCATTTTTGTATAAACATCTGAGCCAAGAAATAAAGGTGACCAGGATCCCATAATGCCCCAACGCCGCTCTGAGAAAATCGTGCCTCACTAAGTCAAAGGCCTTGGACTGGTCTAATGACAGCACTACTCCCTGTGTGTCAGTGTGCTGCCCTCGGGCAAAAATTTCTCTGAGCAAGATCAGGTGGTCCGAAATTTTACATCCAGGCACAGAGCAGGTCTGGGCAGGCAAAATCAAGTCCGCTGCAGTCTGAAGCAATCTGGAATTGAGAATTTTAGCCAGAATTTTAAAATCAGTATTCAGCAAGGAGCTAGGCCTCCAGTTCTGCATATCATGCCTATCCCCTTTCTTAAAAATATATATAATCTGGCATTTTGTCATTCTAAGAGAGGGATTATGAGCCTTAAGAATATAATTAAAGACCTGTGCCAACTCATCCCACAACACTCCACCCATGTATTTATACAGTTCATTAGTCAGACCATCACAGCCCGGGTATTTATTGCTAACCAAGGAACCAATCGCCTTGGCCACTTCAGCATGGTGAATGTCCTGCAACAATAAGTCAGCCTGTGTAGATGAACTGGTAGGAAAATCCAAGTCCCAAAAAGGGAATCAAAATCCCGAGCACCACCAGATGCTACAGAAAACCAGCTTTTCGTGTGCTCATAAACAATAACTTTAATCACTGGGAGGTCTTCACACGGGGTGTGGTTCTCATCCCACAACCCAGTCATATTTTTGTGAGACATTAGTAGTGGAGGCATCCAGAGGGCACGTGTGTTTCCCCCCCCCCCGCGTGGTAAACCTTTGTTGGTTGTTAAAGTTCTGGGCCTGGGTCTGGTGAAACAAAACCATGGCTTTCTTAAGGATAGCAATTTGGCCAGAAAAAATCATGACCCATAATATAGAAGAGTGGTGATAATTTTTGTAATTGAACCCTTGTCTGCAAATACTGATGGTAATTAGCAGTCTGCTTAAATTTGGAATAGGATTTCAACAAAAGGGACAAGTCAGCAATCGTGTCTTCCCACCATGGGGGGTCATCGTACAGCACATAAACAGATTTCCAAGCTGCCAAGAAATTATCAGTTTCTTGTCTAGCTTCCTGAGAGTCCAACAAAGAGTTGAACTTCCAGGTGCCAGGACCTTGTGCAGTGCGGCCTGTGCCTCCCACCAGACTACATAGCATGTCATGATCTGAGAATTCTGATGCCAAGACCTCAGCTCTGTGGATTTACAGGGAAAGGGAACCAAAAAATGATCCTCTAGTGGCCAGTGAGCCCTTATGGAATGTAGGAACAGCCATTTTAGAGGGGGTGAAATGTGCAGTGAGAAGCGAAGCTGCTTTCACCATCCTTCGTAAGTATGCCATGTCACAAAAAAGTTTTGTCATTTTGGTCTTCTGTCCCCTATCTGAAAGAGCCACACTACAGTTAAAATCCCCTCCGAACACCACATAGTGAGATGAGAACAAGTAAGGTTGATTGACCTGAAATAACTCAATCCACGCCACCTTCATCTGGGGGGCATAGACATTAATAATGTGAAACAACACATTGCCTCAGCTCCACCAGCAAGGCCCTGCCTGGAAAAAGGTCCAGGACCTTAATGAAATAAGAATCAATACCAGAAAGCAGAATCACAAGCCCAGAACATGCATCAACACCAAGAGACCAATAAGACGGGCAAGCTGACCACAGTGTGGAAGCATCCTTCAGATCCTGTAATGTGTGCAGTCGTGTATCCTGCAATAAAAAAAAATATCTGGGCCCATTGACTGAAGCAGTAAAAACACAGCCTGCTTCTTGCAGTGACTTTTTTTTTTTTACACCATTCACATTCAGTGAATTAAATGCCACTGATGCCATCAAAACACTGAGCAGAAAACAGAAACAACTCATGGGGGTTTTCTAGAGGAGCTTCTGGTCAGTCTTTTGGGTTTAACCACATCATCAAATAGAGGTCGGGGGTCACTGGTACTGGGCTTATCCTCCCTGTCGGAACTCTCATCCACCACTGAAGACTTGATGGAAGAATCATCTGATTCATTCCCTGAAACACCCGGAGGATCTACAAGAGGGTCAAATCTTTTGGACACTGGAAGGCCGGTGGTCCTCAAAACCTTTTGATTTAGGTTGAGACCAGGTTTGTCGATGTCTGACAGCTCTCTAAGAATTGTCAGCCTCAGCCAAGGGATGGGAGGGGGGAGGCATGTCCACTAGCATGCCCACAGCCTCTTGTGACCCCGCTCCTGAATCAGGGGGATCTTCTTGGGGCACCCGGGAATCGTGAGACACTGTGGTTGTTACTGATAAATCGACGGGAAGCACCACTTCAGGGACAGTAACGGGCTGCAATACCGGGGAGGCCAGGGTAGAGTCCCCATCCCGAGGCAACTCCAAAGCAGTGTGGGGGGGGGGGCACCTGAGTAGGAAAAGACCTGCCCCTTTTCCTTTGGGCTAATGCAATTAATAACAAATGTTCATCAGTATCAGCTTCATTAGGCTGGTTATGGACGGCCCAGGGGCAAGAGTGGTAGGAATGCCCTTTGGTATTGCACAGATTACACACTTGTGCATTTCAACAATGTCCACTGGCATGGCCCAATTCCCCACACAAAGTACATTTAAGTTTATTGCACAAACTACTGATATGTCCCAGTAACAAGCTTTATACTGTCCTTGATAAAATAGAACACCCCTGTCTCGACAAATTAAAAAAAAAAAAAAAAAACTGTTGGGTAAGTGCTGAACACCAGTCTCGGTAGTATGCAGTACAATGCGGATTCTCCATTCCCCAGTCCAGATGTGCTCATCATCAAAGATTGCTTCAGGAGTACCCAAAACTGCATCTTTGTTGGAGTCAGTAAAGAAAATCTGTCACACTAACCCCCTTGTTACGAAACAAGATGGTTATAGTTCTGTTTGCAGGCTTAGTCAAAGGGATGGCCTCGAACAGAGACCACAGTGGTGTAGATTTCAAAGAATGATACAATTCCCAAAAGTTCTGGAGTCCACTATTAAATTTAAAACTCCCGTCACAGGACTGTTCTCCAGAGACGTGTATTAATGCATAGATTTCAGCTGCATTGTATTTCATGGTCTGTTTCAGCAGTGTCTTGGCCACATACACACGGTTCAGGAACTCTGCCAAGCCTCCCTTGTAAATCAGACGCACAGCATTGTGCCTTTTAGCTGGGAATGTGGGCTTACTGAAGAAGGAAGCGTAAGACCTCCTGTCTCCAGACCATTGATTTTCATCCATATCCCCTGAAGGAATCACTGGGGGGGGGCATCGACACTAGGGCACCTTGATGGTGCCACCACTGGACTCTGTCCAGTGTCCATCCCAAGTTCACCAATAGGGGCCTTCGCCAGGCCAGGTCTGAAATGAGGCAGGTCAGGGTGTTGTGTCAAGTACAACTCATTTGGAATATGAAGCCGGGAATGCTCCCCCAAGGAATTTGCAGGTCCAATATTGATAGCAGCACTGCCTTTATCCACCTGCATATGCCTAGTTTACGACTGAGGCATCCGAACTGGGGGGCCATCTGAGACGCAAGTGCCATCAGGGGTTGTCTCCCATCCTGCTCCCCGGAGAGCAGAATCCACTGACCAGTCCTGGACAGTATGCTCCGGTGTGTGAGAGCTGAGGGCTAGGTGAGGAGCAAAGCTTCCCTCACACACAGCGTTTAACACTGTTCCCCCTTCAGGAGTCAGATTCCCCTTAAAAACAGAACAAGGAAGCAGTACTCGCAAAGCCACCAATTGCGGCACCATGTTGTCAGTCCTAGCCATGGGGATTAATCCAAGTGTGGCCTCCAGCAAATGTGTAGAAGTCGCAGCATCCTCTGCTGCATCCAAAGCTCTTTCCCACTTAGGCAGCTGATCAGGCGGCCGTGGCGGCTCCACCGCAACAGATTGTTGGGCTGTCAATTTGCATTTCTCCAGCACTGCTCAGAGCGCCGATGCAGATACCCAGATTCCACATCTAAAAGTTGAGCTTCCAGCTCGTCCGACATCAGTAAATCATCCACTCGTCCACCACCCGATCCGGTGGAATTCAGGGCCTCAGTGTTTATCACGACATGTGATTCTTCAGTAGAGACTCCTCCACAAGCCAAATCCTCCTCTCCTTCCAACAGAGATTGTACTGGCCCGTTCTGTACATCCAGGACATCCATCGCCACGCTGGTCTCTACCTGAACCAAGGCAGCAGAGGAGACCAATTCTGCTACCTGCTCCACATCCATCCCAGATGGTGAGGTGATTGGAGTAGGCATCTCACAGGCCAGAGGTTCCCCCTACATGTGAGTAGGGGAATTTCCCCGGTGTACTGGCCAAATTTCCTCCATTTACTAAAAACACCACCAACAGCTTAATCTGGTTCAGTGTCATTTTTCATACATGTGTATCCACCCTCTCCCCTGGGACGAGGCTGAAAATAGGCAGAACTGTCTAGTCCTCTTTTCCCGGTCAACAAAAACAAAATAAAAAATAAAAACACACAGATGTGAATTTGGAATGTAAATATTACAGTCATTCAGTATGGCAATGCATCACGTGGACTTCTAGATCCCAGTAGATTCTGTCCCTAAATATGGGCCCTTTGGTAAAAGCTTGTAGAATCAGTAGCAGAACAGACTAGTTTAGCAACCTTGAAGGAGCAGCAGTAATAAAACAAAAACAACCTTGTGTCCCAGCTAGGCACGTAGGTGCATTACAGTGATGAACGAACAGGTATCACTATACAGCAGATCAGGTGGCCAATCCGAGCATGTTTGGCACATGAGTGCATGAGGCCTTGCTAAACTTGACAGTTGTCAGGTATATATAGTCAGGCTGCTAGGGAAGGCAGGATGCCAGGAGCCACGTGGGGGCAAGATGAAGAGTTTACTTTCTTGCAAAGGAAACCTGCTATATGCAAAAATACAAAGGCTCTAATGGCACATTTTTCCTGCAGGCTCCCCATATTAAACAGAAGGGAGAAAAGCTGTGTTTGGCCATTAGCATTGAGATCACTGGGTGCATAAAAATAGGAATGTGATAATCATAAAAAGAGTCAATCACACACTAGCAATAAAGGCAAATGTTTAAATAGACCTCACAATATACTGTTTAAGGTGGCACATGATAGAGCTATTAGAATATAAATGTGAACAAACGATGAACCAGTTTATCTGTGATTTCTTAGATTGGTAAAAAACAGAATACTGTGAGGAATAGAATAGATACCGCAGCACATTATGGTGATGTCTTGTTATAATGGCATTTATGAGATTATTATTTGA
The DNA here is from genome assembly GCA_016271365.2 of Neoceratodus forsteri. Lineage (NCBI taxonomy): Eukaryota > Metazoa > Chordata > Ceratodontiformes > Ceratodontidae > Neoceratodus > Neoceratodus forsteri. The sequence continues at coordinate 34,245,904 of CM057453.1, forward strand.
TATTTGCTTGACTGGTAGATTAACAGGGTATATTTGTCTACACAGGAATTATATTTGAGTAGTTGAATAAAGTGGTTTTTAGGGTGATAGTAACAGTGTTTAAAGCTGGATGTAAGCGCAGCTTTACCTTATTTCTCCCTCTATAATTTATGAATAGTTTTTAACAAAAGAATTATGACAGTATTAAGGTTAAATATTGTAAGAAGTTTCTTTTTTTTTTTTTTTTTTTTTTTTTTTTAAGAGCATTACCAGACTCCCTGATGAAGGGGTGTCAGTACCCCGAAACAGCCACTCATGAGTGGGCCTGTCATTCCAGTCTGGCAATGGGTTATTGGTAGCCTTGACTGGTTTTGGACCTCTCCCATTCACTATACTTTTTTTTTTTTTTTTGCCAAGCTTGGCTGAACCAGGCAGAGTTTGTCTGGGGAAAACAAACCATCACTTTTTTCAACACATTATGAGAAAAACTCCATCTTCTAGCACCCATGCCACCCTCCTCCCCATACAAATGATCACGCAAACCCCCTTCCCCTAAACTACACACTAGCACCCATGTTGAGCTCCCACTGACACCCTTTTATACATACTTTCGACAATCCCAGGTTAGATGGCCAGCACAACCCACTCTTCACCTCAGCCAGTCACAGACTCATCTGTCATCCCTCACCGATTGTGAACCTGTAACAAAAGGAAAAAAAGAAAAACATGCTGCCCCCCACCCCCCAAAAAAACCAAGTTACGCATACCCTCACCTGAACTCTAGCACTCGTATCACCTAGTCCATACATTTGTGGTTGGCTGTCGATGGGTAACTGACATAGCTCTTCCTCAGCATCAGCCAGTTGCTGTCATGCACTTTCGTCCCATGCAGCCAGTTGCCAACCTAAAACAGACTTAACAAGTAATCATAATGTCATATTTTGTTAGTAATAACATTAGAATATCAGGGGGATTAAGATTATTAAATGAAGATACTTTTAGAATTTTGATTACTTTTCTTTGGGCCAGATATTTAAAGGGTTAGCCTCGTGGTAAGTAGAGTCCCAGTAAGTATAAATAGCGCAGCCCATAGCCGCTGCTGTATTCATACATACAATTCAGCTGCACTAATGTATTGGAGGGGTAGCGCTAATAGATCCCATGTTTGCAAATGAGGAAGTGCACCAGGAAGAAAGGGCATGCAGTGGAACTGGAAATGGGGAGGGGGGGATGGTTTAAGAGGGATGTGAGGAAGTACCGCTTCACTGAAAGAGTGGTAGATGCCTGGAACAGACTTCCAGCAGAGGTAGTGGGGGTGAAGACAGTGGGCGGGCTTCAGGCATAGAGGAATACTAGTAAATAGGCAGGTAGGGACTGCAAAGACAGAGCAGGCAGGGAACCTCTGGGTGGGCCAAGTAGCCTTTTCTGCTGACAAATCTGTTTCTATGAGCTTATGAAAATGAATGTATAGAGTCTGCAGTTGTATAGTCAGTTGGTTTTGGATGCGTTAACAGGCTGTTTGTGCAACACTGTTTAACTCTTCCAGAAACCTGCCTTTACAAACACAAACAGTGGTGTGTGAATGCCCCCTCCCCATATCTGTGGTGGTGTAGAAGCAAAAAAAAAAACACAGCTAGTGTTTTAGTGTGAAAGAAAACATTAAGACTATGGAAGTAATGGGTAAGTGGGGAGGGGGTAGAGGCCTTATGGATATCACTGGACACAGAGAAGGGAGTGGTAATACATACTGGTGTGCTTTACAGACCACCAGTGCAGCAGGGGGCAGTGGATAGGGAAATGATGGAGGAGATCCAGAGGATGGCAGACACAGGGGAAGTGCTACTGATGGGGGACTCCAAGTTGCCAGATGTCGATTGGGGTGCCCCAGCAGCAGGGAGATCATGGACTCCCTACAGGGGGCACTTATGAAACAGCTCTTAAGAGAACTGACCAGGGAGCGGGCAATCCTTGAACTAATACTTGTGAATGGGGAACGGGTGGGTGAGAGATCCATAGGAGAGAACCTAGGCACAAGTGACCATAGCACTGTCTGGTTCACTGTTAAAAATTATGATGCTGAGGTACATCGGCCAAAAGTGAAGGTACTAGATTTTAGGCATGCAGACTTTCAGAAAATGGGGGAAAGTGTTCCTCAAGCACTGGCTGGGGTGGGAATACTAAGGGGGGGCAGAGGAAATGTGGGGTAAAATAAAGGGGGAAATAGTGGAGGCCACTAGCCTCTGTCAGGAGGGTAACTAAAAACGCCAGAAGAAGCAGAGGGAAGCAGGTAGGGTAGTCAGGAGGGTGAAGGCAAGAACGGAAGAGAAAATTGCCAACACAGTCAAGGCGGGGGATAAAATCACCTTCTGGTATGTGAGCGAAAGAAGGTCAAGGGCAGGTATAATCAGGCTTAAAAACGAGGAAGGGAAGTTGGTGGAGGAGGACTGTGGAAGGCAGAAATACTCGATAGCTACTTTTGTTCGGTGTTCATGATTGAAAAGGAGGGGGAGATCAAGAAAATCAGGGAACACAAGATGATTGGGGGGAGGTTGACCCCTGTCCATTCCAGGTTGAGGAGGTCCTGAGGGAGCTTGAGGATTTGAAGGTGGATAAGGTGATGGGGCCAGATGAGGTGCACCCCAGGGTACTGGGGGAGCTCAGCAAAGCGCTAACTGAACCTCTGACCAGCCTCTTCAACAGGTCCACGGAAATGGGAGAGATCCCTGGTGACTGGAGAAGGGCAGATGTGGTCCCCCTTCATAATGGGGGGACAAGGAGGAGCTAGGCAACTACAGGCCGGTGAGCTCAACATCGGTGGTGGGTAAGCTCATTTAGAAACTGCTCAGGAAGAGAATCTCAAGCTATCTGGAGACCTGTGGTCTTCTGGACCGGCGGCAACATGGTTTCACTGAGGGAAGTTCATGTCAAACGAACTTAATAGAGTTCTTTGACTGGGTCACCATGGTGCTAGATATGGGGAGATCTATAGACATTGCGTATCTCTACTTCAATAAGGTGTTTGATTCTGTGCTGCACAGGAGACTGCTGCACAAAATGAGATGCCTTGGGCTGGGGCCACTAGTGGTTAGGTGGGTACAAAACTGGTTGGGGGGCGCAGAATGCAGAAGGTAATTGTTTTATGGGGTACCATCAAAGCAAGGTATGGTCACCAGTGAGGGTACCTCAGGAGTCTGTACTGGGGTCACTCCTTTTCAGTATATTTATAAGGGACATAGCGGAGGGGTTAGAGGGAAGAGTGTGTCTATTCACGGGCGACACAAAGGTCTGCAATAGAGTAGATACGCCTGAGTGGGTTGAGAGCACGCGCAGGGGATGTGGAGAAGCTGGAGGAATGGTCCAGGGAATGGCAATTGACCTTTGACACCAAAAAATGCAAACTCATGCATTTAGACAAAAATAATCAGTGCATGAAATACAGTATGAGAGGGCAAGCCCAAGAGGTTACTGAGCTGGAAAGAGACCTTGGCATATACATTTCATGGGACCTGAAAGTGGCAAAGCAATGTAAGAAGGCGGTGGCAAGGGCCAGTAGGATACTGGATTGTATCGGCAATGGAATAACCAGCAATAGGAGGGAGGTCATAATGCTGTTGTACAGGCAGCTTGTGAGGCCACACCTTGAGTAAGGAGTCCAGTTCTGGAGGACATACCTTTGGAAGGATATGGAGAGGGTGGAGCGCGTCCAGAGATGGGCGACAAAAATGGTAGGGGGACTCGGGCGTCTGTCCTATGATGAATGACCTCAACATGTACTTACTCGAACAGAGGAGGGAAAGGGGAGACATGATTGAGACCTTCAGGTATATCAAGGATTTCAACAAGGTACCAGCAGGGGATATCTTCCAGCTAAAGGAAAAATCAGAAACAAGGGGACACAATATGCAGGTGGTGGTGGTGGTGATTCAGTGGGAACATCAGAAGATTCTACATCACAGAGAGGGTGGTGGACAGCTGGAGCAGACTCCCAGGAGATGTAGTAGAGGCAGGAACTGTGGGGGGTTTCAAGAGAGCGTGGGACACACACAAGGAACTGGTAATTTCAGGGGGGGCGGGTGGAAGGAAAGTCCTAGTGGTTTGCTAGGCATACTGGATAGACTGGGTGGGCCTGGCAGTCCTTTACTTTCAACAAGTTCTCTGTTTCTATGTAGTACCCCGTCCTGCCCTGGTACCCACTGGAAATATCAAATTAAAATCGAACCTCCATAGTAGTTTAGTGGCCGTCCCTCACCCAGTGTCTGTCGTTAATATCAATTATGAAAACATTCCTAGTAGTCTAACAGACCCCCTTCTTGTTCCAGATAATCACGACGACCTGCATAGACTCACCTCTATGGCTGGCCACCGTCAGCCTCACATAAATACTGTATTACTGTAGCACTCTTTATAGCAGAGCAATACTTGCAAGACATCCAGAACACTTGAAAGAAATGGTCTGACAGAAAGCCAATTACGCATGTGTGCAGACATAGGTTTTTTTCAACAATTTATTTTATTTTGCCAAACTTGTGTGATGGCTTAGTTATTACAGCGCCCTCCCCGAATACGGAGTGGGGGGGACACTATGTCCATGCATGTGCAGTTCGTTTTCTCAGACTTTAGTTTTTATAGTACTACAGTAGTTGAGAGTGGCAGATGGCAGCTGGCCATGGGAGTAAAAGGTGGGTCTTTGACAATTGTTGGGCTGGGATGGGGAGGGCGTAGATCACCAGAACCAGGAGGTGGGTTCACTAAACAACCAGGGACGTTTTCATAATTGACATTACTGATGTGGAAACGCAAATTCTTCCAAAATTACTAGGAAGTAGGGGGCTCAAAATGGGAAAAGTGCACTATACCCCAGGAGCTGATAGCCAGTACTTCATAAAATAAATAAAGGAGGGGTCAGCACTAAAGAGGAAACACTTTTATTTAAACATAGAAAAAAGTAATTGAGCACACATGTAAAAAGGCATTAATCTCACCGAATTATAAGCGGGAGTGCAGGCATGCATATAAGCGTAGTTGTCCGTAATGAAGAACATTGGGTCCATAGAGCATGGGTAGATGCAAAAAAGCTATCACAATGAGCATACAGGTGCAATAAACGGCATCTTGGCAAAAAACCGGGGATAAACTCCCACAAACCCCAATAAGCCGGCAGGACCTGCAAACGCATATAATACCTGCTGGCGGGTAAAAAATGCCGAAATAGATAAAGCTAGCAGCCAAAACCACAACGCCAGATGCTCGTATCTCAACTCTAAACTGCTCGACCAGCGGACAACATTATCTTCCGTATACGCTAAGCACTTACATAGCGACCATCAGGTGGTGGTCTTCAGAGCGTATCACAAGCATGCAGTGTGGATCCTTTAAAAAAAAAAAAAAAAAAACAAACAAAAAAAAAAAAAAAAACAGTCTTGATCTGTTTAAAGTGACCCAATGTATAAATAGATATCATGGCTATACCAATCAAATGTGAACAAATAAATACAGACAGAGCTGAAGAAAAGAAACGCACAAAAAACCCACACACAGAGTAGAAAAAAGCAGCATGTATAACACTATGAGCAGCCAATGATTCCAAAGTGTCATCAAAAATACAAAAAATATAAACCGACTGCTCTCAACATCATTACTGTAAAGTCACACAGTTCTCTTAAAATACATGCACAGCTTACATACCACAAAGAAACATGATAGTCAGAAACTGATGTGGAATCTAGTGAGCGAGAGCAGGGTCACTAGAATACCAGGTAGGGTTTATATTTCTGACGATTGGGGTGGAAGGGGCACGGGAGGGGGTGCATATAAACACAACGGCACAGATGCTGGGAGGGGATAGGATAAGGGCAGTCTTCCATGCAATCCATGGAGCAAAAACCAGCACCTCACAAGTTGGCGAAGCCATTTTGAGATGCAGATGACGCCGTAGCACCTTGTACAGGCTATGGGGTCTTCTCCATGTAAACCCCACAATAGAGCAAGCACTTCTAGAGAATTAGTGTCTGCCCTGGGCGAATTGGAAGACATGAGGCCAGTGGCTGAGTGACTTTGGATACCTGGGAAATGCATTCATTCTCAAGAAACCCATGCCCTGGAGTTGGTTATTGCACTTATAAAATGGGAAAGGGTTTTATTTTCCCTTAGGTTGTTGCTCGTTAGAAAGGGCAAGTTTGGTAACAAAGGCTGTGTGCCTTTGAATGAACCCAAGAACTGCATTTATTTTGAAGAAACCTGTCCCCTATTGTGGGATTTTGTGTTTAAGACAAGTGGGAGCATTTTTATTTTAATGGAAAAAGGTTTTATTTTCATTTAGTTATGTTGTTGCTAGGTAGAGTAGGGTAGCTTGTTTAAGTACTGTGCAGTTCTTAGGTAAATAATCAACAGTCAGGTGTTTTAACCAATGAAGTTGTTTAGTTTAGTGTTTTTTTTTTGTTTTGTTTTTTTGTTTTTTTGTTTTTTTTTTTCCTTACCCATTTATTTATTTTTTGTAAGAGCAGGTTAGGGCAGGCGCGCTGACTGGTTTGAGATGCCCTAGCTGCTTTTGCTCCTTAACAGCTTATAATTATAGGGGCATTTCTCTCTTTGGCCAGCAGGGGGACGGCAGATTGTGCTAAGTGCACCTTTTAGTGCCTCCATTAGGCTTTGCTCTAGTCTAGAGGGATAGCTCCCCCCCACCCCCGGCAGCACTCTCACTGCTCCAAACATGTTTGAATATAACAAATTTAGTGTATTGTGCTGATTTGTGCTCAGGGCAGGGACTTTATGTAGGGCAGATTCATTGAATATGGAACCGTTTGTGATTAAGAAGTTGTTAGGTGGGACAGAATATAACTAATACCTCTGTTAGAGGGTCATCAAACAGAATCCAGTGCCCTTCCAGATGGCAATCCTTTCAAATGTATTTTCTTATTTATTTATTTATTTTTATCTTTCACTTCATGACTTTCAAAGGGTGCTACTTGGTTATTAGGTTTCAGTTGAAATGTGACTTATGCCAAACCCCCAGATAATGAGGTGAACCCCATGGTTCGATACCTACCTACTCTAACATGAAACATGAGCACAAGTAAGCAAATTCAGGTGAGTTAAAGATTGAAATATTCAAGTGGGTACCCATATATGGGGTTCATCCTGTACTCTGGTGGTTGAACTTAATTCATGTCTTACCTGAAACCTAATAACCATGCAGCTCCCTTTGAAAATCATGCAGTGGAAGGAAAAATGAATAAGAAAATACATTGAAAAGGATTGCCATTTGGTGAAGTGGTGCACTGGATTACGTCTATTACTGATATAAGCCACTGCACTTGCAGGACCTCAAGAAAATAAATGAACTTGTAAGAAATGGCTTTAAAAACATGTTGTTCATGAGCAAGGGTTGCGCTTACCATATCTGGAGTTTCCATTTTAGATGATGCATGGGACTTTTTTGTCACATAACTTTTGGCAGTTTGACGGGCACCTTCCCATTAAATCTCAGAGTGGGGGCAGATTCTGCTTCTTGGTTTACTTCTTCAGTCTCTCTCTGCCCAAGAAAGATGAGGATAAATCATGGTCCAAATCATTGGCAGTGTCAGTGGCTCAGTAGGTAGCACATTTGCCTCTGATGCTGGGAAATCAGAGGGCTGTGGGTTCAGTTCCCACATCTGGCACTTGGGTTAGTATCCCAGTACTGACACTGTAGTGCAGCATGAGAGGGGTGCTGCACTTCTGAGGTGCTGTCTATCGGATGAGACGTTAAACCGAGGTCCCATCTGCCTGGATTGGTGGTAGTTCAGGTGGATGTTAAAGATCCCATGGCACTTACTGAAAAGAGTAGGGGAATTTTCCCGGTGTCCTGGCCAAATTTCCCTCATTTACTGAAAATACCACCAACAGCTTAATCTGGTTCAAGGTCAGTTGGCATTCATCTGTATCCCCCTCCCCAGGGTCGTGCCTGAAAATAGGCAGGATTTGTCTAGTGCACTTACCCGGTCAATAAAATAAATAAAATTTAGGTTCGCTCTAGTGAGTGGCATTGGTACAAGACGAATTCAGATTTATATGTTCAAGCAGTAAGGAAAGGGGGAAAGTGTGTGTGTGTGTGTGTGTGTGTGTGTGTGTGTGTGTGTGTGTGTGTGTATGTATATATATATATATATATATATATTTTTTTCCCCAAAAAATCGTTGATGCATTATATAGGATTGAGCACTAAGAAATGTAGCTTTAAGATTTCCAACCCTAACCCCACCCCACCCCTGAAGCAAATCAGGGGTGCAGTCTTCCTTTGGGTTGTCCATGCTGAAGCTCATCCCATTCGTTCTGGAAAAGATATACACCTAATGGGGTGAGCTTTAGGGTTGACATCCCCAAGGAAGGCTGCACCCCGATTTGCTTCAGGAGTAGGGTTTTAGGGTTGGAAACCCTAAAGCTACATTTCCCTACTTTTTTCACTGTAGCTTCCATAAATGTTGCATTAACACAGTTTTTTTGCACATAATTTCCTTACCGTTTGAGTGCAGTCTTATCTTTATTTACCTTTGGGGCACTGCACTCCTATCCATCCAATTTTTTTTTTTTGGAGACCGTGTAATCGTAGCCTTACTTGCCTATGGGAGCACAGGACCCTCTGGGCCCTGTGCTCCCATCCCTGCCTAGATGTGTATATGTATGCTGCAGTTGAAGTGCAGGACCCTGCACTTCCATTTGTATAACACCACCGACCAGATTGTCAGCATGGTCTTCTTATTACCCCAGTTCATGTACCCGGTACTGTAAATTTTCTAGTCCCCACCAAAATGTGATTCTGTGCCACTGCAGCATCATTCCATGCCATAGGTACGAAAAGACAGTTTGGCCATGATTTGAAAAATGACAGCTGTCACTTTCATGAGTTGGTGTAACAAAATGGTTATGTTTGAGGTCAGAATATTTAAAATTGCCAAACTTACAAGGGAGCATTACAAAATTTTAATGGATGTGCATAACTTTATCATTTTTACATAGTTTGACCCCAAATTTTTAACATACCCTTCTTATGACCCCACCTCATGAACAAGGGTAGTGGAAAAAATTCAAGTCCTGCCCGAAAGGTGATTTCGCCAAGTCACCGTTAAATTGCCTTTTGGGGCGGATTTACATAATTGCACTGATATTATTTATGAGGTGGGGTCTCAAAAAGGTCATTTTCAAAATTTGGGTTCAGAAGATGCAAAAATGGCAAAGGTATGCATCAGAGTTCAAACCCCTATTGAAATACATTGAACAGCATTTACCTTTGTTTCTCATGTTGAAGTCGGTGGTTCCAGCAGCAAGACGTGTCTTCCACCCGAGATGGATCTCTGCCCTGAACTTGTTCAGGTGATTGAGGGGTGGGTGGGAGGGTGGGAGTGTGTATGTGGTGGATGCTTGGTGGAGGTTGGGGGATTCAGAGAGACAGGGACTCCCCAACCAAAAAGACATGACACCAGGAAATTTATGACAGTCGGGAAGGATGATTGGAAGGTGGGGGGGGGGGAGTGCCACTTGACACCAGAGAAATACCTTAAAATTACTGGAACAGTGATAGCAGCATAGGGGATGCCACTAGACACCAGGGAAATTTTAAATTAATAAGGGAATGGTGAGCAGAGGGTGGGGAGCCACTAGACACCAGGGAAAACAAATAATCATGGGCACAGTGATCCAAGGTGGGGGGTTGTCACTAGACACCAGGGAAAAGATGGCAGCAAATTTAAAAAAGGATTTTTCCCTCATGAAAACGTGTATCTTTTTTTTTTTTTTTTTGTGTGTGACCCGTGATGATAAAGAAAGATTCTTGTTTTGTATCACGTGATACAAAAATCAATTTATAGTCTTAAAACACATTTGAGGGGCATTTCTCAAACAGTTACGTGCAGAATCCAGCTGAGGCGGTCCCAACAAGCAAGATACATTTCTTGGTCTCTGTCCAGAGTGTAATTTTTGTGTTTTTTTTCAAAACTGAATTTTTAGAGAAAATGGAAAACAAGATGGTAGTAAATGAAAAAGGATTTTTCCCTCATGGAAAAGGATGACATCAGAAATGAAGGAAGATTCTTTTTTTGTTTCATACAGCTGTCTTGAGGTGCTTACTAAGCATGCTTAGAACCAATTTATGAAAATTATAAAATTAAATAACTTCGGAACGGATTAATATTTTTCCACCAAACCAGCAAAAGGCACATCTGTGGCCCAGCCCATTTCCACCCTAAAAATATCCAGAACTCAAAATCTGGGTATCCGATAAGAATGAAAATTGGTACATCCAGTGATCCACGGGACCGCACATGCAAACTTTTGTACAAATCCGTTGAATGGGTGCAAAGTTATTAAAGTGCAAAACTTGGGGTTTAACATTTAAACTTCCTACTCGACGCTAAATATAGGGACACCACCCCGCCGCTCTTCCTTGCAATGCCTCAGCCCCAAAAAAATGGAACATTATCAACAATTTGAAAAGCTCTGGTTCTCAGGCTGGTCCCTCTGACCCACTGGCAAGGTTCAGTTCTACCTGTCAAATGCCTTGAATGGGCCCATTATCTCTCTCTCAGTGATATTCTTAAGAGTGAGTATCTTACAGTAAAAGGCTTGAAATCAGTTATGCTTAGATTTTGTGTTTTACAGGTTTTGTTACTTTCTTCTGTTGATCTTCTCAATATCGTAGATAATGCAGCACTCATTTCACTGTGCCACTCGAAAGACCTTTCACTGTCCCAGCTGACTTCGCATTTGCTGTCTGTTGCATCACAGATTGTTGCCCTGGTAAGTGCTATGATGTAATAAACCAGTACTTTGAGGTCATGTCGGGGCAGTCAAATGCTTTTTATACAGCCATTTTAAATAGGCTACTAAGATATTCTCTAAATCCTAAAAAGATGAACTGAAATGTAGAAAACAATACTGTAGAGTCCGTCTGAATAGCCGAAACACTACATTTATGAAAGTACATAGTGAGGTAGATACCTGCGCTTTAATTTTATCCCTGATTTAGCTGTGGTTAACTGAGGTAGGTACCTGTGCTTTAACTATCTATACCCCTGATTTAGCTATGGTGTAGGTGGGGCTGTGGGATCCTTTTCTTTTTTTTTTTTTTTTTAATTTATCTATTTATTTTTATTATTCCTGTTTATCTCCTAGCTGTCCCTGTTCCCGGCAGCATCCCCCCAGCCCTGCCACTGACTCGTCACTTAGACTTACAGGTTAACCACTACTTACTAAGAGCCATGTTAGGTGCGTGGCCTGCCACATAGGGTCATGTGCAACTTGCAGGGAATACTGAGTGATTGGGTGGTTTCCTCCATTTTTTTTCCCCACCAGGAACTGTGTAAGACGCAACCACGTCTGCTGGTCCCACTGTACTACTGTCTGAGGGAAGAGAGCTGTCCTTGGGACACTCAATCCTCCTTCCCCCAGCTGGCCCTTGAGCGACCCGGGTCTGTTCCCAAACCAGGGTTGCCAGTGCGTGTAGAGGTAAGGTGCCTAGCGTCTCAGCCCTCCACGCCACTGAGCCGCCTGCCATGAGATCTTCTTTACCCTATTCTTCTTCTGAAGCTATTCGAGCTAAATTAGTTGTCACTACAGCTGCCTGCTGGCATTACATTTAATCTTTAAAGATCCCTTAGAAGTTCTAGAAATGCGTCTTGATTTGAAATCGAAATAGGGCAGATCTTGAACAAAGACAACTTAGAATTTGTGCATTTCAAACGTATATTCTAATAACATTCTTATTCAACTCTCTGCTTTCTGGAAAAGGTTCCCACTAGTTGGAAAGAGGCTAGTGAAGTCCTCTTCATAAGGGAGGAGGGCTGCTGATAATTTAAATAATTTTAGGACTGTTTCTCTCTCTTTGAGGCTTCTAAAGTGCTAGAGCATTTGGTACATAGGCAGATAACAGCTCATTTTAGGTATAATGGAAAGACTGTAGCCGTACAATTATGCTTTCATATGGCTAACTCTGTCTTCCACCATGTCAAGGGTCTTAGACAATATTAACCTGGCATTTGATGCAGGCTGATTTACTGGCGGGGCTCGCAGTATTGCTCAGCAGAACCAAATACTGTGTGACCTTTCGCAAGTCACTTGACCTTCCACTGCTCCAGCCCACCCAACTGTGGAAACTGTTGGCTATTGTGGATAAACACATTGTAAAATAAATAGTGCTGATGTAGTAGCTTGGTTTAAGAATCATAAAAATGATTGGATTTCTTGAAAGTAATGCTTTGAGGGAGGCAGTCAAGAAACTTGTGATTCGTAGGAATCCATGCACCCCATTGTTTCACTTTATATTAATGAGTTGGGGCTCAGTGTCTGTTATTTGCATTACAGAAACATAGAAAATGTTGGCAGCTATGGGAGTGAGGCAACTACTGTAAAAACCCACTGGCGAGGCTAACACTAGAAGCATGGGAACTGGTGGGGTAATAGGATTTAAAATGTGGCAAAACCTGGGAGCATTTTGTATGGGTGATCTCTATACCAGAGATGGGGATAAAACGCTACTGATGCTGCTGGGAAAATTTAGAAAAACATAATATTTAAGCACAGTTCAGCTGTATTTCTCGTATCTGCTATAGATTTCTCCTCCCCATTAATTACTGAGGACATTTGCACAAAAATAGGATCTGTATCCATCTGAGATAGTCTGTCTCAGAAGCTCATTCCCTACTTGAAGTCACAATCTTTTGTTGTGACAGCACAGTCTGTTGTCATGGGAGTAATTTATGTCACAAGCAGAGTATTATGACATCAGGTGGGAACGAAGCAATAGGAAACGATGAACCATCAAGGAGCACAAAGATCTGCAACATGGTTGATACGCAAGGTGGGGTGGAAAGTATGAAAAGGAATTTGGCAAGGTTGGAGGAACGGTCAAATGTATGGCAGCTTAGATTCAACACGGGAAACAAAAACCCAGGGGAAGAGTACACAGTGGGGGGTGAGATACTGACAGCAACAAAAATGGAAAGGGACCTGAGGGTAGTCGTATCAGATGACCTAAAGGGCCAGCAATGTGAGAAGGCAGTAAGGAGGGCTGGAAGGATACTGGGATGCATAGGGAGAGACATCACCAGTAGATAATAAGAAGTTGTTGGCCCTCTGTACAGACAGTTGGTAAGACCACGTCTGGAGTACTGTGTACAGTTCTGAAGACCCCATCTCTGCAAAGACATAAACACGGTGGAGGCTGCCCAGAGGAGGGCAACCAAAATGGTGCAGGGTCTGCACCAGAAGACATATGAAGAAAGGCTTAAGGAGCTTAAGATGTATAGCCTCGAGGAAAGGGGCGGGGGGGGACATGATAGAAACTTTCAAATACCTCAAGGGAATCAACAAAGTCCAAGAGGGTAGTATCTTTCAGAAAAAAGATGTGCAAGAACAAGGGGTCACAATTTGGAGATGGAGGGGGGGACAGCTCAGAGGTAATGTGAGGAAGTATTTCTTCACAGAGAGAGTTGTAGATTATGGAACAGCTTCCTGAGGAGGTCGTAGAGTCAAAAACAGTGGGGGAATTCAAGAATGCATGGGACAGACATAAGGCAATTCTAGTGCTGGGCAGGAGGAGGAAGTAGGCTATTGGTTAACTAGAATCTGCAGCTTATCCATTTAGTTAGGGAAATGGGCAGACTAGGTGGGCCAAGTCGTTCTTATCTGCCATCAGATTCTGTGTTTCTCTGGAACAAAGATCCTGTTTTCATGCAAATGACTTCAGTAATTAATTATGGGGAGGTAGGAAAACAAAGCTAGTGAGAAATATAAGCTGCATTGTGTCCAAATATTACATTTTTCAGAGTTCTTCTAAAGATGTCAGTTGCTCTTTAAAACTTTGTCAGAGTTACAGTAGCAGTTTCAGATACCCGCTCCCCCATGTGTATAAATATTTCCAGGTCCAGGCCTTCGGCAGGAGTTTGAACAGAGTCGCCCTGGAGAGGTCACCACTCTGTTCTTTGTAACAGGTGGCCTTGTGGGTGAGAACCTCTCTTAAAGGGCTCATTGCCAGAGTGGTCAGGCAGGACAGAGGGACTTTTCCGGACTTGTCCAACAAAGTGGGAAGGCAATGGGAAAGGGAGTTTGGAGTAGAAAACTAGGGAATGCTGTTGAGAACCCATATTAGGCTGCTGATATGCAGTAAATGCAGGGAGTCGCAGTTTAAGTTTATGCACAAACCTTATTGCCCACCAAATGTAAATCACAAGTTTAACCCAGCAATTTTCCCCCATATGTGGAAGATGCATCAGTGGCACCTACCTACACTGTTTCTGGGGGTGTTGGGAGATATGACCTTTCTAGATGGCTGTCGCGCAGAAGGCATTTCATCAATTCTCTAGAAGTATAGAGGTCACTCTGGTGTCTCTACTGTGTGGTATGGAGAACATGGGAGAAGAGGGGTGGGACCCATATCCCAGGCCATTCTGAGTGCTTCTGGTCCTCATACATCAACACATCCAGAATACATGGGTGTCTCAAGTCACCCTTGCATGGAACAGTGGAAATGCTTGAACCATACAAATCCTAGCACTGCAAAGACTCACTCACATATGTCCTTCATGAAAGGGACTATTTCTCAGAAGCTGGGGGAAATTCCTTGATACACTACCAGTAGCAGAAGCTGCTTTGCTTGGTGAAGGCATTGTCTAAGGGTTGCCCAGCCTAAGTGGCTTCCTGTTGACTGCCCACAGGGCACTGGAGCAAGAACTGGAAAGGCCCAAACATGTTTGGTAGAAGGAGGTTGTGGTGACAGCAGGAATCTCCCTGAATAAATAAAAACAGTAGACTCTGTGAATTCTCTGGAAGAATTTAAGAAGTCATATTCCTGTTCATTTTGTTTTATTTTCTATTTATAAATCAGGTTTTATTTTATATTTTATTTAGTTCTCAGACTAAACACCTTTAAGCTAGGAGCTCTTTTGCATAGGTTCCACGTTGGCATGGTTAACCTATTACAAACATGATACAGAGAATTAACAATTGACATATAATTGCAAAAAGCAGAACAGAGCAAAAAAACAAGTACCAAATTGATTGACATTGTACAATGTATGCCAGGAATTAGTTCTATAAACAATTAGTCAAACACTTTAGTTACTGTACAGTCAAAGTAAATCCGCCTGAGAGGCCTTGTCAGGAACAGACAAATTAGAGGGTAGGAGGTTTGGTAGAGAGTAGGAGTGTGATGAAAGAGCATGTGGGGAGGGGGAGAAGAGTGGTGGAAATAAGGGAGGGAGGAGTGGTTAAGAGAGAGTAGAGTTTCAAGCGATAGGGTAGGTAAAGGCTTGCAGAGCTGGGTAGTTTAATAAGTGCTAAAGGCTGATGGTAGGAGGGTGGACTATACAATTTAGTGGAAGCAGACACACTTGGCGTTGGTACAAGGTGTTGACAAAGTTTACGTTTGAAAGGGCCCAGAGTGGTTGCGGAGGAAACATCACTGTGTAATGAGTTAAACCAGAGTGGGTCTCTGACAGCGAATGATCTTTGTTCTTGGGAAGTGCGGCAGCAGGGCCCTGGAAGGTCTGGTTGTCATAACTGTCACAGGTATGCGATAGACATGCTGCTCCAGTGAGGAGCCTGCAGTCTTTTGTTAAGCGCCATAGAGATGCAACAGAGGGACATGTCATTGGCAGAACCATAAATTACTAGCCCATAATCTATGATGGAGACAACAGAGCTGTGAATTGCCAGGTTGAGGGCTTCGGTAGTTAGACTTCGCTTGTTACTGTGCAGCAGCCCGATTTTGAACGTTAACTGCTTTGGTGACATTATATGGTGGGTATAGGATAATGTGCTGTCCAAGGTGACCCCAGGATATTTGAAGTGCTGAATCTGCTCCAGGACAGTGCATGCATTGTTTCTGATTGATAGAGGGTGGGAGTTATGCTTATCATGAGTTATTTTCTGTTAGTCCTGCTCTTCTCTGAATAGGACACTATGACAGCATGTGAAGGTTAACCGTGAAAGGATAAGAGTAACCAATTTTTATCATTTGTAATGTCTTGAAAAGGTTTGTGTGGAATATAGTATTGTATGGGATACTTTTAATCAAAAAACTCAAGGCAAATATGAAACAGAAAAACTCCTATTATTGACAGCTTATCACTTGGCTGAGTCGATTTTTGAAAAATGGCATGCACCATCTCAGTCCTAGGGGCAGAGTGCATGGCAAGTTTCCAAACAGTAGGTCCATTAATTTCTGTGCAGCTGAGCATCGAAATTACATAAAATATCCCTTAAAAATACACAGATTTTAATACCAGATTTTTTTTTTCCCCTATCACTCGTAACATTAACATTTTTGTAAAGCTGAGTTCTGCAGAGGGCTAGTTACTGTCCCTGTCACCACCACCCAGGTAGCAACTTTCAGACCAGCCTAGGGCCAATGATTTTCCATTTTCAAAAATGGTCAGTTCCATTTGACAAAATCTTAAAATCCCCATTCCTCCTAATCAGAGGGCAAATTATCATGTTATGCACAAAATTTTTTGTAAAAAAAAACTGAGATTTACATGTAAAACTGGTGCAGAGTAGTGTCATTAGTATGATAAAGTGGTGCAAATAGGAAGGTGACTCTGAAGTACTAGTTTTAAAAATGACAAATTCCACTTTGTACCAGTGTTTTCCATTGAAAACTGAAAATAATTGGCCCTACTAGTCTGACAGATGTTTCTCTTTGCATAGGTGCAGGCCCTGCTCTATGCATGCTGTAGATCCAACGCCATTCCCTACAGATCTGCGGCTTCACATGGGGCCTGCATTTTTCATGAGACGGTGACTCCCAAGTGCTGGTTTAAAATTGATAAATTCTACTTTGTATCAGAGTTTTCCATTGAAAACTAAAAATAATTGGTCTTACCAGTCTGACAGGTGTTTTCTCTGTACATAGGTATAGGCCCTGCTCTATGCATGCTGCAAATCCAACGCCATTCCCTACAGATCAGCGGCTTCACATGGGGCCTGCTGGGCCTTGCACGATGTAACCATAGGTACAGCACCATGTCCGGGTCAGCTGCTTCACATAGGGCCCACAGGGCCCTGCACAAAACAAAATACAGGTCCATGCCCCTGCCCAGTGGGTCTGCTGCTTCACGCAGGGCCCTGCACAAAGTATGCTACAGGTCCTGCACCATGCCCAGTGAGTGTGATGCTTTGAGTGGGGCCCACACAGCTGTGTGCAAAGCAACCTACAGGTCCAACATGGTGCACGACTGGTCTACCATGTTTGTGGGACCCTGCATGAAGAAAGCTAAAGGTGTCAATTTTGATATATCCATTTCAAAAGGTAAGGGAATTAATTGCAAAAGACTACATTTAATGCATGTATTAGTACTAAAGTAAAACATAAAAGGTCAGGAACTGTAAAGTTAGGGTTAAAAGCCCCATGATCCTTGGCAGATGTGTGATGTGGTATTCCTAAGTGTTTGAATGATCATACTTCCTCAGCGTTGGCATTACCCTATTATTGGCACTCTATGCAAGCATTGCTGTGTCATTTATTTATTTATTTATTTATTTAGCTTTTGTTGACCGGGTAAGTGCACTAGACAAATCCTGCCTATTTTCAGGCACGACCTGGGGGAGGGAGATACAGATGAATGCCAACTGACCTTGAACCAGATTAAGCTGTTGGTGGTATTTTTACTTTTTGTGTGACAAGACAGTGCCAATATTAAGGTAACACCAACCCTGCATCACATGATCGTTCAAATCTCCAGGGTCCCCACATAGCTGATTTGCTAAGAACCCTCATTTTTTTATTTCCCTATTTTGCATGTTTTGCATTTCAACTCTAAATAGATGCACTAACACTGTTTTTTTGCAAAGGAAATCTAAAATTGGCTTCATAGTGATGCCAAGTGTGCCAACCCTGAAGCTTGCACAAGCATTATTTGGCAAGATAAAGGTATTCAGGTTGGTTGACGAGAGTGAAAGGATGAGGAGCGTCATGCTCTATGGGACCTTTTAAGGTGGCAAAGCTTTAAGACACCTGTTGCAGTCGTGTGTTCTTTTGGGCAGGTTGCCTAGATTAGTGTTGTCTTTAATGTGCACGAACCAGCAGAGGTGTACTTTGTGAACTGAATGGGTGAGCAATATGTAGCACTGGTTGAGCAATTTTTTGTTCAGCTTACTCTCCCTCTGCCCAAGGATTTGCATACCCGTGATGCTTTGTGCTAGGTTTAAGGCTGTGAGTGCTAAGCAAATTAGAAACCATCTGTCTCCTTGTATCATCTGTGCATCCTATATTTTGTTTTGGGCATGTTAACTTACTGTATCGCTTTCTGCTCATAACACGTGTAACCTCCTCCCACCGGCCCCCTTTGTTTCTACCAGCAGGGGCTGCTTCTCTCACATCTAGGTGCCACCGAGAGGGGTGGGGTGGTAGTTACTACAAATTATCTTTTACAGACTCTGGACCCATTACTTCTACTTCTGAGCCTGCCATCCTTCAGACAGGCAAACCAAGTGTGACAACTACCTGGCTCTCACCTGGGGGGACCATTTAGCACAGCCAACAACCTGGGTCCCTGGGACAAAACATTTGCTCAGCATTGTGCTAGGTTTGTACTTCTGGTTAGGGGCACCCAAATAAATCCGGACACTGGAAGCAATAATTGAAATGTCCAAACCAGGATGGGATTCTCGAGTGTGGCTTTTGTTCACATAACACAGAGAATAACAAAGCAAGATGGACCTCCACAGGGCTACACTCGCTGGTAATGCAGATTACAGAGGTACAGAGCACACTTCACTATGAACCCTCAGGTTCTGAATGGATCTGGGCACACACGTCCCAAACTGGTACACTTATCTTCTATTCCTTGACCTGGCACCCTGGCCAGTACTAGGACACTTTTCCATATGGCATGGAGGTTGATGGTGGCTCCCTAAACCAGCCATGAGCACTTTCTAACTCTCAGGGAAAATCCAAAATCCCATGTCTGGGTGCTTTCTTCAGACACCGGCCAAGTGCCTGAGAGAAAACCATAGGTGCCGGAACTGAACCCGGAGAGGTAAACCTGGTTACTCCAGATTTGGGGGGGGGGTCCCACCTCTTGCTCCCAAATCTGTACTCTGCCATTCATTTGGTTACAACACCTTTCTTCAAACTACTGTTTGTAGATGATCTCTAGAAATGTTTAGCACATTTAACATTCTACACTTCACTCTGGAGGTGTCCTGACTTTAAAAGTTCTGTAAGTGGCTATGTCTTTTCCCTAGACCCCCACTGCTGTAGATGCTTCTAAGCCATACACAAACTAAAAGTTCTGTACTTGGCAAGTCTTCCTTTGACCCCACAGTATGCAGACACTTTTATTCTAAACTCTGTCTCGGTG
The DNA here is from genome assembly GCA_016271365.2 of Neoceratodus forsteri. Taxonomy (NCBI): domain Eukaryota; kingdom Metazoa; phylum Chordata; order Ceratodontiformes; family Ceratodontidae; genus Neoceratodus; species Neoceratodus forsteri. The sequence goes on from CM057453.1 coordinate 34,265,214, forward strand.
AACATTGTCTCTATTTCAGAGTAGAACTCACCAAAGGTATGCAGGTGTCCCAGGGCTTCTTTCCCAGAACAGATTCTCTGGTACTCACAGAACAACTCGATTCTCGGGCAGCTTCTCCCTGTCCAGGCTGGCACAGGGGATTGCCTCTGAATTCCTGGAATTCCCCCCCCCCCAATCCCTCTGGGGATGGAGCACTGGAACAACTCTAAGCACGGTCTCTACCACTTTCTTCTAGTCTCTTCTGTGTTCCTCTCTAGGGTGGGAACACACAACCCCTTCTTCTCTCGGGTAGCTCTATATCAGAGCTTGGCTGTGAGGAGCTGCACACTGCAGCACTCCTCTCTCTCTCTCTCTCTCTCTCTGTCTCTTGAGTCTCACTTGAAACTGCTTCCCAAAGACTGACTTGAATCCCCCAGTGTTCTACAGCTAACCCCTGCATCTAGCATTCCATTGTGGCTTATGCTGCTGCAAGAATTGTATGGTGACATCACTCCAGCTCAGCTGAAACTGAGAACAGAGTGAGACAGTGTGAAACCCATTTAACTGGCATCTCACAAACTGCCTTCTCCTGCCTGCCACTGGTTCTAAGTGAGATTCTAGTAACCCCAGGGAACAAGGGGTTACACTCCACCCTCTGCCAGGAAAATGACTTTCTGCAGTCATTACTTACCCGGCACCAGACCATCCTACCCTATGTGTTACCTACGGAGAGGGGTGATTATGCCCTCTCCTCCCATGTGCCAGGCACAGGCAGGCAACACTAAGGGCCCAGAGGCCATTTGCTGATGCATCAGCCCCTACACTATGATCTTACTGTGGTAACCAATGGCCCTGGAAGAACTGTCCAGAGCGTAGCCCTAATAGACCAGCACTGTGGCCCCTACTGCAGGTCAGAACCACAGCCTGTCTATCCCCTAGCCCTCTAGGGAAACCTACCTGACCAGAAACAAAACTTACCCAAAACAGGGGAACCTTCCCCCATCCCTGGACACCTGCAACCAAAACAAAGGAGCTGACACTACACCTAAGCACTACACTCCCACACTCTCCCACAACTACACTTGTGGAAGGAAAAGCTAACACATCTTAACAACAACACTGTACTTTTAACACAACTACTTTAAAGCACAATGAGGAACTCCGATGAGTCCCTCCAATCCTCCTCTTGTCTTCGCCAGGAACCACCGGAAAGAGAAAACACAAAAACACACCCCTGATCTGCAAACGCAGTACACTGTCATATCATTTACCATCTAAACACTGGAGAATCCCCAAAAAATATTTTTTAGAAAAAGGTAGAAAACGGTAGAAAAACATCAACATTATATACAATACACGTTTTGGGGGATGGAATGCCCTAAATGTCCCAACTAGTGACAACAGTGTCCAAAGGCAAGTCCAAGAAAGAGTTTCTCCTGGGCTGGAGCCCAGTGAAGCACAGTTCTTGAGGACTGTAGTCCCAAAGGTGAGAGTCTTTGTGGACAGTTCAAACAGTCTGTAGTCTGCCAGGTATAGGATGTGTATTGCAATGTCAATAAGATAAGAAAAGTCTGGACTTACCAGTCCCTTGAAGAACGAAAATGGTACAGCACCTGTATCTCCAGCCGAAGACTCTCCCTTGCAGCATTTTTTCGGATACAGTTGGGCAGAAATCTTCCGGAGACGACAGGATGGCACATCTGGAAACTGCTGGGGTGATGTCATCTCTGGTTGATGTCATCTGGAAGGCACACTGCAAGGCTGTTGAATCTGGAAGCACCTTTGGATCCTGGAACACCAGACTGGTGGAACAACATGGGTACAGCAACGGCTGGATGGCAGCACTGGCTACCACTGCTGTGCTTTCCACTTGGTAGGCATGGGCACATTCGCAGGAAGCTGGTTGCATTGAGGGTAGTACCACAATGGGTCAGGTGTGAGAATTATTACCCCGAACAACGTGGGTAAAGCAATGGCTGGATGGCAGCACTGGCTACCACTGCTCTGCTTTCTACTTGGTAGGCATGGCACATTCGCAGGAAGTTGGTTGCTTTGAGGGTAGTACCACAGTGGGTCAGGTGTGAGAATTATTACCCTGTCTGGGCACTCATAATTCACATTGAAGAAAGTCTCATGGCCTTCTCCATCCACAGTCTGTACAGTGTCCTGCCCACTTTCCAATAAATGAATTTTTCTTTGATCACTTTATCTCTGACAAATCGAGTTGGACCTGGATGTAGGTCTTTTGTTGCTTCTTCCACTATCTAGGCTTTCCTGTTTCTCTCAATCTCCTCCCAGACTTCTCCGAGGAAAGGTAGGAAAGGATATCCCATAGATCTCATTCGCCTTTTTATGAACCAGCCTTTCCTCCTTACTACACTTGGTCAACTTAAGGCCACTGGGCTGGCTTGGGGGCGGCCAGTCCTGGTTCTGCCATTAACGCATGCTCAGTGCTACGTAAAATGGATCTCTAGCTCCTCCTTGTGGGGACAAGGCAGTTGAGTCTCCAATCTCTTCTTCTGGCTCCTCTGAGGCAAGAGCCCGAGGCTGTGAACTAGCACTTTCTCCATAAAGATACATAGTTTCCCTCTCCTCCTCGCTGAGGATCTGAGCCCAGGAGTGAGCAGTTGTCCTCACTCCCGAGACTTTCCACTTTTCACTGGGCGCTGAGGTCGATGCCTCCCATTCGAGGGTCTCTCTCATCTCATCTTCTTTTATGAGACTAGGGTTTGGCCCCTCTCTCCATGGATCCACTGATGCTCCCTCCGCACTGTCCATCTTTGACCTGGAGCTGGAGATGACGTCACTACTCTGCTCTGCCTGTACATCCACACCCTCTTCTTTTGTGCCACACTCTGCTGGGCTTCCCCCAACGGGCTTCACCTGGTGCTGTGTGCTGCCACTTGCAGAATCTTGAAGCTTTGTCCACGTGGGAGACCCTGCTTCTCTAGGCATCCAGAACAGTGAGGAATCATGAAAACATCCCTTCCAGCCTTGAGGCACATTATGCATACTCTAACTGAATATCCAGGAATTGCCACATGAGGAGGCAAACGTCCCCCACAGTAACGTAACATCTCTCTATGTCTTTCAACTTGTTAACTTTTTCCACTATCATAGCCCAGGCATAATCCGGGTAGCGGGATGATCCCAAAGCCATGACTGCAGAGAAAAACAGAAGTTCACTGTTATCTTAGATCTCACTTTGGTTGGAAAAGTCTAACAAATTGGCTCCCCTGCTGCTGTTTACTTTACTACCCCACCCTGTCATGGTGGTGGCAGCACTCCTGGCGCATCAACACTCTGTTTCTGACTCAAGACACTGCACATCCGATTTACATGCTTACTGATAAAGTTCACTCAAATTGCACAGACTGCACTGTTTTGCTCCCTTAGCACATCTTTATGATTTTTACAGGACTTTTCATTCACTTTAAAGCACTTTTTCTTGCTTAAAGTCCCTAAAGCCACAGTATTTCATGCACAGGATTGCCTGTTTTTGTTGCATCTCTCATACAACCCACAGTCTCTCACTTTGCTTAGAAAATCACATTGTTGCTGAACCCATAATTATGCTCACAGTCTAATGCTCAGAATTCTTGCTAGGTTGATTCACTTTACACAGTCCTTCTTTGCAAAAACAATCACACTGTTTACACACAGATTCAGCTGGCTTTAGAAAAAATCACACATAGTTTGAGCTGTTTTCTGTAGATGGTACTCACTGAATCAGTAGTTGGTGTTTTCGATGGAAATTTCGGCCTACAGCCGATCCTGGAAGCCTCTGGATTGAAGCGGGCTGGCAGTCCTGGCGATTGTCCTTGTGAGCACCATGCTCTTTTCCCAGTCAATCGAAATGCAAGTTGAGCCTGATTTTAAACAGAAAAGTGTGATATTTTGAGTTTTACAACATTTGCAGTCACTGTGACGCTCCTCCTGGCAAGCCAGCTCGCACACCACTTGCTGTCTCCCTCTCGAATACTGTGCAGCACTCTGAAGCTGGCTTGGGGGCGGGACTGATTGCAGTCTCACCAGTCACTTGATGCCATGCAAATGAGCCTCCCTCTCGTTTCATGCTATTCTCCTCCATGGCGATCATCGAGCAGGCAAAATTTAAACTGCAAAGCAACTTTCTTTCTCTTCAACTGTGACTCCTCGGCAGGAGCACCATTTTAACCATTTTTCATGGCATTTTTCTTAGCGACTCCCCCAGTCCACACAACAAGCACTTTAAATTTCTAGGGCACAAATCTCTCTTGTTTCCCACAGTTTTCCATACTTTTTCTTGTCACAACTTGAAAACTGGCAAACGTTATTTTGTTTGATGCAGGACAAGGGGCACACACAGGCTGGCTTTACAGCTCCTTGGTAAACTGGTGGCACAATAACAGCAGCACAACAGCGGCACATACAGATGGCACTTCTCTGGTCAATCCCTTATGTGCAATGCTTCTGACTTTTTTGGGCTTCCTACTGCCAGACAGACAAAACACTAGTTACAATCTGAGCAAACTTTTCTTGTTTTCTCCCAAAATTTCAAAACGAATCCTCAGCGGTGCCTCCATTTTGTAACCTCCCCCCACCGGTCCCCCTTGTTTCTACCAGCAGGGGCTGCTCCTCTCACATCTAGGTGCCACCGAGAGGGGTGGGGGTAGTTACTACAAATTATCTTTTACAGACTCTGTGTGGACCCATTACTTCTACATCTGAGCCTGCCATCCTTCAGACAGGCAAACCAAGTGAGACAACTACCTGGCTCACACCTGGGGGGACCATTTAGCATGGCCAACAATCTGGGTCCCTGGGAGAAAACGTTTGCTCAACATTGTGCTAGGTTTGTACTACTGGTCAGGGGCACCCAAATAAATCCGGACACTGGAAGCAATAACTGAAATGTCCAAACCAGAATGGGATTCTACAGTGTAGCTTTTATTCACATAACACAGAGAATAACAAAGCAAGATGGACTCTCACAGGGCTACACTCGCTGGTAATGCAGATTAGAGGTACAGAGCACATTTCTTCACTATGAACCCTAAGGTTCTGACCAGCTCTGGGCACACACGGCCCAAACTGGTACACTTCTCTTCTATTCCTTGACCTGGCACCCTGGCCAGTACTAGGACACTTTTCCATATGGCATGGAGGTTGGTGGCTCCCTTAACCACCCATGAGCACTTTCTAGCTCTAAGGGAAAATCCAAAATCCCACGTCTGGGTGCTTTCTTCAGACACTGGCCAAGTGCCTGAGAGAAAACCATAGGTGCCCAAACTGAACCCGGAGAGGTAAACCTGGTTATTCCAGACAGGGAGGGTTTCCCACCTCTTGCTCCCAAATCTATACTTGATCATTCATTTGGTTACAACACCTTTCTTCAAACTACTATTCGTAGATGCTCTCTAGAAATGTATAGCACATTTAACATTCTACACTTCACTCTGGAGGTGTCCTGACTTTAAAAGTTCTGTAAGTGGCTATGTCTTTACCCTAGACCCCCACTGTTGTAGATGCTTCTAAGCCATACACAAACTAAAAGTTCTGTACTTGGCAAGTCTTCCTTTGACCCCACAGTATGCAGACACTTTTATTCTAAACTCTGTCTCAGTGAACATTGTCTCTATTTCAGAGTAGAACTCGCCAAAGGTATGCGGGTGCCCCAGGACTTCTTTCCCACAATAGATTCTCTGGTACTCACAGAACAGCTAGATTCTCAGGCAGCTTCTTCCTGTCCAGGCTGGCACAGGGGATTGCCCCTGAACTCCTGGAATTCCCCTCCATCCCTCCGGGGATGGATCACTGGAACAACTCTAGGAACGGTCTCTTCTGTGTTCCTCTCTAGGGTGAGAACACACAACCCCTTCTTCTCTCAGGTTGCTCTATATCAGAGCTTGGCTCTGAGGAGCTGCACACTGCAGCACTCCTCTCTCTCTCTCTTGAGTCTCACTTGAAACTGCTTCCTGAAGACTGACTTGAATCCCCAATGTTCCACAGCTAACCCCTGCAGCTAGCATTCCATTGTGGCTTATGCTGCTGCGAGAATTGTATGGTGATATCACTCCAGCTCAGCTGAAACTGAGAACAGAGTAAGACAGTGTGAAACCCATTTAACTGGCATCTTACAAGCTGCCTTCCCCTGCCTGCCACTGGTTCTAAGTGGGATTCTAGTAACCCCTGGGAACAAGGGGGTTATACCCGCATAAGAAATAGTTGTAATATGTCTGGTTCTATGCTTCCTGTGAGCTTAAGCAATAGAGCCTACTCCCGGATGGAGATCAGTTTATAGAAATGTCAGCATTCTGGGTTGTCAGCTGTCGGCTATAGTTAGGGCTATGTTTACTATTAGCATAGAATGGGTACAGACACAGTCACTAAGGAGAAAAAGGACCTTGGGGTTATCATACCTGATGACCACAAAATGGCAGGGCGGTGTGACAAAGCAGTGGGTAGGGCCAGTGGGATGCATAGGCAGTGGTATCTCCAGCAGGTGGAGGGAGGTGCTGTTGCCATTGTATCACTTGCTGGTGAGAACCCACCTGGAGTGTTTTGTCCAGTTTCAGAGACTGCACTTCAGAAAGGACACAGGCAGGGTGGAGGCAGTCCAGAGGAGGGCAACTGAAAAGGTACAGGGGTTGCACCAAAAGCCCTATAAGGAGAGACTGAGGGATCTCAACCTGTACAGTCTGAAAGAGAGGATAGCAAGAGGGGACATGACAGACATACAAGTACCTCACAGAGGTGAACAGGGTACAGGAGGCGAGTCTCTTTTAAATGAGAAAGAGTACTGGGTAAGTGATGAAGCTGGGTGAGGGGAGTTTAAGAGGGATGTGAGGAAGTACTGCTTCACTGAAAGAGTCGTAGATGCCTGAATTTGAGACTGCCAGCAGGAGTGGTGGTGGCAGAAATGGTAGGGGGCTTCAAGGATGTGTGGGGAGAGCGACAGTTTGCTACCGACTACTTGCTCTGCGACAACTAGCACCCGACTGTGCGCTCCAGCGTCAATACATACCCGCGACAGCTTGCTCCCGCCGCATTCACTCCCCGAATTCATTCCCTGCACATTGCCTAGATACATATGAAATGTATTGTTCTTACCAGAAGTGTGATCTGTTAGGACAGCTCCGTGTAGTGTTTCCGCTATGTTACTGCTCTGCTATTTTTGACTGAGTATTTGGAGTGTTTTGATTGGGCGCTTATGATTAGTACATAATCTTCTTCTTTGGTCTGGACAGGGGCAAGATCTGATTTGGTAGATTCAGCAGCAGCAAGTTGTGTAGTGTTCAGTGCTTACATTTTAAAAACTTTAAAACTTTAATTTCATCATTTAAAATCATCATTTCAGACTCCGTAGTCGAAGGTCTATGCAACACCATGCACGGACTCTTCTGTGATACGTTCACTGCATTTCTCCATAATGTAAGCAAGATGCTCCACATTAGCCAGGTAAGCTGTCTTGGATCCAGCAGAGGCATGGCCAGCAATAAGCTGCTCGATACAGGAGTCTCTCCTTCTGTATTCCTCTAATCCCATCAGTAAATTTCCACACAGTTGGGTGTGCCACACATAGCACACTCTGCAGACCATGATGAAAGGCTTCCACTACGTTATTAGTTTTAGCTCTCCTGTCTTGCACAATATCATTTTTTTTTATTTATTTATTTTTTTGTTTTAGTAATTTAACCAGGAGTAGCACACTAAGCTGAAAGCTTTTTTACAGGAGCGACCTGGGAGCACAGGGAAGTTAAGTGACTTGCTCAGGGTCACACAGTATGCAAGTAGAAGCTGTAGTATTCAAACCCAGGTCTGGTCTGCTGGATATCGCCAGATTTGCAGCTCAGAGCCTTAAACTACTGCGCTATATACTGCCTCCTCATAGTGGTTCCAAAGCTCAATCGGGTACTGGGGCTTTCTGCAACCATTCCCTCTCCTGTTTCTTCTACCGATCCACACATCCTCAGAGTAGTCCACTAGAGGCTCTAATTCAGGAAGGAATACATCCAGTGTTTCATCTGTCACCTCTTTGAATCTAGTCACCACTTCATTTGAAGGATAAAACGCCAGTGCAGGCAAATATTTGCATTTAAGTGCAAACTCTGGGTCCTGGCTGTACTGAACTGACAGTCCAGTAGTCTGTATTTTCCTGTACACGCATTGCATGAAATGGAAGAAACATCCCACCTGACGTGCTTGTGGGAAAACAGACTTAAAGGCATTTAATACTTGCCATTTCAAAGTCTGTCATTACAAATTCTGGAGCAAGGTGTGGGTTAAGAGTTTTCAGAGCAGTTAACATACGCTCATAGACTTCCCTTCTTTTCTGTGGCAGAAGTGCATCTATTGCAGGCTGTACGTTTTCAAACCTCTTCCTATGAATAACATACATTTGCTGGAAAAGCGGGGGCGCAACACTAAACGTGCCATCTGCGTACCAGTTTTTACAATGCTCTAAGAAGCATAAGTTGTTCTCAATACCGAAAATAAGAATCCTGTCGGGGTCAGCACCACTGTCAAACAGGAGGAAATTTACAGTGGTATCACTGCTATCTGGTAGCGTTCTGGTATTGTCCCCTCTGTCAAATCCTTGGGGTTGGCTGGAGCACCATGTACCCGAACTCTCTGGATAGGGCACTTCATATTTCTATCAACAAGTTTACCTTGTGTTGCCATGGAAATGTGCCCCCATGCATGTATAAGGACTTGACTTGTGGTGTCCTGTGTAGGAGAAGCGCGTTGTTTAGGAATGCTAACAGCCTCTGACTTCTTAACTGCACTAGTGTCTGGATCATGAGTGTGCTGAGAAAACCGAAAGAGAATTGTAGGGTCATGCTCACTTATTGTGTACTCAAGCGTTTCAGTCCTTAGGCTTCCGCACTGCTCTTTCACGCTGCTATATAGCCTTCCCTTCGTGGCCCATCTTATGCGTCATGTAGATGTAGTTTTTGTTGTCAACGAGCTTGTGCCTGTTTCGTTCAGATAGTATGAACTACCCAGTCATTTTCAAAAGATGGAGCAAAATGGAGCAGCAAATCTAGAAAGAGCACTGATAGGAAGGCTATATCTTACAAGCTGAGTTGTGATTGGAAGGTTGCCAGCTGTTAATGTTGCACCTGATGGTAGAATGACAGGAATGAGTTACTGAGTATGACAGGAGCAAGTGTCACGGGAGTTAATTTGACAGGGAGCGAGTTGTTGACTGAGCATAATGGAGGGAGTGAATGTGGCAGGAGTGAAAAGTCAGGAGCGAATTGTCGTGGACCTGGATGTGTGGGATAGACAAACAGGAATATTAGTAAATAGGTAGGAGGAGGAAGGGTTGCCAAAGACCAGGTAGAGACTATGGAGACGGACTAAGCAGGGACCATCTGGGTGGGTCAAGCAGTCCTTTTCTGCCAACACATTCTGTTTCTACAGTACTACTGCCAAGTTGCACTCCTTTCTTGAACCTGATGACCTGAAAATACTGGTGCCTGTCTTTTTGTCACCTTGTGCTTTGAGTACTGTAGTATGCTATATGAGAACCTACCCTGTGGTCAGATCTGACCCTTGCAGCTAGTGCAGAATGCCTCATCTTGCCTCATGACCTCCTTGTAGAGGTCCGAGCTTATCACTCTGGCACTTTGCTTCTTGTTGTAGTGGGTTACAGTGGGAGGAGGGATTGAAATTGTTTTGTGACCACCAGCCAGCAGGGATAGTGACTGAGAAAATCAACTGGCCCAAGTGGTGTGCTCACTGAAAGGTTACCTCTGATACTCACCAGCAGGGCTTTTGCTGGCCCAGTACAAAATCTGTCAGCATTAGGATGGTGGGCAGGTGCCAGTTTTGAACCTGTAGGAGAAAAGGCACCGTATCAGGCAGGGACAGACATTCACCTCACAATTATGAACAGATAGCTTTGCTGAAAAAGTCCCCACATTAATAAGCAGATATTATTTGTTTTATTTAGGTTTTGTTGACCAGGGAAGGACGACAAGGCATTTCTGCTTATGTTCAGCCTGTTGGTGGGGGTGGGGCCTTGTAGGCAGCTCTCTTTTTACATATGGTTCTTTGACCTCTTCATTGGTACTTTGATTAGAGTACTACCGTAGTACCCAAGTGACATTTACGACTGAGTGGGTAGGATGGTGGCAGGACTGTGATGGGCGAGGGGTCTAAATTGTATGTACAGTGGGAGCAAGAAGTGCTGGCTGGGGAAAGAGAATCTCAGGGAACCCACACTGCAAGCACTTTACAGTGGGGAGGGGAAAGAGTAAATTCACTGTATCGTCTACTTTGTTGAAATCTTTGTAGTTACTGAAATGTTTTCACATTGTTGCTTTATCTTGTGATGTCATTGCCTTTATTGTAAGCTCCCAGGTTGTACCCGAAAACACAATTATTGAATCTGTTGTAAAAAGAGACTGATGGTCCATCAAGTCGGCCAGTATTATGCAACCTCACCATGTCTTGGGGGTTGTCCTCCTTCTTCTCCTCCCAGTCCCCACGGTGGGAATATGTGCCCTTATGCTCTACCCCAGCAGTGTTTTGAACCCATTTAGGGTACCTGCCCCTGACATTTCCACCAGTACTCTGCTCCATGGCTCCACCACCCTCTCGGTGAAGTACAACTTCCTCAAATCCCTCCTAAATTTACCCCCAACTAATCTGCAATTGTGTCTTCTTGTGACAGCATCCCTGTTTCTAACAAACAGGTATTCACTCTTTCCTTGTTTATCCCCCTTAGAAACAAGGTGTCTCTATCACTCCCTTCTGCTCGCATCTGCCCTCCAGTGAGTACATGTTCAGTACTGCCAGCCGTCCCTCATGGGATCTACCTTATTGACCCTGGATCATTTTGGTGACCTTCCTCTGCACTGACTCCAGCCTGTGTCCTTTCTAAGATGAGGGCTCCAGAACTAGACATAGTATTCCAGGTGAGGCCTCACCAGAGATCTGTATAGAGGCAGTATCACTTGGCTTCACCTGCTGTTAAAACCCCTTCCAGTACACCCCAGCAAACTGTATGCATTATTGCACATGTTAGCTTGATTGAGGGAGTCGCTGATGATGACTCCCAGATCCCTCTCCTGTTTATAGTAGCCAGTCTGACCCCTCCCATCCAATACTCCATGCCTGGGTTCCTTTTCCCTGTTTGCATCACCTTTCACTTCTTGGCATTGAATCTCAACTGCCAGATCTTTGACCACCTTTATAGCTCCTCTAGGTCCTTCTGAGGTTTCCTCATCCCTTCCTCGCTTTCTACCCTGACACATTGTCAGCAGAGACGCATCTTGCACTAGATACCCTCATCTATGTCATGAACATATTGAACAGGGCATATCCTAGGATTGATCCCTGGAGCACCCTGCTCGTGTCCACCAGCTGTCCCCAGATTTGACCCTGTTTACTACCACCCTCTCTTGCTTCCCCACTAGCTTGTTCTTCACCACTGGACTAAATCTTTCTCTACTCCCAAATCATCTAACTTTTTTAGCAGCCTCCTGTGCAGCACCAAATCAAAGGCTTTGTTGAAGTCAAAGTAGAACAAATCTACTGCCTACCCTTTATTCACAGCCCTAGTGACCCAGTGAAAAAAAAAAATGGTATCAGGTTGGTCTGACACAACCACCCTGACCACAAATAGGGTTACCACCTGTCCCTATTTTCGCAGGACAGTCCTGATTTGGGCGGTCATGTCCTGCAAAAAAACATGAAAAATACTAAATGTCCTGACATTATAGTAGAAAAAAATATTTTCAGACTTTCCTCTAAATGTTGTAAAAACAATAGTACCTTAACTAAAATACCTTAAAATGATAAGAAACACTAGGGAACACCTAAAAAAACTGCAACACTTAGTCTTAATTCTGATTATTTAGAGACAAAATCTGTTGTCTTGGTTGAGGTTACATATTGTCCTGCAAAAAATCATGTTTCAGTTAGAAATGTCCCACTTTGGGCTTCTTAAAAGGTGGTAACCCTAACCACAAACCCATGCTGCTTTTCGTCCTGCAGCTAGTTGTCATCTAAGTAGTCCACCAGACTTAACTGTGGTTTCCATCTGCTTACCTACAGTGGAGGTAAGATTGATGGGCCTGTAGTTGCCTGGGCCCTCAGCCCCCTTCCTTGTGGAGTAGGACTGTGTCTGCAGCCCTCCAGTCCCCTAGCACAGGCCAAGACTCTAGTGAGTCATTAAACAGCAGTGTCGAGGGTTCAGCTAGTTTCTTGAGTGCCTTCAGGTGCATGCCATCCAGGACCAGTGCTTCATCCAACTTAAGACCCTCCAGCTCTTTTCTCACCTGCTCAGCCATGGTCACTACCCTTCCCATTTCCTGCATCTCCCATGTGGCTACCTTGATCCCGCTGCCTGGTAGAGCCCCATCATCCTCAGCCATGAATACTATGCAGAAGCAATTGTTTAGCACACTGGCATTCTGCTCATCATCATCTTCTTCCCTCCCACACATTCCTTTCTTCCCTAATATAGCTCAAGAATTCTTTCCTCTTTCTGCAATCCATAGTTCTGTGTCTGCTTTTGCCCTCCTGACTGCCACCCTTGCATGACAATTGCTCCCCAGTTTTCACTTTTTCCCTAATGTATCTAAAGAATTATTTTCCCCTTCTTACCCACCCTCGGCAGTCTGCAGTTCCATGTCCGCCTTTGACCTCCTGACCACCACCCTCACCTCTTTTAGCCTGGATTGACCTTTTCTTAGTGTAGTGTACTTACACGGTAAATAAAATTATAGAATAATATATATGGGGTGGTGTGTATAATGAGAATTTTATACACACTCCTCAGTTGTTGGATGCTACATAAACCCCGAGAGCGAAGCTTGAGGGGTTTATACAAGCATCCAACACCAAGGGTGTGTGTCCGATTCGAATTTTACACATTACCTCATGTCTTGTTTTATATAATTGTTGTGGAGCATTTTTTCACCACAGCAATTATATAAATATAAGGCAACTGATCTCTGTGCTGAGAAAGTGTGAGGAAAGGTGTGTGTGTGTGTGTGTGTGTGTGTGTGTGTGTGTGTGTGTGTGTGTACTGTTAGGGAGGCAGTGTACACATGCATGAAGCAACTAAAACCTGGCATCCGTTCATCATTATAATCAGCCGTTTATAACCATGAAATATAACTGGGTTTCCATATGGAAGAAAACGCTCACCAGTTATACTGTGTCCTTCCCAGTACACTTTATGGTGGGGAGGGGAGAGAATATTGCTGCGTTCGTATGCAAAGTGGCTATGATATGAACTCCAGTCGCAACTGAAACTTAAGTTTGCCCCATCAAATCAGGCACTCTTCCTCCTCCCCTTGGTCCATCTCATGCTCCCTCCTCAACTTCCTCTCTACATCCTGTAACTGCTCCTAACCTTTACCCCATCTGTATCACCCCCGCCTAATTTCCCCTCTGTCTACCCCCTTTCCAATCCTAGCACTAAATGTAAAGTAAACCTATGTACTTAAAAATTGCACCTCCTCGTCTGTATTGTATGTATAAAGCTGCCAGTACTGTTAACCCTGCTGTGAATTTGTATGCATTGTATGTATTAAATCTGCATTGTTGCCAATTGCTACTCCTGGTCTATCCCAATTGACGATCTATTGCCGCTGACTGATGCATTATTTTTTTCCTATGTTCCTGGTGCCTCCCTGTTCTACAATTACTGTTTGGAAGTGTTGCTGCTGTTTGATGTAAATATACGGTTCTAGTGTACTGTACTTTGATTACTATGCTCCCATGGTCCCCTTCCCCCAGGACGCTCCGTGAGATGTGCAATTTTATATTGTTCGGTGTGCCTTTCCTGGTGAAACTTTTCAATAAATTTAAGTTTGAAAGCTATACCTATGAACAAATAATGTGCCTATATGAGTAAGGAAGGAAAGAGTTAAATAGCCACTGTGCATATGAATTACCATTTCATACCTTTCAGGTTTTAGCAGCAGCAGTAGTAGTAAAAAAAACCTTTGTTTTTAATCAGGATGTAACTAACAGGACTGAACAGCCCTGTTTCCAGAGTTGTCCTGTACAGTAAATGTTATAGAACTGAACGTTTTCGAATAATAATTTTGATCCATGTAGCCCTTCATCTTGCTATATTTTGGTAAGACAATATTAAATCCCAGGGTGCTATCTCGAATTAAAGGAAAGCACTACATATTGCCCAAACCTCCCCTGCTGCATCCCAAGACCCCAATGTGTATTTTCAGCCAAAATGAGCTTTATAAAAATGCCTTCTAATGTAGTTTTTCTAACTTTATTATGTTCGTCCATAGCTTCTGGTTTAAAAGTGTGTCTGCAGCCAGTTCGTGACTGCTGAGTGCATTCCACGTTGACCTTGTGTTATTATGTTGACTGTGTCATTAGTCGGCAGGCTATATTGGCATAAAGAAAGCAAGGGAAGGGGCGTGGTCAGCAGCTGAGCTGTGTGCAGCATACTTTTGCAGCTCTTCGCATTCTGCTTTATAAACGGAATATTTTGTTATTTAAAATCACTCCTCTTACTTGGGGACTAGACTGGCGTTCAGCACGGTGTGCTGGTCATATGTAGTCCAAATGTTGGCATGGTGGGGGGCATGGGGTGTTCGAGGGCTGCAGTGGGGGTGATGGTGGGGGGGGGGGCACTTGACTGGGCCTGAGTGGGGATGGAGGCCTTTCGGCGGTGGGCCCCGGCCAGCCATCAGACGCTGCTCTGTTGAGGGTCATCCAGATCATTAATGAAAAGGTAGTTGGCTTTGTGGCTGGGGTGCTGGTGATCAACTCGAAGCTCTAGGTGGTTGACAGTGGCGAGTCTCTTCGGGGAGAGTTCCTTGGTACTGCGACAACTGGAGGGTCCCCACGTTCGTGTTTGGTGTAGGCTGCTGGGGGGGGGGGTGTCTGCCAGTTTTGCGGGTGGTGGCTCCTGGATCTTCTACAGATTGGTGGTCCGGTTGTGACATGGAGGGCCTGCTGGGTGGTGCCACGTGGTGTCCATCTTTGCGTAGCTGCGCGCTCCTGGCTGTTGTGTCAGGGAACAGGACATGGTATTGCGGGAGGCACAGCCTTCTTGGGTGGCAGGACTCGCCTGTGCACATTTTTCCAGATTTTGGCTTTGCAGCCCATCAGGGGCACTGGGGATTTGGCGGGGTTCGTGCCGGGTTGGGACAACTCGGAGTGAACCATGTGCTTTTTTTGGTGCCGGCAAGTTTGAAGGTGGTGTGTGGAAGTTGGGCATTCTGTTTTTCCGGTCTGGAGGAGGCTGGAGGGTTTTTGGCCAGGATCAAACAGGACTGTTCAGTGGATGGAGTTGCAGAGGGCCAAGGACAAAAACTGAACATTAAGTAAAATGTTTGCCTCACCTTTTTTATGGACAAACCCTCTGGGGGAAAAAGTTTGTCCAAGTTAGCGTTTATTAAGGATAACTCTATTAATCCTAGGGGGAGTTACAGCTAAGGTAGGGGCTGTTCCAGGTAAGGTAGGGGCTATCGGGGTATGTATCCATTTGTCGCAGCTCTCTTTCAAGTAATTTTAAGCTGATGATGTAGCTCAGATGAAGTGGGGTTACAGGCTCTGAGCTGAGGCTACGTTATTATCTTATGTTTTTGCACAGGTGCTCATTAGCAAACTGTTTGGAAGATGTTTAAAAGAAGTCTGAGACCAAGTTTAGTTATAATAATATTATTAAATGTAATGACAATTGAAGTGTTATGTTGAATGTAGTTAAGAGAATGTAGGATAGAAACCTAGAAACATAAAAGATGATGACAGATAAGGACCACAAGGCCCATCCAGTCTGTCATTTTTTCTACCTTATGAATGTTCCATAGGCCTGCACTGTCAATGGCCTATCTATTCATATTCATCTGTATTGCTCCTCTATGCCTATTCTATGCCTGTTTGAAGCCCTGCACTGTATTGATATCCACCACTACCTGATGTAGGCTGTTATATGCATCCACCACCCTTTCTGTGAAAAAGAACTTCCTCACATTACGCCTTAATCGGCCTCCCTCTAATCTTATGCTGTGTTCTCTTGTCCTGCTATTTTTCTTATATTGAAACATGTTAGACTCTGTCACCTTGTTAATGCCCTTAAGGTGTTTGAATGTTTTGATCATATCATCTCTCTCCCTCCTTTGCTTTAGAGTATACATATTGAGCTCTCTTAATCTGTCCTCATATGTTGTCTGATGCAGTCCCTGCACCATTTTGGTTGCCCTTCTCTGGACTGCCTCCATTCTGTTTAATGTCCTCGTGCAGGTGCGGTCTCCAGTACTGCACACAGTACTCTAGATGGGGCCTAACCAGTGACTTGTAAAGAGGGATTATTACCTCCCTCTTATGACTTCTGATGCCCCTACTAATACCCCCCAATATCCCTCTAGCCCTACCTACTGCTTTAGTGGTCTGCTTGGGTGATTTCAGGTCATCTGTGATGATGATGATGATGATGATGATGATGATGATGATGATGATGATGATGATGATGATGATGATGATGCCCAAGTCTCTTTCTTCCGTTGTAATTGCCAGCAACTCCCTTCCCAACCTATAGGTGGCTTCAGGGTTTCTGTTCCCTGTGTGCATGATCTTACACTTTTTTGCGTTAAAACCCCAGTTGTCACTCTTTCGACCATTTTGCCAGTTTATCCAGATCTCTTCTCATTCTGCCCACCCCATCTGGATCATCTACTCTGTTGCACATCTTGGTGTCATCTGCAAACGGACAAACCTTACTCTCCAGTCCATCTGCAATGTCACTGATGAAGATATTGAAGAGGACTGGCCCCAGGACTGATCCCTGAGGTACCCCACTTGTGACTTGCATCTCTTCTGACTGTATACCATTTACCACCACTCTCTGTTTTCTACCTGCCAACCAGTTTGCCACCCAGTTGACCAGCTTCTGATCCACCCCGAGCCTACCCAGCTTATTATTTTTATTCATTTCAGTCTAGGATTACAATACCTTTGAGTCGAGGCTCTTTTACAAAGGTTCCACGTGAGCGTGTGCAACAGTCATCATTTTTAGTTACAAACATATAGTAATTGACTTACAGACATGTAATAACTGTACAAACACTTGAGCCATCAGCAAGACAAGGGATGGGGAGGGTGGGGTGGAGTGGGTGGTGGGGAAGTGAGGGTAGGAGATCGAGGGAAGGAGGTCAGGGGTGAGGGAGAATGCAGGAGGTGGTTGGTGCGGGGCAGGAGGGAATACGAGGGGAGGTGGGCGATGGTGGGAGACAGTGCAGCCAGGGGACCTTGTCGAGGGAATGTGACAGGTTAAGGTGCTAGGGGTGCAAAGACTGATGGTGAGTGCTGGGGCATTTGCAGCTGGAACGGTGGAAAATGTTAAAATGGGCAATCGCAGGATACAAGCAGTGAGAGGCGCAGCTTGGACTTGAAGAGGCAGAGTGTTGGAGCGGTCGCTATGTCGCTGCCAAGAGAGTTGAGCCAGTTGGATGCCCGACAGGCGAATGATCTTTGTCCTTGGATTGTGCGACATTGTGGGATATGTAGTAGATGGGAATTGGATCTCCTTGTAGTGACGTTCCTATGTCTAGGCTTAAGGAGGACACAGACACCAGGTGGGGCCAGACCCATTATAATTTTATTGGCCGTGATGCAGGTTTGGTATTTTATGCGTTTGTCCAGTTGAAGCCATCCAGATTGGGAATAAAGGTCAGATGTGTGGGTATGGCAATGTGAGCCAGTGATGAGATGACAGGCCTTATTCAGGGAGGTTGCGATACGTTTGAGAGCAGAGGTAGTTGCAGACCCATATATGGTAAGACCATAGTCTATGATGCTGACGATGGAGCTTTGGACGGCCACTGCTAGTGCTTCTGGGGTTAGGTGTTTTCTGTGCTGGAATAACATGCCTAACCTCGCACTGGCAGACTGTGCAAAATTGCTGATATGGACAGCGTATGAGAGGTGGGGATCGAGGGTGATGCCGAGGTACTTGAACGATTGTGTTTGCTCTAGGATGGCTCCTTGTTTGGTTGCAATGGAGAGGTGGAGCTGTTTGTTTTTGTTGTGGGGGCTGCAGAAGACCATAGACTTTTTTTTTTTTTTTTTCTGATTGAGAAGTAGTTTATGATTTAGAAACCCGGATTCGATGGAGGAGAAGGCCTGCTGAAGTTTATTTTATAATAGGATTAGATCAGGGTCCGAGGCGAGGATCATAGCATCATCAACGTAGAGAATGATTTGTTCTGGGCAGCTGTCCGGTAGTAAGTTTAAGAATAGGCTGAAGAGGAGGGGTCCCAGAATGGAGCCCTGGGAGACTCCCGAGCAGACCGGTCTAGGGTACGAGAGTGCATCAGCGATTCTTACTGTTTGGGACCGTTCTTCAAGGTAGCTCTTAAACCAGCCAATGGAGTCGGTTGACAGCCCAGTGTTCTGAAGCTGGACAAGCAGGAGGCGGTGATTGATGGTGTCGAAGGCTTTAGCTAAGTCAATGTAGATTGAGCGTAGTAGTTCACCAGAGTCAAGTGCGTTGTGGATTACGCCGGTGAATTCAAGTAGGGCTGTGGAGGTGCTGTGACCTTTGCGGAACCCGTGTTGTTGCTTGCACAGTATGTTGTACGTATCCAGGTATTCTGTGAGCTGGTCCGAGACGATGCGTTCTAGTGCCTTGGAGAGTGGGGGTAGTAGGGAGATAGGTCTGTAGTTATCATGGGCAGTTTTGTCACCACTTTAATGGATTGGGGTGACAGTGGCAGATTTCCATCTGTCCAGGAACTGGCTAATCAATCTTCTATGTGGAACAGTATCGAAAGCTTTGCTGAAGTCAAGGTAGGTGACGTCAACTGCACTCCCTTGGTCCATCACTCTGGTTACCCAGTCAAAGAAATCTATGGAAATTAGTTTGACAGAACCTTCCTGTTGTAAACCCACGCTGTCTTGGATCCTATGCTCCTATGGATTCCAGGTGTTGCACTATCCTTTCCTTAAGGAGTACCTCCATAATCTTGCCCACTACTGAGGTAAGACTGACTGGTCTGTAGTTCCCTGCCTCCTCCCTGCTACCACTCTTGTGGAGCAGGATTATAGGAGCTCTTCTCCAGTCTTCTGGAACCTCTCCTATGCTCAGAGACTCACTGAACAGTTCTGATAATGGCTCTGCTAGTTCTACCCTTGGCTCCTTTAGTACCCTGGGATGCATGCCATCAGGTCCTATTGCCTTGTCCACCCTGAGCTTAGCAAGCTCTTGTAGGACCCCTTTTTTTAGTGAAGGGACTTGTGCACACCTCCCTCCCCCTGTTCCATGGTGCTGAGCTGTGGGGCCCTACCTTACTGTCTCCTCAGTAAATACGGAGCAGAAGTATCTATTTAAGATAGATGTTTTTCCTCGGTCCTCCTCCACACACTCCCCCTTATCCCCTTTGATCTTAGCAATACCCCCTCTGGATGTTTTCCTTTCACTAATGTATCTATAGAAAGTTTTGTCCCCTTCTTTTACTGTTCGTGCTAGTGTTTCCTTAGTTTGGGCCTTTGTCTGCCTTACTGCCTTCCTTGCCTTATGACCTTCCCTGCTTCCCTTAGGGAAGTTTGGTATGCCTCCCTATCTTCATCCCGCTGCATTTTCTTATTTCCAGAAGGCCAGTCTTTTGGCTCTGACATTTTTTGCTACTGTTTTAGAGAACCAAAGTGGTTTTCTCCTTCTTTTGCTCTTGCTTTTCACCCTGACACAATGGGATGTTGCTTCAACTATTGCAACCTTAATGCTTACCTACTTTGCCTGTACCCCTTCACCTGTATTTTTTTTTTTTTTTTTTGCCAGGGCTAGCTTAACTCTGTTGGCCATCTTATCAAAGTTGGCTCCTCTGAAGTCCCATATTTTTAGCTTGGAATGGGATGATTTAGTTCTAGTGGCCAAATTGACCATACCATGTGATGGTCACTGGTGCCCAGGTAACCTTCCACCTGGAGATCTGTGATCCTTTCCCCATTAGTCAGTACTAGATCTAGGCTAACCCTGTCTCTTGTGGGTTGTTGTACCAGTTGTTTGAGGCCCTCCCCCTGCAGGGAATCCACTATGTGTCTAGTTCTGGCGAATGGTCAATAACAGCAGGAACAATCTGTGTCTGGCATGTTGAAGTTTCCCATTATCAGAACCTCCCCTTTAGCTGCCATGTTTTGTATATCTTCTAACAGTAATGTGTCTATGTCCTCCCTATGGTCTGCATGCCTGTAGACAACCCCAGTTCGTATGGCTGTCCCATTTCCTGTTTCCGGGGTGACCCACAGTTCTTCTGGCTCTTTATGTGTGTGCTGAATTTCTGTAGCTTTGATATTTTCATTGACATAAAGGGCCCCCTTTTCTGCACCTCTGTCTCTTCTGAACAGTACATAGCCAGGTACTGAAGTCTCCCAAGTGTGGTTACCTGGTGAACCATGTCTTGCTAACGGCTAATATGATAGGACCGTGCATAGCTATAGTAATGCTCTGAGTGAGTTAATTCATTTACAGAGGTGGTTGGGGATGATAAGCCTATCAAAAGGGTGCTATGAGGGAAATGTACCTATCCCGGTAAATTCCCACTCATGGCTGCAATAGCCAACAATGCAATTTTAATAAAGAGTATAGCTAACCCCCCAGTGATGCATCAAGTGTAGGAATGCAAAGATGATGTACTGTCAGAATGTGTATTTTACCATTACTAGATATTGTCCTATGGGAAATGCTTGTATTGAGTGACTCTATAAAAATCCAAAAATATGTTTAAAAAAAAAAAAAAAAAAAAATCTAGGGATGCACATGGCAGCTGCGAGATGGCTTCAGATACTCTTTTGCAGCTTGAGGTGGCCATTTTGAATAAGGTTAAGTATAGAATGTTTTGACTTGTATGTTCTGGGAGGGAATGAATTAAATTAAATCGGAAGCTACAGATGAACATAATAAAGTTGAACAACTATGTCAGAAGGTAGTTTAAAATGTTATCATTTAAGCTGAAAATGTCGTTAAGCCCTTGGGATGCTACGGCAGAGGTTTAGGCAACGTGTTTTATTTTTTCACTTAATAATTTGCATCAACTTGTTTATTCCTACCCCACCCCACAATTTTAGCCCCAGGTTTTTTTGGGGGGTTGAAAACAACCCCATCACTTGAGAGGGGAAGGTTTATTAAACTATAATGTGATCTTTTGTTTCCTCTACAGAAGTATTAAAAGAAGTTGAAGATGTATATGACAAGTTTAAAAAGGAAATGGACCCAAATAATAAAAAACGATTACAACAGCATCTCCAGCGAGCACTAATTAACAGCCAGGAGCTAGGGGATGAAAAAATTCAAATAGTTACGCAGATCTTTGAACTGGTAGAGAACTGGGGAAGGCAGATTGAGACACATTCTTATTGCTTTCAGGATCCAGCTGAGACGGAAAAGCCTGCAGAAAAGGTAAAGACCGAATCTGCCCCACAAGAAAGGTCTTCCCGAAGACCACGTAGGCAGCGGACTAGTGAAAGTCGAGATCTGTGCCATATCGCTAACGGGATTGAAGAGTGTGAGGAGCAGCCACCTAAAGAAAAGAAATCCAAGTCGGCCAAGAAAAAGAAACGTTCTAGGGGCAAACAGGAGAGGGAAGCCTCGCCAGTGGAATTTGCAATCGATCCTAATGAACCCACTTACTGCCTGTGTAACCAAGTGTCTTACGGGGAAATGATAGGGTGTGACAATGAACAGTGTCCTATTGAATGGTTTCATTTTTCCTGTGTTGCACTGACTTATAAGCCAAAGGGGAAATGGTACTGTCCAAAATGCAGAGGAGATAATGAAAAGACTATGGACAAATGCACTGAAAAGACCAAGAAGGATAGAAGGTCAAGGTAGTGACTGTCATAGAAGTTTTAAAGTCTTGTTCTTTTTGTATTATATTTCACTTATTTTGGAGCTGAAACTGTGTTTTAGGAGAAAAGTGCATACGACTATGCAATAATTTTTAATCTATACTATTAATGGAGTATTAAAAGTTGTTGTATTTTCAGTCTGGTGACCTTTTGTTTTCTGCACTAAATAACCAAATATTTGTGACAGGGTAAATATCTAATGTGTCTGGGGAGGCTGGATACGGGCAGCATGAATGGCCAGTCACAGGCTGTGTTGCCGTAAAACCACAGGGGCCTGATCATCCAAACAATGTGTGCATGTGTATTTTGGATGAACCTGCACATTTTTAAAACATTTTTGGCAGAAAAATAACTGCTTAGAAATATATGGACAGTACTGGAACCGGTTATATTTATAAATTCTGGTGATATTCCTTAAGACGCTGGAACTTATCTGCCATCAAGGTGATTTTTCAGGTTTGCAGGAATCACTTTTTTTAATTTTTATTCTTTTGTTAATTTGGTAATGGGTAATGCAAACATGGCACAAGTGCCTGTTTCCAGGGGTTACCTGGGAGCACTGTGGAGGTTAAGTGACTTGCTCAGAGTCGCACAATATGCAAGCTGAGGTTGTGGGAATCATCTGCTAGATATACCAGGCTCATTCACAGCTCTTTACTCTAACCTCTAGGCTATACTGCCAGCCCTTTCAAATTTTAAGTGCATACATTTTGAAATATGGCCCAGAAATGTTAACTGCAGGAGTTCCTTCAGTGTCATTTGCTTTTGTCCATTACTACACATAGTTGCTTATAAGGAGAACTACTCATGTTCATTTCTGTTTTGGACTTTTCAAAACCCAGTTCTCATTCTCAAGTGTTATAGGAGCTGTAAGCTATTTACCAGACAAAGGAAGCTATGGAAATTATTTTTGGCTTTATATCCATAGAACTCCATATCGAGGACATGGTATTGAGATACAAAGAAGATATCCGCATTCTAAACGTGTAGCTGCCATTTTCATCTAGGTCTTAAAAAATGTTTGTGCTAACCTGCTCCACCATAGTTTCTTTAAAAGTGTTTAAAATAATTAGTATTTTTAATGTCTGCCAGGTAAGAATACAGTTTTACTGTTTGGCATATGGTTTAGTAATTAAAATTTTTTTGAAATATTTAAAGAAAACCATGCCAGCGTAGGCTATGTTTTATTGTTATTAAAACTGTTATATAATGATTTGTTTGAAGGATTTGGTTTTTGTGTCTGTGCTTAACAATATGTGGATATTTTCAGAGATCTGCTTCTTGTAGCTTTTCTTCACTGTTATTGTTCCATGACTGGTACCTTACTTGCCATATCTGCATTTCATAAGCAGCAGCCCCATTTTAAAGATTGCCAGTTTTATATACTGTTCATGTTTGGAGTGCCTTTAGTGTACATAGGCAATAACACACAACTGGGTGTGTGGTTGCACTGCGATGTATACCTGCCTTGGGTGTGGTGAGGCAAGAGATAAAGCAGAGGGCCTTCAGCCACCTGAGAAGTGCGTACATCTGTGTGTGCCTGCACACCACTGAAGTGTGCTAGTCCACTTATAAATTGAGTGCAAAATTAATATACTATTTAGAGGGAAAAGTAAACATAGAAAGGTGCAGGTGTGTGGTCTTTGGGGAATAATGCACAGTCATATGATGTGTTTTCACCAGTGGCAGAGTAGGCTGGTTTTTTTTTTTTCCCCATTTTATATTCATAGAGAAGCTGAAGTATTAAGGATTTGCTTTCTTGCAAACAGTATTCCAGCTTTGCAGTGAAGACATTTAAATGTGTGATATGTTCTTGGCTACTTCCTTGGAACATCTGAGAGTGCTGGAGTGTTTTTCTTTTTGGGCTATGAAAATGAACATGGCAACTCGCAAAACATTGTACCTTTCTAGCAGGACAAGTGGAGGTGCAGGAAAATCGCCACTCAGGGCTGCAGAGGATGAACAAAAAAAAATGTTGTACCTCTACAGTTTTGCATTTTCTTTAGTTATGGGGGAGCTGGGAGTTACAGAAGGCTCAGTACAGACTGAGGCAGATGTCAATTTCTAGCTATGTTCTTGTAGTTTTTTGAAAACATACCAACTACATACCTCTGAACTGTCCCTCATTATGAGGTACAAACCTCCTGTTACCACTCGGAATTGCTTTATTCCTGTATGGGCAAGCTGCTGCCAAAAATGTGCTGTCATCGAATTATAAACTCTGACTGTAATGCAGAAATCAGTAATAATTCCAAATGTATTATAAGCTATTCTGTGCAGTAGACTGGGTTGGAATAGCACTTTAAAGTAGTACTTCTTTGAACAATGCACTTTTTCATCCTTGTTTGTGAAGCTTGGGGGGGGGGCACATTGTCCTCGAGTCCCTTCTGTTCTTAAATTACTATGGTAATGGGCAACTCAATTTGTAGTGCAAACAGAAATGGCCACTCAGTGACTTATGGTGCCAGAGATTAAAAAACAGCAGGGAGACCAAACAAAAAAATCTCTGCACATGCAGACACTAAAACCCCTTATTCAAGCCCCAGGAATCCTTCAGTATGCTTAACAACTGCATTCAGTCCCCTGCAATGAGCTTCCCTGAAGCCTAGAATTTCATGCAAATTATGGAATCTTAGAACAAAATTCAAAACTCTGCTGTGTGGTCATGCTCTCCTCTACCCTCTAACAGCATATTTATTTCTCCACCTGAAGAAAGCAGTCACCCTGAAGTCGTCTCCTACTTTAGGGTAATTTACGGTTCACTATTTTCTGATTTTTTACTTAAATAAGTTGTAGTTTAATTTTCAGTAACTCTGCATTGGTGTACAGTGTATTTTGTTAAATTTGACATTTTACTGTGTTTTCTCCAGTTCGACACTTGTTCCCAGAAACCGGAGAAAGGGCTATTGCAATGTGGTTCTCATTTTTCAGGAACCGCTTTATTTAACAGAATTTTTTTTTTTTTTTTTTTGTAAGTTTAGAACCCGCTTAGTGGTTCCTTGTTTCTTGGTCCCGGTTCTCTTTTTAGTGTAACCAAGATGCTATTTGGGCCTAATTTTTTTCTTAAATCTTGTACTACAGCAGTTTTTCTTTCAGAAAGTAACCAAACTGCATTTTTATTTTGTGTTGGGAACCACAGTCTTCTATAGTCATTAGTGTTTGGCATGACTGACTGACTGACTGACCCAAAAAGAGGATAGGACCTACAGGCATCACAAAATCTGTTTTCAACTCCTGGCTAAGGCAGACTGCCATGAATTGTGTTTGGGTCCAGATCACGACTTTGTCAGTTGTGAACTCTGTCTTAGGTTTTGCCCTGAAACACAAAAGAAAAGGGCTAAAAAAAATTGGAATACCTTATGGTTTCTCAGTCTGCCTCCATGTCACCTAAAGGCTTAGAAGAGCGTTCAGCCCCTCGGCATAAGCAGAAGTATAAGGCTGCTAAAGATGGCTGAGAAATCAGAGTGTCCATATGAGGGAACCCTCAATTCAGAAAACGTAAAACAGCCTCTGAGCAGGCATCAAAGAAAAAGCAAAAAAAAAAAAAAAAGTTTGTCACTGTCCCTCCTCCTGAAGAAGGAAAGGAGACCCCAGTGGACAAATCCAAGGTTTTAAATAATTGATTAGCAGCTTTTTTCTTGGGACAATACTAATTGTACATAAAGTATTTACATAGGTTTTCTAGAAGTGTTATGTTTGTTAAACACAGTGAGGCAAGTGCTATGCATTTTCACAATGTTTTAGCACTTTTATGAGCAAAACGCTAATCAATTTTTGGAGTTAAATAAAACCCTGAAATCTAAGATGCCCTCAGTAGAGGACACAACTAAGGAATGGCAGTTCCTTCAGGCTTTCCAGGCTATGGGGAGCTTCACGAATAATCCTGCCCCCCCCCCAGTTCTGTTACGGGTTCCAGTGCCTTTGGAGGAGGAGGAGGCTGAATTTTACTACGAGGAGGAGGAGGAAGGAGAACCTGTAGAGCTTCATGGTTCTCTTGAACATGAGTGTGGTTCCTGTCCTCATCCCTCAGATAACTACACCTCACACTACATCTTTGTGAGGCAAATGGTCAACCCTCTCAATCTCTCATTGCCGGAGATTGGTGAAGATTAGGATGCGGTGGAGTCTTTGGATATGATGGGCCTAACACCCACCAAAAGGCTGCTTTTGTGCATCCACAAATACCTCAGAAAGGCCACTTTCAGAGTGTTGTCAGCTGCCACTTAAGCCACTAGCATTGAAAAGAAAACAAAACAAATATCAGGTGGATAAGCAGGGTGCTGAGTACCTGTACTCCCCCTCCCCCCCCCCCGATCATGAAGGAGTGGTCCAGACTGCCGCCTGTGATGAGGCCGAGGTACCCCTTTCTGCCCAGCCTCCAGAAAGGATTCCAGAAAGCTGGATAGTATGGACAGAAGTCTGTACCTCAACTTCCCTGATTTTAAGGCAGGCGGCATACATGGCCTACACAGCTAAATACCAGAAAATACAAAATCACACATGCCCCCAAAAATGCAAAGCATCATGGGCTGCATATGCAAATCACCACAGAATGTTATGCTGGTCCAACTTTAAGCAGAATTGCATGGTGCCGAAAGGCCTCTCACACAGTTTGCAAAGGGTGCTAACAGAAGACATAGACACGTGTTTCATCCTACCAGGACTCATCAGTATGCCTCGTCTGTTTGACACCCCAGTGGAATGGACCAGCTACCCTAGAGGCAGTGTGCCTTGGCTATATTGTGGTGAACCCATTAAAATAAAAAACTATTTAAAAGAGAAAGAACCTCTGTGCGCAAACACTGAGGCAAGGGTTACCCCAAAGGGCATTTGGCTGGGAAGCCAAGTTTCAAGAAAATACAAAATCACACATGCCCCCACAATGCAAAGCATCATGGGCTGCATATGCAGATCACCACAGAATGTTATGCTGGTCCAACTTTAAGCAGAATTGCATGGTGCCGAAAGGCCTCTCACACAGTTTGCAAAGGGTGCTAACAGAAGACATAGACACGTGTTTCATCCTACCAGGACTCATCAGTATGCCTCGTCTGTTTGACACCCCAGTGGAATGGACCAGCTACCCTAGAGGCAGTGTGCCTTGGATATATTGTGGTGAACCCATTAAAATAAAAAAACTATTTAAAAGAGAAAGAACCTCTGTGTGCAAACACTGAGGCAAGGGTTACCCCAAAGGGCATTTGGCTGGGAAGCCAAGTTTCAAGAAAATACAAAATCACACATGCCCCCACAATGCAAATACCAGAAAGCCGTATGGACCTCCATTTTGGCATTAATCAAGAAGGCTGCTTGTGACTTGGCACAGGATCTGATGGATACAGCAAAGCTCGCCATGGATGCCACCAAGTAAGTTCCACATGGCAGCAGACACCAGTGACACTGTATCTAGGATCATGGCACATGTAGTGTCCCTAAGAAGGATTGCTTGGCTCAGGACAACAAACCTTTCTCAGGGCACTTAAAAACAATGGATTTTCCTTGTGAGGGAAATTCTTTGGTGACAAGACAGAGGCTTAAATGAAAAAGGTGGATGGGTACAAGACCATTTAAAAAAGCAGTACTGAGAAGGAAAAGGCCTCCACTTCCCACAGGCCTTATGGAAGGGGAGGTAGGGGCAGGGGTTACTACCCCTATGCTTACATTACTTGTGACTCCACCCCTCAGAGAGGTTTCTTCAGAGGTAGAGGCAGCAGTGCTCCTAGGCTTGTGGATACAATACCAGACCCCAGTGCCCAGGCAAAACAGAACCCCTGACAAGTCTGCACCAGTCGCCCAGCCATTGCCAGGCTGTTTGCAAGCATTGGAAAGAATTACCACAGACAGGTAAGTCCCAAAAATACTGAGCCAGGGTCTGACCTTGCAGTTCTTAAAATTTCCAAGACTGCAGGGCTACAAAATCACAAAACCTTCACATGTCGTGCTCCACAACAAAGAAATTCCTGCTGGAGTTAGAGATAGAAAAGCTGCTGCAAGCAAACACTATGGAGAAAGCCCCCCCCCCACACACACACACAGTGGGGCAGGGCCTTTACTTAAGATACTTCCTGACCCACAAGAAAAATGGGGAGCAGCGACCCACTCTAAACCTGGGATACCTGAACAAACACTTAAGGAAAAGCCCATCATGATGGGATTACTGAGTCCAGACCGGCTAGGGTCACTGGAACTGAAAAATGCCTACTTTCACATTCCAGTTGGGGCCACTCACAGAAGTACCTGAAATCCAGGGTAGGGAACTGTCACTATCTGTTTGCAGCTGTCCCCTGTGGCCTATCCTCGGCACCCCACGAAATGCCTAGCCATAGTGGCAGCACATTTGAGGAGGCAAGGGGTTGTGGCCTTTCACTTCCTCGATGATTGGTTAGTATTAGGAAAGTCACATCAGGAAGCCAGATCCTCACTCCTTCTAACTCTGCATGTCCCAGAGGACATGGGCTTCCTGATAAATGCCCAAACGTTCCAAACAGAACTAGTTCAAGTCTTGGACTTTATAGGTGCAGAGTTGGATGTCCACCAAGTGAAGGCATTCTGTCCTTGGAGAAAATATGGCAAACCTGATAGTGCTTGCAAAATCCTTCAAAGCAGGTCAGCCCAGGCCTGCAAGGGATTTTCTCCAATTGCTGGGGCACATGGCTTCTTCCACTGCAGTAGTACAGTCATACTGTCAACAGAAGACTATCATAGGGTAGGGCATCCACCTGGAGGACCGTACTGTAAGCGGTGTGTGGAGCTCAAAGGAGTCTAGGAAGTATATAAAACTAGAGCTCAGAGCAGTGTACCTGGTGATGTCTTTTTTTCCTCCCACATCAGGGGTCAGCCTGTCCAGATCAGGACAAAGAATACCACTATCATGTACTGTATAAACAAGCAGAGTGGAACAAGATCTTCAAGTCTGTGCACAGAAGCAATGAAGGTCTGGAACCTGGCATACTCACTGGAGGTACAGCTATTGGCAGTACACCTGCCAGGGAAAGATGAGGTATTTGCAGAATTAGCCAGGGAAACCACAAATGGACTCTGAACAAGCAAATGCTGACTACAGTGTTCATGAGGTAGGATACACCAGAGATAGATCTGTTTGCATCTTGGGAAAACAACTAGCTTCCTTTGTTCTGTTGCAAGCCCCCCTTGGTAGGTACCATCCCAGAGGACACCCTAGTCCTACATTGGTTAGGGGAGATTTTATGCCTTCCCTCCTTCCCACTCTTGCTGAGTGCTCCTGAAACTGAGAAGGGAGTCTGCAGCAATGATCTTAATAGCTCCAGATTGGGCAAGGCAGACTTGGTACTCGCTTCTCCTGCCTCTCTTCATCGAAAGTCCCGTCACCCTTTCCTTGAGATACAACCTGCTGACCTTGTCTTAGGGCAGGATAAAATTCCCAAATCCGAGAACTCTGCATCTCAGACCATGGTGCTTGAAGAGCTAGAGTTCTCTAAACCTCCGTGAGAAGGTTTTGGACATGCTTAAGGTTGCCAGAAAACCAGCAACGAGGAAAACATGCCTCAGAGTGGAAAAGATTTTCACTGTGGCGCTGCTCTAGGCAGTGCAGTCCATTTAAGGCAGGCCTCCAAGGAGTCTTGGACTACCTGACCCACCTACAGTCCATGGACCTCAGGCCTTCAGCCCTGAAGGTGCTTTTGGCAGCAGTGTCTGCATATGCTTCAGCTGGCAAAGACAGGTCAGTGGCCTCATACACCATTTTAAAAAAACCAAAAAAAAACAAAACAAAGACCATAATCACCAGTACAGACAGTAAGGGATCCTGGCCTGTCATGGGACCTGAATCTGTGCATTGTCCGGCTGATGGAGGCTCCTTTTGAGCCTATGGCACCTACTGCTTTGAAGTATGTCACATGGAAAGCAGTTTTCATGGTGGCAGTGACATCTACTAGAAGGGTGAGTGAGCCGGAAGCCTTCTGCACAGATCTTAACTATATCATTTTTTCACATGGACAGGGTAGCCCTAAGAGCTAATAGAAAATTCCTCCCTAAAGCAGTGTCTGAATTTCATCTGAATTAGTCAGTTACACTTCCAGTGTTTTTGATAGCAAATTCCAGCTCAGGAGAGGAAAAGCTGCACAGTCTGGATTTAAGAGAGTATTGAGCTGCTACTTGGACCATACAAAGGAGGGAAGGTCCAGGGGTCGAAATTGGCACCAGTACGCTAGCCAAATGCTGGTAGATTTTATATTGGTCTTGTAAGATTTTCATTTAAGTAACCCTGCGGGCTTGTAGTGGAGAAGGCAACACTTCAGTTTGTACACCAACTGGGCCAGTTAAAAAATCTTTGGGGCTAGTGGATTTTCAAAGTCATTATCCCTGCTGGCTAGTGGCTGCAGAACTTAATTTCAATGCCTGAAGGTCCACTAATACTTAGTTATTTTTCACCTGTGATGGAGTTCTCATTCAGCAGTCTCCTGCATACAGTTTTGTTGTGGCACAGATGACAAGCTGCACCCTAAAGGCCTTAGGGCTCACTCCACAAGGGGAACCTCTGCCTCTATGGCAGCATCAAGAGGTGTTTCCTGGCATGAAATCTGTAAAGCAGCTACCTGGAAAACGGTACATACTTTCAAAATGCACTACTGTCTAGATATAGAGTACAGAAGGGATGCCAGCTTTGGCACTGCTGTGTTGCAGAACCTTTTCCCTAAGTAGGTTATGTACCCAGCCTTCCAAGGTACTGCTATGGAATCTGCAGTTGTTAAGCATAGTGAAGGATTCCTGAGGCTTGTAGAAAAAAAATTACCGAAGTAATGTTGTTTCTTCCCAAGGGGTCTCTCACTGTGCTTAACAATCCCATGCCTACCAGAACCTGGAAAAGGTTCACACAATAATTGGTTCCAGTTCCTATTAGTTTGCTTGAACATTACTTATTACCGTACCTTACAATTGATACTTGTGATCTAATCTTTTTAAGTCTGTTCTGCCACATGCAACCCTTAGGCTGCCAACAGAATTGGAACACGCAGGACTTCTGGACTGATATATTTATTTTTATTTATTTATTTGCTTTTGTTAACTGGGTAACCACGCTAGACAGCCAAGTGCCTATTTTCAGGTGCGACCCAGGAGATTACAAGGTACATTCATGAACATCAGACAAAACAAGTAATGTTACATTTAAGTGCATCAGGCAACAAGGTCAATACAAGAAAGGGGTTTACAAAGCAGGCAGCAGGTAGAATAACAGTTTGGTACTCTCGTGATAGACATTGATCGTCATGCTGGGCAGCAACGCTCTTAAGCTTGCAGGTAGACGGAGGAGAAACACATTTGGATAGAGGAGGCCCAGAGCAAAATACAGAAATAGAGCAGTAATTGTGCACACACTGATTAAGCAGCTTGGTCTAAGTGGACTACTCCTGCTAATAAACTGCAAGCTCGGTAGTGGATAAGGTGCAGAGGTCCACTGCCTTTGACAGATAAGTTAGGTAGCGACTCAGCCAGTCGGAGGCCTAGGTCGAGGAGGTTCGTCTAGTGCAGAGGCAGGTGGAGGCCGATTTGAGAAAGCCCCAGAGGGAGGTTTTAAAGCCGTGGTGGGATGGGGAGGAGCGAGTGCTTGATGGAAGGGAGTTCCACAACCTGGGTGCGTATGCAGCGAAGGCCCAGTCGCCCATTTGGGTGCGGGTCTTGGGAATCAGTAGGGCATGGGAGTCACTGGATCTCAGATGGTAGGAAGGGGTAGCCGGAACGAGGGATTCAGCAAGGACGAAGGGGGTGGCAGATCTGACAACATTGTCTATGAAGTTGCCCATGACATAGGAGTAGTGCTTTTCCGGTGGGAGCCACTCAAGCTGGGAGTAGAGCTCACAGCAGTGGGTTAGGTGGGGAGCTGAGAGCGCAAAGCGACATACGCTGTTATGCCGCTGTGTCCCATTTGCGGACTAGTTTTCCCAACGTGGGCGAAGGCAAAAAGTCCATAGCTGAGCGTGGGTAGAAGGATTCCCCTGGCTAGGGCAAGTGGGGCAGCTGGGGTGAGGCAGTTCTTCGCTCTGTATGCAAGGCCCAACTTGCAGTTTGATGCCTTACGTAATACGTGTTATGTGCAGATTTGGATCCAGTTGTGGATCAGGTGTCACCCCCAGGTATTTGACAGCATCTGCAATTTGTAGTGGGGACCCTTCGGCACCTGAGATCTTTAGTGAGTCCGGGATAGCTTTTGTCTTGGCTATTGAGCCAAAGAGCATGGCCTATGTCTTCTGCAGGTTAATTGCAAGCTTGTGGTCCTTTAGCCAGGTTTGGATTTGGTCGAAGTCAGAGTTTAGCTTGGCATTGATGGTAGAGATGTCCTGGGAGCTGGTCATGATGACTAGGTTGTCTGCGTACAGAGTTGAGCATCTATGTGCCAGGGCCAAGGGTAACTCATTTACGAAGAGGGAGAACAGGAGAGGCCCCAGGACAGAGCCCTGTGGGACCCTGCAGTTAACCTGAGCAGGCTCAGACTGGGCCTTGTTGAACTTGGTGTACTGCTGCCTGCCTGAGAGGTAATTATTGACCCAGGCAAGGGTGGGAGGGGAGAAGCCAAGGGACGAGAGAGGAGCACAGTAGTGTGGGGTCAACCCGGTCGAAGGCTTTTGAGAGAGCCACAAAGATGGCCCCAGTCAGTTTGCCTTGGTCAACAGCAGACCTGATTGCAGAGGTAACAACTGCTAGGGCAGTGGAGGTGCTGTGCCCTTTTCTGAACCAGTGCTGTGCAGGAGAGAGTAGGTTGTGGGTCTGTAGGTAGTGGGTGAGCTGTGAGGCGACAGCCTTTTCCAGAAGTTTGCTGATCGCTGACAGGATCGCTATAGGGCGGTACTTCCTTGGGTCTTTAGGGTCACCCTATTTGGGGACAGGGATGACTTTGGCCATCTTCCAGATGTCCAGGACTATACCCGAGGTTAGTGATGCATTAAAGGCGTGGACGATGGTTCGGGCTAGAAAAGATGCCCCTAGCCTGAGTAGTTAGTTTGGGCTCAATGCAGTCATGCCCAGCACCAGTATGGGGGAGAGGCCAGCAAGGAGCTTCTGGGTTTCCTTGACGGAGATGACCCTGAGGGAAAAGGGTGGATGGGGGGGCCCGATCCTTGGGATTAAGTGGCTGGTTGGGGACAGGGAGTTAAAGGCATTGGCAATTGTGAGGGAGTTGTTGCAGTTTACCCCACCAATGTGCATATCAGTGACCTGAGCTCTGGCGGACCCTCCAACTGCATTCTTAATGTTCTGCCAGAAACTCCTTGGGTTTCTGGCTGTGGAGAGTAAGGCAGATTGGCAGAACTCACTTTTCGCAGAGCGGATGGCTCTTTTGCACAAGTTCCTCAGCTGTCTGTACTCAAGGAATTCTGTACTGGAGAGGGAGTTCTTGCATCTCACCCCGCATTTATCCCTTTGTTTCACAAGAGAAAAAAGGCCCCCATGGAGCCATTTTGTGACAGTGCCCCTTACCCTCCTTTTTGTGAGAGGAGCATGTTTGTTTTGAAGTGGGGTGAAGACAGGAAGTTGTCAAGGGCCCTTGCGGGGGTCATTTGTGGCAGCGACCTGAGACCAGTCTGTGTGTCGCAGTTCCGCAAGGTAGTCACCAATGTTGAGTTTGGAGTAGTCCCTCATTTGGATCACCTTGCAGGGGATTTTGGGAGGGGAGATGCCCCATATACAGTAGGTGGGAGAGTGATCTGATATAGCATCAGGGAGAATACCACAGGAGACAGTTTTCTCCGGTCTGTTGCTCAGCACCCAGTCAATGAGGGAACCCTTGTCTCCACGTGAGGAGAGCCTTGTGGGTTCAGAGATGAGTTGGCGGAGGGCGAGACCTGCCAACAGGGGCTCGTTTTGCTGGACGTTGCGGCCTACCCAGTTGAGGTTGAAGTCACCCAGGACTAGTAGCTCATTTGAGCCAACCATAGGGCTGAGGATGTCAAGGAGGGAGGAGAGAGCCCTGGCACGCCACCCTAAGGGGGGTTGTAGGCATAGATCAGGTGTACCTTTTTGGTGTTGCCTAGCAGGAGGAGGGCGTGCAGGAACTCGCAAGAGTGGGATGGGGTGGCGTGAGTCCCATGATGGGTACATTTAAGTGCATCTTATAGTATAGGAGGACCCCACCCCCCTCTTGTTCCCTGCCCTGTTTTGCCTAATAAGGTTATAGCCCGGGAGGGCACATACCGAGTCTAGAGTATGTGGCTTCAGTCAGGTCTCCGTGACCACCATAATGTCAGGGTTATAAAGTACCACCCATGCTGTTAGCTCAGCAAGGTTGGGTAGCAGGCTGGGGGAGGTTTCGGAGAGGGACTGTCAGCCAGCTGACTGCGATTTGGGGCTGGGGCCCCAGCCAGACCGTGAAGCACGAGCAGCCATTTCGAGACTGCATCCTGTCAGACCTCGGGGAGGGTAGAGGCCGAGGCGTAAGAAGTCCTGTGGGACCTGCAAGGTGCGGGGTGATGAGGTAAGGCCCTTGGGCAGTATACTCGGGCAGCAGTGCAGGCACAGGTGCCTCGGGAGGGTTATCTTAGTTGGTAGGAGGTTTCAGTACACTGGGACAGGTAACCCTAGCAGATAGACCTAGCCCAAGCTATACCATAGGTAGCGTGCTGCTTCAGTCTACAGGAACTTGCAGTGCAAGCCCATGCGAAATAATTGACTCTAATTTTGGTACCCCAAATAACAAGCTGTTCCTAGTTCAAGAAAAAATGCTGATCATGCACAGGTTACACAGACAGTAATTAGTTGCTAGCAATATCAAATAATGCTGACTCTAGTTAAGACAGTGTTTAAATTACTAGCTATCTTAGTAGAGACAGGGTGTGGGCGCCACATGCACATTTGTTAGGGTACTAACCAGCAAGCATGGCACTATGCCAACCAGGGAGGAGAATGCATTTTCTGGTGGGAGGAGAAAAACTTTGCTGCAGCAAGCAGCCCCACATCCTGATGTGATTTCTCCTGTTTAGTCCCCAAACACAACTGTTAGTTTATTTTTTTGTAAACATGAAATTCAGTCCCGAAGTGTGGCCAGGGGAGGTCCACCTGACCGCAGCAACCAGCCGGCACCTCAGAACCACGGTATCCCTAGCAGTCTAGTAGGAGGGGGGACCCACTCTGGAAGGGTCTCCCTCACCTCCCTTTCAGTCCCTCGTGGCAGTCAAGGAATTTCAGTCCATGGCACAGCAAGGGTTAAGAATCTTCTAAGACTATATTCTTTTGATCCATTTTTGGTAGTCATTTAGTTACTTTAATGGTCACTGCTTACTGTTAGTGGGCAGGGATGAGCATTACCATGCAGCAGTTTTGAATTTCATTCTAGGATTCCATAATTGGCACAGAATTCTAGGCTTTGGGGCAGCTTAATCCAGGGGAATGATTGCAATTGCTAAGCATTGTGAGGGACCCCTTGGAAGGAACAACATTACTACGGTGAGTTATTTTTCCTACTGGCTCAGAGGCTTAGTGTATAAAACTGTTTATTTACTCCAGCAAGAAGTACATCAAAAAAGTACTCCATGTTTTGCACATGTGACTCCCACCACTAGTGTTTTCAATCAGGGTCACCTGAGTGCTGTGTAAGTGTGACCTGTGGGGGCTATAGAAGTACAGTCATGGGAAACATTGCATACTGTTTGGATGCACTGCTTGCTAGAAATAGTTTTATGTACTTAGCCTGTAAACCAAAATAAGAGCTTTGTGTATCTGCGTGTGGTGAGATTTATTTTGTTTCCCAATTCAATTTTTACAAAATCTTACACATTTTATTTCTGTTTTTCTCCTCCAAGTTTACTGTAAAGCAGCATAGCTAGCACTAAAAATGTTCAAAAAGGAGTATTTGCTCAAATTTGGTCCCAAATGTGGTTGTATCTGCAGTCCAGATAGTTTCTTTTCTATGACAAGTTTATTCTAATTGGTGTTTAAAAATGGGAACTTCCATTTTCCTGGTTTTCTGTTGTATTTATTAATATGTGATGCTTGATCAAGTATAAACTGTCCTAACTAAAGCAATGGTTTGCACGGTGTTCTGTGCTTGTATATCCATGAATTGATAATGTGTCCAACATTTTAAGGGCCAGTTTCCCATGTTCCACATTTTGGTGACAGATGGGTTGAGAGGTATGCTAACCTTCGAAAACTTGCAATATTACAAAACACCAATCCCGATCGACTATGACTGTGTGGCGTGTGGCACAATGCAGACGCACATTTAGAGCTAAGCAGTCAGGTTTGTGTTCCCTCACTGGCTGTCGCATTCATGAAAGGCCCTTGACCCGAATGTGCCTAGTGTATAACTGAGGATGTGTACATTTAGGAAAGGGGACTGACAAGGAAAAGGGCTGGTGTGAAATCGCCAGTGTGCATTGTTCTATTGTTTTTATACCAGTACTTGGTTCACTCAAAAGTCAATATTCATAAGGAAAACTGCATTGGCCATGTTTATCTCCAATAACTTATTTTAATTGCTTCTAGCATTCAATTCTGTAAAATATTGAGTCCTGGCATAATGAAAGATAGCTATTACATAACAAACCATATGCATCTGTACATTGAACTGTATGATACTTACAGTGCATCAAAGCTCTTAGATTATGGCACACGTTTTTAAAGGCCTCAAAAGGGATGATGATGATGATGATGATGATGATGATGATGATGATGATGATGATGATGATGATGATGTGTGTTAAGTTTCTCTTCCCTGGGAACCTATATGCACTCCCCTCAAAACAAAATCATGACTATTTAAAAAACAGAGATAAACCTAAACATCCTTGTGGGACAGTTGTGATTTTTTTTTATTTTTTTTTTTAATTAATAAAATTTAAGTTTTCATGTTTATTTTTTTAAGATTGGTCCACTCATAAAGCAGCAGGGCAGCCATATCCTACAGTTCCCCTGTGTACAATAAGTGCACCTTTCTCCACGTTAGAAGGATCTGTTTTGACCTAAAAGGCATAACCCTCAGCCTTGCTCTCCCCCTTCCCCCAAACTCAACTGGCCTTGCAAGGCCACTCCAGAGGACTGAGGGTGAAGACCTTATAGGCATGCAGTAGGTGAAGAATAGCACAAAGGGAGAGGAATAGGTTAGCATTACACTTGGATAACCTCATTTGAGAAGTGGGTTGTGACTGAGTTACTAGCTATGACAATGAATAAAAAAAGTTCATTCCACTGACTGTACAAAAGCATTTATACTCGAGTCTCTTAATAAGATTCCAGAATGAAGATAAGATTCAAACCCCTGGAATCCCTCGCTATGCTTACTTATGCATTCAGCCTGGAAGGTTGAGCTTCCCCCGGAGAGAGTGGAACGCATGCAAATTATGGGACTAGAACGCATTTTCAAATCTCTGCCTTGTGGTGACACTGCATTCTGCTGTCCAATGTCAGATTTATTTCTCCACCTGAGATAGCAATGCACTCCGAAGAGCTCTCCTCGGCTTGACTCTGTTTTTCAGCCTCATTTTCCGAATTTAAAGTATTTGTTTTTATTTATTTTGCATCTTTGCTGTTAGACTAGTGTTAGCTTTTGTCTTTGTTTTTTTTTGCACATTTTTCTTCAGTTCCTCAGCAGTTCCAGGGAACTGGAGAAACTCCTTTAGTTTACTCAGCGGTTGTCTCTCCAACCACAGTTTTCTATATATTCCCCTTCATTATTCACCTTATTTGGTTGGTTTTTGCTTATTTTAAATAGTTATTGCCTCGGTTCTTGATGTCCTGAAACCGAGCTGTTTTACTGGTATATTTGGGGTTAAAAAAAAATGCCAGTTTTTAATAGCGGTTTATTCATTCTGGGAACTGGACCACAAATTTGTATTTTTTTCCTTGGGGAACCACTCTTTTACAGTTTCTGTTTGTAGATTGGCATGTCAGACAGACCCAAAAAGAAAACTGGACCTATTGATTTTAAAAATTGTGCAAGGTGTTACAACCTTTTGATGAAGGCAGACTGCCACGAGTTGTGTCCAAGGTGCCTAGGTCCTGACCACCCTTTTACTGATTGTGAGCTTTGAAGCAGGTTTTGCCCTAAAACTGTTAAAAAGAAGGCAAAAAGATTAGAAGTTATTGTGGCTTCCCAGTCTGCCTCTGTCATCAAAGCATTCTGATGAGGGCCCTTCCTCCCATAAACAAAAGAAGAGGTCCTCTAAAGACACCTCTAATACCAGGGACCTTACTTCGAGAGGGTTTCTGCAGTGGGTCATAACATGTAGGACTGCGCCCTCTAATGTCTGGACCACACGTCGGACTTTTGCTAGCAATGTCTGGCAGGGGACTGTGCACCCAACATCACGTGACTGATGTAAGCATGACCCTATAAGTGGGTGGTTCCCGCACCCACCTTCCAGTTCTTTCCCACCATCGACCTTCGCAAGGACCTTGCAGTGAACGTTGCTCTAGTCGATCACCATTTTGATAAGTATTTCGGCTCTTTCTACCATTAATAGCACATTCAAGTTTTATGGCTTCTCCATCTGGTCCTCCGAAGACCAAGAAGAAGTGCGGCTTGCAGATTCCTCATAAGGACAGACATCAGCTCTGCCTCTTCTGCCTACGCTTGGCCCACAACATTGAGGCCTGCCCGGATGGCAAGCCCTTCTCAGGCCACACACACAGGCAGCAGGCCCTAGAAACCCATCTTTTGAAATCCAGGATGGCCACTTTAGAGCAAGAAATGCAGAAGCTGAGAGATTCAGCCTCTTCCCCTTCTTTGGAGGCTAAGAAGAAAAAGAAAGACAGAGAAGCACTGGGAGTGGGAGCATCTGGAGGACCGAGAGCAGCCCTCTACCAGCCAGGTCACGGGGCTTAAGCCTGCGGATAAAAAACGCTCCTCGGCTGCCTCTCCCCAGTGACTGTCCAGGCCTCATCGTCCAGTTCCTCCGCCTCTCTTAAGCCCATTAAAACTGGCTCCAAGACAGAACTCTCAACCAGTAAGTCGCCCGCTGGAACGTCCAGCGGACGCCCAGTCAATACCAGTAAGTCGAACTCCGGATTTTCCAGAGCATGCCCGGTCATCGATAAGTCGAGTTCCCGCCTGGAGGGAACCTGTCCAACATCAGCCGATAAGCCAGTTGGGGGCTCCTCCCCCACTCGCCCAGCTCATCTTCCGACTGATAAGTTGGATGTAAGCGAATCTGGCATCCACCCGGTCAAAGCTCACCTGTCTGTGGCTGATGCCAACACACCTAATGTCCAGCTGAGCATGCTGACCTCCCAAGGCCAGCCTTCCCATCAGGTTTCCCCTGACAGGGAGCCCTCCTCTCCACCTTTGCCGGTGGAACCTCCTGTGCCTGACCTTCTGTTTGGGCTGGAGGGGGAAGTGGGTCCTCTGGAAGTGGTCCTTTCCTCACCCACTTCACTGCTGGTAACCCTCCAGCCCCCAGCAGATAATCCTCTTGGGACTCTCACATTGGAGTCGGCTCCTCCACCATCTCCCAGAGATCTTCCTACCCTGTCGGGCCCTCCCTCAGCCCCGAGGATAGGGATCCCTACATCAGGCTCAAAGCCTCTGTCTTCAGGTTCCTTGGGCCAACTCCCGTCGGAGCCTCCGTCAGGCCCCGGAAGTCTGACCCCATCCTTTCCAACGTCTGAGAATCAGATGCCAGACTTCCCAGCGCCAACTCAGATGCCAGCTATCCTGATGCTGAGACTCCCGACGCTGGTTAACTTACCTGGTCCCTCTGTTCCGCCTCCTTCGAGGCCCCCAGGGACCCCCTTGGATGATTAGGGTATCCTCCATGGTCCACCCTAGGGCTACGCATATTAGCTGGGCCTGCCAACACCAGGCTACCCGACATCAGACCCAGCGTCGGCTTCTTTTTCCCATGGATATCAGGCACCAGGTTATGGGACCCCTTTTCAGGCTCCAGGTTAACGTCCCCCCCTTATTATCCGGGGTGGGTTACCAATACTTCCAGCCTCCACTTCAACCTCCGCCTCCACTGGACTTCCAGGCCATGTTCCAGACCTGGTGGCAGGAGGCCAGATCCAAGTTGGTGGCAGATTTGAATGAGACTTCTGGCCCCAGTGGCAACCCCCACCCCACACCCTACGTCTCCCATGCGTTCTCACACGTCAGGCCATTCTACCATGGTGCACCTTTCTGGGGTGTGCTACTCCAGAGTTCCCTCTGACTGAGACGAAAACCTCTAAGAAGGGAGAATCCTCTAACTCTGAGACTGACTCCTCCGACTTGTCATCTGGAAACCTTTCAGGAGTCACGCTGTTCAAGGGTAAGGAGTCTCCCAAGTCTCCTCCCGAAGACCCCTCCTTCACTGAACTTCTCCGCATCCTCCAGCAAGCCAGTGGTTGGAATGCAGAGGGGCAGGACCTGAAACGCAGGTGTCTAGCAGAACACTTGGACTTAGCAGAGGCATCACCGATATCGATCCCCTCTGTGGATGGAGCCACACCAGGATCTCGCCTCCACTATCTGGCAGATGCCTCGCTCCATCCCACCTGTCCCCAAGAAGGTGGATCAGGCCTACCATTAACATAGAAACATAGAATTTGATGGCAGATAAGGATCGCTTGGCCCACCTAGTCTGCCATTTTCTTACCTAACAGATACACTGCAGATCCTAGTTAACCAACAGCTTACTTCCTCCTACCCCCCACTAGGACTGCCTTATGTCTGTCCCATGCATTCTTGAATTACCCCACTGTTCTTGACTCCAAGACCTCTGTTCCATGCATCCAGATCCCTCTCTGTGAAAAAATACTTCCTCACATTACCTCTGAGCCGTCCCCCCATTATCTTTAAATTGTGCCCCCTTGTTCTTGCACATCTTTTTCTGAAAGATGCTACCCTCTTGGACTTTGTTGATTCCCTTGAGGTATTTGAAAGTTTCTATCATGACCCCTCTCTCCCTTCTTTCTTCAAGGGTATACATATTAAGCTCCTTTAGTCTTTCTTTCAGTATGTCTTCTGGTGCAGACCCTGCACCATTTTGGTTGCCCTCCTCTGGACACGCCTCCACTCTGTCTGTCTTTATGGAGATGGGGTCTCCAGAACTGCACACAATACTCCAGATGAGGTCTCACCAACTGTCTGTACAGAGGGATAACAACTTCCTGTTTTCTACTATTGATGCCTCTCCCTATGCATCCCAGTATCCCTCCAGCCTTCCTTACTGTCTTCTCACATTGCTTGCCCACATTTAGGTCATCTAATATAATTACCCCCAGGTCCCTTTCCATTTTTACTGTTGTCAGTATCTCACCCCCCATTGTGTACTCTTTTCCCTGGGTTTTTGTTTCCCAGGTGCATTACTTTGCACTTCTTTGCATTGAGTCTGAGCTGCCATACATTTGACCATTCCTCCAACCTTGCCAAGTCCCTTCTCATCCTTTCCACTCCATCTTGTGTACCAACTCTGTTGCAGATCTTTGTGTCGTCTGCAAAGGAACATACTTTTCCTTCTAGTTCCTCTGCAATGTCACTTATAAAGACATTAAAAAGGACTGGTCCCAGTACAGAACCCTACAGTACCCCGCTAGTAACACTCCTTTCTTCACTGTGGACTCCATTTACTGCTACCCTTTGCGTCCTGTTGTCTAGCCAATTTTTTTATCCAGGCTACCACCTTGGGACCCACTCTAAGGCTGGCTAACTTGTGTATTAATCTTTTGTCCTTTAATTCTGCTGAGAACGCTCCTTATCTATGCTGCCACCCAAAAGCAGACTCCATAGCCATTGCTGTGGCTCACGACCGTTCTGCCAAACCTAAACATATGAGCTCCTCCCCTCCTGACAAGGAGTCGAGGCAGTTAGATCTGTTTGGCCATAAGATCTACCCATCTACGTGTGCCTTACATTCCTTAAACTATGTGGCACATATGATTTCATACCAAAAAGCTACCATGGCCCAGCTCGAGGCCAGGCTAGAAGCGGTGGAGGACTCTGACCTTAAGTCGGAGCTCACCAAGGCCCTGAGGCTGTCAAAAACATTTTGTAGGCATGCACTGAGGGCTACCTGTGACTCTGTAGATGCCATGGCGTGCTCTTCAGCTACAGCAGTCTGCCTCAGATGCCATGCTTGGCTCTCTATTTCCAGACTCTCTCAGGATGTTCAGGCAGCCATACAGGATGCCCCCTTCCAAAGATCAGTCCTCTTCAGGGGTGACACCAAAGACCTCATCACGGGCCTCCAGGATAGTGGGCAGGCCCTGAGATCAGTTAAGTCCATGTACAAGGCGGGCTTTAAGCCTAAGCAGTCCTTTTGGCACCAAAGCAAGCAGCCCTTTAACAGGCATCTGAATAAGAGGAGAGCATCGGGATCTGTCGTTACCTCTTTCTCTGCCTCCAAGAACCAACAAGTTGCAGGCGGTGCCCTCCCAACCCATTCCTCCACCTCCAGACTTCTTCAGACCCCCCCCTCCACCTCCAAACAGTGTGGAGCCAGTGGGGGAAATATTTGCCCCCCACATAGCAGAGTGGCAGGGCATCACGTTGGATTCCTGTGTCATTCAGCTTATAGCAAGAGGGCACACCATTGAGTTTCTGGAAGAACCTCCAGACTCTTTTCCAAGATGATCTCATTATCCATCATACCACGTAACACTGGTAAGGGAAGAGATCCAGGCTCTACTCCAAAAATCTGCGATGGAGCCAGTTCCTTGGGTGCAGAGGGTAAAAGGGTATTACTCCCATTTCTTCCTCATCCCCAAAAAGATGGGCGCTCTCAGACCTATCTTAGACCTCAGCCATCTGAACCTTTATGTAGAATACAAAAGGTTCAGCATGCGGATGCTTCAGGGACTTCTGCCCCTGCTGCAGACAGACCATTGGCTCTGTGCTCTGGATACACGTACCTGCACTTACCGGTTTTCCTGGGCCATTGCCACTTCCTGTGGTTTTCCTTCCGAGGGGAGCACTTCCAGTTCAAAGCCCTCTCCTTTGACCCCGAGGGTCTTTGCCAAGTGCCTAACAGTGGTGGCAGCGCATATCACGGGGAATTTATTTGTTCCATACCTGGACGATTCATCATAGCAGCCCCATCCAGGAGCAGCCTGGAGCATTCCCTGTCGTCCTCCACCCTGGACCTTTTTGCATGACTTGGTAGTACTTATCACTTAACCCAAGTCATCTCTGGTTCCATCTTGGCACCTCTTGGTCCCAGTTGAAATCCTCATTCCACATAAACATTCTGGAGATAAGGGTGGTCCTGTAAACCCTTCAGGCCTTCCAGCCCCTGCTCACAGAGGGAACACTGTTGATACAGACCGACAGTATGTCTGTGGTCTGGTACATCAACAAGTAAGGAGGTACACTATCATATCCCCTGCTCAGGGAAGCGATGTGGATCTGGTACTGGGCAGTCCAGCACAGTCTCTACATCTCTCGGCCAGGCACGTTCCAGGAATGCACAACATTCTGTCGGACAGCCTCAACCGTTCCTTAGCTGTAGCTCATGAATGGGAACTACACCAAGAAGTGGCAGAAAATTCATTCCACCACTGGGGGCATCCAGAGGTAGATCTATCACCTCTCCAACGCAAAGCCTTCCAAGCTCTGCTCACTCATTCACGGGCCTGGTGTTATCTGTTTAGATGTGTTATTTCTCCGTTGGACAGGGAGATACTTGTACGCCTTCCCTCCCTTTCCCATTCTGCAGAAGGTTCTGCTGAAATTTCAAGCAGAGGGGGCACAGCTGTTGCTGATTGCCCCTCTCTGGCCCAGGCAAATTTGGTTTCCACTCCTACAGCAGTTGGCTGTGGAACCCCCAATACTTCTGCCTCTTTGGTGCAACCTGTTGATGCAGAATCAGGGCAGACTGGTGCATCCTGGCCTCAGGTCCCTACACCTCCATGTGTGGTTCCTTCAGACATCTCTAACTGTTATAGAGTCTCTGACAGGGTTGCCCAAGTTATGATGGAGGCTAGGAAGCCTTCCACTAGAGCTACTTACACTATGAAATGGAAACTGTTTTCCATTTGGGCAGCCTAAAACGAAAGGGATCCTCATTCTTGCCCGGTGCCCCAGGTGATGGAGTATCTCTTGCACCTGTCTGATTCAGGACTCTGCTACCCTTCACTAAAAGTCCACCTGTCCGCTATCTCTGCCTACCACTTCCTGGTAGATGGGAAGATGATTGCTCAGTTGGAGATATCCAAATCATTTCTAAGAGGGATTCTCCCTCTGAAACCCCCTATACGTAGCCCCATCCCACCTTGGGATTTGAATTTTATGTTGGAAAAGCTTACTTTACCTCCCTTTGAACCAGCAGTAAGCTGTGAGATGTATCATTTCTTGGAAGGCGCTCTTTTTAGTTATCCTTACTTCTGCTCGAAGGATCTCCGAGCTCCAGGCCCTAATGTTTAAGGAGCCTTATCTGATTTTCCAGAGACTGGGTAGCTCTGCGTACAAATCCTAAGTTTCTTCCCAAGGTGGTTTCTGAGTTCACTTCGAATCAAACTGTCAAACTCCCAGTCTATTATCCGGCTTACTCTAATAGGGGTGAGACGCTCCTGCACACTCTAGATGTGCACAAGATATTGCGCTACTAAATTAACTGGACCAAGGACATCCGTAGAGATCAGCTTTTTGTTTTCTTTTCCTCCAAGACTCTGGGGTTGGCAGACTCGAAGCAGTGCTTGTCCAAATGCGTGGCTAACTGCATCCATTTCTACTACCAGAAGTATGACAAACCTCTTCTGGGAGAGGTCAAAGGTCATTCCACCAGAGGTGTGGCTGCCTCTGCTGCTTTTTTCAGGAATGTGTCCACCACAGAGATTTGTGCTGCAGCCACTTAGAGTTCAGTCCATACCTTTACCAAACATCACAGTCTGGACATT
Source organism: Neoceratodus forsteri (assembly GCA_016271365.2). Taxonomy (NCBI): domain Eukaryota; kingdom Metazoa; phylum Chordata; order Ceratodontiformes; family Ceratodontidae; genus Neoceratodus; species Neoceratodus forsteri. The sequence continues at coordinate 34,309,788 of CM057453.1, forward strand.
GCCTCGAGGCATAGGGTGGGTTTTGGCCTAGCCGTCCTGCAGGGCCTTCTGTCATAGACCTGTTCTGGTCTTTCTGCAGACCTTCCTTCCTCCCGTTCTTCAGTTTGTCCTGTTCAGTTGACTACTTGGGACTCAGTCCTACATGTTATAACCTACTGCAGGAACCCTCTTGAAGTAAGATAGTACAGTTACGTAAAAATGTACTGTAACAGTAGATCTTCGAGAGATGTTCCTGCAGTAGGTCATCATTTTCCCCTCCTTCCTTCCCCTAGTCTTCTGTTTGCTGTTGCAGGCCTCTTTGAATTGGGCTTCAGGGATGATATCCTTTTCTCCTGTCGCTCTCTCTTGGGTCTCCAGCGGGAGAACTGGAATGCGAGCACGAGGACCGCCCACTTTGGTCACGCTTGGATGTCAGTCACATGACATCAGGGCGGCCTCACCAGACATTACAATAAAAAGTTTGTCAAGCGGTCCTGACGCCAGAAGGTGCAGTCCTACATGTTGTGACCTACTGCATAAAACTCTCTCAAAGGTCTGCTGTTGTGGTAAGTTCTTACGTAATTGTACTTTCCTGATAAAGGGAATTCTGAGGTGGCCAAGTGCAAGAGATCCTCCGAGCAGGTTCTGAAGCCGGTTCCTGCTAAAAGAAGACTAAAAGAAAAACATGTCGCTACCTGGAGGAAAGGAGCAGTCTGTGGACAGACCAAAAATGCCCTTTATGGAGGACATGTCAAAGGCTTAGCAATTTATCCAGGTTTTTAAAGCCATGAGTACCCTAATGGGTACACTTGTTCCTCCTTCAGTTTCTGCTCCCCTCCTGGTTCCTGAAGACCAGGGAGCTGAATGTTGTTATGAGGAGGAGGAAGGGGAACTTATTGAGCCCTGACGGTTCCCCTGAACAGGAGTTTGCTTCCCCTCCCCAGGGTTTGGAACATTTATTTTCTCCCACTATGCCTTCGTAAGGCAGATGGTAAACACTCTCAGTCCCTCCACCCAGGAAACTTTGGAGGATGAGGAGACTACATTTTTGGACATGATGGGGTTAACCCATCTAAAAGGTTGCTTTTACCTGTCCACAAACCCCTTTTAAAGCAACCTGCAAGTTGTTGCAGAGCCCCACTTCTGCACTGGGGATTGACAAGTACCAGCTTGATGGGCTTAATGCTAAGTACCTCTACTCTCATCCGAATCATAACCAGCTGCCTGTGACAAGGCTAAAGTTCCCCTCTCCACACAGCCTCTGGACAAAGATTCCAGGAAGCAGGAGAGTAGAAGCATAGAAAGGTGATGGCGGGAGATTAAAAGTCCATCAAGTCTGCCAGTGAGTTCCTGAGACCATAGGAGGTCCCAGGCCCTAGCGCGCGCACACACACACACACACACACACACACACACACACACACTTTTATCTGTGGATTTAATTCAAAAATACTCTTATCCCAACCCCGTTTGAAGGCTGTTACAGCCTTAGCTCACACTACATTCATGGGCAGCCTGTTCCATGGCTCCACCATCCTTTCTGAGAAACCGTGTTTGCTAAAATCCCTTTTGAATTTCCCACCCCTTAGCTTCCACCCGTGCCCCCTTGTATTTGAGCTGGACACCCTGGTGAACAGTTCAGAGTAGGGCACTGCATGAATTCCCCTCATGTACTTGAAGGTTTCTATCATATCCCCCCTTTCTCTCCAGCAAGTATATGTTTTAACACCTCAAGACGCCCTCCATACAGTAGCCCCTGGAGCCTCTATCATTTTGGGTCACCTTTTTCTGTATGTTTTCTAGCCTATCCCTATCCTTTTTAAGGTGTGGGCTCCAGAACTGGACATAGTATTCTGGTGGGGTCTCACCAGGTATCTGTACAGTGGCAGTATGACCTCCTGATGCCTACTGTTGAATCCTTTCAATATAAACTCCAACATTTTGTTGGCCTTACTATATGCTGCGTTACATTGGCTGGCTTGTTTTAGGATGTCACACATGATAACTTTTAGGTCCCTTTCATCTTGTGAGGCACTGAGTTTGACCCCATTGAGCCAATAGGCTGTCCTCTGGTTATTCTTGCCTAGATGCATCACTTCACACTTATAGGCATTGAACTTCAGCTGACAGACACTAGACCATTTTCCCCAACTTTTTCAGATCTTTCTGTAGGTTCCCAACTGCTTCCTCGCTGTCCACCCTACTACCTTAGCTTAGTGTTATCAGCAAACAGTACAATTTTGACCTGGATAACTACTACTATGTTACTGATGAACACATTAAACAGGACCGGTCCTAAGACCGAGCCCTGAGGGACCCCACTCATCACCTCTCCTTTCTCTGACTTCTCCTCATTGACAACTACTCTGCTTCCTGCCCCCCAGCCAGTTAGCCTCCCACTTAATGTAGTTTGCTATGCCCAAATCCTTTAGCTTCTTCAGCAGGTGGTTATGTGGCATGGAATCGAAGGCCTTGCTGAAGTTGAAATAGAGGAGGTCTACTGGGTGGCCCCTATCCATTTCCCTAGTTAACCAATCAACACATTTCATCAGGTTCATTTGGCATGACCTGCCCACCACAAAACCATGTTGTTTGTCATCCTGAGGGCCATTCTTATGTAAGTATTCCACTAGGTCTTGTTTAATCAGGACCTCCACTTATTTTCCTAACACTGATGTGAGGCTAACTGGTCTGTAGTTACCAGCTCCTCCCTTATGTAGAGGCACCACGTCAGCCCTCTTCCAGTCCCTTGGCATGAATCCCATCTAAAGTGAACAGTTAAACAGATGCGCCTAGGGGTCTGCTAACTCACTTGCCAATTTTTTTTTAGTATCCTTGCATTTATTCCATCCAGTCGAGGAGATTTGTCTTGTTTTATATACTTGAGTACTTCCCTAACCCTGCTTGTGGTAAAAATTGGTGTTTTCATTTGTGGGGCACCCCTGCCATGTGCAGTAATGACTCTGTCAGGCACTGGGCCACTGTGTTCCTTGGTGAACACTGAAAGAAGCATTTGTTCAGAACGGTGGCCTTCTGTCTGTCTTCTTCCATGATCCTGTACCCATCTGTAAGTCTAACTTAAGTATGGGGAAGAAAGTGTATATCTCTGCCTCTCTACTGTTGAGACAGGCTGCATACATGGCCTACACTGCCCAGTACCAGAAAGCCCTCTGGAACTCTGTTCTGCCCATGAGCGAGAAGGCCTCGGGGAACCTGGCACAAAATTTGGCTGACACTGCCAAAACTGCTCTTGACACTAGCAAATACCAGTTCCATATGGAAGTGAATACCAGTGTCACTAGGGTTATGGCCTATGCCATCTTTTTAAGATTTGCTCGACTAAGGACCACTGATCTGTCCCAGGCTAAAGCCATGTATTTCCCATGTGAAAACAACTCCTTATTTGGTGACTAGACAGGAGCATATATGAAAAAAGTGGAAGAGTTCAAAACCACCTACAAGAGGAACCCTGAGAAGGAAAAAGCCTCTACTTCCTACAGGCCTTATGAAATGGGAGGTAGGGATTACTCTTCCCTCCCCTCCAAATCTTCATACTCTGATTACTCTCAGGTGAGAGGTTTCTTTAGGCAGAGGCAGAAGAGATGCCAAATGGGCTGAACCAGCTACAGCACCTAAGGCTCAGCCCAAGCAGAACCCCTAATGAGTCTGTCCAGGTCACCCATCGGTTGCCAGTTGGGGGAGGATGGCTCACTTCTTTCATGGATGGAAAAACATCACAGAAAACTGGTTCCTGGAAGTAGTGAGCCAGGGGCTCACTCTGCAGTTCAAAAGATTTGACAGGCTCCAGATGCACAGACGCTTCAAACTTCCACTGCAACAGAAAGGATTCAGCTAGAGTTGGAGGTCAAAAAGTTGCTGCAGGTAAATGCAGCAGAAAGAGTACCCCCCCCCCATGGGGAAAAGGGCCTTTACTCAAGGTACTTTCTCACTCACAAGAAAAATGGTGAGTGGTGTAAGATTCTGCAGAAGATAAATCTGATGGTAAAACACCACTAACACAGATGTGCAGAAAATTAGTTTATTTCTCCTTAGTAACAGTACAGAAGCAGAAGATAAAATCTTACCAACAGGAACATGGACACAGTCATACACCAGGTGTGGAAGCTGGGTGCTTCCGAGGATCCTAAAGGGTTCTGGCCGTGTACTAAGATTATATATTGCAAATAAGAACATCCCATTGCCGGAGTATCAAGCTTATAGACATCAGTGTGTTTCTGTACTCAGTGTTCCATTGGACGATATATGGGTGTCTAGCACCCAGGATGAATACTTTTTGTAGCAGTTAGTTATTTGCTGACTGATTAACTTGGAAAAGAACAATAGGGTTCTTCTTACATGTTTTGCTAGGCTAAGCATACTGACTTCGGAACATAGGTGGTGCTACAGACCACAGAATATTATTATATAATTATGGCATGTTAGGCTGCTAATCTCACAGCTGTTGTTAGATGTCCTAGGACAGTAGTACACATTTCTGGCTAACTCAGACATTTGGCTGAGCAGGAGATTCCTAACTAGGCCCTAATACAGAACAAAATATCAGTACATTAGTAATACCATTAGTGCATAATACGTTCTCCCTTGTCGGTCATCATGTCAGTGAGTGTCCTTATATGGGAGGGCAGGCTGATCTAACATAATTTCCCCCCCACTCTTGTTGCCTGGATACAAAAGGCAACACTAACTAGGGTGGTAGGTAAGTTATTTCGTTACTAAGTGTGTGATTCATACAGAAACTTCAATTGATTATGTTGTAGTATCAAGATTTTACGTAAACAGAACAAGGAAAATAAACACTTGAGTAATAAAACCTTTGCATGTCAATTCTAACCAACTATTTAGCAATGCAGTGCTGAGGTCACTGTTATGGAAAAGAGCATTTAATGAACTGCCTGCTGTGGTAACATTGTTACTCATGTGAACTAAATATGTATCCTTTGTCTCAAGTAGAGATTTGAGGTTCAGGGTGAGTGGGTCAGTAGTTACGTTAAATACAGGTGAATACGGGGCTAGAGTATACAGATAGTTAGGGTCACTGTTGATATAATCACGTTCCAGGGTGGGAACGGGGGTTACAGCCATATGGCCTATGACTGAGTGTTCTTGGAGCATGAAGCAGAAGTTTGGAAAGGGTAAGTTAAGGGTCCATTGAAGAAAATATTATGATTGCTCACAACACAGTAGTGTCCATCAGAACTGTAGGTCACACAAACTTGAGGAAGGCACGACTTCATGATCTGGACAGGGCAGGTGATTGAAGTATTCGTGATGCTGGTGTGGATGTCATCTTAAGTTGCATTTCTGGAAGCTGTCCTGGAGGCATTGAAGTTGGGTTGCACTTGACTCAAAGAGGGTCCATCTGGATCTGTAGAAGGCATTCCAAAAGCTGAAGAAAGTTAATTCAGGTCATCATTAAACTGTAATGAGCAGTCCCTTGTATCTGAAGAGTAACCACAAACTGGTGTGGTTACATCAAAGACATCGCACCTGCAAAGGTAGTGATATCCCTTTTTTTGCACAACAGACTGTGTGTGGAGAAACCCAGGAGTCGAGGTGAGGAAGAAACGCCGATAGAGGAGGTAGATTAAGCTGTTCTCTGTAGATGCTGCCCTCAAGATGGCCCATGGAGTGAACAGTGGCAAGCTTGTTGAAGACTGGAAGAGATGCTGTAAATGTGACATACATGGTGTCCTTAGTGCTACAGTGATGTAGCACGGTCCTTGATTTGGGTGTGGTGCAATATAACACAAATGTTGTGCAGTGGCCAGGGCAAATGATACAGTCTTGTCCATACACTTCATGGTGCAAGATTGGGAAGTGCAGTGGGGGCAATACCATTTAGGCATGTGCTTATCTTGGATTAAATTTGTGATCCTCCTTGATTCCAGATCCTGGAAGAGATTAGTGATGGTGTTAAGTGCTAAACTACCATAGGCTGAACATATTGGCCCAGATATTCAAAGGAGATGTGGCCCATGGCCATATTCAAAAGGAAGGGATGTGCCGCAGTGCAATGATAATGTATGCGATGCATCCAGAGGGGGCGTTCCCATGCACATGCGGCACATCGCAGTTTTCAGCAGAGATGTGCAGCACATATGCCCGCACATCTCGGAGATGTGCCACACAAAGTGAGGCATGCAAAAAACACACCTAACTGGTAGTCACCCACAGGTGGGCTGCACAGTGCAAAACAGCAGCTGCCAGCCGCTGGGTGTCTAGCCCCCCCAAACCCCGATCATGGAATAAAAGACACCGAACCCTTTGTACCTGGTGGTCTAGTGGCCCCCTTGCATCCCGAGCATAAAATAAACTCAAGCAATCCCTTTGTCCCTGGTAGTCTAGTGGTACCCCCTCCCTTCCCTGTACTCCGATCTTAGTGCCAGTTCCCAGAATATAGTATGCCCTGGTAGTCTAGTGGCTCCCCTCCCTTCTCCAAGCATAACACTCCCTTTATCCCTGGTAGTCCAGTGATACCCCCCTACCATCCCTGAACTCCGTCCGTATAGTAAATACAGTTCGAACTTCTGGTAGTCTAGTGGTACCCCCTTGGTACCAGGGTCTGCACCAGAAGACCTACGAAGAGAGACAAAAGGAACTTAATATATATACCCTCAAGGAAAGGGGGGGGGGCATGATAAAAGCTTTCAAGTACCTCAAGGGAATCAACAAAGTCCAAAAGGGTAGCATCTTTTAGAAAAAGAGATGTGCAAGAACAAGGAGGCACAATCTGAAGACAGAGAGGGGATGGCTCAGAGGTAATGTGAGGAAGTATTTTTTCATGGAGCGGGTTGTGGATGCATGGAACAACCTTCCTGAGGAGGTCGTGGAGTCAAAAACAGTAGGGAAATTCAAGAATGCATGGGACAGACATAAGGCAATTCTAGTGGGGGGGGTAGGAGGAAGTAGACTGTTAGTTAACTAGTATCTGCAACTTATCCATTAGGTAGGGAAATGGGCAGACTAGGTAGGCCAAGTGGTCCTGATCTGCCATCAAATTCTATGTTTCCATCCCTGAACCCTGTCCATATAATAAATCAAAGCCCGAACATCCGTGGTAATCTAGTAGGCCCCTTCCCCAGCCCCGATCGTAAATTAAAAAACCTATCCCCAGATCTCCCTGGTAGTCTACTGGACCCCTACCCCACTCCCCCTGTGATCCAGGGATGCACTCATGGCCTCCTGCATGCACTGCATTCCCGACAGGATCTGCGCAGTGCCCCTCGCCTGCTGCTCGGCTAACTGGCACACCTCCGTGCACCCCAGTGGCGAGCAGCACCTGTTGCTGAATGGATGCCCACAGCAAATGGGTGTGCTCAGCCAGTGGGTCAGCATCCTGGGGCTCCTGGGCCGGATGCCGATCCCCATGTGGGGACCGGCCATGCTGTACAGCCCCCCCCTCTGGTGGATGCTGCACAGTGGGGTCTGCAGGGGGGGATTGGGCATGGCAGGCACACCAGCGGCTGACCCTGTATCTGGCTGCCTGGTGGCACCCGCAGCCTGCTGCTGTTGCCCATCCGGCCATTGCACACCACCCAGTGTCTGTGCAGCCACACCACCTTCACCGCAGGGCACAGCACAAGGTGGCAGGCAGCTGTTCTACCGCTGGGAGAGAGCTGGGCGTGCTGCCTGTGTCAGTGGCCAGCAGGGGCGTCTCGCCCACAGTGGTGGCCATGCTTTCCAGGATGAGCGTGATGTTGTCCTCGGTGTCAGACCCCGCCCTGATCTGTGTTTCTGTGCAGAGGACACCAAGGCTGACATCCTGCAGGAACACATCTGGGGCCTTGTCCGACGCCAGGTCCAGGGCATCCGCCTGCACAGTGATGGTGAACTGCAGCCTGTCGGGCCCGTGGAGGTGGAAGGCTGGTCCTCTGGGGGCTGGTCCAATGTCCACGCCTGCTGCCGATGCCCCATCATCTGCACAGAGGCGTGCTGGTGCTGCAAGAGAAAGAGGCGCGTTAGTGATGCATTGCCCACATGTCCCCCCCCCACACTGCCACTGCATGTGTCTTGCAGCATGGCATGCACATGGGTGTGCACACATGCACATGACATGCATGCCAGCTGCATGCACGCCAGCATGGCCGTGTACGCACCCTCCACACCCCCAGCTGTGCATGGCTGACGTACTTACCATGCAGTGATGGGCTGCCACCTGTCTGGAATCCACCACCAGGCACATCCTCCACCGTGCTGCAGTGCATGGTGGCTGCCACCAACTTCTCCTGCGCCATGAGTGGTGGTGCATCTGCAGGCTCCCCTCCGGTGGCATTCCAGGACGCACGGATGGCCGCCACCTTCTCCTTGATGAGCCTCCTGTCCATGCCCACCTTCTTCCTGCGCTGACCGCTGGTGGCTGCCCTGCTGGTTGATGCATGCCGCCACCTTCTGCCAGGCCCCAGCCTTGGCCTGTGGTGTGCCCATGGCACTACTCAACAGGGTCTCCCTGTCAAGATAGGCATCGAACAGGGCCTCTATTTCCACCTTTGTGAAATTGGGCCTGCGCTTTCGAGCAGGCTCACGCTCCCTCACCCTCATCACGTTCCGACGTGTCACTTCCTGTGGACATGGACAGCACAGTGTGTCAGTGGCAGCATCACCCTGTTCCGTCCCACTCTGCTGTGCTGGCTGCTCCCAGTGAGCTGCAGTGGCATGCACAACTTACCCCGAAAGGATGCAGTACTGGTCCATGGTCTGTGCTGTTTCGTGGCACTTATACAGTGCAACGCATGCAAATGAGGTTTGGCGCAATGGTAATGACATGCTAATGCCACCAGTGCGCCACACATTGGCTGATGTGCTCATTTGCATGTGGCATCTGAATAACACGATTTTGTTCCATGCACAATGAGATTGCTCCAGAGCAAGTCACGGCGCGATGCGCACATATGCAAGATGCACAGGCCCGCAGTGCACATGCGCCAAATGGTAACATGGTGTCAATTGTGCACTGTACGATGACTGCGCAATGGGGGGCATGGCACATGATGCGCCAGGCCTTCTATTGTGTAAGTGCGCACTGTACAGAGGTGGGCGACCCTTGACCCCTGCTGTGACCCCCCTGACCCCTGGGTCACTCCCCTTACCCGGTAAACCCACCTAGCCACGCCCATGCCACACATCTCTGAGACTGCACGATGGGCGGAGACAGCGCATGTTCCCTCACATTGTGCATCTGGCACATGTGGCCATGTATGCTTACTGCTGCCATTTTGCTCACCGGCTTCATTTCCCAACATGGAATAGCAACGGTTACCACAAGTGCAGAACTGGACACAGGTTGAGCTGGTCAACTGGTCGCCTGTGTCCATCCCTACACCCCCCCTAACTCTTTGGCAAGGTGCCCCTGCAGCAGCCCGGGGTTGCGGTGTGGCAGGGGATTGCTTCCACACTGCAGCAACAGACCGGGGTGGCCAGGATTGGGGAGCAGCGCCACCACAGGTATGGCGACTTTGTGCAGAGGGACCCAGAGTGCCTGAGGAGGCTTGAGGTGCGTATCAAGTGTGGGGCTGTTCCACAGCCAGGTGAGTAGGTCCATATTGCATGTGTGCTCTGGTGCTGTACTGTGGTGTTGGCTAGGCTGCCTAGCATGCCCTGCAGAGCGGTGCACTTCCATCGTCGTGCACATCACAGGGTGGCATGGCCAGTCGCTGCTTGCATTGCAATGCAGCTGTGTGGGACGTGTCAGGCAGGGGCTCACCTTATGCACGGGGGGTGGTGGTGGGCAGCTGCTTTGGATATTTACTGATGTGTACCTTTCTATGTTCCATTCCCAGAGCCTGAGAATCGCTGGAGGGCGGCGGCAGGACAGCAGGCTGCAGCGGGCCACAGAGGTGGCACAGGAGGGGCTCCAGCACCAGTGGGGCCACGGAGGGCAGGTAAGCACTGGCATGGTCCTTTGCACATTACATGGGTGGCGGGGGCATGGGTGCAGGCATGGCCGCCTGTGCCGTGGTAGCTGCGTGTGTCACACTGTGCATGATGCTTGCCACTGTGGTGCATCCATTGGACATGTGCCAGCTGTTTGGGGTGGGAGTGCGCCCAGCTGCCACTGATGTTGCTGTGGTGCTGCCGGTGTACTGTGCCATGTGACTGTCGTTGCACAGTCGGGTAGCCATTGTGCAGCGGGGACCACCTCTGTGCACTGTCATGATGTGCTGCATTGCTGGCAGGTGTTGGCCCGCCCCCCTGTGGGTGGCCGGTACGGGCCCTCCAGAGTTGTGTGTTCCTGCTGCCCATTGCGCGCTGTGGGTGGGCATGGTTCCTTGGGACATTGCACTGATCACCTGTCCTGTCCCTTGTCATAGGTGTCCAGCGAAGGAGACGGAGGCCCATCTACAGCAGGCTGCTCTGGCCGCTGATACTCATCACGTCAACAACAATGGAGGCTGTCCTGCAGGTTCGCCATCTGCTGCTGGAGAATAGGAAGTGGCGAGGGCACCAAGGGGCGGCAGTGACTGACCGGTGAATGGGCCCTGCAGCGCTCCCCTGTTTCTGCTGTACCTCCCCTACTGTCCTCCATCCCATTGTACAGTCACTGTTCCCTGTCCCCCTTCCCTCGCTTTCCTACCCTTTCCCACCCCCTTGTTGATGTAAATAGTCTGTTTTTGCAATGTATCTATTTTGACTTACCTGCCTGTGTCAGTGTCTGCTTTACAGGTAGCGAGAGGAGCCATGCTGCAGTGGCCCAGTACCTGTCCATGTGGTGTGCATGCGTCAGGGCATGTGTTGTGGTTCACTGCTGTGTGCTGTGGTGTGTCCCACTGTGGTGGTGTCCCTCCCCTCGGTCAGTGGCTGTGCCTTGGGGTGCCCATGGGGCGGCTGTCAGGGTTGTGTGTCGGGTGTGTGCGTGGTGATGGCACACGGCCATGGTCTTTGGTCGTGTACTGGCTAGAATGCTGTGTTGGGACCCATGCTTGGTATTGTGCGGCCTGTCCCATGTGGTCTGCCACGCTACGTGCCTCCCGGCACGTTCCATGCCTACTGTATGGGCCACCTGTGTGCCTCTGTGTGTGTGTGTGTGTGTGTGTGTGTGTGTGTGTGTGTGTGTGTGTGCTTGACTGTGTGGTCCTGGGTGTAGCCTGCTCTGGTCTGGGTGTGTGGGGGGGCTCGGCCTGCAGGGGGGCTCCCTTGGTGGCCCTCCATTTGGCCATTGGCACCTCCTGTTGCCTACTATCTGTGCCACTGCTGTGTTCTGGGGGGGTCTGGGTGCCTGTGTGCACCCTGCTGTGCCATGCTGGTGATGGCCTCATGTGGCCTGTCACTGTGCTTCCCTGGCTCTGTCCCTGGGTCTCTTCTCTGTGCTGTGCCCCCCATTGCTCTGCTCCCACAGTTGCGCTGGAGCAACTCTTTGTGCCATGGCACAACTCTGGTTGCGCCACAGTGCAAGCCTTGTTGTGCTGTGGTGCAACTGTGCCATATTCAGCCGGGTTGCACTGGTGTAGTGCAGCCTCAGAATTTGGCTCCTGTTGCGCCATGGCACATCGGATTTGCGCTGTGCCAGACTTGCGCCAGCCTTTGGCGCATTTCTGAATATCTGGGCCTCTGTAACTGAGCTGCTGTTTCTAGAAAAAGGAACAGTTTTACCTGTGTTTAATGGGGCTAGTTGCTGCTGCTGCTGTACAGAAGAGGCTTAGCACCACTCCCTTCCTCTTGAGCCTGCTCATGAAGATCTCGTGAGATGTTGTGTGAGATTTGCAGTTACTATGCAACTGTCAACAGCTTCCTTGCTGTTGCTTACATGAGCAGGCCCTTAAAGTGCTTGCACTTCCAAAGCACTGTTCTGCTTTATTCTTATTGTTCAAGACTAAGAGTGTTTCCACACAAACAGGGAGCACATTATGTTATTGCATCAGAGTGTTTTATTTTCTATAGTATCCCTACTGTCATTGTTTACAAATCCTAAATTCGGGGGGGCATACATGCAGGCTCGGGGTTCGTGGCCCGGTGGACGTGGACGGAGTTATAGGTTCCTAGGGGGCAGTGCTATCCCCTTATAGTGAGTAAAATTCAAAGGTTTACTAGTTTATACCTTCTTCCTATTCTGTGATGCCTTTAGTTTTGTTTATAGGCTGCAAATATTAGCATATTCTACTAGGTTCTATTATATGCAAATATCAAAAGGACTTTTTAAAGAATTATTTACCAGCAAGCCTGCCAGTTTGTATCACTATTCATTCCAACATTCCTATCTAAGGTATTTAGCATAGAGATCCATTTCATTTCACATCTATTTTGTTCTGGCAATTGCCTCCCCTCTCTGATGGTGTTACAATTTCCAGCCCCCAGAAGCGGAGAGCTGCCCCAGTGTGTCCAGCTTGGTTAAAGTGTATGGCTACCTGTGAAGTCTCATCTCTTCATCTTGTATCTCCCTTATGTTCCTGTATTCCGACTTTGAGTTGTCTTGTTGTCTGCCCTACATACATTCTATCACGTGGACAGAGTAGTACATAGATTACCCCTTCAGAGGTGCATGCAATGTGTTGTCGAATTTCAGGTCTCTGGCCTGTATTAGGATCTTGAAATATACTTTTCTTTGATGTGTGTCCACATACAGAGTACCTTGAACAGGGTACCATTCCTGGTTGCAGGGGTCCTAGGATAAGCTGTTTGTCCATCTTTGGCAGTGCAAACTGCAATCTAACCACCTTGTCTTTAATTGTAGCTACCTTTTTTTGCTGCTACTGTAGGTTTTGTGCTCAAGGCTTTGTTTTACTGGTTTCCTTGACTTTCAAGATACCAGTATTTATTTAAAGTCCTTTTGATGTCATTGAAATGATTACTACATCTTGTTGCAAATACCACCCTCTCTTGTTTGGGTGTCTGCGTTTTTGGTTGCAAGAACCTGTTCCTGTCCTGACTATCTGTTTTATTTTCTGCCTCTTTAAGTGTGTTTCTACGGTACCCCCTTTACGAGAACCTAGTAAATGTCACTTTTTTATGCCTGTCATATTCCTCATCTGTGGTGCAGTTTCTCTGCACTCTCAACAGTTGTGAATATGGAATGTTTTTCTTCAGCTGTGGTGAATGCTAACTATTGTTATGTAGTATTGTGTTTCTGTCAGTGAGTTTTCAGTAAAGGCTGGTCACTAAACAATCTTTCTTTTCTTATTACCCAATGTAAGTATGGTATCTCATACTATTCATACTGTATGACAAATTTCAAGTTAGAGTTTCAGGAATTTTTCCCGGCCCGGTGGTGCTAAGGGTTAAGGCACTAGATGCCTCACCTCACGCCATGCTGGCAACCTGGGTTTGGGATGAGCCTGGGTTGTTGGGGTCAGCGGGGGCGGGGACAGATTGAGCATCCAATGGTCTGCTCTCCTTCCCCGGGGAGGGAATAGGGTATTGCATTGCTCCGGTGTGACCTCTGATGGCTGTTAGAAGTAGCCTGGTACCTGCATCGCAGCCATATGGCACTGGGAGGAGCGGAGCTCAGTGGACGCTGGTTGTCATTGCACATCCGAGCTCTGTGGGGGAAGGGGGAGGTGTAAACTACGTAGAAAAAAAAAAAACTCCCACTGACAGGTGAAGGTGGAGTCCAGGAGTAGCAGCCCCTTGCCCAATGCTGGGCCTCCAGGAAGCACTCCCTGGGTCCTTCCCAGAAACAGTGCTGCACGCCAGCATTCTAGATAGAGCGCCGGAGGAGTGGTGGTCCTTCCCCGGGGGACTCAGAGCCAAGGGGTTAGGGCGGCACTGTGGAAAGGAGGAAGCCGGCACCTGAGGAGGTGCAACCAGGGCTTCAAGTGGGCAGGCAGAGCTGCAGCTGAGAGTCCCTGCCGGAGAGACGTTAGTGGACCAGAGGGCAATAAAAGGAGTTAGAAAAAAAAAAGTTATAGGAATTTAGATATTCAAAAAATTCAGCAAGTTCTGTTTCTGTGCCTGACCATAGACACAATATATCATCAATATATTTGTGCCATGATATAATTTGGTTGTGAAATATGTTAGTGCAAGGTTTTAATATGTGCTGTTGTTCAAATTTGTGCATATACGAGTTGGCATATGCTGGGGCCATAGTGCTCCCCACTGCTTTTCCTCTTAGTTTGTAAATAATATACCCAGTTAAACTCAAAATAGTTTTTAGTTAGTAATAGCTCAGCTAACTCCCTAAGCACTGCAGTTTTTGGTCTAGCATGTGCTGGTCTAGTGTCCTGCATCTCTCCCATAGTATCTAATCCCTTCTCGTGTGGTATCGATGTATACAAATCTGCAACATCTGATGTGACCAGATGTGTGACTGCTGTTATTTGTTCCTGTGATAACATATTTATCTTATTAATCATGTCTGTTGTATCACAAATGTAGGTACACATTTTTTTCACAAGTGGTTGTAAATGAAAGTTCACAAACTGTGACACTGGTTCAAATAAAAAGCCTATAGCTGAAACTATAGGAGTTCAAGGGGGGTTCGTCTCATTTTTATGCACTTTGGGAATTGCATAAAATGTAGGTGTCCATGGATATCTATTATGTAGTATTTCTAACTCCCAGTTATGTAGCCAGCCATTGGAGGCAAACTCCTCCAATGTGTTGGCTAAAACACTTTGAAATTCTTGTGTTGGGTTTGATAGTAGCTTATTGTAATTAGCCTCATTTGAGAGTAAAGTCATACATATCCCCTCATACTCGCAGATGCCAGACCGACCACAGCAAGCTCCCTCCTGGAGCTGGGAACTCAGTTAGTGCCTTAAGAGGTAAAGGCTACTTCCTCCCTCCAGCTGCATTTTTGTGAGGGGTTTTAGCCCATCGACGCTGCATGTCGACTGCCCCTCCCACCCAAGCTCGACCCTTAATTTATTGGCCCCTTCCTATGACATCACTTCCTGTCTGCTGTAAGTCTAAGTCCCCACTTTTCCATGTGCAGGTTATACCTGCTAGCCCCTAGAGGGACCTTCTGCCTGTTACCTCCATTTCTCTACCTGAACTCCTCTTTCTCCTACTTCCTAGGAACCCCTCTATCTACATCCACTACTCCTCCTCTCCCTTACTATCATCCTGCTCTGCTGACACCTCACTCCCCCACCCAACCTCCTGGCTAGCCCTACACACAGACCCTCCCACCCTATCCTCCGACCTCACCTAGCCCTTTTCTAACCCTCAGTGACCACTAGGAGTCGCTATTTCCACCCCGAAATTGGCCTCTAACCCAGCCTGCTCTGAGTCCCCCCCCAAGTGCCTGGAACCCCATCTCAGCCAGGTCTAGACCACTCGCCCTACTGGGGTCTTGAACCTTGCACCCTGTGCACCAAAGTCCGTGGCACTACCACTACCCCAAAGTGGTATCCACCCTCTCTGAGGGGCAGCCTAGATACTTATACCATCTGCCTTACTACTACCTTAGGCACTATGTTTGTTCACCTCTTCCTCCAATGTCTCCCCCTCATTTCCATGCTAGTGCACACCTCCCATCAGCCAGCTGTCACCCCCGGCCCATTTGAAACTGCAACTCCACCTCTCACCGGCTTAGCCCAACCCTTCCCACACTGTCCTTGGACTCTGGCCCCCAGCACCCACCCCCTAGCTGCCCCCCCACTGCCTACCCTGGCTCCCTGTAGATACACCTCATCCTTGCCCTCCCAAAACTTCAAACCCTGCCCATCCGTTGTTCCCCTATGGCCTCCTCATCGGAGCGTACCCCCAAGAAGTTGACATACTGCCACCCCCCCCAGTCAGAGCCTTGGTCTTTCTACTACTCCTATCTGGTAATATACACTTTAACCCAGGCCCTGCTCCCTCCAGCCCACCACCTAGGTCCACTGGTCTCCACATTGCCTCTTTGAACGTATGCAGCCTACTGGAAAAAAGTGCTGCCCTCCAGTGCTGGGTCATGTTACATCAACCAGACATCATAGCCCTAGTAGAAACCTGGCTGTCCAAGTCCACCCATGACTCCTTTGTCTCCCTCCCAGGCTATACCCTATACCAGGAGGATCGAGCAGGCAAACGCGTGAGGTGTTTGTGCAGTCTGTACTGGGACACTATCATCGGACAAGCGCTCCCCACCCCCATGCTTGTGAATGGGGCCCAGGTACTTACCCTCAAACTCACTCCAGACCCCTCCAGGGTCCCTCTCTATCTCACAGCTGCCTACGTTCCCCCAAAGAACCAGAACCCAGCACTGATGGCTATTACAGATTATCTCGCCACCCTTCCCCATGAGGCTGAACAGGTCCTAGTGGGGGACCTTAACATGAACTGGCTCAGTCCCTCAACCTCCCCAACAAGAGACACTTTCACTGCCCAAGACCTGACACAACTCATCTCCCAGCCCACTAGAGTTAACCCAAAGAGAGGAACCTGTACCTTCAGGATATCATTATCGCCAACCACCCTCAAAAAATCCATGACATACAGGTCCTCCCAGACTCCCTAAGTGACCACTCCCCTATCCTATTCCTTTGGGCTGCTCCCACCCCAAACCCATAGCCCAAACCACACTACGCAGGCACCTCCGCCCTTGCGGGATGATTAAACTCAAACAGTTCCTCGCCCAGATTAATTGGTCCCCCGTCCATCATGCACCTGACATTGATGCTGACATCACCCTCTTCTCCCAAGCCTTTAACAAGGTCTGTGATCTCTTTGCATTCTTACCAAAATTCATTCCAAAAAACATAATGTGCCCTGGGTTACCCTGCCCTACTCCAAATGCTCAGAAACAGGGATAGCCTCTGGCACCTAGCTACTGAAATGGGCTGGACAGCTGATAGACAGGCATACAATGCTGCATGGAACAGGTGCACATGGGCCATCCATAAAGCCAAGGCAGACCATTACCGGGCTACCCTCACCTCCTCTTGGGGGTGTGCCTGGACCTTCTGGGACAATATTAAAGAGCTAAATGGAAATCTTGCCCCCTCTCACATCCTAGCTCACTATTAATGGCTCTACCTCCATCGACCCTGCTAGCATTGCCAACTGCCTTAACACCTCCTTTATGGACCATAGCTCTGTCCTCCCTAGTAACTTTTTGACCCCCTGGCCTACCGCCCCCTGTCCTCCAGCGCCCCTGGTTCCACCTACGCAAGGTATCTGCCCAGGAAGTCAGACCTCTCCTACTTAAAGTGTTAAAAAACAATAGTCCCAGCAGCGATTCCCTGGACCCCAAAATACTTTGGCTGGTCCTGGATGAAGTCCTTGCTCCGCTCACTGGCCTACTTAACCAATCCCTCTGCCTGGGACAATTCCCCACTGTGTGGAAAACTGCCATAGTCACGCCTATTCATAAGGGGGCTGACAAGTCCTCCCCCAACAACTACCGACCAATCTCCATCCCTCCCCCTCCAAAGCCCTAAAAAAAGTGGTGGTCAGTCAAATCACTGAATATCTGACTAAGCATGACATTTTGTGCCCGGAGCAGCATGGCTTCCGTGCTGGTCACAGTACTGGCACTGCATTAATGGAGTTCTCCAACTTCTTATATTCCTCCCCGGATGCCGGCTCCCTAGCTGGTGCAGTGTTCTTTGACCTCTCGAAGGCCTTAAACACTGTCTCCCACCCTCTTCTACTAGATGCCCCCTGCCACACTGGTTTCTCTGCTGGCCCCCTTGCATGGTGCTCGAACTACCTATCAGCTCATTCCCAGTGTGCTAAAATCAATGGGGTACTCTCAGAAATGTGTTCCATCTGCTCTGGGGTATCCCAGGGCTCCATCCTTGGTCCCCTACTTTTTAGTCTCTATCTAAACACCCTGCCCAGTGCCTGCTCTGACAAAATTCTTACGTATGCCGACCATGCCGTCATTTTTGCCACCCACCGTAATCCTGCCGCCCTCCAGGACTCTCTACAACACTCCTTCAATGATGCTGAAGCCTGGTTTAAGGAGTGCAGACTCATTAATCTTAAAAAAACCAAGACAATGCTCTTCGCCCACCCCCAAAACAAAGCTTGCAACAACCCATTCCTTATCCTCCCTAGCACCCTACAACCGCTTGAACATGTCTACTCCTACAAATACCTTGGGGTCACATTTGACTCAGCCCTCACCTTTCATGCACTCATTAATGCCCTTGCATCCGCCACTAACACTCTGCTTGGCATCCTCTACTGCCACAAGGACTGCCTCCCCCCCCGATGCTCTCCGACTTGCCATTACGTCTTCAGTACTGTCCCTTGTGGACTGTGGCCTGCCAGTATATGGTGCTGCTGACACCACTGCTCTCAATAAGATTCATCTCACCCTAAACAAGGCTTGCAGGCTGATTACTGGTGCCCCCAGGCTCACACACACATGTCAACTCTATGACAGGGCCAAACTCCTTAACCTTGATGAACGGCTCTGCTACCAAACCTGCCTCCTAACTAATAAAACTCTGCTCAGGCTCTCTCGTCCCGTGGTGACTGCCTCTATCCACCATACCCCGTCCACTGTTGCAACCCGCACCGCCAACAAGACCACTCTACTGATTCCCAGAACCAGGACCACCTGTGGTCAGAGGTCCTTCTGCTACAGAGCCCCATCCTGGTTTAACTCTGTCCCTGCAACCATCTCCAATCCCCCCGAAATCTCCACCTTCAAAACCACCCTTTGGAGCCGAAGGTTTAACACTCACAACTGCTCCTGTCTCTAAATGGCGCTTCACCACTATCTCATTGCACCAGACAATGCCCATTGGGCTGACCCCCACCTCACTACCTCCCCCAAATTCCCCCCCTGTCATCATGCCCCTGTTGGTACTGGCATGTACCAAATTGTGTCACTAGAAATGTTACAAAATTGACCAGTGTATGAAATCTTCTGTGTAATTCTAAGTCGCTCATTGTCCTGTATTCTGTAAATTTGTTACTCTGTCTGTCCTCTCTGTGATGAGGTACTTTTGTAAATGAGCTCCTGGCTCAAAGGTTGTACATCTGATTGTACAAATAAATAAGTACTGTGATCTGTCCATAAGCACTGTTCCTCCCCCCTTGTCTGCTGATTTAATGACTATACTGTCATCTGTTGTTAACCCACTGAGTGCTGCTCTTTGTTCTTTTGTTAAGTTTGAGTATTTAGGGTACTGATTCTGCTCACCCTTACATTTCAACACCATTTCTTTTTTCACTATACTGCAGTATGTCTCAATCCCAAAGCTTCTTCCTATTGGGGCATTATATGTAGACCTCACTCCCATTGCTTGTTTTAACTGTCTCTGATAGGTTTCAACATTGTCTGTTGCACCAAACATTCGTTTTAATCTTAAGGTCCTGAAACATTTTTATGGATCTGCTTCCAGCTCAGTTGAATTTATAGGGGCAGTTGGTGCAAATGACAGTCCTAAGCTCGGTACTTCAATTTCTGGAATTGCTAATGTTTTCTTGCTGATGTTAAAAACTGGCACTATCTGTTGGTGGTGTTTCTGTATATTCTTTCGCTTTGAAAACAACTTCTCCCTCCACCTTTGCCTCCTTGTCTGCACCCCCTCCACCCAGCCTTCCCCTCATTCCCCTTCCCCATCTCTTCACCCCCTCCTCCCCCCAAGTAAAATTTTGTTGACGCTCTCTAAGGTTATATCTGAGGTTTATGTCTGATGAAGTTGAGGCTGTGGCGGACTGTGTTTTTATCTATTCTCAGATGTTGATTGTGCTTCAGGTTTCATTGATTGGTCATCACGTGTGTAACTTTTGTCACTATTGGTGCAAAAATCTGAATAATATCCCTGCGTGTTGTAGTGTTTGAATTTACAGAATTTTTTATACGCATAGACCTTATTCTCCCTGTAGTCGATTGTGTCCTGTTGAAATTTATTGATTTTTTTTTTTGTTATTTAATCCTTTCCTCGTATTGTTCTAACTTGGCTTTAATATTATCCAAGTTTATCTTGAACTCATCCTCTTCTAGTCTGAGTTTGAGTCCACCCTCACCCAGTTTGATCTCTTTTTCCAAATTTTGCCTTTCCTCAATCAGTGCAAAGATGAAATCACATGATGCCCAGTGTCTAATACCATCCCAGTTGTGGTTAAGTTTGGCTGAATTGGGCCTCCTGTGCCTCCTCCGGTTCTTCCTGGTATAGAGACACAGATGGGACACTTGCAGGGCCAAGAGCTGCAATCGGCTTTTGGGCAAGGCTTGTAACTTTGGATTTTACCCTATTTTCGAACTCTTAGATCCGGTTGTTCTTCTTCTGCAATTCCTTGTAGGTAGGGCCTGTTCGCTTTTGATTCTGGCCCAAGTAGTAGTAGTAGTTCCGGTTATCCTGCTTCTGTTTCGGGTTACCAGGTCTCTTGGCATGGTAGGACTCAGTCTGGGCCTTTTGTTTACCTTCCAATACATACTGCATAACCGTCTCGGCGCTAGGCTGCACCCAGCCACCTTGGACTTCTGTTCAGCATTCAGATCTCGTACATACAGCTGGTACGCACTTTCCATCTTTTCCAGAATCTTGGTAAAAAGATCTGTTCTTGGGAGTATAGAAGCCTCCATCTTGTCCCAGATGACCGGTAACATGTTTTTCAAAAACAAGTTTTTGTACTGTAGTGACTCCCTGTCTGAGGCCTCGTTCACAGCTCCGTTTCCAGTACAGTATGATAGCCAGAGCCAACTCTCATCCTGATCAGAGGTTTCTTTAGCAAACTGTTTGACTTTGTAGGCCATAGACATGCCCACTTGGTTGGGGTAGTGCGCGAGCATTAAGCCCGTGCAATGTCATCAAACCTTGACTGGGGTAAATTACATAGCACGTGTGGCAATTTGGCCAGAGCATAAGCTCTACGGTCTGTTTCAAAACCTGAGCTTGCTGCTCGGCTGGCAGGCTAAGCATTTTGCACTGGCTTTTCACCTTTTCCAAATGAACACTCAGATTATTGCTAGGCCCCATTTGGCCTACTGTGTTTGTGATATTAGCAATGGGTTGGGCTGACTGGAGGATCTTGGGGGCTTGCTCCGGTTGGGCTGTGATGGTTTTCACCACAGCATCAGCCATTGCATTGCCCATGCCCAGGATGAGGCTCTTCGGGCCTACCTCAACATGGACTAGGTCCACCATGGCCTGAAAAATCATTGGGGTGCCGGCCTTTTCAACTGCAATATCAAACATGTGCTCTACCTCGTGCTGGTTGGATGGTCATAAGATGGCTATCGGAGGTGGGGTAGACCACTGCCCTCCAGAGTCCCATGGACTGCCATTTTGGATATCATCCTCATAATCCCCCACCGTCACTGGGTATTGATGTCAGCTCAGTGGGTGGAGTAAAGGGTAATGCCTTGAGGTGCCGCTTCAGGATATCAAACTGCTGACATAACTTTGCATACCTCTGCCTGCACTTTGCACGTTTTACTTTCACACCTACATGCTGTACTAAGATGTTTCTGTAAAACTCAATGGCAGCAGTAACTTCATGATTCTCATTAATCCCCCTCTCCAAATCCATCTGACACTTATCCATTTATCTCAACAAAGCATAATTTGCATTCTTTAATTCATCATTTGCCTCAGTCAGCATACCATTCATCTGCAGTGCCTACTTCTTGTCATGATACATTTTATCACATTCCTCTCTCAACCTAGCAATCTCTGTCATTCTTTAGCAGAGTGTTACACAGTTCTGTTTGTGTTACACACCTGTGAATTTCTATCTCCTTCTCCCAAACCTTCTGTTGCTCACCTCTCTCTTGTAGCATCAATTCCAGCTTTGTTTCCAAAGCTGACGCCTTTGCTCCAACTGCCCGGAGGGCAGCGTACAGAACTATAGCCATTGCACCCTTACGGTTATACTTCTTAACTGTTAGTTTTGTTTCTGAGCACAGTGCATACACATACTGTACAGGATGATCATTAGATGCTGCACTTCATGCAAAATCACCCCAACCTCCATGGGATATTAAAAAGTTTGTGACGTCTAGTTTTAACTCGGCACTGATTGACATTTTGACTGTCCTCCCCCTTTCTTACAAGCTGAGAAGCCCAGAGTGGTCTGGTTCACCCTGTACTTTCTCTGCTAGACAGTTACACTTTTGGAGTCACAGAGCCCCGTGGATAAAGCCTTAGGGTCATCCCATACAAATAAATGAACAGGAGGACACAAATGTTTTAACACTTATTCACCAAAGGCTCAGCGTGTACAGCAGAAGCAAGCGATTACCAGTCTTCAGAAAATACACTTGCAAAAGAGGGGTTAAATCTGCCTGGACTGTAGCCCAGCTCTCTTATCACAAGAAGGTTTTGTGAGCTGTTTCACAGCTGTTGGCCAGATCTTGAAATAAAGCCAAAGCATGTAAGGCAAGAAGCAAGCCACTGCCGGTACATTATGACTACTTCTGTGGTTGAGAAAAATGTTTCTTCCCTCAAAAACCTCTTTATCCCCCGTTCCCAAAATTCACACTTGCAGGACAGTGTATGGCTCCCAATGCACAACAAGGTTATTCTCCAATTGCGTGGTTACTATTCCAACTGTTAACCTTGAGAGCAGAGCTCAAGAAGTCTTACAGTCGGTATAGTAACCACAAGGTCGGGGATTAGCGTTGTGCACCGGGAGCCATACACTTTTCTATATAGTGTATGGCTCCAAAACTCACACCTATAGGAAAACAAAAACACTCTAGACAAATGATTAAACTTTTCAAAATCAGGCAGCATTTACTGACTTTTTAAAGGTGGGGATTTGAGGTTGCTAGGGAGTAGATGTCCAATAGTGCAACCTTTGATTGATTGCTAATCGGGTGTGGGAGGGATTTAAAAAAAAAACTAAAAAACATAGTAGTCGAATTCTTTGCTTAGCAAGAGGTGGTGACCGCGAGGAGACTTGTTTTGTAAGTAATATTTGGATAGTTGGTTGATACTGCATTTTAATTTAACTCAAAATATCTGGCTGATCCTGCAGTTCTAAAGTGTTTAAATGTGCAGGTTTGGTTCGGGTGATCGAGCTGCCACCATGGCAGTTATCTGGTTGAGCCTGCCATTTCTGTGGCAGTCAGTGTTGTGTGATGTCTGTAGCACAGCAGAACAAAAAGTAATTCTGCTGCACTACAGATGTCACTACTGCAGCAGAACAACATTTTACACCAAACAGATTTTGTGGAGAACAATGCTCCATCATACACTATGTATCTGTAAATACTTAAGTGGTTATTGTTCTGTCACAATCAGGTCCTGCCAGCACAGTTGCCACTTGGATTCTACAGGACATAAACCTGACAGTAAAACACCACAAACACAGATGTGCAGAAAATTAGTTTCTTTTTCCTTAGTAATAGTACAAAAGATAGAAGCATAGGATAAAGTCTTACCAACTAGACCACAGACATAGTCATACACGAGATGTGGAAGCTGGGCGCTTCTGGGGATTCCAAAGGGGTTTGGCCATGTACTAAGATTATATACTGCAGACAAGAATGTCCGGTTGCTGGAGTAACAAGCTTATAGATGTCAGTGTATTTCTGTACTCAGTGTTCCATTGGACAATATATGGGCATCTAGTGCCCAGGATAAATACTTTTTGTAGCAGTTAGTTATTTGCTGACTAACTTAGAACAACAATAGGGTGGCTCTTACATATTTTGCTAGGCTAAGCATACTGCCTTCAGAACATAGGTGGTGCTACAGACCACAGAATATTATTATAGTCTATAATTACATCATGTTACATAGAAATATAGAAACCTAGACTTTGATGACAGATAAGGACCGCTTGGCCCACCCTGTCTGCCCATTTCTGTATGTATTGGATAAGCTGCAGATTCTAGTTAACCAACAGCCTACTTCTTCCTATCCCCCACCAGAATTGCCTTATGTCTGTCCCATGCATTCTTGAATTCCCTGTTTTTGACCCCATGACCTCCTCAGGAAGGCCGTTCCATTCGTCAACAATCTCCATGAAAAAATACTTCCTCACGTTGCTGCTGAGCTGCCCCCCATCTTCAGATTGTGCCTCCTTGTTCTTGCACTTCTCTTTTTCTGAAAGATGCTACTGTCTTGGACTTTGTTGATTCCCTTGAGGTACTTGAATGTTTCTATCATGTCCTCCCCCCTCCCTTTCCTTGAGGGTATACATATTAAGCTCTTTTAGTATGGCTTCTGGTGCAGACCCTGCACCATTTTAGTTGCCCTCCTCTGGACTGCCTCCATCCTGTCTATGCTAATCTCACAGCTGTCGTAAGATGTTCTTCTAGGACAATAATACACATTTCTGGCTAACTCATTAGGCATTTGGCTAAACAGGTGATTCCTGACTAGGCCCTAATATAGAACAAAATATCAGTACATTAGTAATACCATTAGTGCATAATACATTCTCCCTTGTCTGTCATGATATCAGTGAGTGTCTTCATGTGGGTTGGCAGGGCAGGCTGATCTAACAGTGGCAACCCATCTTGTAGCTCAGGTTTCTGAACAAACACTTGAAAAAAGATAAGTTCAAAATGATCATCCTGTTCACAGTAATACCATTCCTGCAACAGGGAGACTGGACCGGATCTCTGGACCTGAAAGATGCGAATTTCCACATTCCAGTCATGCACAGCCACAGGAAATACTCAAGATTCAGGCTACCTTTTGGTCATTATCAGTTCACAGCCCTTCCCTTCAGTCTCTCATCTGCTCCCAGGTGTTCACAAAGTGCTTAGCTGTGGTGGCAGCACATCTCAAGAGGCAAGGAGTGCTAGTTTTTCCCTACCTGGATGACTGGCTGGTCGCAGGAAAGTCACACCAGCAGGTCAAGGGTTTTCTCCAGCTGACTTGGAGAACCTTGGAGACATTGGTATTTCTCATAAGTACTTTCAAATTCCAAACAGAACCAGTCCAGGTGCTGGAGTTCATAGGTGCAGAACTAGATGCCTTCCATGGCAAGGCATTCTAACCCCAAGACAGAATAGAAAGCCTTCTAAACCTGACAAAGACCTTCATCCTGGGCCAGCCCAGGCCATCAAAGCACTTCCTTCGGCTCCTGAGTCATACGGCCTCCACCACAGCCATGATGCCAGGAACCAGATTCCAAATGAGAGACATCCAGTATCACTTAATGGCCCATTGGTTCCCAAAAGCGACACCTCCTTTCAAGGCTGGTGCCTGTGACAAAAACTCTGTTACAAGCTCTGGACTAGTGCAAGGAAAGGGACAACCTCAAGGAGGGAATGCCCTTTCAGCAACAGTTCCCCACAGTGGTTCTGACAACAGATGCCTCCATTCTAGGCTGGGGAGACCACCTGGGTGGCCTAACAGTAAGTGGAGTGTAGTCCTCACAGAAATACAGAGAGCACATAGACCTCCTAGAACCAAGGGCAGTTTTCCTTCCCCTTCAGTCGTTTGCTTCCCAGGTAAAGGGCCAGTCAGCCCAAATCAAGACAGACAATATAACTACCATATATTACATCAGCAAGCAGGGAGGCACAATACTCTCAAAGCTATGCACAGAAGCTATTAAGATCTGGAATCTAGCTTACTCAAAGGAGGTACAGCTATCAGCAGTCCATCTTCCAGGGAGAGGCAATGTCCTGGCAGATTCCCTCGGCAGGATCAGCCAGGGACATCACGAATGGTCTCTGAACAAGCAGGTTGGGAACTGCTGCATCTACAGGACCTTTGCAGAGCTCCATGCTAAGCTGGTGGCAGCAAAGAGATGAGTGATCTCAGTTGTGGCACCGGCTCAACTGGGGTCAACACCCACTCCCCTAGAGGCCCACTGGCCCAGGGTGGCTGGAGGGTGGTAGTGAAGGTCAGAGTGAGGGCTGGTATGGACAGCCACAAGAGGTTCAACCAGTCTTGCACCATTCAGACAGCAAATCACTTTGCACCCCTGGAGGAGGCACGAGTGCCTGACTCCATGGGGGGGATCCTAAGTCTGTTGGGGAAAATAGGCAGCATGACTTGGTGGCACCTGAGAGGGTGAGGAGGAGGAAATCAGCAAGGATGGTCTTGCTGATTGTGGACTCAATCATTAGGGGAGTAGAGAAAGTGATGGGTGGGGAAGGGAAGGGGATTAAAATGGTTAGATGCCTTCCTGGTACATCAGTCATTGGGGATATAGAGAGGACAGGGAGTATGGCGGAGAAGGGAAGAGGGTCTGGAGGTGTTGGTACACTTTGGTACCAACACTTTTGCAAACCAGCCTGTGGAGGCAGTGAAGCGAAACTTTAAGAGCTGAGGAGACAGACTGAAGGTGGACATGTGTTCCCTGGCCTTTTATGAGGTCCTCCCTGTGTGAAATAAGGGGAATGGATATGATGGAGTAAGGAAGGAAGAGACTGAGGAGTTTATTGGGTGGTTGAATGGGTAGTGTCAGTAGGAGGGGTACCACTTTATGGGTGACTGGGGGGCTTTTGGGACAGGAGGCTCTTCAAGAGTGATGGTTTTCACCTGACGAGGGAGGGGGCCAGTGCTCTGGGGCAGAAGTTTGACAGTAACATTGGACAGTTAAACTGACTGCGGGAAGACTGAGGATAGAGGAACCACTGAGAAGGGAGAGCAGGTGGGGAACCTAGCTAGGGCTTCCCCAGAATAGGGGACTAGTAGTAGCAAGGTGGGTAACAGTAGGGTTGAAGTTCAAATTAGGTGAGGGGAAGAGGCCAAAGAAGAAAGGCTGACAAAGTCTATGTTTAGCATGAAAAATAAAAAATGAAGGATACTAAGGAAGAATAAGGAAGACAGAGTAGGAAAAAGCAAGAACTGATCAGGAGAAAAATGGAAATAGGTCTGCCATAATAGCAGGAGTCTGGGAAATAAAATTAGTGAGCTCAAGACAATAGTGGCAGACTCTGAGCTGGATCTAGTAGCCATTACAGAAACATGGGCACCAGAGAATAACAATTGGGACCTGACAGTCCCAGAGCTTTAGTCCCTGTACCTCTCAGCCTGGTTCCTGAGCAGCTAGGGTTCCAGGCCTTGGGTCTCTCTGAGGGGGTCCTCCACATTGTGGAGGCCTCCAGGAAAGAGTCGACTCATAGGTGCTCTGCCTTTAAATGAAAGAGATTTTCCATCTGGTGCCAGGGCAAGGAGCTTGATTCCCCTTGCATGCCCAGTGGCTAGCATCTTGGACTATCTTTGGTCCCTTTCCCAGGTGGGACTGTGAGCGATGACCCTTAAGGTGCACCTTGAAGTCATCTCTGCTTACCAGGTGTGGGTTGGTATGCTGACAGTGGCCCAGAAGAAGGTAGTTGGGCGCTTTTCCTCCATGTCCCGATGCTGTCCACTTCAACTAACTTGTCCTGGACCAGCTCCCTCATCAGGCTGAAGTCTGCCCTTCTGAAATCTAGGACTTCAACCTTTGATGAAGGCTTACTTGTCCCAAGGGCCGGGTTGAACCATTTATAGTTATGGTCACTGGATCCTAGTGACTCCCTTATCCTCACTCTTCCTACCACTTCTGAGTTGGTGAGCATCCTGTTGAGAATGCCCGCCTGCCTAGTGGGTTCATTTAACTAGCTGCACTGGCAGGCAGTCCTACAATGTACCCTGTAGGGCCTGACATCTGGAACTCCTGGCCATTGGAATGACCTGATCAGTAGCTGAGAGGTTTGGATCTTCCACCACCACCTCCACTTTTGTGATCCCCTTTCTAGTTCTGCCCCTAGCTCCTTATCTGTCTCTTCCCACTGTCTTGGAGCAACACACCAGTGCAGAAGGAGCAGGGAGCTGGAGCAACAGAGGAATGGCATGATAGAGCAGAGAAGGTGGAGGACATCAACAAAAGCAGAGCCACAGTGACTGGAGAGGGGGAGGAAGATGGAGGAACTCTACACTGACTGCTGAAACAAAATTTGTGGGGGGGGGGGATATACTGTAGCCAAGCAACAACAAAAATGAGTGTTCAGCCATTTGGGCCTTTATTTAACAGTATCAGAATTACAATCCTTTGAGTCAGAGACTCATTTACAAAGGCTCCACGTTGTAGTGAACAATACAAATAGAGACAAACATGATAAGGGTACAATCCTAAAGATGGTAATACATTCTTAAACAAGTAAGCATTGACACAGATTGCAAGTAAAGGCAATGATATCTCAGCAACAAGGACCTACACAGTAAATGAGGTAAGGCAGGACAGAGGTCCATTGTCAAGAGGTAAGTGTGAGGGGGGTTAATCAGGGGTGAGTGTGACGGGGAAAGGGTTAACCAACACAGTTACAGGAGCAAGAGGCACGTAGATGGTCCCAAAGGAGAGACCTGAAACGTCTGAGTTTGGGTTCAAGGGTGATGAGACTAGGGAGGGAGTTGAACCAGGAGGGGTCTCTATAGGTAAAGCAGTGCTGGATAAGGGCAGTCCTGAGATGCGGAACTAGCAGATTGGATTTAGATGAGCTGTGCATGGTGACAGTTTTGGGTACATGTTGGATGAGTTAGGAGAACCCTGGAGGGGCCATTCCACTGGTGATTTTTCCTGGCAAGTAGACGTGTCTGCTACCTTAGCCATTCCTCAAAATTTAGCCAAGGGATCATGTGTAAATGGAGCAGGTGTGAGTTTGTCTAGGACAACCTATGGCTAGCTAACATGCCTTATTTAAAGAGATTTTGATTCTATGCAGGGCCGTGCTGTCAGCGACTCTGTAGATCACTATCCCATAGTTTGAGTGACATGATCGATGTCGAAATAGTGAGGTGGAGAGCTTCCGAGGGAGGCAGCTCCTATGGTGATAGAACATGCCGATTCATGAGTTGACTGCAGTACTGAGAAGGTGAATGTGGTCATGGAAGGTGAGGGCAGAGTCAATAATGATACCCAGATACTTGAACGTATTCACTTGCTTAAGGGGTTGGAGAGGTTGGTTTGAATACAGAGAGAGGTCTCTTTGTGCTTACTCTGGTGGTGGGTAAACAGCATGACCTTGTTTTTTTTTTTTTCTGATTTAAGACAAGCTTGTGGTCAGTGAACCAGGTTTCAGCTGCTGCAAAGGAGTTCTGGAGTGACACTTGAAGGGAGGAGGGGTTGGAGTGAGAGGAGTAGAGCACCGCATCATCGGCGTATAGTAGGATTTTCTCAGGACAGGACTTGGGCAGGGAGTTGGAAAATAGGCTGAATAGAATTGGTCCCAAAATGGAGCCCTGGGGAATGCCTGAGAGCATACCTCTCAACCTTTTTGTACCCCAAATGTGGAACATTGCCTATCAAAATGTGGAACAAATGGGCAAAATGTGGAACACTTAATCAAATCTTTACCCAAGAAGCTCAAAACACTGTTAAAATGTTGTATTTATGTTCAGAAAGTCTGTTATTAATTGAATAATATATTTTTCATCATTTACTATGGATTTTTGCCTTAAAATGCTGGCTTTGAATGTGGAACAAGTCCTCACAATCTGGAACAGGGAGATTTTGTGAAGTAAAATGAGGAACGTTCCTCGTAATGTGGTGCAGTTGAGAGGTATGCCTGACAGGACCGGGAAAGGGTTCAAGAGGGTGCTACCTATTTTGACCCACTGGGTACAGTTGGATAGGTAATCCTTGAACCAGGCTACAAGATCCTGGAAGAGGCTCAGGTGGGAGAGGACCGTTAGCAGGAGGGTGTGACTGACAGTGTCAAAAGCTTTTGACAAGTCAAGGAAGACTGAGCAAATCAGTCACCCGTTATCTAGGGTATCATGTATGTAGCTAGTAAGCTCCAGGAGGGCAGTGGATGTGCTATTTCCCTGCCAGAAACCATGTTGCTCTTTAGCTAGGAGGTCATATTTAGCAAGGTAGTCTGTGAGCTGGTCCAACACTACTCTCTCAAGGGCCTTTGAGAGGGAAGGGAGGATAGATATTAGCCGATAGTTCCCAGGGGAGAGGCAGTCACCGCTCTTGTGGATGGGAGTAATGAATGCAGTTTTCCAGGCAGAGGAGAATTTACTAAGACAGAGAGAGCATTTGAGTAGACTGGTAAGGGGGAGAGGACCACGTCCAGTACTAGGGGTAACAGTTTGTGAGGTCCAGGGTATCATTGCTGTGACAGGAGCCACTTAGCGCTATGAGAAGATAAGGTCTGGCTTCAAGGGGAGTGAGGGCTCTGAAGCAAAAAGGGGGATGAGGATGCTGGGGGGCTCAGTGGGGCCAAAGAAGTTGGGTGGCAGGACAGTGCTAAGGTCTGAGGAGGAGGAGGAGTTGAGACTGTCTGCGATGATTTTAGGGTCAGTGGATATGGAACCATTGATGATTGGCTGTGTTGTTTGGGGGGGGTGGAGGATTTACAGGTGATTACTTTCATGTTTGCCCAGAATTTGCGATCGGAGCCCCAGGTAGCCATAAGGGAGGTTTTGAAGTATTCGGATTTGGCTTTGCATGTAGCCCATGTGCATCTATTACGTGCAGTACGGTAGCATTGCTTATCAGTCATCTTGCTGGAATCGATAGCTTTTTGCCGAGGTTATCTCTGAGCCGCATCATGTTAAGTAGCGCCTAGGATTACCAGGGTGTGTTAGGACCCTTATATGTATACTTAGTGAGGGGTAGTGCGTAAATATCACAGGCGTGGTTAAACAAACTGATGAAATAATTGAGGGCTGTGCCAGTATTACTATCATGGCCAATAGGTGACCAATCCCATTGGGCAAGGAAATCTTTGAAGGGGCCCAGCCTACTAGGCTTGAGGAGCCGCTAGAGGACCATATTAGTACCAGGTTTCTCAGTCTTACAAGACCAGATACATTGGACAGGGGAGTGGTCACTGAGGGCATTTGGGAGTACAGTGGTATCTGTTATTTTATGGGGCAGTTGGAGAGTACAAGATCCACCAGGGTAGCTGTGCCTGTGGTGGGATTAATGCATGTGGTGTGGGTGATGAGTTGTGTAAGATTGAGAGCGGCTATGGCATCCTTGTAGTGGGAGGCAGCTGGGGAGAGCCAGTTAGTGTTGAAGTCTCCAAGAATTAGCTGTTCAGATTTTGGGGGGAAGGATGGAGAGGTATAGTCCGGGATGGACTGGAACGTAGATTTCTGGTCTCGGGGAGGGTGGGGGATGTAGACTATGATGATCACCAGTGGTGCCCTAGCAGTGCTAGGTGTGACCCTGAGCATTAACGCCTGTGCGCCTGACTTCAGGTGGGGGGGGGCATGCCCTTGGAGGGATTCACGGAGGTAGAGAGCACACCCACCCCCATGCTTTCAGATTCCGTTGGTCCGGTACAGGGTGTAGCAGGGGATGGAGATAGCAGAGTCTGGTGGATTTGGAGAGCCATGTCTCCATTAAGGAAAGTATGTTGGGCTGGTGCTGATCAATCCAAGCCTGGAGGCCAACAGATTTTCTAGGTAAACTTCATATGTTCATAAAGGTTATGTGCAGTCCGAGTGAGGAGGAGTCTGGCTTAGGGGATACGGGTGGAGGACCAGGGTTAGGGTGAATATTACCAGACACAAGGAGGAGTAATGAGATGGTACACGGGAGCAGGTGATACATTTGGCTATTGCGGCAGTGATCTGTGAGACGGTGTGTAGTAGGCCGTGGGGTACTGACCGGAATCGGCAACACCCAGATATGTGCAATAGAGAGGTAGAAGGGAGGCCAGGGGGTGTCCAGGAGATTATTGAGTGGGAGGGCGATGGGTATTGGTGGAGGGTGGGAGGGAGGAGAGGAGGCAAGTGTGGTGGTGGGGTACAGGTGCTGTGGAGGGGCATGTGCCTCGGCTGGGGAGGGGCTGCGGGAGAATCGGAGGGAGGTATGTTGCAAGAAGGAGGAGGGTGAGAGGAGTGTAAGTAGCAGTGCGTAGTAGTGGGGCCATGAGTAGTGGGCTAGGAACGAGTGGAATCAGGAAGGGCATAAAAGTATGTGTTTTTTGATTGGTTGGGGTACCCGCTATGAGACAGAAACAGTGGCCACTAATGGTGGAGGGGGATAAGCTGCTAATGGGAATGTTAGGTGACTGGATTTTAACAACAAGTGAGCATCACTATATAATCAAATGCTCACCAAGGGTGGTGTCGGGGGTGGTGGGGTAGCCAGTGCAAAGCATCGGTGGGGAAAACCAGCACAGCAAGACAGAGGCATCTGTGGCTCAGCATGCTGTCCTCTTCGAGCACCGAGTAGGGATTAGTTACCTTACTTGAGAGATCGAGGGAGGGCTGCTTCAGGGCCTTCATGACCACCTGATGTCAGGGGCTGAAAATCTGTGGAGAGGACGATAACTGGTGAGCAAACAGGTTAAAAGCTAAACTGCTCGCAGTCAAATGCTATACAGTCTTAAATGAAAATTAACTTGCACTAAATATATTTAAGCCAGTAGCACAGAAGCTGTTAAATTTTGTATAGTAACTCGGTGCAACCTGCACTCAAGATGAATTAGAGCCTGCAGTGAATCTTTAAGGCCAGCAGGTTTGAACTGCATTTGGCGCCAAAGGCACTTGTAAAGCAAGAAATAAAAAAACAACCAAATTCACAGTTTGAGTACACAGATCTCAAGGTAACATGCTGTAAGTAACCTGATCGTTGATAGTTCTACAGAATGTAGGGTAAACAAAGCTAGTAGTAGACCTATGCCGATTTTTATGTTAAGGTGCAGTCTGGTAAGATTTGAAAAGTGAAGAGGCACCAAAACCAGCACAGCAAGACAGAGAGGCGTCTGCGGCTCAGCACTCCGTCCTCTTTGATCATTGAGTAGGGATTAGTTACCTTGCTTGTACTGTTTCAGTACTGCTTGGTGTGGGGCAAGGTATGATTGCTTGCTGCCCCACTGAACCAAGAGCCAACCCCTTCTAAGATGTTTGTTTTGATGTCCTCTAGCAGGATGCAGGAACCTGCCCTGAAGCTCAGAGGGATTAAATCTGGGGGGAGAACATTAGGAGGCACATTTTCCCCCCAGATGTTGGTAAACCTATGTAACAGCCTACTAGTGGAGACAGTAGATACGAAGAGAGTACAGGCCTTCAAAATCAGCCTGGACAAATTTCTGCTTGCCAAGGGACTCAACGGGTACCCTGCCAAGTGGGTAGGGAATCCATGAACTAGTGCGTGCTGGCACAGAATTCTTTTTTTCATGCTTACTTCTGAAGTGGGGAACATGATGGACTTAGCGTCCCTTCCAAACTTAAATTACTGTTACTTTATGGTGTTGTGTGTGCAGTATTTGGTACTTCTCATCCCCACCTATATATATCTGATTGAGGTCATTTAGGTTTTTCAGAAAATTTTTCACCACTGGTGCCCTTTTACTTCTCCCTACTTCCTCCATTCATCACCCTCTTAACCTGCCTGTGCCTCCTGCCCTTCTCCTTCCTTTCCTCTTTCACCCCTCACTACTCATGTCAATTTCTCTCTGTACTTCTCTCCCTAAATCCCTCCCATTGGTTCCATTCACACCCACACTAGCTAATATTAATGCCAAAAGTCAGTTTCTAGGAACGTGGTATGATGATCTTACTTCGAGAGGGCTCTTGCAGTAGGTACTAACCAATAGGACTAAGCCGGCAGGTGCTAGGACCACACAGAAAACTTTAGCTAGCAGTGTCTGACAGGGGGATCGCCCACTCAATGTCACGTGACCGACATCGGTGTTGTGCTTTATAGTGAGCAGTCCCCATGCTTGTCCTCCAGTTTTTTCCTGTCGACCTGCGCACGTCGGACCTCACAGAGAACATTGTTTCAGTCAACACCATTTTGGATGAGTATTTTCTACTTGTTTATTTCTTTTCTCATAGAGTATTAGTGTTATTTCGCATCGTGTATGTCATCTCAGCCTCCCAATTCACATAAAAACAAGCGCGTCTCCTGTGGATCACAGCTCCCTTACAAAGACTGCCATTCCTTCTGCCTGGGCTGAGAGCACAAGACTGAGGACTGTGAGGTCTGCCAAAGCTTCAACCAGCCACACAGAAATGCCATCAGCAGACCCTTGATGCCCATTTACTGAAGTTGAAAATGGCCTGCATGGAGAAGGAGCTGCAGAAACTTAGGAGCTCATCCTCTTCACCAGAGGGCCATCGCAAGATGAAGTGGGACCTGGAACAGCCTTCTTCCCGTCTGTGGCCCCTTCCTGGAGCCACGGACAAGGAGAGGCCCCCCTGCCAAGGAAGTATCCCTCTGGCCAAGACTGCATCTGCCGCTGCAGAGCAGCCCTTGATACCCCCGCCAGGACTAATTTTGGTTCCAATAGGAGTCTCTGGGAAACAGTAGACACCTGCTACCCTTAGACCCTTCAAGAGTACGGGGTCTACAGTGAGTGGCAAGGCCGGTAAGTCGACCGTCAGCTCCCCTGATGATCACACAATCACAGCTGATAAGTCTCACGTCGGACCCTCCAATGTGCGCCAAGCCCCGTATCTTCTGGCAGGCCCCGACAACAGGCCTAATGTAAAGGACCCAGACTAGTAGCTGCCTGAGCTGCAGCTTTTCCCCCAGACGGCCCTTTCCCTCAGGATTCTCCCCCTCCACCTCTTGAAGTGGTCCTTACAGTTTTCTCAGTACCACGGGATTTGGAGGAGGGAGAGGGACCTTTGTCAGGCACTGCCCCATTGCTGACGCAGGATTGCCATATGCCTGGCCTGCCTTCGGGCCTGATGACTATGACTCACGTTCCACAGGGTTCTTCTTGTCCCTCTGGGTCACCATCAGGCCTGATGCCAGCCCCTCCTCTGGGTCCTTTAAACAGGTCATTGGGCCCCCCTTCAGGTCCACTGGACTCACTGTCGAGCCCACCACCGAATCCTCCATTTCACCCTCGGGTCCCCTAACAAACTACCTGATGCCCGGCTACCCAGCGCCATACTACCCTTCAGGGTACCCGTTGTTAGGATTTCCAATGCCGAGGTACCCAATGCCGCGTTTTCCTCACTCTCTGTCACTCGGTTATCCACTGACGGGATACCTGTCGCCTTATTACCAGGTGCCGAGCTATCCGACAGCTGTGTAAGGGCATCAGCCTCCACCACCTTCACCTCCAGCCCCAGGTGGACCTGCAGGTGATGCTGCGATCTTGGTGGGATGGAGCCAAATCCCAGCTCACGTCAGAACTCGAGAAACGTCAGCCTCCGGTCACCCCCACATCTGTCAGAGCGCAGACACGCAGACCTCTACAGTCAATGGACTATAGACCTTCAACATTAGGTAGGTCACCCAAGCCTCTGCCTCAACTGGAGTGACCTACAGACATCTCGAGACCCATGGACATTCCTCTATCTAGACTCAGTACCTCCAGATGAAAGCCCGATGTTGGGATGTGACACTGACTCGGCCCATTCGGGATTGGATTATGAATGAATCCCCTATCCTGGAGGAGCCATAACTAAAGGAGCCCCCCAATCCTCTCCTGAGGATGCTTCACTTATGGAACTCCTCAAAAAGATTCAAGTGGCCTATGACTAGAGAACAGAGGAACAAGTTCCCCAATGCCAGAGGCTTGCAGAGCATCTGGAATTATCTGACCAGTCTCTAGCTCTAATTCCACCATGGATGCCCACACGAAGATTTGACCACCATAATGTTGAAACAACCTGCCTCCCTGGCACCAGTAGCCAGGAAATCTGACAGGTTGTACCAGATGCCAGAGGGTAAGGATCACCTCAGTGTCCATCTAAGGCTGACTCTGTTGTTATCAGCACTGCCCATAACCGTTTGTCCTAACCAAAGCATCTCAGTACTTCTCCTCCTGGCAAGGATTTGAAGGTGCTAAATCAGTTCGGGAAGAGATTTTACTCTTCATCCATCTTAGCCATTAGAGCACTTAACTGTGTCACTCATATGGTAGTCTATCAGAAGTCTATTCTGGGACAGCTAGAATCCAAGCTGGAGAAACTCCCTGACTCTGAGCTGAAGGAGGACATGGCCAGCCTGTTTTGGTCAGCTAAATCAACTAGCCATCATATACTGAGGGCTACCTACAGTGCGGTGGATGCCTCCACAAGGGGTACAGCCAGTGCTGCCAGCATACGAAGGCACTCATGGCTGAGGATCTCCGGCCTGGTGCCTGAGGTCCAGTCGGCCATCCAAGATGCCCCTTTCCAGGGTCCTGTCCTGTTTGACAAGTATGACAGAGACATCATTACTGATCTGCAAGACATGGGCAAAGCCTTACACTCTGTCCAGCTTGTGTGCAAGCCTCCTCACAAGCCTAAGCAGCCTTTTCATCTGCAACAACGGCGACAGCAAAAGCAACAGTAGACCCAACATCACAACAAATGAGCCACATCTGGAGGCATGGCTCCCCAAGCTAAATCCCACAGAGCCTGGGGAACCACACCAGCCACCCTCCTCACCACCTACTAACTCACTCTGGCTCCTCCCACCCCCAAACCTAGATCAGTGGGAATCGGTAGGAGGCAGGTTTACAAACCATCTACCGGGTTGGGAGGCAATCGCAGCAGACTTGTGGGTACTTCAACTCATAGCCCAAGGGTACACAGTCAAGTTTTTAGAGACCATCAGAGCATTCTCCAGGTCCCTCTTATTATCCTTGGGTCACACTCACTTGGTCAGAGAGGAAATCAAGTCTCTGCTGCAGAAAGCAGCCATAGAACCCATCTCCCAGAGTCAGATGGGCAGGGGATACTATTCCCACTTTTTTCTAGTCCTCAAGAAGATGGAAAATCTCAGACCAGTACTAGACCTCAGCAATCTAAACCTGTTTGTAGAGTACAAGAGGTTCTGTATGCTATCCCTGCCAGGTCTTCTTCCCTTGTTACATCAGGGATGTTGGCTCTGTGCTCTGGATATGCAGGATGCATACCTGCATATCCCCATTTTCCTGTCCCTGCCACTTCCTCAGATTCTCTTTTCAGGGAGAACATTTTCAGTTCAAAGCTTTCCCTTTTGGTCTGTCGTCGTCACCCAGAGTGTTTACGAAGTGCCTAGCGGTGGTTGCTGCAACATTACGCAGACAGGGTATCCATGTGTTCCCCTACCGCGATGACTGGCTCCTCTCAGCTCCATCAAGGGACTGCCTACTCAAATCCCTATCCAGTATCCTGGACCTTTTCCAGCAGGTGGGCTTTACAGTCAGTCATCCCAAATTCCACCTTATTCCTTCACAATGCCTACAATTTATTGGGGGCAGTGTTGGATAGATTCAAGGGGAGAGCCTTCCTCCCACCAGACAGAGCAGAGACCCTCCATCGACAAGCTCATCTGGTGGCTTCCCAGAGGCGGACCTCCGCAAGTTGATCCTTCGCCTGCTAGGTCTCATGGCAGCTGCTATCCCAACTGTACATCTGGCCAAGATCCATGTGCTGGTTACACAATGGACTGTCAGAGTACAGTGGGATCAGAGATCAGACGACCTGGATCACATGATCCTGGTCTCCAACCTGATGACTTGGGATCTCTTGTGGTGGCAAAATCTGGACAACCTCCAAACAGGTGTTCCTTTTCAGCCCCTTCCTCCCTCCCAAACCCTGATGACGGATGCTTTGGGACGGGATGGGGAGCCCATTTGGGAAGTCACAAGACCTAGGGTTCTTGGGCTTAGAGGGAACTTTACACTCCATATCAACGTGCTAGAGATGAGAGTTGTGCTGTACGCCCTTCAGGCCTTCCAGCACTTACTCAAGCTGGGGTCACTCATGATCCAGACAGACAACATGTGTGTCATCTGGTACGTAAACAAGGGGCACACGCTCATACCCACTCTGTCGCAAAGCGATGTGGAGTATGGTCCTCGGCAGTTCAGCACAGTCTCCACCTCACGGCAGTGCACGTCCCCTGGCGGACACACTCGACCACACTCAAGCCAGAGCTCATGACTGGGAGCTGAGGCAGTCAGTGGTAGACAAAATATTTACCCATTGGGGTTGACCAAACCTCAATCTGTTCGCTTCCCCATTCAACACAAAACTACCAACATTTTGCTCGCTCACTCCAGGGCATGGTGTTTTCTGGTGAGTTGCACTGTCTCTATGCTGGACAGGGAGATTCTTGTATGCCTTCCCTCCCTTTCCATTACTACAGAGGGTATTACTGAAAACTGCAGACAGAGAGAGCACACATGATTCTGATTGCTCCCTACTGGCCTCATCAGATTTGGTCCCCTCTGCTTCAACAACTGACAGTGAAACCCCCAGTTCCTCTGCTCATCTGCCAAGGCCTTCTGACTCAGAAACAGGGCACCCTGGTCCATCCAGGTCTCCAGTCCCTTCACCTGCATGCATGGCGCCTACTGATACAGTGGCTGCTCACGTTGAAGTATCCTCAAGAGTGACACAGGTACTAGTGTAGACAAGAAACCTATCTACTAGATCCATTTATGCAATGAAATGGAAGAGGTTTTCCATATGAGCCATGTCTAAAGAGTGGGACCCCTTTGACTGCCCCATTTCACAGATCCTAGAGAATCTACTGCACCTCTCTTACCATGAACTTAGCTACTCGACCCTGAATGCCATTTCTGACTACCACATTCCAGTGGATGGCAAAACTCTGGCTCAGTTGGAAGTATCCAAAATGTTCCTAAAATGGATCCTTCATTTGAAACCCCCAGTCAGGAGCCCCGCTTCTCCCTGGGACCTGAATTTAATTCTGGAAAAACTCACGCTGTCTCCATTTGAACCAGCAGTGAGTTGTGAGTGACATGCGCCATCTCTCATGGAAGACGCTCTTTTTAGTTGCCATTACTTCTGCTCGGAGGATTTCCGAGCTCCAGGCCCTGATATGTATGGAGCCCTATTTGATTTTTCACAGAGACCGTGTGGCTTTGCATACTGATCTTAAGTTTTTACCTAAGGTGGTTTCTGAGTCCACCTTAAATCAGACCATTCAGTTACCAGTTTACTACCCTGAGTATTCCAATTGGGGGGGGAAACAATTCTAAATACTCTTGACGTACATAGAATTCTCCGTTACTACACCAACAGGATGAAGTCAGTCCATAAAACTGATCAGTTATTATTTCCTTTGCACCCAAAAGGGAGGGCGCTGCTGTTTCAAAACAGTGTTTGTCCAAATGGTTGGCAAACTGCATTATCTTTTATCAGAAGTATAACAAACCACTTCCGACAAAAGTCAAAGGGCACTCGACCAAGGGCATGGCTGCCTCTACTGCTTGTTTCAGGAATGTCTCTGCCGCTGATATCTGTGCGGCTGCCACTTGGAGTTCTGTCCATACCTTCACTAAGCATTACAGTTTGCACATTGATTCTAGGCGCAAAGCAGGCTTTGGCCTAGCTGTTCTACAGGGACTCTTGTCATAAAACCCCTGTTTCCTGCAGACTTGTTCCTACCTCCCATGTTTCAGACTTGTGTGATTGTGACTGCTTGTGACTCAGTCCTGTTGATTAGTACCTACTCCAAGAGCCCTCTTGAAGTAAGATAGTACAGTTACGCAAGAACTTACCATAACAGTAGATCTTTGAGAGAGGATCTTGCAGTAGGTACTACTTTCCCCTCCCACCTTCCCCCTGGGTTTCTTCTGCTACTTATCCTTTCATAGCTTTATAACTCCAGGAGACCACTCCTTTCTCCTATTGCACCTTTCTGTGTTTCTGGCAGGAGAACTGGAGGGTAAGCGTGGGGACCGTTCACTATATAGTATCATGCTGACATCAGTCACATGATGTCGAGTGGGAGGGGAAGTGAGAATTTGCAAGAGTTCCTAGAGCTAAGGGAGTAGGAGGGGATGGGACAGAGGAGTGATGATAGGTAAGTAGGGAGGGACCCAAACCAGTACTTGGAGCTGAGAGATGCACAATAGGACTTGTGGCATAAAGGGAGAGGGAGACTGGACAAGGAGGAGCTGAGGGAGCAATAGTGGCTACGAGAGGGTGAGTTGGTAGCGAAGCAGCAGAAAGCATTGCAGGGGGTCTCAGTCTAGCTAGGGAAGAGGAGGGGGTGGTGCCATAAACCACATACATGTAGTTGAAAACCAAGAAAACCATTTTGCTGAGCAGCTCCAGGCAGACCTGTGGAGAAAAGTAATCCTTGTTGTGGTATAGGATACCGAGCTTGGTATGGATGGCAACACTAAGCCGGCTATCTAGCCACACAGTGAGGTACTTGAAGGTAGGGATTACTTGGGGGAGAGTGACCATCCAGTGTGGAGAAGACAGTGAGTGGGGAGAGCCTGACTAGTTTCTGGCTGGTGCCAAAAGTCTTAGGCGCTGTTTTCTTAGTGTTGACCCAGAGTTGGTTGGCATGGAACTAGCACAGGACGTTGTGGGTGTCTTGCTGAAGCAGGCCTGCCATGGCCGACAGGCTGGAGGAGAAAATGGCTGTCATCTGCATATATGTGGATATGTGAGTTGACACAGGCAGAGGGCAGGTTGTTGAGGGATATTGAAAAGAGGGTGGGACCCAGGATGGAGCCCTGTGGGACCCCAGCTTAGATAGGTAGAAGAGGGGACAGGGCACAGCCTACTTGCATCAACTGCTGGCAGTCCATGAGATGGAGCGGAATTAACCAGCAGTGGGAACTGAGAGGCCAGCAGAGCTCAGCTTTCTCAGGAGAAGAGGGTGAGACACTGAATCAAAGGCTTTGGTTAGATCGATGAAGATTACTACAGTGATATGACCATGACCCAGCCCAGTGAGGATGTAGTCAGTGACGCGCAGCAAGGAGGAAACAGAGCAGACTGGAAGGGAGAGAGGAAGTTGAAAGAGGAGAGGAAGTCGGCAAGTTTGGAGAAGGCAAGTTTCTCCTGGAGATTTGCAAGAGAAGGGAGGCGGGAGATAGGCCAGAAGTTACCAAGGGAGGAGGGGTTGCCCCCTTTGTGCAGAGATAGAACCGTGGCAACCTTCTAGGACTGAGGGACAGCACAGAGGGAGGAGAGGTTCAGAAGGTCAGTAGGGGAAAGGCGATGGCAGGTGCTGAGATGCAGAGTTTAGGGTCCAGCCTGTCAGGGCTTGACTTAGAAAAATTAAGCAAGGAAAGGGCAAGCATGGTTTTCGGAGGAGTGATGGGAAGAAAGTGAGAGCCCATGTCTGAGTGGGGCAGAGATGAGACTGGAGGGGAAAGAGGGGATAGGGCCCAGAAGGAGAGAAAGAGGGGAGAGCACAAGTGGTTAAAAAACAAAACAAAAAAAAACTCTGAAGTGAGCAGTAACAGAGGAAGGGTTAGAGACTGGTGAACAATCCACCAAGAGGACTTGGGGAGTGGACTGGACTGAGGGCCAAAGAGGGAGTGAAAAACTGTCCAGAATTTAGCCGGGGAGTTAAGATTATTCTGAAGGTTTTATTTGAAGAAGAGAGCCTTGGCAGTGCAAACTGCCTTTGTACAGGAGTTTTTAAGTGATCTGTGGGAGTGGGAGAATTTGAAACAGGCTCATGCTTGGTTTCGGGACTTACACTGGTCAGTGAATGTCAGGTGTAATCCAGGGGTGGTGTGAACTTTTTACCCTGGATTTTCTAAGGTGGTGTACTTGTCCTAGATGAGAATAAATTTGTAGTGGAATATGGAGAGGGCCATGTCAATGTTTGCGGCACAGTAGATTGGGGAACCAGTCATTTGCAGCCAGATCATTTAAGTGGGCACAAATGTTAAATGACTGAAAGGACCTAGACCAAATGTACTTAGGGGGTGGAATGAGCGGGCCTGACTTTGCTGATACAGAAGGTCATGCCATGGTTGCTGAAGACATCCAGAAGAATATCAGCTGCAATGATACAATGGGGGGTGCGAGGATGGCAACCAGTTCAGAAGGGTGGGGCAGTGAGGACTGAATCAAGTGGACTCCATAATTATTTGGGTAAGGTTTAGGGACTCAATCCTATGAGAGGTGGGCCTGGTGGCCGGGGAGATCCATTTAATGTTAAAGTCCCAAGGAGGGGAAGTTCACCAGGGGAAGTATGGGAGGCAAGGGCAGCGAGGGAGTCAACCAACGAGTATGAAGAGAGTTTGGAGGAGGCATAGAAAACACCAATGAAGACTGGAAGAGTAGAAGGGAGGGAGAGCTTGGCTAGAAGGTGCTCATTAGAGCAGAGCACGGACTCTGTGTGAGTGATGGAATAGGATAGGTTTTGATGGACGTAAAGGGAGACACCACCACCCCATATACCACAGTCCTGCCTCAAAAGATGATTGTTGAGGAGAGCCAAACTAGAATCTGGTACTCTTGAGAGCTGAGATTCTGAGATACATAGGAGGTCAGGAGTGTTGAGATCCACACATTCAGGAGGTCAGATTTAAGGAGGAGGCTTCTGGCATTGAGGTGGAAGATACTAAGGCCTTTAGGAGAGAAGGAGGAAGGGGATGCAGGAGAAACAGTGTCAGGCTTTGGTTACACATCAGCTAGGAGGAGGAGGAGGAGGAGGAGCATGATGATGAGCAGTTGGATGTGGTCGGTGTGGCTGCCGGTGTTCCTCCCTTGCTAGACTAGACCCTCTTTTCCATGCATTCTATCATTTTGCTACTAACTCTCCTCCCCTCACCCAGCACTGCTAACTCTACACTAACCTCTTTCTCCCTCCAATTATGTCCAGGCACCTCTCATTGCTCTGGGTTTCTCTCCAAATTCTGGTTCTCCTCCTTCAATATCTATTGTCCCTTCTCTTCATTCTCTGTCTCATCCACCTACCAACTCTAAACTGCTGACTCCATCTTTTGCTCTCCCTTGCTGCAAAACTACTATGGAGCAAAATGCCTTCTTCTTCTCCCTTTCCTCCTGTATT
The DNA here is from genome assembly GCA_016271365.2 of Neoceratodus forsteri. NCBI lineage: Eukaryota > Metazoa > Chordata > Ceratodontiformes > Ceratodontidae > Neoceratodus > Neoceratodus forsteri. The sequence continues at coordinate 34,352,190 of CM057453.1, forward strand.
AATGTACCACCTCAGCTCCATCGTGCCTCTTATCACTCACTTAAACAGCTCCTAACAGCTTACTTTTCTCCTTCCTGTTCTGCTTTTACCTTTCTAACCACCCAACACTCTTTTAAGGGCTGCAGGGTTTTGTACACCCTCTCTGGCCACCCAGTATTACCCTATTTATTTATAAACATTGAAACATAGATAATGACAGCAGAAAAAGACCAGTGGTCCGTCCAGTTTGCCAGAGAATCCTACCCTATTACTGTGACCTTCTATGCATCTAGGGTCCTATCCCCTTCCTTCCCTCCACCTATTTTCCCTCACGAGTTTGTCACCCCGAGCAACTAATATACCCTTCACTCTATCCAATTGTGCTTAAAACCATCAACTGTTTTAGCACTCCCCACTATGGCTGGTAGACTGTTTCACTGCTCCACCACCCTTTTTGTAAATAATACTTTCTCAGGTCTCTCCTGAACCTCCCTCCGGTCAGTTCCCACCATTCCCTTGTGATTTAGAACTAGGATTCAAGCAAAATAGTTCCTTGCTGTTCACTTTGTTTATTCCTTTTTAGAACTTGAAGGTCTCTATCATATCTCCCATTTCCCTTCTGGTCTCCAGTGAGTACATGTTCAGTGACTTGAGGTGCTCCTCATAAGACCTGCACTTTTGGCCCTGAATAAGTTTTGTTACCTTGCGCTACACAGTCTCCAGCCTGTCCCTATCCTTTCCAAGGTGAGGGTTCCAGAAATGAGCACAGTATTCCAGGTGTGGCCTCACTAAAGTTCTACAAAGGGGTAGTATTACCTTCTTCCCCCTGTTATATCAGTACCCCTCCCTAGGCACTCCAGCATCTGACTTGCTTTACCATAGGCTTTGTGCACTGACTTGACCACCTGAGGTTGTCACTGATAACTCCTAGATCATATTCCTCAGCCGTAGTGCTAAGTCTCACCCAACCCATCCAGTACTCTGCCCTGAGGTTCTTATTTCCAAGGTGCATTACCTTCAATTTTGGGTGTTGAATTTCAACTGCCAAACCTTGGACCACCCCCTCTAGTTTTTTATTCTGCATTTCCGATTCCCTTGTTGCTATCCACCTTGCCACAAAGCTTAGTATGATCTGCAAAGAAACACAACCTGCCCTGGATTCCCTCACCAGTGTTGCTTGGCCCAGGGCTGATTGCTGTGGCAGCCCGCTCATGACACCCCTCTCCTGCCTACCCTTTAATCAGTTTTCTACCCAGTTAACTATGTCCTTAACCACACTCAGATCTCCATCTTCTTCAGCAAGTGTCTGTGGGGCACCGAGCCGAAAGCCTTGCGGAAGTCAAAATAGAGCAAATCAATGGTGTGGCCCTGTTCAATTCCTTCCTCACCCAATCAAAGAAAACTATCAGGTTCATCTGACAGTTCCTCCCTGCCACAAACCAATTCTGTTTACAGTCCTGTAGACTGTTGTTCTCCAGGTAGTCTATGAGGGCTTCCTTGACCAGTGACTCCATCAACTTCCTTCTGATGGAGGTCAGACTGACAGGTCTGTAATTCTGAGGTTCTTCCTTGTCCCCAACCCCCCCTTTATGGAGCAGAATGACTTCTGCCACCTTCTAGTCCTTTGAAACTACTTCTGTCCATAGTGAGCTGTTGAATAGTCCCACCAGGAATTTGGCCAGCTCTTACTTCAAGATTCACTCTTGCAGTAGCTAATACCTTTAGGACTAAGACGCCAGGTGCCAGGACCCCACAGAAAACTTCTAGCTAGCAGTATCCAGCGGGGGAATGCCCAGCCTGCCCCCAACGTCACATATGATATAAAAGGGGCGACCATCCCCAGTTCTTTTCCCACCGTCAACCATGCAAGTTGGACCTCTGTGGACTCCTTCAGCTTGTCGGCTAACATTTTTACCATGCTAGCCGTGTTTTGTTATTTTATATAAAACCAATGACTTCTGCGAGTTCTTGCATGTCATCTTCTCCAACCTCTTCAGTCGAAAAACAGCAATCCAAGTGTGTGTAGAAAGCAGATTCCCCATAAGGACAGCCATTCGGCCTGCCTTTTCTGCCTAGGCCAGGACCACAAGATCGAGGCCTGCCAGCATTGCCAAGGCTTTAACCAATGTACCAGGCTCCACTACCAGAAGACCCTCGAAGCCTTCCTACTTTTGAAAAAGCAATCTGAAATTGAGAAGGTGTTTCACTGCCAGAGTTCTTCATTCTGTCTGGCCTCTGGGGCCTCCACATCTTCTTCTCATAAAGAGAAGAAATCGAGTGGAAAACACAAGCACCGGGAAAAACATCAGGAGAGATCCTGGGCAGAAGACCGCTCCCGGTCCCCGAAGAAGTCGGCTGCCACATCTGGCTTGTCCCCCCACGGGGGGTTGTCCTCTGCCACCAGGCTCCCGGTGACCAAACCTCCCTCCCTAATCTCTGTAGCAGTAGAAGGTTCTTTGGGATGCAGAAAATCTTATCCCACTCATCAGCCGCTTAAGCTTAGGCCCATTGTTACTGCGAGCTCTAAGCCAGGTGGTTCAGCCAGTGACTCTTTAGGCAGCAGGCCTTTGCTTGTCACTCTCCTGGCCAGGGTGTCTGCCCTGATGTCAGGGCCAACACCTCCAGGCAACACCCGGGACTGTCACCCTTCTCCTCCTCCAGGAAAAAGGGGCATCCATCCTGTTTGGGAGTTGGCTCCCCTACTCAGGTCACTCCACCCAAGGGGCCACTGAATCAGTCTCCAGTCCTGCCTCAGCCTACATCTGTCCTCTCAACACCAGCTTCCTTGATGCCACCTCAGGTGACCCCATTGCCAGATACTCAGAAGTTGCCAACTGGACCTGACGCTCATTCTCAGCCAACGCCCAAGGACCTGACACCCGAGGACCTGACGCTGGACCCACCTCGTTCCGACGCCAGGCTGCACTGCCCCTCTGGGTCTGAAGCCAAGTAACCCGGATCACCCTACAGTGATGTCAGAGTTACCTCAACTTGACGACCAGACGCTGGGACCATCAAAACCTAACCCACGGACACTGGACATACCAGCCTCACCACAAAATCTACAGGGCCTAAACGAGCTTTTTGCGGCCTGGTCAGCCTATTTTAAAGATAAAGAGACACCCAGGGCACCCCCTCAGCCAACCCCACGGGGCTGCCTCCAGATCCAGTCCACCAGCCTACTCCCCCTCTTAGGAGAATTGCCCTGACACTGGAAGAGGGTGATACCCCTCCTCCTAAAGGTTGGCCGTGAAGGCATCGATGCTCACCCTCCCTTTCCAAGGATTTGGGGGATTCGGACAGGTATTCCTCCTCTTCATCCAGCCAATGGGACTCTGACCTGCTATCGGTGCTCAAGGGTAGCAAGGATGCCCCGAGCTCCCCACTCAACTACCCAACATTTATGGATGTGTTGCATCACATCCAACAACTGAATGGCTGAGATACAGCAGAGTTGGACCCAGAACGAAAGCAACTGGCTTCCTTTCTTAAGAAAAAGGACACCTTGCCTATGGTCGTCCCTCTGAAGGTTGAGTCCTATAAGGATGCTAACAAACTTGCTTGGAAGCATCCCTTTTCTACGCCGCCAGTATCTATGAAATCTGACCAGCTGTATACCATTCCCAGGAAAAAACCCTTTTATGGAGAACAACCAGAGGCAGACTGAGTCGTGATTAATGTTGTCAATGACTGGACCAGTGACCTCGACACCTCAATATACAACCACCAGATAAAGACTCAAAACAGTTTGATTATTTGGCCAAGAAGGTATACTCATCATCCATGTGTGCCATACACGCCCAGACTTCCTCGCCCACATGGTTCAATACCAGAATGCCTTGTGGGACAAGGCAATGGAGGAGGTGGCCCAAGCCATGCCAGATTGCCCAGGGTGGGCGGAGTTGATGGCTATTCTGAAGTCAGGCTCTTGACATTGGTAATCACATCCTCAGGGCATCCTGTGATACTGTGGACTCGGCAGGTAGGGTCACTGCTTCGGTAGTTTGTATCCACTGGTATTCCTGGCGGAGATTGTCCAGGTTCCCCCAGGACATACAGTTCAGAATCATGGATGCCCCCTTTAGAGAGCCGCTCCTGTTCAGTGAGGAGCTGCAGAACATTATAACCTGGTTACAGGAATCTGGGAAAGCAATTAGATCTGCACATACAATTACAAATCTCACCCAAAACAGCATTCCAAGCAGTCCTTTTGGAGGAATGCTAGACAACAGTCCAGAGGGCAGCAGCAGCAGAGGGCAGGATTTAAGTGAAAGGCCTCCACTCCTGCCTATGGAGGTTCAGCCCCTTGGGTGCCCAGAACCTCCCAGCCTGTGCTCCCCTTCCCCGGTGCTTTAGCCTGACTCTCTGCCCAACCCCCTTCCGCTGCCGACGCTTTAGAGGAGGAGGTGGTGGGGATTTGGTTTTGCTTGCACACTGAAGGGTGGCATCAGATAACCACTGATCAGTGGGTTCTGCAGCTTATCAAGAGAGGGCACACTCTTGAGTTTACTGAGGTTCCTCCAGACAACCCTCCAATTCCAGTCTCATTATTCCCAGGCTCACAGCTCTCTCATCACAAAGGAAATCCAGGCTCTACTACAAAAGTGAGCCATAGAGCCAGTTCTCCCAGCACAACAGGGGAAAGGGTTTTTCTCTCATTTCTTCTTAGGGCCAAAGAAAATGGGGGATCTGCATCCGATCTGAGGCCTTAACCACCAGAATCAGTACACTGAGTACAAAAAAATTCAGGATGGTCACTCTGACAGGTCTGTTTCCTCTTCTCCATCAAGGGGATTGGTTATGCTCCCTGGACATGCAGGATGCATACCTCCACATCCTGATTTTCCAACCACACAGGAGGTTCTTTCACTTCCGCTTCCAGGGATGGCACTACCAATTCAGGACTCTGCCTTTCAGCCTATCCTCTGCCCTCAGAGTGTTCAGCAAATACCTTGCAATTGTGGCTGCAGCTTTCATAAGGCAGGAGCTTTTAATTTTTTTGCTCCTCCCACGCTCCCCGGCTGGCCACTCCTTCGGGTCACCTAGGACCCGCATCGGCACTCTGTCCCCTCCGCCAACCACCACCCCACATTACAGCTGCTCCGGGTACCTGGTGTAACCCTTCACTGGATGGGTTCCTCCCCCTCCGAGGGGGAAGGTGCCAGTCAGGGTCGGCCAGTACACTACTTACATTTGGTCCGGGTGCTGCTCATATCATGTATCATATCATATCATATCTTATTTCCATAGATTAAGGCACTTGTACTTAATTAAAAAATACAAAAACAACAAACACAACAATAATTTAGAACAGATCACAGCAATTCAATGCAGCAGCAATTTTCATAAAATCTGTGTCTCAGTAAATATTAGGTTCAGAGACTAGGCAGCATCTGGAAATGCCAGGCTAAATAAATACATTTAATTGCTGTTTTGAAGCTCTAGACGGTCAGGCACTCTCATACCCGATGAGGTAGAGAATTCCACAGGGTAGGGGCCGCAAAAGTCCAGGCTCCAGATGTTTTCAGTTGAACCCTGGGAATCTCTAGAAGTCCCTTACTGGCTGGGCAGAGGGGCAGTAAGGACAAAGGAGATCTTGCAAGTAGTGAGATCCCTGCTCATGTAGGGCTTTATCGGTCAGTAATCTGACCTTGAAGGTGATCTGCCACTGTGCTGACAGCTAGTGCAGTCCACAGAGCACAGGCATAATATGACTGGCCCTAGAGGTGCCAGTTAATAGCCTGGCTGCCACATTCTGCACTAGCTGCAGGCGGCTGATATCAACTCCCGGTAGCCCTAGATAAAGGGCATTGCAGTAGTCAAGGCGAGAGGTCACGAAGGTGTGGACCAGTGCTGGAAGATCATTGAGAGGAACCAAGTGCTTTACTCGGGCAATATTCATCAGATGATGATAAAATGAGGACTTGACTACGACTGACACCTGTGATTTACAGGTCAAGTCATCATCAAAAATAACGAACAGCTTCCACAAGTGATTAGAGGTAGTCAGCTGAACACCTCTGAGCCAAAGACCAGAGGATTGTCCAACCAACAAACCCCCCCCACCCTCCTGACGATCTGGGTCCACAACCAGCACCTCAGTGGTCTGGGCTGTCCGGGGCTTCATGGCGGCAGGGGCTGGCACCCAGTCATCCAGCCAGCCAGGGAGCAATTTTCCTGGCTTTTTGTTTTGGGAGCACGACATTCGGGACGTCAAGGCAACAGCCGACATCTGCCGCACTCCCCACAGCCTGACCCAACAACGTGCCCCCCCTCCAGCCTCCTCCAGAGGGCAGCAGAGACTGAGCCTTGGATCTCCCCTCCTTCCGGAAGATGGTGAGCCATCATGGGACACTCAAGCCATCTCCCCCTGGCTGGCCTTCTGACACCTGGTTTCATTCCCAAACCCGGGTTGTTGGCATTGCAAGTTAAAATCCAACCACTGTGCCAGCGCACCAGTCAAGGCAGGGGCTTTTTATGTCTTACCTTGCCTAGACTGGCTCCTAAGCACTCCCACCAGGGACCGGCTACTGTGTCCCATGCAGGCCACTTTTCACCTGTTTCAGGACCTGGGGATCACCCTAAATCTCCCATAGTCCTCCCTCTGGCCAAGTCAGCGGCTACAATACATAGAAGCAATTCTGCACATGATGCAAGGCAAAGCCTTTCTCCCCCAAGACAGAGCAGGGAGCCTTCAAGCAGGACAAACTTCATCTCCACATCAACATTTTGGAGATGAGGGCAGTTCTGTACACTCTTCAGGATCTTCAGACAGTTCTGCTGTCTGGTCCGCTGTTGATACAAACAGACAACATGTCAGTAGTTATATCAACAAGCAAGGGGGGACTCGCTTCTATACCCTCTGCAGGGAAGCAATGCAAGTGTAGGCATGGGCAGTGGACCACCACTTGGACTTACCAGCAGTCCATGTCCCAGGTATTTGAAACACCCTAGTCGACAGCCTAAGTCAGTCTCGGTCCAGGGCCCACAAGTGGGAACTCCATCTTTCAGTGTCAGAAGCTCTTTTCGACAAATGGGGTCATCCAGACCTAGATCTGTTTGCCTCCGCATACAATGCAAAACTGCCCAGTTTTTGCTTGCTAGATCCAGGCCCTGGTGTTTTCTAGTGAGATGCATTATCCCTCTCCTGGATGAGGAGGTTCCTTTACTCATTCCCTCCCATTCCTCTGCCTCAGCTGGTGCTCCTCAGACTACAATTGAAGGGTGCAGAGATGATCCTAGTAGCATCTTTCTGGCCACATCAGATTTAGTTCCCTCTTTCTCAGCAGCTGGCTGTGGAACCTGCTGCCTTGATCAGACTTGCTCTCTTCCTGGAACAGGGAACCCTGGACCACCCAGATCTCAGATCTCTGCATCAAAACTGCCATCACAGAGGCAACAAGCAAATAAATCAAAATGAAAGAAAAGACCACTATGGTTCTCAAAAGAATTGGCGGGGAAGGTTAAGGAGAAAAAGACAGCATTCAAGAAGTATAAGGAAACGGGAGAAACAGGACAGAGAACTGTACCAGTTAAAGCAGAAGGAAGCAGGGAAGGCAGTCAGAATAGCAAAGTCCCAAACTGAGGAAAAGATAGCCAACTCGGTTAAGAAGGGGGATAAAACCTTTTATAGAAACATAGAAGTTGATGGCAGATAAGGACCGCAAGGCCCATCCCGTCTGCCCATTTCTTTTTCTGCCTTATGAATGTGCCATCGTCCTTTGCTCTGTCAATGGCCTATCTATTCATACTCCTCTGTATTGCTCCCTTATGTCTATCCCATGCCTGTTTGAAGCCCTGCACTGTATTCATATCCACCACTTCCTGAGGTAGGCAGTTCCATGCATCCACCACCCTTTCTGTGAAAAAGAACTTCCTCACATTACCCCTTAATCGGCCTCCCTCTAATCTCATGCTGTGTCCTCTTGTCCTGTTATTTTTCTTATATTGAAACATGTTAGACTCTTTCACCTTGTTAATGCCCTTAAGGTGTTTGAATGTTTCGATCATATCACCCCTCTCCCTCATTTGCTCTAGGGTATACATATTGAGCTCCATTAATCTGTCCTCATATGTTTTCTGATGCAGTCCCTGCACCATTTTGGTTGTCCTTCTCTGGACTGCCTCAATTTGGTTAATGTCCTTGTGAAGGTGTGTCCTCTAGTACTGCACACAGTACTCCATATGGGGCCTAACCAGTGTCTTGTAAAGAGGGATTATTATCTCCCTTTTCTGACTTGTGATACCCCTACTAATACACCCCAACATCCCTCTAGCCTTGCCTACTGCTGTAGTGGTCTGCTTGGATGATTTCAGGTCATCTGTGATGATGATGCCCAAGTCTCTTTCTTCCCTTGTGACTGCCAGCAACTCCCCTCCCAGCCTATAGGTGGCTTCAGGGTTTCTCTTCCCTATGTGCATGATCTTGCACTTCTTTGTGTTAAATTCCAGTTGCCACTTTTCCAACCATTTTGCCAGTTTATCCAGATCTCTTCTGATTCTGCCCACCCCATCTGTATCATTTACTCTGTTGCAGATCTTGGTGTCATCTGCAAACAGACAAACCTTACCCTCCAGTCCATCTGCAATGTCACTGATGAAGATATTGAAGAGGACTGGCCCCAGAATTGATCCCTGAGATACCCCACTTGTGACTTGCATCTCTTCTGACTGTATACCATTTACCACCACTCTGTTTTCTAGAGGGCACAATTTGAAGGTAGAGGGGGGACAGCTCATAGGTAATGTGAGGAAGTATTTTTTCACAGAGAGGGTTGTAGATGCATGGAACAGCCTTCCTGAGGAGGTCATAGAGTCAAAAACAGTGGGGGAATTCACGAATGCATGGGACAGACATATGGCAATTCTAATGGAGTGTAGGAGGAAGTAGGCTGTTGGTTAACTAGGATCTGCAGCTTATCCGTTAGGTAGGGAAATGGGCAGACTAGGTGGGCCAAGCGGTCCTTATCTGCCATCAAATTCTATGTTTCTATCTCTCTGCATGACTCCTGCAGACTTAGCCATCTCTAAGATTTGGGGTATCACCCACAGTAGGGGATGTCCGAGCAGCAGCCAGAAAACCCTCTACCAGGGCAGCCTACGCTATGAAATGGAAACGGTTCTGCATTTGGGCCACCACTCGGTGTCTAGACCCATTTTCTTGCCCGGTGAACTCAGTATTAGAATATTTCCTCTCTTTGCCTGATGCAGGACTCTGCTATTCTTCAATCAAGATGCATTTGTCTGCCATTTCAGCCTACCAAGTACCTATTGAGGGCAAGGCTATTGCCCAGCTGGACCTTCCCCGTACCTTTCTGAGGGGGTATTTTGCACTTAAAGCCTCCCATCAGGAATCCTGTCCTGCCGTGGGATCTTTTGTTTGTTCTAGAAAAGCACACATTGCCCTCTTTGAACTTGCCACAGGTTGCGAGCTGCACCTTTTGTCATGGAAGGTGTTATTTTTAGTTGCCATTACTTCTGCTCAAAGAATTTCTGAGCTTCAGGCCCTGATGTGTAAGGGGTCTTATCTGTTTTTTCACAAGGCCAGGGTGTCCTTAAGAACTAATCATAAGTTTCTTCTGAAGGTGGTGTCAGAGTCTACTTTAAATTAGGACATTCACCTTCCGGTGTATTACCCAGAGTATTCGAACCATGTGGAGGCATTGCTACATACTCTGGATGTTCACAGGGTACTGCATTATTACTTGGAGCTCACCCTTCCTACTCAGAAATCTGATCAGTTGTTCATTTCTTTCGCACCCCTCCCCCCCCGCATGGCAGGGGCTCTTGTTTCTAAACAGTGTTTATCCAAATGGTTTGTTAATTGTATTGTTTTTTGCTGCAGTCAGCATGACAAACCCTTACTGGGCTCAGTTAATGGTCATTCTACCAGGGGCATGGCTGCTTCTTTTGCCTCACTGAAAAAGGTGTCTGCTGCTGCTGCTGACATTTGCGCAGAAGTCACTTGGAGTTCTGTCCACGCCTTTGTGAAATGCTACAGTCTGGACATCATTTGTCATCGTAGAGCAGGCTTTGGACTCGCAGTCCTTCAAGGCCTCCTGTTATAATTTCTTTGGGAGACTTCTACCTCTACCCTTCTGACTGTGGTCTCTCCTTTACTGCTTGGGACTCTGTCCTAAAGATGTTACCTGCTGCAAGAGTGAATCTCGAAGTAAGATAGTACAATTATGTAAGAACTTACCATAACAGTAGATCTCCAAGAGGAGTTCTTGCAGCAGGTACTGTATTTCCATTCCTTCTTCCCCCTGGTAGCTACTTCTCCATCTCAGATACCTTTGTTTTTCTCCATTTGAGGAACTTCCTTAGTTCTCCACTTTTACTGACTTGCTGGGGTCTCCGGCAGGAGAACTGAGGATGGGTTGGGGGGCAGCCACTTTTATACCCTACGTGACATCAGGGGTGGGCCAATGGGGGTGGTCCCCCACTGGATACTGCTAGCTAGAAGTTTTCTGTGGGGTCCTGGTGCCTCGCGGCTTAGTCCTAAAGGTGTTACCTGCTGCAAGAGTTCCTCTCAAAGATCTGCTGTTACAGTAAGTTCTTATGTAACTGTGCTTTCTGCCATCAGTTCCCTGAGTATCCTCGGATGCAGTCCATCTGCCTTCTGGTCCTAGAGCCTTATCAATCTTTAAGTCTGCCAACCCTTTCTGCACCATGTCTCTTGTAAATACTGGCTGCCTCATCTCCGGGGCCACCTTATCGGCTGCTTTGATGCTGTTCTCAGACAAGGGCTCGCCTTCCTCCCTAGTGAAAACTGAGCAAAAATAATCATTTAGGATGGCAGCCTTTAGCCTATCTCCTTTTAGCACACTATCCCCCTCTGATAGCCTAATGATTACCCTCTCTTCTTTCTTTTTTCCCCTAATATATCTGAAGAAATGTTTTTCTCCACGCTAGACCACTTCTGCGATATGCAGCTCAGTTTCAGCTTTTGCCTCCCTAACTGCCCTCTGCTTCCTTATTTCTCAGTTAATATTCTTTCCATTCTTGCCCCCCCTGCTTTTTTTTTGTACTTGTAGAAGGCTTTCTTCTCAGCCCCCACTACTTCCACGACCTTAGACAAGAACTATAATGGTTTCTTGAACTTATTCCTTTTGATTATCATTCTAATGCATAACTTGGATGCCTCAAGAATAGCCTCCTTTATTACCTGCCTCTTTCTTTCACCCACCTAAAATGTCTACCCCAACTAACTTTTTTCCCTGACCAGTTCATCTGCTTGCTGAAATCCGCCCTCCTAAAATTAAGGACTTCAGTCCTTGATTGGGGCTTTCCAGTCCATCTCAAACCAGATGTAGTTATGGTCATTGTTCCCTAGTGGCTCCCCTACTCTCACTGCTCCTATCACCTCTGAGTTGGTAAGCACCACATTGAGGATGGCAGACTGCCTGGTGGGTTCCATAAATGGCTGTTCCCAACAGACAGTCCTGGCGTACATCCAGCAAGGCCTGATTTCTTGTACTTCTGTCCACCGGAACATCCCAATCGATGCCAGGCAGGTTGAGATCTCCCACTACCACTGCTTCCCCCTTTACTGCCCCCCCTTCAAGTTCTTCTGCAAGCTCTCTATTCCTCATTTCCCCTTGTTCTAGAGGTCTATAGACCAAACCCCAACCATAGTTTCTTGCCAGAGATTGCCATAAGGTACACCCGCAGTGACTTTGACTCCACGTTTTTACTCCTGATGCCCTCTTCCTCTACCACCTAGATCCCATCCCTGACATAGATGGCTACTCCCCTCCTCTACCTTTCTTTCATTCCTTCTAAACAGTGAGTACCTCAGAATTGTCAGGTCCCAGTCATTTTCTGTAGCCCATTTTTTCCATGATGGCCACAAGATCTACCTCAGTGTCTGCCATCAGCACCTGAAGCTCTCTGATTTTGTTACCCAGGCTGCTGGCATTTGGGCATACCCCCTTCCATCTGATTCCTGAATCCACTTTGCTATTCTGCTGCCTATGACCCTTGCATTTCCCATGTTCACCTAGCCTTCCATTTACTTTTTTGCTTGCATGCTTTGCATTCCCCCACTCTGATGACCCCTCACTTGGCCAGAATTGCACTGCATCCCTCTTTGTACTCTTTAAGCTGTTACTAGCCCCCAGATGTGGGGGAGTACCAGCTAGGATCCCCTTCATCTCACCTGTCCCCATGGTAGCCTCAGTCTCCCCCACAGTCGGTTTAAACATGTAATATAGATGTCAAACTTCTGCCCCAGCATGCAGGCCCCTTTTGTCAGTTGGAGTCCATCACCCTTGAAGAACTTCCTGTCCGAGAAGTCTCCCCAGTCCCCCACGAACTGGTAGCCCTTCTCCTGTGAATCTTTTATTTCAGAAGATTTACATGGAAAACCATACTGAGCTGAAATAGCTCATTTCCATATGCGTCTTGGGGGGGGGGGGAAGGAGGAGAGTAGGTTACAAAAAATAGGTTACAGTAATCAAAACAGTACAAGTTATCAATAATAGTAACAACAAGCACAAATTGTATAATAAAGTGCAGATGGTGGTAAAACTATTGGAAACAAAGGACAAGTGGGTTCTGCAAAAAAGTGCAGATGGAGGCTGTGACAGGGTTGAATGAATAAAACCCTGCCCCATTTGTTATGCAGAAAGTGTTTAAACACAAAACTCTGTTCTATTTCCTTCTTTTCTGTCTCTTGTCTGTCTGATTGCGCAACCAAATATTCTTGTGAGACTTAGGAACTGATTATTCTGACGGTTTTGCAATTCTCCACCTCTCACTACCTCTCTGCCTTCCCTTGCTGTTTCTGTCTTTTCTTCCCCCTTGCATATCTGTGGGTATAAAATAGATGTGAATCTTTATGTGGAAATGTCACTGATACTGGGATCCCTGGGGCCGACTCCAAGTCGGCATATGCCGGCGTAAGCTGAGATATGCCAAACCTCTTGGCTTATCTCGTGACTTACACCAAAAGTTACGCCTGCCCCGATTACAAGAGGTGCCTTGCGCCATGGCAGTGGTGGGCTATGTCACCCACTACACCCCAGCCCACAATGCCATGGTGCAAGGGCGGGTTACAGCAGCATCTGTGCCCTATTCCAAGAGGTGGCTGCCATAACCTGCTGGCACTATTCCAGGTGCCGCAGTGGTGGGGCTAACATAGAGCAACTCAGAGCTACTGTAAGGGGCATCCGATGGTGCCATCCATCAGATGCCTGCTCTGCAGCACTGCAGCAACGGCACTGATGTGCCCCCACAAGCACATCCCTGCCCCCAACCCCCTGAAAGTCAGGGACCCCTGGGGGTCCAAACTCCAGTGCATACCTCAGGACTCCTGTGCCACCTGTCCTGCCCCTCCTATGCCCCCTGGTGTGTGCCGTGATGTTCTGGGGTAGGGGGGCTTCAGTGGGGCTGCCAGTAGTGGGCTGCGACATGCTGGGCATCTACCCCATGCCTGTGGCGTTAGCCTCTGCATGACGTAACCCACATGTCTCAAGGGCCGGGACCCTGCTGCTCTTGGAATGTGATGCAGGGTACCTGGCATAGCAGCAAATGTTGCAACTCACATACGCCTGAGAATTGCGACATTCGTCCTGGAATCGGACCCCCCTTTGTTTAAAACTGTATATAGTTATACTGTTGAAATGATTGCAAAGCTATTTGGAACTTAAGGGGTTAATCTGAGATGCAGTTTTTAAGCCTTTTGCAGAGCTGTAAACAAGAGGTCATTTCTGGGTCACTATGTTTTTTTTGCTGCCCCTGCAAGGAACAAAACTGACAAGAACATTCTGTGAGAAGCAGGCTCTCTTAATGAGTTCCCAGAAAAAGACTTGCAAAACAAGCAGCAATACTTTTGCTAGAGAGACAAGGAGAGAGAGACCGAGAGACAGAGATTTGAAATTGAGAAGAAACACTCAGAAGTAGGACTTGGTTTTCTTTGTTTTGTACTGCCTTTGTAAATAGTTATACTGAATAATTTTAATTTTTTATTTTGCTGTTTTTGAGAAAAATAAAATGTTAGTAGTAAATTGTAAAACTGCTCCTGGTTTTCCTATGCTTCCTGACCTGTACCTCGATGACAGATGGTGTCAGCCTAAGTGGGATTTACTCTGTGCATACTCTAAGCGGGGAGTTTTGTCCGTGGGTACTAGACCTGGTACCAGGGAAGCATAGAAGAAAGGTATGGATTCTGCAGCAGCAAGTCCAGGAGTGATTACCAGAAGAATGGCAGCCAAACTAGAAGCAGAAACAAAAGTCCAAGCTGAGACTGTACAACCAGCACCAGTCATGGAAAAAAAGAGCAGGCAGTAACAAAGCCTGACTGCCTTTTTCAAATGGTGGGCTATACAACAACAAGAGATGGAGAGGAGAGGAGAGAAGAGAAGAGACGAGACGCAGTGACTGGAGCAGTGATGGCTGGATGCCTTGCAAGTTATTAAAGCTGGAGGATCTGGCACTGTTCCAGCATAGCAACAAAACACAAGCAGCTTAAAAGACATGAAACTTAGAAACCTGTGTCCCTCGGATGATATCAAAGCATACTTGACAACTTTTGAAAGGGTTGCTACAGCTTGCCAGTGGCCAAGGCAGCAATGGGCAGTCAGACTGGTACCTTACCTGACAGGTAAAGTCCAACTTGCCTACAGCAATATGGACACTGCACAGTCAGAGAACTACAGAAAATTATGACCTGGTGAAAAGACAGGTCCTTAAAAGATATGACCTCTCAGGAGAGATCTACAGGCAGATATTTTGGTCTCTGAAGTACAACTCAGTCAACAATCCTTGGGGGCGCTGTGGAGCATTCCTACAGACAAGTCACACTTTGAATCAGCTCTGTACATCTCGAGCTTTTAATTTAAATCGTTCCTAAATACTACTATTAATTGCAAATCCAGTGACAAATTTGAGAAGACGGTACTTTCCTTTACAGATCAATACCAGGCAGTGTGATGGGATGCCCACAAAAAACTGGTGGGAGCTGTCCCAAAAATCCTCCGAATGCAGAGACACTGGCTGCAGCTACATCCACGACACTGATTGATGGAAACTACCCTCCTTGGAAAGCCCTGAAGGCATTTATGCAGGCAGTCAACCTTAAAGTGGAGTCAATTCTGCAGTGATTTGTTGAGCAAGATGCCAAACTGGAAGTCGCTTCACAGACAGCTACGTCTGCTGAAAAGATCACCACCCAAATCTTGACTACTACCTCTAATCTGGTGCAAGAAAATACACAGTTGAGCTACTGTTTGGTGGCTTTGGAAAATGCAAATAGGGTGACACATATCCATATTGTAGGGCTCCCTGAAGAGAGGGAAGAGGAGGACTTGTTGGGGTTTCTGTAAACTTGGCTCTCTAGTGCACTGAACTTACAGCAAGATACACTTGCTGGTCCCCTCCCGGCTAAAATTGGGGCAAATGACATCTCCTACACATCCAGGGCTGAGGTCCTTGATCAGCTTAATAACCACTTTGCAACCGCAGGCCTCTCCTTCGATGTGTCACCTGCTAGTAAACTGAGTACCACTTGTTATGCCAGCTCTCTCTACCTAGCCTGACCTGTGCTCCTGGGTCTGACTGCCCCACGTTCAAGTTCTGGATGGTATCATATAAACAGGTGGAGGACCTCCTCCTCTCATTGGACACCAAAAAGAGTGCGGGTGCTGATTTATTAGAACTATTCTTCCTCAAAGCAGGTTATTTCTGTCTGACAGCACCAATTGCCCACCTCTTTAATTGTTCACTAATCCAAGGGGAACTGTCATCCAGTTGGAAAATTGTGCACATTATTCCTTTGTTTAAATCAGGAGATCCTACAGACTAGAACAACTATAGGCCCATTTCAATGCTTCCTGTTCTATCCAAGCTCCTTGAAACAATTGTCAACGCTCAACTAAGGGAGCATTTGGATAGTGAAAACATCCTAAACCCAGTTCAATCATGGTTTAGACCAAAACATAGTACCATGTTGGCTCTTGCTAAAGTTTCTAACAATTGGTTACAATGCCTGGATAACAGGCAGCATATCTATGCACTCTTCCTGGACCTTAGCAAAGCATTCAACACAGCTGATCATTCTTTACTACTTGACTGTCTGGGATATATTGGTTTAACCCCTGCTGCAGTAAAATGGTTCCGCTGTTACCTCACAAATAGGAGACAGCAAATTAAAATCCATGATGAATTCTCCCCATTAAAAATTCTGCCGCGAGACGTCCCGCAAGGCTCGATCCTGGGATCTATCCTCTTCGCCCTTTATATTAACCATATTGACTGACCTTTTAGCAGGAAACATTCACCTCTTTGCAGATGACACTGTCATCTATTCAACCAACCCCTCTCTTGAACTTGCCTACAAGGAGCTTCAACAGGACTTTATCATACTCCAGCATAACCTGCTGAATCTGAAGCTACTATTAAATGCCAAAAAAACAAAAGCCATGGTTATCTTCCCCCCCCATCCACCATTAACACGAAGGCCCCCAGTTCTACCCAGATTATCACCCTTCTTGGTGAACCATTAGAAATAGTGGACAAATTCAAATATTTGGGAGTCTGGTTGGATAAACTGAACTTCAATGTACATCTAAATGATCTAGCTAAAAAGTTAAGGCAATGTCTTGGCTTATTCTACCGCATAAGACACCTACTTACCCTGGAAGCTAGGAAGAGGTCGGTTCAAACAACCTTTCTTCCCCTACTTGATTACGGTGATTTCCTATATAGCCACTGCTCCCAAAGAGAGCTTCTAAAACTTGATACTCTCTACCACTGCACCCTGAGATTTGTTCTTGACCTGCCCCTAAAGACTCATCATTGCTTGTTGTACCAAGGACTAGACTGGCCATCCCTCTCCCTGAGGAGACAAAAAAACGCCCTTACGTGGTTCTACCGGGCCCTGTCAGACAATCTGCCATCCTATATCGGCGAACTGTTCGAGCACTCTAAGGCTACCTATGGCATGAGGAACTCCTTCTTTATCAACTTTAAAATACCATGGACCAGGGCACGTCTTGGCTCCTCCACCATTAGCTCTTATCTTCCTATGCTCTGGAATAATATGCAAAAAGCACTTAAACTCTTCACCCTGCCTAGCCCCCACATGTTCAGACAGATGCTCAACCGATGCCTGAATACGATATGTGATTGCTTTAGATAAACACTTCCCTTCTGGCCAATCAATACTATATTCCTCATTTGACTAGGCCATCGATCCCCCCCCCATCAGCCAGCATCACTTTAGGGTAACTATACCCCTTGTTGCTTCCACTCCCTGGTCCTTTGTTAGTTTCCCTTGCGGGTCTCCTCCTATTAGGTTGCCTCCTCCTTCTCCCTCTTGGTCTTGTTCTACCCCCTAACCTCTGCCGTGTCTCCCTCTCTCCCTCTCTTCTCCCTGTATCATGTTAAATTCCAGTATATGCTAAATAGCCTATGTGCCCATTCGCCTCAATGTTAAGCTTTAATGCTTACTGACTTTCACCTTGTCTTACTCTGTATTTAATGTCTATCATATGTTATTTGTTAAGCCCTTGTTATTGAATGTATCCTGAGTGTCCAGGGCCATCTTGAAAATGAGCTTGCTCAATGATGTAACTGCCTGATTAAATAAAGTTTGATTGATTGATATGTATAAAGCCTATTTTATTTCTTCTCATGCAGCAGGGCCTCGGGCCATCCTCCTGGTGACTGCCAGTACTGCGACTAGGGATCGACTTCTGCAGGCTGCTAGGTCCACAGACACTCTTACTTTCAATGGAGTCACCTTGCATTTGTTTCCTGACCTCTCCTATACCATGGGGATTCATCAGAAAAAATTTGATGCTGTAAGAGCAACACTCTGCAGTTTGGGGGGTTACCCACTCCCTTTTAATGCCAGCCCATTTATGTATTCAGTATGGGGGGTACATTTCAGTATAGGGACCCCATTGAATCTGGGGAAAAAAGCTGAAGCAATTGCCAGGGAGTTTGAATCTGCAGCGGCCCACTATCAAGTAGAATTGGAGGATGAAACCTGATTCTTAAACTGTTTGGAAGTATTAGCTTTGTTTGACTGTAGATTACTTTTTTAAGACCCATTAATGAATCTGTGTACTACGTGTATTAGTTCTGCTGTGTTATGGGACCTGTTTTCTCTTTAAGTCTCTAGACTATACAGGCTCTACCCTTACTGTTTTAGGGCATTGCTTATTTATTGGGTATAGTATTAAGTAGTTTACTATTTTTGTAATTTTCATGGCTGGAATTTGCAGACTGACCCTATAAAGTGCATTCCCATCTGGACTGAGCAATGTTTGGATTTGGGATCAAGTCATTATTTATTTATAATAAAGCACCTTGCCAGAACCAAGGTGCTTGTACAGCAATAAATAATTAAAACACAGGAAATAAAACAATGAATTAAAACCAGTCAGCAATAGCGGCATTTAAAAATAAGGATAGACTATGCTAAATAAATGAGCTTTCAAGGCAGTTTTGAAACTTTGGACAGTCAGGCAATTTCGAACCCGATGAGGTAGAGAATTCCACAGGGTCGGGGCCATAAAACTAAATGACCTGGCCCCTGATGTCTTCAAATGGACCCTATGAATCCCTAATCGGTGGATCAGAAAGAGCGGAGGGGACAATAGGGATGAAGAAGGTTTTGCAGGTAACTAGGTCCCTGATCATGTAGGGCCTTATAGGTCAGCAAACCAACCTTGAAGGTCATCTGCCACTGAACTGGCAGCCAGTGCAGTCCGTGGAGGACAGGTGTTATGTGACTGGCCTTAGAGGTACCAGTCAAAAGCCTGGCCACCGCATTCTGCACCAGCTGCAAGCAGTGGATATCAACCCCTGGTAGCCCTAGGTAAAGGGCATTGCAGTAGTCAAGGCGGGAGGTAATGAAGGCATGGACCAGGGTTGGAAGATCGTCGGAAGAAACCAGGTGCTTCACCCGAGCGATATTCCTCAGATGGTAAAAAGAGATTTTGATGACTGCTGACACCTGTGATTTAAGGGTCAGGCAGTCATCAAACATAATGCCCAGGTTCTGCACCTGGTCTGAGGTAGTTAGCTGAACACCCCCAAGCCAAAGACCAGAAGGTGATCCTGCCAGCATACCCACCTCCCGACAACCTAGGTCCACAACCAACACCTCAGTTTTTTCCGGGTTAAATCATAGCCAGCTTACAGTCATCCAGTCCTGGATCTCGGTAAGACCGTTGTTAAAGACCAAGACAGTATCACCCTGGCCAGGCACAAAAGACATATATAGCTGAGTATCATCTGCATGGTGGTGAAAACTCAAGCCGTACTGCCTAATAATCGCTCCCAATGACAGCATATACACCGCAAACAACATGGGTGCCAGGATGGAGCCCTGTGGCACCCCACAGGATAGGGGGAGTGGTGTTGAGGAAAAAGTCCCAGACACCACCCTCAGAGTCCTACCATTGAGGAAAGATCGAAACCATCTGAGGACCATACCAGACAGTCCAGAGAGGAGCCGCAGGTGCTCCAACAGCACACCATGGTCCACGGTGTCAAATGCCGCAGAAAGATCTAGAAGGACTAAGATAGAATGGGTCTTTTGATCTCTCGCTATTAAGAGTTCATTTAGTACCCAGACAAGGGCTGTCTCAGTACTTACTGTGTCTCTTCCTAAATCCGGACTGGAGAGAATCATAGACTTTGTGGCTAATAAAATGATCATCCAACTGTGATGCAACCACCTTCTCAATAACCTTACCTATAAAAGGTAGGTTAGAGACAGGCCTGTAGTTAGCCAGACAGTCCGGGCCAAGGATGGCTTTTTAAGAAGGGACTGAATCACAGCTTCCTTCAGGGGATCGGGAAAGATTCCCCTCTCCAAAGACAACCAGACTATCTTGGCAAGGACCAGGATGATTTTATCCACACAGCCTACTAAGAGGTGTGTGGGGCCTGGGTCCAAACTACAGTCGGTTGGTCACAGCAACTGGACAACCATCACAATGTCACTGACTGTGGGCAGGCCAAAGTCATACACACAAACTGTGTGTTTGACATCTCCTGCCGACCACAACTCCCATTAGCGAGAGTAATGAGGAGATCAGACCAGATTATGGCAACCTTATATGCGAAGAACCAAGCAAACTCCTCACATTGTTCTTGTGAAAAAACACTTCCGGGCTGAAGATAGATTGGATTGCACAATCTGTCCATGGTCCAGAAGAGCTGGGCTGGTTGATTCTGCATGGCAGTATTTTCCCTGGACAGGAACTCTGCCTTCGTACAGGTAATTGCTGATTGATAGACCCCATAATGGTCCATCAACCTAAGTCTGTCACACTCCAGGCCTGATTTCCGCCAACACCTCTCTAGCCTTCATCTCACTCTCCTCAACTCCCTCAGGGTCTCATCAAACCAAGGAGACCTGGGGCAAAGAGTGAGGGGATGAACACAAACAGGAGCTATGGAATCCAGGGCCCCTACCACCACCTTATTATAGGCAAGTACCAGGACCCCGGGATCCATGCATTCACTAGATAGACCCGATAGGTCCAGCACTGCCATCAGGCCATCCGGGGAAACACCAGTCAAAGGGTGGTACTGAACCATCTCCATAGGGGCCGGCCTATTGGGGGGCCATGAAACTGAACCCGATGGTGTGATGGTCGGACCATTTGACTGGTTCCACCACCAAGTCGGATATCTCTATCCCCAGGAGAAACACAAAGTCCAATTATTGACCACCTGTATGGGTTGAGGAGGAAATAACGTGTGTGAAGCCCAGTGAGTTCATTAGCTGGAGGAAGTCCTGACCAAACTGCGAGAGTTTATCATCGACCCAGGCATTGAAATCCCCCAGAATCAACCATCTGGAGGATCCCAATGTCAGGTCGACAAAACGTCCGCAACTTCCCACAGGAAAACATTCCCTTCTCCTGGTGGATGGTAGACGAGAAGAATCCTGCACCCCACACACTCACCCATGATACATTCAAAGGAGTTGGTAGTCCCCACTGGTACCTCCACCAGGCTCAGTTGCAATCTAAAACAGATGGCAACTCCCCCGCCCCTACAATCCAGCCTCTGACGGTGCATCACCAAGTACCTGGCTGGTATAGCTGAAGCCAAAACTGGTCCAGCATTCTCATCCAGCCAGGTCTTGGTGATGTACGCCAGGTCCAATGACCCAACAAGATCAGCTATTATAGCAGTCTTGTGTTTAATGGACCTGGCATTACATAACACTGTTCAAGTAGGATGAGTCACCGGTGAAGGCCAAACTACCTGCCTGCTACAAGCAGAACCCTTGGGTATGGGAATCAGGCAGGGAGGACTCCTCTCCTGAACCAATTTCACCCCAGGGTGTCTTCTTGTCCCCACTATCCCAATATGCCCAATCCTTTCCATTCCCCCACCAAGCCCAGCCCCTGCCCTCCTCCTCACGATCCCCAGAGCCCAACACCATCTATATACCTTTGGGGACAGAGGGGGGCACCTAAAAGGGTGGAGGTCCTTGAGTCTGGAGGAGGAATAATGCCTGACTGTCCCAGCATCTTCCAAGCACATCTTCACACACTCAATCAGCACCCTCCACACCACACTTATATACCCAACCACTCAACTTTCCAATTATACACCCACACACCCACCAAACGATACAGCACCAAAAACATTACAAAAATACAATAAACAACAATACATCAAATAAACGTAAACTATCACGTAAACTCAACAGGTAATGAAGTAGTGGGTTAAATGAAAAAGAGTTGCCACAACTGTCCAGCAAATAATTTACAGCCTCTGGGAGCTCTCACCTTACCAGAGCGATAAAAGAAAATGTCTCCCCAATTCTATCTCTCACTTAGATCGGGGATACATTAAGTCAAATTATAAACTGTTTGCTTCTGAACAGAGCACTCTCACTGCCCACCAGGCAAAAGAAAGGAAGGGGTAGAAAATAGCTGTTTGACTGTATGTCCGATAACAATTCTCTGGGCTGTAGATTCCTGAAAGGCCTCTGGACTTTCCAGAAAATATATTAATCCACAACTTCTCTGGGTTTCCAAACAGGGCTTCACTCCATTCTGAGCCACCACACGGTCCCGCAAGAAGAATGCCACTGGGAAATTGGAGTGCGAGTAAGTCTCAGTGTGGGACAGGCTGAACAGTCCATCCCCCCTCAAAGACCAATAAGGACCATATCCTGTGCGCTCATCCGACAGCCACAGGCCCAATCCCCCTGAACCACCAATCACCCTAGCAGCTCTTCCTGGGTTCAGGTCAGGCACTCAAAGAGCAATACGTCCCCTCGTAGGGCAGAAGTCAAAACCCTCTTGTTGGCAAAATAAACTGTGATAGTAGTCTTGTCGAGGAAACTGGAAAATTTCCAGGATCGAAATAGCCTGACCCCAACAGCTCCACTCCACTCACAATCCACAGCTCAGACCTGACCCAATGGTCATGGACAGCCAAGTCAACCGCAACTCCTCCTCTTCGTCCCAACAGGCACTCAGCAAACCCGGACTGCACAGACAGCTCTTTCAAAAACGTCTCCGTCTTCGAACTTTCCCCCAAATCAAAATAGCCAGGTCGTGTAATGTAAATCAAACAGCTGAATATTTAATGTAAAATGAAACCCCAGCAAAAAATGCAAATGCAGGGGAAGGAGACTAACAAAATGACCACATCGTCCTCACAATGTGTGGCAAAAAAATTTACTGCATCAAAAAATAACTGAAAAAAGATGCTCCTAAACTAAAACACTCACTACTTCGCCCCTGACTATTCTATAATAAACAAAAAAAAATATAAAACTTAAAACAAATAAACAACTAAACACACAAATAAAACAAATAAATACAAAATAAAATAAAACTAAGGTGCTCTCTATGTGTAGCGTGTTGACAGCCAACCCAGCATGACCGCCATCATATCATCACTAAGTGTTGTGAACTCTTTTAAGGACAGTCTATTTTTTGGGACTGACTACCAAAAGTCTATGTAGGGTGCAGCTTATTATTACCACCATATCATTCATATTGTTCTTTTTTGGGGAATATCTGCTTGTTTTGTAAACCAGATTGTATAAGCTAAACAAATCTGTTACATTGGATGTATTTACTATATGTTCATACTTATGCCTTACATGAGTTTTACTGTATGTTATTGCTTATTTGTAATGCAATAAACATAAAGTTAAAAAAAAAAAAGACAGTTCTCGAGAAGCCATCATCCAACTCAGAGAACTCCTTATAAAATGACTCCAACCAGAGGGCAAAACACTCCCACAGATTGTCAAAACATTTGTAATAGAGCAGTTCATCAATACCCTACCCACAGATGTACAGCCTTGAGAAAAAGAACACCGACCAGAAAGTGGGGAAAAGGCTATTTTTTTTTTGGCTTTTTGGCTGAAGACTACCACATGATCAGGCAGACACCACAGCAGCAAGGTAACAGCCAAGCACTGGGAAGACATTCTATTTCCCATTTAAACTTCAAGTCCGATAAGTACTCTGGTGGGAGTAACAAATCTGCACCCAAAGACTTTATTTGCTGTAACTGTAATAAGCCAGGTCATATTGGGAACATAAGCAGCTGGCTGGTAAGGACAGAGGTCTGGGGTTATATTCTGTTTTAACTGAAATATTTGAATAGTTTTGTAAGTGAAATTAGTTCTATGTGTTAAAAATTATTACCTTGAGTTAGAACTGTTACTTGGGCTGTGATATTGTAACTTTGGAGGCTTGGGAACAGTTGTTTGGCAGTGATAATTAGAGTGAAATTTAAATGTGCTGGGGGTTGGGATTGAAGGGCTGAGTATTTCTGTTTGGGACTGAAATTCGAAGTAACAGGAGCTGGTGGGCCTGTGACATCATACGGTACCTGATGTCTGCATACACACACTGTTAGTGGGACTGAACACACACTGGACTGTATGTGTTTGTGAGACTTAGGGACTTTATTGATGGGGTTAAAATTGGGTTTGTAAATAACTGCAGTCAGTATAGAGAGAAACTGTATTCCAGGGGAAAGGGACTGAGAAAAGGGGGTGTGCCATTATAAACAGAGGGGGATAAACAGGGTGGCCATATTCCACCATGGCAGGCATCTTCGGAAGGGTTGTAGGCTGCACAGGCTGTGGGATGGCAATAATTCTCAATTGGGCCTGGAGAGAGGGAGGCTGCCCACTCTGTAGACAGCTATCTTGTATCAGAAGTGAGGTATATTGGTTAAGGAGTAAGCTGAGGGAGTGTCCAAGGATAAGGGGTGTGGATATGGGCAGCAGAAGGGTGGGGCTGAGGGGAAGCTGGGGCAACGATCAGAAATTACAGGACGTTATGTTACAGCAAGCAGGAGGGGGGATATTAGGGACAGAGGACCCTTAGATAGGGATGTTGACGCTAAAGGGAAAGCGTACGGAGGAACATTCTGAATACAAAGAGAGTGGAGGGAGAAGAGAGTCAGGAGGGGCTGTTGTGTGGAAGCCTAAACAGCAGACTGTGGAAAGGGAGCTCCTAAGGTGAACAGAGCAAGAGGGGAAGAAAGGGGAAGTTTAGAGGTGCAGTCAGGGGAACACGGACATTTGATGGAGGCTGACATAGAGTGTCACAATAAATTTGAGCTACTACAACCTAGAGGGGAGGAAGGGGTTGGTGGAAATGAGAAACTTATACAGAGGCCGGGAGGGAGTCGGATACCCATAGGGCATCACAGACTGGCAATGGAAGGATAGAAATAGTCCCAGAGGGAGAAGGAAACATAAATGTTAAGCAAATGGGGGAGATGCAACATATTGCAGACATGAGGGAGGAGAGCATGATTGGAGAGAAACTGGTAGACAAGGAGGTGGGAGAGGAGCCCCCCTTCAGCAGGGGGTTCAGTACCAAGGATGGGGCCCTAGCTAAAGGGGACCCACAGAGAGCCTCTGAGGCAGGGGTACTATTACAAGGGGAGGATGGTGGTGGGGGAAGGTGAAACCATCAGGGCCAGGATAAATGGTTCGGATAACAGAGGGTTAAAGGGACACCTATTCAGAGGGGTTTGAGTTAATGGGCAAAATAATGAGGAGGTAGAAAGGAGGTGACAAGGGTCTCTAATAAGGCAGGAAGACTCCCATAGAATTGAGATCATGAATAAAGGGGGGAAGGGGGTCTGAGAGGGCATAGTGGAGGTAACCATAAGGATGATGGCGGTGTTAAGGTTCTGTTATTGGGAGACTCAATGATTAGGGGTATCCAGTGGGAGGGACAGGGGGGTGGATGCCATAGCCAGGTGAAGGTAGTGAGTTTCTCTGGGCTGACAGTGCACAGAGCAAAGTTCATGGTGTATGAAATGGTTAGGGATTGTGGAGGGAAACCGGATTTCCTGGTGCATTTGAGAACTAACGATCTAGAGGGAAATAGCGTTTTGGAAATCCAAGCAAGGTTCCAAGAACTTGCCAGAGTCTGTCGGGATAATGGATGCAACATTTCTTTTCGGAGATATTGCCAGTACCAAAGGCCTCAGTGTAGAAAAAAAATGAAGTCACAGAGGTTAATGACTGGCTCAGGAAGTGGGAGGTGAAGAAGTGGGTTGGGGTGTTAGGGAACTGGAATGGAGTTTGGGAGGATAAGGGACTATATGCCAAGGACAGGCTTCATCTTGCCCTATTAGGGAAGGAAGTCCTTAAACAGGGATGGCTGACTACATTCAAGAAAGGTGGGGTTTAAACTTGTGGGGGAGGGATGAGGGGCTGACTGAGCCCTCTTTCTCCAGATGAGGAGTAGCCTTCAAGTCCAAGGGAGGGGAAACAGACTGGGGTGGAGGTTTCAGGAGGAGCAGAGAGGGGATGGAAGTATAAGGAATCTGGGTGGGGTTCACAAAGAGGATCAGGGATAACGGTGGGGTTGGTGTTAATAAATGCCAGGAGCTTGGGAAACAAGTTGCAGAGTTCCAGGCCATGCTGTTCAGGGGGTGGATGTGGCGGGCGGTCACGGAGATGGGTCAACAAAAACCATGACTGGGACCTAAATGTACAGGGGTACACTATGCTTAGGAAGGATAGAAAGGAGGGCGGAGGGGGTGAAGTGGCTATGTTCATTAGAGATGACATAGAAATTGCTAGGGTAGAAGAGGCAGAGGGAAACGTGGAGGCCTTATGGGTCACCCTACGATCCCCAGCAGGAGATAAGGTCAAGCTGGGTGTAGTATATAGGCCCCCCCGGAATGAGTGATGTTCTAGAGGATGGTTTGCTGGACAACATCATTGTCCAGTGTGGACCAAAAGGGGAAGGAGTGATGTTGATGGGGGACCTTAATATGCCAGTTACAAACTGGGGAACCATGTCCTCTAAGGTGGCCAAGGAGCAGAGGCTGCTGGACAGCATGTGATGGAGCCCACAAGGGAGGGGCATGTCCTGGACATGGTTCTGGCAGATGGGGATCTGGTAAGGGACATGGTTGTACAGGACCCCCTGACTGGAAGCGACCACAACACTGTCTGGTTTCAAATAAGCATGGGGGGGGAGATCTAGGACACTGGCAGTGGACTTCAGGGGGGCAGACTTTGTGGGCATGGGAAGTATTCTCAAGGATCACTTGAAGGGGATTACATCAATGACAAGTGTGGAAAGGAGATGGGAGCTCATAAACAGGGACTTCACAGGCAGTCAGGATCTGCACTAAGTTGAAACGAGAGGGAGCAAGGTCACATAAACCATGCTGGTGGTCCAGTGAGGTACAGGTAGCAGTCAGAGAAAAGAAGGCAGCCTACAAAAATATGAAACAACAAGAGGGATAGGGATAAGGAAATGTACCATCTTGCATCTAGAAAAGTCACCCATATGGTGAGGGAACAAAGTCCAGTAAAAGAGCGGCTGGCACAGGGATACATGGAGAGAAAAGGGGTTTTCTGGTACATTGGGGAGGCGGAGAAAACTAAGGGCCATCTAGCAGATTGAGATCAGAAGGAGGGTGGGTGGAAGAGGCGAGGGACCAGGCAGAGGTATTTAACAGTACTTTGCCTCTGTGTTCACTAGGGAGGGGATGGATATCTACAAAGCAAGGCACAAAGGGGATAGAAGCGGCAGTAAGTGGGATCAGGGGAGCAACAGAAATGGAGCAAGAGGGAGGGAGAGGTACCCAAGGGGTGTCACATCTGGATAAAGATAAAAAGGCCAGTAAGGTGGAGGGGACGGATGATGCTATCTCCACCAAAAGGGTGTGGTTAGCCCTCAAGGCCCTAAAGAAAGACAAATCTCCTGGGCCAGATGGCATTCATCCGAGAGTACTATGGGAAGTGGTGGACATACTGGCTGCACCCCTGGCGGAGCTCTTCAACAGGTCACTTGAGACAGGGAGGGTACCTAGGGATTGGCAAGAGGCACATGTGGTGCCAATCCATAAAGGGGGGTCAAGGGAAGTACCAGGTAACTATAGACCCATCAGTTTGACCTCGGTGGTGGGAAAATTAATGGAGAGTATACTAAAGGAACGATTGGGGGTGTACTTGGAGGACGTGGGAGGTCTGGATAGTCGGCAACATGGGTTTGTGCCAGGTAGATCATGTCAAACCAACCTTGTGGAGTTCTACGAATGGGTAACATCAGAACTGGACAGGGGAAAGCCTGTGGATGTATTATTCCTGGACTTCAGCAAGCCGTTTGACTGTCCCCCACAATGGTCTGGTGGAGAAACTGATGGGGTTAGGAGTAGGCCCTTTGATGGTCAGATGGATTGAAAACTGGCTAGCTGGACGACCCAGAGAGTAGTGGTCTGTGGGGAGCTCGAACCCTAGAGAGGTTGGTAGTGGGGTACATCAGAGGGGTCGGTCCTAGGTCCGATCCTGTTTAATGCATACATATCGGACATCAGGGAGGGTATAGGGTGTGAAATGAGTCTCTTCACGGATGACTCCAAGATGGGAGCAGTAGTTCAGGGAGAAGGGAGGTTGGCCTGCAAGGGACCTGGACACACTGGAAAGCTGGGCTCACACATGGAAATTAATTTCAATATCACCAAGTGCAAGGTGTTGCATCTTGGTCGGGAAACCCTAAACACAGGTACACCCTGGAGGGAGGGCTGGAGGCCTCAATAGGGAAAAGACCTAGGGGGTCATGGTGGATGCATATATGAATAACTCTGAGCAGTGCAGGAGAGCGCTTGCGAAGGCAAACAGGATGTTGGGATGCGTCGTAGGGGATCACCTCTAGGAGCAAGGAAGTGATCTTGCTGCTGTACAATGGCCTGGTTAGACCACACCTTGAGTACTGTGTACAGTACTGGAGACCACACTTGAAGAGGGACATACAGCTCCTGGAGAGGGTACAGAGGAGGGCAACTAAGATGATACGAGGGCTAGGGGATTTGACGTATGACGACAGACTTGAGGGCTCTGCCTGTTTTCACTGGAGGAGAGGAGAGATGGGGGGACATGATTGAGGTCTTCAAGTACCTCAAGGGAATAAATAGGGTAAACATGGAGGAGATCTTTAGACTAAAGCAGGGAGGTATCACCAGAGGGCATGGTTTGAAGTTGGAAGGTGGAAGGGTGAGGGGGAAAGAGGAGGTTTTTTCACTGAGAGGGTGGTGGACCCTTGGAATGCACTGCCTGGCGAGCTGGTTCAGAGATCCACAGTGGAGGGCTTCAAGAGAGGGTGGTACAGACACAGAAAGTGGATGTATCAGATGATGGCCTGTCCCACGGGGGTGGGGATGGATGATAGGGGTTTCTGAATCACAAGGGATGGGAGGGCCTCGGCACCCAACTAAGGATCTAAGGTTCGAGCAGACTCAATAGACCGTGAGGCCTAATCTGCTGGCAAATAGTATGTTAGTATATTGCAAGAAATTGCTGTAGTAAGAAGAGTGACACTGGAGCAGATTTGTTCTTAGCAAATTGGGACAACTAATTAACAGATGTGAAGGTGGGAAATAAGACTGTTAAAGGACTTATTGATTTGGGAAGCAGACAGACCCTAGTGCATACTGAAGTGATGGGAAAACAATGTCCAAAAGGACCAGGTACTGGTGTCATCTGAATCCATGGGGACACTCGATATTATACTACCAGCCAAGTGACTCTATTAATGGGGTGTTACACCAAATGAAAATGGGGGTAGTACATAAGTTACCAGTACCTGTGATTATTGGAAATGACTTTCCAAGATTTACTGAGTTAATCAAAGAGGGATTAAATCCTGATGTTTCAGCAGCTGTGGTGACAAGAGCTCAGGCAAAGAAAATCTCAGATGGTGGGGACTCTTTTCCTTTTGCTGATTTTGATTCAGACTTGTTTGAGCACAGCTTCAAGATCCAGAAGTCCAGGAAAGAAATACTACACCTGAAGAAACAGTGGCAACAAAAGATTCATGGACATAAGGGCTAACATATGAAAATGTTGAATCTAAACTGATCACTGATTGTGATTTTCTTTCAGAACAAGCTAACAATATTTCTATCCGAGGTTATTTTAAGCAGCTGGGGGTGAAACCAAAACAGGGTGAACCTATGTTTAAAAAAATGTAATGGGCTACTGTACATAGTTTTGGTTAAACCTCAGACCCAGGACCAGATAGAACAATTGGTTATACCACAAAAGTATAGATCTGAGTTGTTACAGAAAGCACATGATAGTCCAATGGCTGGTCACTCGGGGAGGAATCGTACCCTTGCCAGATTGCTGTACAGATTTTACTGGCCTAGAATTCATGAATATGTTGCTACTTATTGCAGTGCCTGTGCTGAGTGTCAGAAAGTAGCCCCAGTGACTAAAAATGAGAAGGTGCCCCTGGTGCCCTGCCCTTGATAGACGTGCCTTTTGAGAGAATAGCAATGGATGTGGTTGGTCCCTTAGACAAAAGTAAAAAGGGTAATAGATTCATTTTGGTGGTATGTGACTGTGCTACTGGATACCCAGAGGCAGTTCCAATGCATCCTGTTACAGCCCCAAAAGGGGCAGCAGAGCTTGCCAAAAGTTTCAGCAGGATGGGCATACCTAAAGAGATTATTACTGATCAGGGTAGTAATTTTAGTGCTGCATTACTGAAGGAGCTGTACCAACTACTAGGTATCACTGCCATAAGAACCTCCCCTTCTCACCCTCAGACAGTTTTGTGGAGCATTTCAATCAAACTACAAAACACATGTTAAAAAGACTTGTAAAAGGGAAAGGGAAAGACTGGGACCAATACTTACCTTATCTGCTTTTTGCTTACAGAGAAGTGCCGCAAGCCTCAACAGGTTTTTCACCATTTGAAATGCTGTATGGTAGACAACCTAGAGGGCCACTATTGTAAATGTAATAAAAGAAACATAGGAAGATAACCCCCATCAGAAACAATATATTGCGTCTTACACTGTATGTGTGCTGCGAGAAAGAAGCTGGCAAAATATGTTGAAATCACCCATAGTATTTAGAAAGAGGCCCAAAACCAGCAGTAGGTGTATTATGACTATGGGGTGAAAGAAAACATATTTGAGCCAGGTGAAAAGATCTTGCTACTGTTACCCACTACAGAAAATAAACTGTCAATGAAGTGGCAAGGGCCTTATAAGGTTCTTAGATGTACTGGCATAGTTAATTATGAGATTGTCACCCCTGATAGGAAAAATCCTACTTAGATATACCATGTTAACCTCCTCAAGAAATGGGTTGAAAAAAAAAAAAACAGAAGCTGTTTTGCTGGTTTTACCAGAAACTGATAAAGAAGATATTGATGAAGCTTATGATAGACTGGAACAAACTGTAACTGCTGATGCTGTAAAGGTGAATGTTTCCTTAACCTCCGAACAAACTGCAGAAATTGGTAACTTACTAAAGACATTTAACAGTACTTTACCATAGTGCCAGGCTGAGCAAAAGAGGTAGAGCATGTAACAGTGACAAGGAATGCTCACCCTATTAGTCAAATGACATACAGATTACCAGAGTAGTTAAGAGCATACATGGTAAAGGAAAACCAAAAAATAAAAGAATTGGCTATCCTGGAAGAGTTGAAAAGTGCTTGGTCATCAATAGTGGTGATTGTAAACAAAAAAGAAGGGGTATGAGAATCTGTCTTGATTTTAGGAAACTTAATCAAGAGTCAGAATTTGACAGTTATCCTATGCCCAGAATAGATGATTTGGTGGACAGACTGGGAAGTGTCAATTATATTAGTACCCTTACTCTCTCCAAAGGTTACTGGCAAATCCCCCTAGCTAAAGCATCTTGAGACAAAACTGCATTTGCCACTCCAATAGGATTCTATCAGTTCACCACCATGCTGTTTGGTTTACATGGTGCACACGCTACATTCCAGCAGTACGTGGATGTCGTTTTATCCCCTCACACTGGTTATAGTGCTGTGTACCTGGATAATGTCGTGGTGTACAGTCCAGACTAGAAAAGTCACCTGGAACACCTACAAGCAGTTATCCAGTCAATCAAAAAGGCACATCTGACAATTAATCCTACCAAATGTGCATTGGGCATGCAGGAAACCAGATATTTGGGCTATGTTTTGGGAAATGGAGAAGTCAAGCCAGAGGTTTCCAAGACAGAAGCTGTAGTTAACAGCCCTGTCTCCAAAACCAAGAAACATGTCAGGTAATTTTTAGGACTGGCTGATTATTACTGGAGATTTGTTCCCAACTTTGCCGAGTTAGCTACTCCAGAGTAATGTCAAATGGACATCAGAGTGTGACAAGGCTTTTCTGGCCATTAAAGCTGCATTATGTTTAGTCCCTGTTTTAAGAAGCCTAGACTTTGAGAAACCATTTTTGCTACAGACAGATTCATCAGAGGTAGGTCTAGGTGCAGTCCAGAGTCAAGATATGTATGGGACAGAACATCCTATTCTATATATCAGTAGGAAGTTGCACAACAGAGAGAAAAGGTACTCCACCATTGAAAAGGAATGCCTTGCGGTAAAGTGGGCCATGGAGTCCCTTAAGATTTACTTACTAGGAGCTGACTTTGTATTTATAACAGATCACAGTCCTCTCTGTTGGTTTTATCGAATGAAGGGTAACAATTCTAGAATCACATGGTGGTATCTGGAACTACAGCAATTTAAAGTGATGCACAAATCTGGGAAAAAGAATGTCACCCACCGCTGATTTTCTGTCAAGACATACATCAGGAATTGAGAATTCCAAAGGTTGAAAAAAATGTGAGTTGAAACTTCTCTGTTTGCTATGCTGCATATGCACTGAGCTGTAAAAGTTATAAGCTAATGCTAGAAGATAATTAAAAGAAAGTTTTGGAAACCTGTCTTTGTAAAACAGGTTCCCTCTTAAAGAGGGTTCGTATGTGACAGGGTTGAGTAAAACCCTGCCCCAGTTGTTATGCAGAAATAGTTTTAATGCAAGGGTCTGTTCTATTCCCTTCTTTTCTGGCTCTTGTCTGTCTGGTTACGCAACCAAATTTTCTTGTGAGACCTAGGAACTGATCATTCCGACAGTTTCATACTTCTCCACCTCTCGCTATCTCTGTCTGCCTTCTCGTGCTATTTCTGTCTTTTCTTCCCCCTTACATATCTGCGGGTATAAAAATATATGTGAATCTTTATGTGGAAATGTCACTGATACTGGGATCCCTTTGTTTAAAACTGTATATAGTTAAGCTGTTGAAATGATTACAAAGCTATTTGGAACTCAAAGAGTTAACCTGAGAAGCAGTTTTAAGCCTTTTGCAGAGCTGTAAACAAGAGGTCAGTTCTGGGTCACTTTGTTCTTTTTGCTGCACCTACAAGGAATGAAACTGACAAGAACATTCTATAAATGTACAAGAACATTCTGTGAGAAGTGGGCTTTCTCAGCGAGTTCCCAGACAAAGACTTCTAAAAAGAGCAGCAATGTTTTTGCTAGAGAGACGAGGAGAGTGAGAGACAGAGATTTGAAATTGAGAAGAAACACTCAGAAGGACTTAGTTTTCTCTGTTTGTACTGCCTTTGTAAATTGTTATACAGAGTAATTTTAATTTTTTATTTTGCTGTTATTGAGAAAAATAAAATGCTATTTGCAAATTTTGAAACTGCTCTTGGTTTTCCTATGCTTCTTGACCTGTGCCTTGACGACAGAGGCCAAAATTGTAAGGTAAGCAGAGCGCTGTAGAGTACAGCTGAAAGAGGATAATGGGGGAAGTAAGGGGCCGGTGGGGTGGACTGACTTTTTGTAGTGGTAAGGAGATGGGAGGTGGCAAAAATAAATAAAGCCCAGATCAGAGTCGGGGACAATGGCAGGTGTGGGAAGAGAATTCCTGGAGGAGAGATTTGAATAAGTGGAAGGAAGAAGCAGTACAAATTTATTTATTTATTAAATTTTGGTGACCGGGTAGGCCCACTGAGCCCCGAAGGTCCCTTTTTCAGGGGCGACCCTGGATAGCAATACAAGTTGTAAGAATGAACAAGGACATGAGGAACATTTGAGGCATTGTGAGCTACATTATGAGGTGGTTACAGTAAAGAAAAATAGTGGATACAGGCATGGCTTACAGACACGGTAAAAGAAAACAGTGGATGCAGGCATGGGTACAGGCATGGTTATCATCATGACATGTAAGCAATTGGTAGTACTTTGCATATAGTTTATTCAGGGTTACACATGGCCTCTGGTGAGCAGTCTGTATAAGGCAGGTAGTAGGAAGGTTAAGCTAGGAGATGGGAGTTGGAGAGGAGGGGAGTACCTTAGGAGCTTTAAGTGCCATGACAGTGGCATGTGCTTGAGGTCAGCAGATGGGACTTATGCCTGGTGCGGAAGTTCATGAGTGAGGAGTAGGCCTGGACCTGGGGAGGGAGCTTGTTCCATTGGCAGGCTGTTTGGGAGGGAAAGGATCTTCTGTCAGCGTTTGTCATTACCCTAGAATGGAAGAGAGCCCCACCGTTTAGAGTAGCAGAACAAGAAAGCCACTTGGACTGTGAAGGAGTTTACTGAGGACAGTACCAGGGAGTGATGGCCAGATCTGCAAAAGGAGTACGGAGGTGGAAGGGGAGAATTGAGGAGGGAGGACAGGTGGGGGAAGGGTCCTGAACCAGAATTTGGAGATGTATGTAGCACAGTGAGCAAAGTGCCTGATGTCAAGGGATGGTAAAAAAAGGGAGGACTGTAGTGAACAGTAGTGGGTTCTGTGGGGGCATTTGAGGGCAAACAGGTAGAAGGAGTGAAAGATCGGGTCCAGTCTGGCTAAAGTGGACTTGGGAGCAGCACAGTAAACAATGTCACCATAATAGAAGATAGGGAGAATCATCTTCAAAACAATTTCTCTATGGGAAGGATGTGGGATACAAGTTCAGGTTTATTAGCAGAAATAACTCCATTGAGCTCGCTCATTTACAAGGAGGTCCTGAGCAGACAATTTGGTAGAAGACATACAACTAGCAGACAGTACAAATGCAGAAAAAATATTTTACAATAGTCAACACAATAGAACAGGTTAGATACATGGATGAGCAACAGAGAAAACATTTTATTTTTTATTTTTTATGTCATTTATACAATTGAAACAGTCACATTAGTCACTATGAGGCTGGTTACAAATGCAATGGTATAAGCACTGGACTTTCTGAGGTAAGTTCCTTAACTTGAATAAAGAGAGTTTTTACAAGGCTTTATTTCTGTAGAGTGCACCAAGTTTGGAGTGGATCGTCTGGTGGGTGGTGTCCACATGAACTGTGAAATCAATATGATTGTCCAACCAAACCCAAAGGAATTTAAAGGAGGAGACCCCTCAATCACAATACTATCAAAGGTATTGGGGGGGGGGCTAGCAAGTCTTTGCCTTGTGCCATAAGTCATGGAGACAGTTTTTTTTTTGGCATTGAGTGACAGCTGATTAGCCCGGAACCATTGCTGGATGTTGTTGCATCCAGTTGGAGCCTGGTCAGAGGTAGAGAAGCCAGAGGCATAGAAAACCCTGTCATCTGCATGCATGTGAATGGACACAGAAGAGCAGGTAGAGGGAAGATCGTTCAGGAAAATGGGAGAATAGAATAGAGCAAAGGAGAGATCCTTGGTGTACAGCAGAACAAATAGGAAGTAGCAGGGATATGGCATCAACAAATATGGACAGCTTGAGACCGGCCCTCAGTGTAGGAGCAGAACCACTTAACTGTGGAGACAGAGAGTGCCTCTCTGCCATAAGCTTGTCCAAAAGGATAGGATGGGCAACAGTGTCTAAGGCATTGTCTAGATCAGCAAAAAAAGCTAAGGTGACCAGCCCACAAACCATGCCTGATAGAATGTCAGAGGAAGTGGTGGAGGCTGAAACAATCACAGCATTTAAGAATGCATGGGATAGACATAAGGGAATTCTGGAAGTCGAGGTAAAGGGCAACAGACTTCTACAAAAACGTAAAGGGAACTTACAAGCTCAAATGTGCAGACTGGGTGGCCCATAGGCCCTTATCTGCCGACAGTGTCTATGTATCTGTGTATCTATGAATGGAGTCAGTGAGTTGCAGGAGGGAGGTGGAGTGGGACTTTCTAAAACCAGACTGGTATAGAGTGAAGTAAGAGGATGAGTCAAGAAAAGGGGAAAGTTAAGAGAGAACCAGGTGCTCCTGGAGTTTAGCCAGAGTTGGGAGCAGGGAGATAGGGCAGTAGTTATCAAGGGAGGAGGGGTCAACTCTTTGGGTAAGTGGATTACCGTAGCCTGTTTCCTTGTGTCTGGGATGGATACTAGTGAGAAAGAGAGGCTAAGGAGGTGGGTGATAGAGAGAGCAGTGACAGGAGAAGAGAGTGACAGCAACCTAGGGTCATAACCATCAGGGCCCCCACCTTTGTGTGCATTTAGAGCCAGGAGGGCTTTGAGGGATGCAATAGGGGTGATGGAGGAAAAGGAGAAGGGGAATATTGATTGGGTCAAAAGGGGAGGGACAGATGAGGAAAGTAGGGAGCAGGCACAGGAGGTAAAAAAGGGGTTGAAAGATGAAGCAACTGCAGTAGGGTCTGAGACAGTGGTGTTACCCACCTTGAGGACTGGTAGAGGGGGCTGAGACAGAGGGAAGGGGAGAGGAGGGCATGAATGGCTTTCCAGAACACAGAGATGTGGTTAAGGTTGTTCTAGTGTGTGGATGTGAAGACGTTGGCCTTCGCAAGCCTAGTAGCTCTGGTACAGACTTTGCGGAGGGCCCTGTAACTACTAAGGTCAGTAGGGGAGCCAGTGAACTTGTAGGTCTGCCAGGCAGTGTCACAGACTCTATGTCAGGAAGCTACTCTGCAGAGCTCCAGAATAGGAGAGAACCTCGGATCCTAGTTTTCTTTAAGTGGGTATGGTGGTCCCAAACAGACATGAACGTGAAGTTAAAGACCTTGAGGACTGTGTTGATGATACTAGCAGGTGGAATGAGGGACCAGTCAGTAGCCACAAGGTCAGCAAGAAGGGAGGAAAGGTCAGATGTGGATGTGTTTGGGGGGATGAGGTGCGCTGTAAATTGCGCACACAGTAGACCATATGGTAATCACTGAGGGCATTGACAAGGTTTATAAGAATATATGTACAGTTATGGCAACTCTTTTTTGTTTATGACTGCCTTCTTGAGTTTTTAGGGTGAGAGAACTGTGAAGCGAAGCTGCAAAGCCAAAGTCACTCTTAGAATCACAAGAGGCACCAGAACTGTACACATAAAGATATTATAAATCATGTTAAATATAGAGAATGCTGGTTGAACAATCATGCACAACCCAATCTGTACTGCCACCGAGAGGTTCAGATTCCAACTGCCCTCGAGAGTGAAGCTCGAGAGATCAGCTGGAATTTGAACCTCGAAGTGGCAGCTCAGGCTAGTTGTGCATGGTTTTGCCCAACCAGTATTTTTGTAGTGTATAGGGCAAAATAAATACTGTTTAAAATAAAGATTTCAAGACGGTGTTTGCAGTTAAAAGTCATTTTTACTGTTTAAATTCATTTATTGAACTGAACACTGAAATTGTCATCCTGTTCAGGAATGTTCTACCACTCCTGGCTGAAACGGAAATCTATTTCTTAAGATGAAAAACTGTATATAAGTAAACTGTTATTTTCATTTTCTTCTATGAATTTTTTTTTTGTTTAACCAGGAGAGATGCACTAAGCTGAAAGCTTGTTTACAGGTGCGACCTGGGAGCACACAGAAGTTAAATGACTTGCTCAGGGTCACACAGTATGCAAATGGGGGCTGTGGGATTCAAACCCAGGTCTCCAAGTTTGTAGCCCTGAGCCTTAAACCACTGTGCTATACTGCCTCCTAAATTTGTGGGACTCACTACAGTCCTTTGAGAACACCCTCTGTGCTATCTCAATTTAGTTGAGATTCAACTTTGATAACCGTGCAGTTGTTTTTAGCTGTAATTAAGCAGCAGGTGGGTTTGTGAGCATTGAAAGTTTATGAAATGTTGTTGTACCACAGAAGGGTACAACTACAATCCGTGACCTTTGCACTGTGGTACAAACAGGTTCTGGTAAGGAAAGAAAACCATGTAGAACAAGCTGTCTCTATACACCATACTTCTGTTTTTAAAAAATAAGACTTGAATTTACAGTAAAATCAAAATGATTTACTTTATAGAAGGTTATAGAAACCCTTGTGTAGGAAATAAATTACACCAACTGAATTTAGAAACTTCAGAATTTTGGAATACTAGATACATGTTTACAGTATATCTTCAGTTACAGTCTCTCTTATGGTTATAAAACTGAATGTTTTGAAATAAATCCTAAGTGGCTAAAAATGTAATGATTTATGTCAGTTGTCATTACATATCGTAGTTCTGTTGTAGTTCATCTTTTAGGTCCATACTGTTTTCAATTTGCACTAACTTTTATTTGTTTGCGCTGTATTTATGCTGTGACAGATATTTTGTTTTTTCCTATATGATGTATTCTCCGATGTACCCTTCTCTGGGTCACACCTGGAAACCAGCTTTGAATTATTGTGCCTGCTGGTCACCAGTTTCTAAACAGATAAGTAAGCGTAAAAAGTATCAACATCCCATTGTGAGGAAATGGCCTTCTAGCCACTAAACAATAAGAGAATAGGGTAGCCGATGTTTGAATACCAATAATAAACAAGATATTATGTAAGTAGATCAGTAATGAATGACTATTTTTGCCAGTTTTAAAGCACTTCTGTTATTTGCCACAGATGTGGGTGCTTCATAGTTTCTGTTCTGCTGGAGACAGCTAAATCACCAGATGTCTTCAAGCTAAGCTCCTCCCACCACTGGTGTGGTATATCCTCTGGCTCCACCTCATGACGTCAGATCTTTTTTTCCCCTGGAAGTAACTGGTATCCTTTGCAGCTCAGCACACATAGAAGGAATTCCAATCCAAGCACTATTTCTTTGCCAACTTCGACTTACTTCACTAACCTGACCTAGGGTGCCAGTTGCAGGCAAGTTCTAGACCTCTGGAGCGTGCAATCCTATGATAGAGGCTAGAAGGGGAAGGAATCAGATTCATTTCAGTGCAGTAGCTGCTCCTTGCTACTTTTAAATTGCATCTTGTTGATTTCACTTGGTAGCAGCTGATTTTTTTCTTACTACTTATAAAGGGCTAGCAGAGAATTGTTTTGAGGCTGTTGAAATTTTAAAACCTATTTTAATGTGTTTTAAGAAGGGCTGTTATTTCGTGTTTCACTTGGTAGCAGGCAGAGTTTTTTTTTTTTACTTCTTTAAAGGAGCTAGCAGGGAACTATTTTGGAGCTTTCGAAACTCTGAAACCTATTTTGGTGTGCTTTAAGTGGGGCTGTTTCTTTAAAGTGGAAACTTGTATCTTCTAATTTCAAGCTTATTTTGGTGTGTTGTTGGTGATGCTGTTGTTTCTTTGAATTGGAGACCTGTTTTTTCTGGTATCTAACCTATTTTTTGTGCTTTTAACGGGGTTGTGATTTTTTTTTGCTGCCTTCACTAGCTGCAAAGTTTTGTGCACTGTGGGGGAAGGGTGCTAATTGTCTGGTCAGGGGCCTCAGCTATCAATTGTTTCTGGAGGGCACGAGCTTGGCCTCACCCTGCCCCTCACCCCACCTACCCCAGGTACATCATTTCCTTTATACCAGGGGTTCTCACATCACTTACCCATAAGGGGAAAGGACGTGCACCTGTCATAGCAAAAGCAGACATCCAGGGAAGAAACAGTAGCTAGTGAAGAGGTGACTGCTATCTTCAGGGAAGGGAAGTAACTGCAACACAAAGTGCTTTCATTTTTACCTGTTTGCATTGTGAAAAGGAGGGGTAGGAATTAGAAGGAGGCTGTGCAATACTTGATTACAGTTTCTTTTTGGGTGTGGACAGGAGGGATAGGAACTTAAAAGGCAGCTGCTCAGTCTATCTAAAGTGTCTGACAAAGGGAAGGGAAAATGAGAAAAGGAGAAGAATGTTTTGCAATGAGATGGGGAGAGGGGAGACTTGGGGGAGTGTTGGGCATTATTCATCTGGAAGGGTGATGAGCAATGGGTAGGGTGGTAGGCAGCAACAACTACAGTTCACCAGTCTTTCTAAAAATTGCGTGGAAGGTGGGGGATTTTTAGTGTGCAACCAAATAGGGAAACTTAAAAAGGAGATCAAGGGTCGGCAGAAAGTGCTAAGACAGCTAAGGCAGACTGGAGGAGGTTATATCCCAACACTGGAGGAAGGGAGGAAGGAGGAGGGGAGATGAGGGAGGTCAGTTTAGGCCACCAGGGGGATGAGAGGGTCAGAAGAAGGGAAGCTGAGATGGGGACCCAAGCCGGGGGGGTGGCATCAGAGTAACCCAGGTCAAGGGAAAAAAGACAACAGGAAGGAGGAGAAAGGGACTGGTGAGAAGAAGAGGAGACGTGGCAACAGTCATGGAGTCGAAAGGAGGGAACAAGCTAGTATGAGGAGGGAGGAAGCAGGCATAGGAGAAGGGTCTTCAGAAAATTGTTTTGCAGTACGAGAGAGAAAGGAGGAGGAGGGATTAACTGATAGAAGTCTGGATGAAACTGGAGAGGGGGAAGTTCTGCTGGGGGAACTACAACAGGGGCAGAAGGGGGAACTCCTGTGCAGGAAGAAGAGGAGGAGCTTGGAGTGAGAGGTGGGGAGGAAGGGAAGCAAGCAGTTGGTAAGAAGGGTGGAATCTTAGTTCTGACGGACTCAATACTAAGAGGAGTCAGGTGGGGTAGCAAAGGGGAGAGGCATAGTCGCATTTGGGTGGAGGCTATGCCGGGAATGACAGCAGAAAGGGTGGGACAGTCTGTTCTAAAATATGCTAGAAGGGAAGGGAGAAGTCTCATTTAATTATACATCTGGGGACAAATGACGTGGCTGACAGGACGGTAGATTTTGTCCAGAGGTTTGAGGAGCTAGGACAATTATATGAGGGGGCAGGTAGATCAGTAATTTTCTCAGAGGTACTTCCAGTGCCCAGGGCAAGCACAGCAAGAAAACTAAGAACAGAGGAATTTAATGGATGGCTAAGAACCTGGTGTTGTGCTAAAGGGTATGGGCTAGTGGGGGGAGGGACCTGGGGAGGACAGTAGTCTCTATGCCAAGGACAGACTGCACTTGAGTGAGGAGGGAAAGAAAGTGTTGAAACAGAGGATGGAGGAGTATATAGAGGTAGCTGGGAATTTAAACTAGGAGTGGGGGCTGGCAAGAGGGCAAAGGACATGCAGAGACCACAAGTTGGGAAACCATATGGGCTTACCCCCCATAACAGTGACAAAGGACAAATGGCAAGTACTAGGGGCAATGCAGGTAAAGGAGGGTGGGAGGGAAGGGGTGGAAGGTGGTCACCCCAAATGCTAGGAGCCTTGGGAAGAAAACTGCAGAGCTACAGACTCTCATAGCAGAGTAGGAGGTGGACATGGTGACCATCACCAAAACATGGGCCACCCAATACAATGACTGGAACCTGTCAATACCAGGGTACAGGATATTTCATAGGGATAGAGCGAATGGGAAAGGGGGTGGCACTATATGTGAGGGAAGGACTGATATGTGTGCGGGAGGAAGGGGAGGAGGGTAATATGGAGTCACTATGGATGCAAATCCAGGATGCCAAGAATAGGACTCTCAGGATATGTGGTGTACAGGCCGCCCTCTCAGACAGAGGAATTAGGGAACTAGTGGGACAGATCAGTAGGACCTGCGAGAAGGGTAGTGTGGTGATCGTGGGGGACTTCAACATGCCAGGAGTGGATTGGTGTACCCCAAGAACTAGGAATGGAAAGGAGCAGGTACTGCTGGATGCCTTCCAGGACAGCTTCCTGATGCAAATAGTCAGTGAACCAACCACCCTTGACCTTGTGCTGGCAAATGGGGAGTTTGTGAGGGAACTGAGGGTGAAAGAACCGCTGGCAGGGAGTGACCACCGCTCAGTATGGTTCACGTTGGATATATGTAAGGAAGGAGTGGAATCTGGCACAAGGGTGCTGGACTTCAGGAGGGCTGACTTCAAGAGGATGGGGGAAGTGGTAAAGGGGTACCTGGCCAGAATTCAACCTAGTATGTGCACTAAACAGAGGTAAGAGCTCATAAAGCTGGGGATAGTGGCGGCAACCACAATCTGCAGCAAGGCCCAGAGCAAGAAGGCTAGGGCAAAGAAACCTAGTTGCTTAGAAGGAAGGTCATGGAAAGGTAAGGAGGAAAAGAGCTGCCTTTAGCAGGTACAAAAAATCAGGGAGGGGGGAGGTCAGGGAGGAGTACCTAAAGGAATTGAAGGAGGTGACAAGGGCAGTAAGGGCATCTAAGGAGCTCAGGCTTGTGCAGAGCATCAAGAAGTGGGAGAAGGACTTCTTCAGGTACATCAGGGAGAAAAGGAGCTGTAAGGACCATATCATAAGGATTAGGAAGAAGGAGGTGGTGGAAGCAGGGGGTAACAAGGCAGAAGCATTAAACGATTATTTCTGCTCAGTATTTACTAAGGAGAAGGGGGTGATACCCAAGGGTGGGATGGCAGGAACAGAGGGGGAGAGGGTGATAGATGGGGAAATCACAGAGGGCAGGGTTCTGGAAGGTTTGAGGGCACTGAGGTTGGACAAGGCACCAGGCTCAGATGGCATCCACCCCAGGGTACAGAAGGAGCTGGCAGAGGTCCTGGTGGGATCTTTGGCAGACGTATTCAGTGCCTCACTACACTCAGGGTGTGTGCCTCAGGACTGGAGGATGGCTCATGTGGTGCCTCTCCATAAGAGTGGACCCAAGGATGAACCGGGGAGCTACAGACCAGTGAGCCTCACATCCATCGTGGGTAAGCTGATGGAGACTATCCTGAAGGAGAGGCTGGTGGCCCTCCTGGAGGCCAAAGGGCTACAGGACAGCAGACAACATTGCTTCGTAAGTGGCAGATCCTGCCAAACTGACCTGGTGGAGTTCTGTGACTGGGTAACTGAGCAACTGGATGAGGGCCATGCACTGGATGTCCTGTACCTGGACTTCTGTAAGGCATTTGACTCAGTGTCATATGGGAGGCTGGGAAGTAAGTTAGAAGACAGAGGGGTAGGTGCAAAGCTGGTGAGATGGGTAGGGGACTGTCTTCAGGGAAGGCAGCAGAGGGTGGTGGTGGGTGAGGAGCTCTCATCCCTAAGGGTAATGACAAGCGGTGTTCTGCAGGGCTTAGTGATGGGGCCAGTGTTATTTGGGATATTCATTGCAAACATATCATTGGGCATCAAGAGCAAGACCAGTCTGTTTGCTGATGACACCAAGATGGGAGCAGTGGTGGATGACCTAGGGGGATGGCAGGGGTTGCAGAATGATCTGGCAAAGCTGGAAACCTGGTCAGACACCTGGCAACTGGGGTTCAATGCCAAAAGGTGCAAGGTGCTGCATTTTGAGGTGGAACACCCAAGGAGGAATTTTCCAGCTGCGGGGAGTGCAGCTAGCCGAGACAGAAGAGGAGTAGGATCTGGGGGTACTCATTACAGGGTCAATGAACAGCTCCGCACAATGTAGGAAGGCAGCTGCAAAGGCCAACAAAATGCTTGGTTGCATTGCAAGGGGTATATCCTCGAGGAGGGGGGACGTGATTCTGTGACTGTTTAGATCATTAGTTGGACCACACCTGGAGTACTGCATGCAGTACTGGCACAGGTATTTGAAG
This sequence comes from Neoceratodus forsteri, assembly GCA_016271365.2. NCBI lineage: Eukaryota > Metazoa > Chordata > Ceratodontiformes > Ceratodontidae > Neoceratodus > Neoceratodus forsteri. The sequence goes on from CM057453.1 coordinate 34,395,118, forward strand.
AAGGACATTAAGTTACTGGAGGGGTTGCAGCGCAGGGTGACAAAGATGATCCAGGGGCTGGGGGACTTACCATACGAGAGGAGGCTGAGGGAGTTGAACATGTGCTTACTGGAGGAGAGGAGAGAAGTGGGGATATGATTGAAACCTTTAAGTACATGAAAGGAATAAACAAGACCGGTACAGAGGGGCTGTTCAAAGTAAGGGAAGGGAGGGACACCCAGGGCCATGATATGAGACCGGAGGGAGGAAGATTCAGGAGGGAGATGGGGAGACACTTTTTTTATGGAGAGGGTGGTAGCTGGGTGGAATGTGTTACAGGTGGAAGTGGTGTTCAGTAGAACAGTGGTCTGCTTCAAAAGGGTCTGGGACTAGGCAGGGGGAGGGTCAAGGGATGGGGAGGTTGGGAGGGAGGGAAAGCTACAGAATAAGGTGTGCTAGCTGCATATTCGAGCAGACTTGACAGACCACTAGGCCTTTACCTGCTGGCAAATTTCATATGTTCATGTGATAAGAAGCACACAGCAGGAATTTCTGTTGTTACTGTTTGTATCACACACTGAAGCCATGCCTGCCAGACAGGCAGCTGAGCAGACAGTTGCAAGGTGGATCACAGCCTGCATCAAACTTGTGCTACTGGTTGGCTGATAGGGAGTGGCCCAGGGGGTCTAAGGCTCATTCCAGCAGATGCACTACTGCCTGAGTGGCTGCTTCTAGGGATATCCCCACTGAGGAGATATGCAGAACTGCAACCTGATGAAAAGCACACCACTTTATCTCCCATTACAGCACTGATGTGCTGAGTTGTTACAGTGCTGCTTTTGAGTTCTCAGTCCTGCAGTCCCTGTTCACAAAATAAGGGTGCACGTCTTGCCCACTCCTCCTGGAAGACTGCTAGGAGTCTGCCAGAGTGTGGACAGTGAACTGTATCCACACTGGAAGAAATAACAATTACTCATCTGTAACTATAGAGCTTCAATGGAGTGGTCTCTTGCAGTAGGTAATACTTTTGGGTATCCAGCAGAGGTTGCTGTGGTGCACGGCAGCTCTTCTAGCAGTCTTTTCCAGGGACCACCCACACATGACATCAGCTTCCTGTTTCCTATTTAAGTGTGGGCGGTCCCTGGTATCCTCAGTTCCTTTTTTTTGCCGTCTTCAGCCTGCATGCAGCAGCTAGAACAACTTCTCAAAACAGCAGTCATTGACGAGAAACAACATCGAAGATTCTATGAACAAGGAGCTCACTCAACTAGTGCTCCCCCATCTACTGATCTACATTTCTGGACACACATAGAGCAGGAGTACCTCTACTCACCCTCTGTGTTTCTCTCACTCATCGATGGCCACCAAACCATCAATGATGCATCTATAATTTCATTGATGGACCATAACTGTCAACATCCTCATCGATGGCTACCACTGTCAACAATGCATCTATATTTTAATTTATGGCCATACCCATCAGTATCCTCATCAATGGCTACCACCGTTGATGATGCATCTATATTCTCATTGACTGCCATAACTGTCCATGTTCTCATTGACAGCTACCACCGTCGACAATGCAGCTATGTTTTTCATTGACAGCCATGCCCGTCAATATCCTCATTGATGGCTACCACTGTCGACGATGCATCTCTATTATCATTGACGGACATCCCGCCAATGATGCATCCCTATTTCTCATCGACGGTGCATCATTATTCTGCCACTCATTGACGGGATGTTTTCACTCACTCGTCAACAATGCTTAAAATAACCAACACTATAAAAATAACTAATAAATAACCCTTTCTGGGTTCCATTTGAGTCACAGAGCAGGAGGGATCCTCTTCAGCCTCTGTACTTCACACCTTGTTGATGGCCACCACTCCTGGTGTCCCTTCATTGACAGCGCATCCTCATACTCCTTCTTAGTAAGATGGGGCTTCATAAAAATCCAATGGCTCATGCCATATTTTTCTACCCCTCCACCTTCTTAGGTGGATAATCACAGGGGTCAGGTGGACAGAGATCGGAACCCTGGACTTTACCACCCAGGGGCAAGACCTGCTCAGGTTACACGTCCACTCCCCTCCATCACCCCCCTCCTTCTCAGAAGAAACTGGATGTCCCCACTCTAGTACGGTACATCTTGCACATCGTAGGGCACTCCCAGCCCTCCGATCCAAGGGGGAAGGGTGACCCTCCACGATCTCCTACTCTTCCGCCTAAGAATTTTTATGATGACCAGGATCCATTACCACCCTGGTCACTTCTTCCTTATATGGAAGACTATTTTCAGGTGAACAAGTGCTCCCAGTTGACCTCACCGGTGACTTTGAAACAAAGATTTCAGGAGCTGAAATTTCTTCCTTAGTCTCCTTTTTTCAGAAATCTGTTCTTTGGATGTGGGCCTGCCTAGCATCTGCAGCACCCCCTCCTGATGACCCTTCATTCCACAAAATGATGATACAAATATAGAAAGTCATGGGATTCTCTACCACAAAAACATGACAAATTAAGGATATGGCAGAATACCTTGATCTGCCAGAGGAGCCCATCTTGGTGGTTTCCCCACTAAGTCAAACTTACTAGAATACCATACTGGCTGCTTGACATCAGCCTCCATCTATCTCAGCTGTTCCCCATAAGGTGTATCATATTTATCAAGCTCCTTTTTTATTTTATTTATTTATTTATTTATTAGAATTTCGGATAAATACCTTTTGAGCCAATGGCTCTTTTACAAAGGTTCCACATCAGTATACAAAGAATAGAAGTACAGGTTGCGTGAGATTAGCAGACAAGCAGTTTGAATACAAAATTCAGTACAGGGTATACATGGTCTAAAACCTACAGGTAATATAAATAACAGAACAACATAATCAGAGATACATTTAAGAATGATGAGTCACAACAAACAATATTTACATGAATTAAAGCTGCCAGAAGGGCATTGTCAAAGGGAAAGGTGGAGTGGAAAAACTGAGTTGCTGCCAGTTGTGCCAGGTAGCGTAGGAAAGTGGGAGAGAGAGTGGGTATAGAGGGGTAACTGGGAGGGAGGTAGAAGGAGAGGTGGGTGGGAGGCAAGAATCGGGGAACAAGTGCAACAATGGGTGGGGTGAGCAGATTAGAAAATGGAGAGAGGAAGGGAGTTGAAGGAGGGTAAGAGAGGAAGGTGGTGGACCAGGGCTAGGGAGAGAGGCAGGGGTATATATGGGGGAGGGTGGTGGCAGACAGAGGTGGTGATAGTAGAGAGGTGCAAAGAACAGGAGTGACTGCCAGAGAGGTTAGGAGAAACAGTCACAGGTGGCTCTGGACACAAGCATTTAATGTAGCTTGTGTTTGAATGAGCAGAGGGTGCCTAAGTTGGTGAGTTCGTTGCCTAGGGAGTTAAACATCTTATTGGCTCTACCTGCTTAAGACCGCTGGCCTTGGGCGGTGCAACAGTGGAGAACAGATAGAGAATAGTTGTCAGAGCTTCTTGTGTAATGGGGCAGTTGGCTGGGCTTAAGAGAGACTGAACCACAGGGGGCATGAGTCCCATCAATGACTTTTTTGCTAGTAGGCAGGTTTGGAAAGTAATCCTTCTCTGAAGTTGTAGCTAGTTTGACTGTTCATAGAGGTTGCAGGTATGCGTGCGGTGGGCAGCACCAGTAAGGAGTCTGCAGGCCCTATTTAGTACTGTAATCTTTCGCCGTGGTGCTGTAACTGTGGCTGCTCCATAGATAACAAGCCCATAATCAATGATGGAGACAACAGAGCTCTGTACTGCTAGCTTAAGGGTGTCAGGTGTCAGGCAGTGTCTATGTTTATAGAGAAGGCCTATATGGATATTTATGGATTTTGCAACTGAATCGATATGGCTGGAAAAGGACAGAGTAGGGTCCAGGGTTATACCAAGGTATTTGAAAGTCTATGTCTGGTCCAGGGTCACACCTGAGCTGTTTTTGATAGCCAGCTGTTGGTATTTATATTTGTTACATGCGCCGTGGAACAGCATAGTCTTTTTTTTTTTTTTTGTAATTTAACACTAGTTTCTGTGAGACGAACCAGGCCTCAACTTGTGTGAAACTTTCCTGCAGTTGTTTCTTCAAGAGGGAAGGGTCAGAATTCTTAGAGAAAATCATTACATCATCAGCATACAGAATAATGTTTTCATCACAGGCAGAAGGGAGATTGTTCAGGAAGATGCTGAAAAGAAGGGGTCCCAACATTAACTCTTGGGAAACACCTTTGGTTCATCCCTTCCTTCAAACTGTCCCAGAAGTGGTCTTTGTTCTGCCACTCAAGACCACATCAGCTGATAAAGAATCCCAAAGACTTGACTTTCTGGAGAAACAGGTCTTTTTCTCCAGCACCATGAATATCAGAACTCTGAATTATATGGGTCATATGATTAAATACCAACATACCCTTGGGTCATCTGCCATGGAGACTATCAATCACCTCCCTCCTTCACCAGAATGGGAGCAAATATTTGCTACTATGTCAACTAGCAAAACTATTTCCCATCACCTACCCAGGTCAGGATATGATGCTATAGATACCTTGGCCTGACTGTCAGCTATTGGCATTTATTTGCGACGCCACACCTGGCTCCGCTTTTCAGGCTTTATGCCAGATGTGCAACATAAAGTAGCTAATGCCCCTTTTAATGGGTCCAAGTTATTTCGGGCCAGGTACTCAAACTTTACTGGATGACTTACGGGCATCAGGCAGAACTCTACATATGGTTCATGCCATGTACCATACTCCGCATACATCCTACCTTACTTGATCCTCTTCCTACTCTCAAACAGGTTGAAAATATAGAGATATCAATACAGGCGGATATAGAGAGTGTACTCAACCCACGAGAGGCAACATCTCCACCACCCGTGGCTCCCGCTCCCACCTTCCTGGGAGGGCTGGGCAGCCCACTACCCGGTGACCCACTAGGGGTTTTTTTCCCACCCCTCCTTGACACAAGCCTCAGAGGCTGTGGGAAGTCATTTTTCCCTCCATTTAGAGGCTGGGCAAGCGATCACTTCAGACAAATGGGTACTCCAGATTATACAGAGTGGTCATACTCTGGAATTTATTTCCAAAGACCATATACCAATCCTTCAAGAGGACTTGAGGGCTCTGCTGGTGACACAGGCCATTTCTCCAGTACCCCCTGTCACAAACGCACTCTGCAGGCCCTCTGCCCCCACAGTGCCAACCTCATAGTGCAATAGTGTGAACAGAAAACAGACAGGGTAACCCTCCTGTCTGCTTTGGGTCCGAATCACCTGTTAGCCTCGAGTTCTGGAGGGATTCAAACTGTGAACATTATGCTAGCATACCCAATTACAGGCTCGGATATGTACCCTCTTCAGGGGGATGCGGTACAATCTTTTGCCCAGGGGCGCCAAGCCAGGTATGCAAAATGAACCCTTAGAACTCTATAAGAGACCTAGGTATTTCTTACCTTTTAACTAAGCTCAGTAACACAATCAAGCTTTTTAACAACTGTCAGACTTAACCCAGGGTTTCAGCATCACATGCAAAAGGAAGACTGAGAAGACACACAAGCAGTATTTCAAAGAAAATGTTCTTGACTAGAAAAATGTTAAAACTGGTGAAATAAAATACAGAACAATTATATCACAAATCTCACAGTAATCTACAAATATAAAGGAAAGTTACAGAACACAACACTCCTAGCTCAAATACTTAATTCTTTTCTAAGTATTACCGTTAAGTGCTGTTTAAGTCAGAGATCTTTCTGTCTCAGAGCCCGAGATTCATATGTCACATTTCCCAGATACAATGTTTCATTTTTAACTCTATCTGCCCCACCCCCTTTTGATGAGGTCATCTAGATCCTCCCTTGGATTTTAATTTCTAACATAGTTATTCCTGAGGATGTGAGTCATTACTTTGAGAAGTCTGTAACTAGCCATTTCCCAAATATGACTGTCTTCAATCAAACATTTCTCTTTGATGTCCCTTCTCCTTATTTCCTGCTGCTAGTGTGATCTGAGGGTTTTATGATTCTTCATACACTTCTGGCTATGTGCTAAAATCAGAGGAACCAGCCCGATTACCTTTCTTCCTGTAACGTCATAAAACTCACATTTAGTTTCAACTTCAAAAGCCTGGGCAGGTCATAAAAGGTAATAAAATGCCCTTCTGTAAGGAAGTCTTAATTAAATGGTTCCCCTGGCTAGTTTAATGACATCCTGTGGTTTCAACCACTGACCTTTAAATTTTTAAAGGCCAAATTTCTCACATACTGACATTTCATACACAGACCATTTATTTATAATGTAACTATCATACAATAACCATAAGCAGAGGGCAGAGCGTCACAATCCCCCCCACCTAGACTGAATTTGGGGGCTCTCTCCCCTGCATGGGATGAGCTCCCTAAGTCAGTTCATTCCTCATAGACACGACAAGCCATCTGCATTTTTATTGGTTGCTCCAACCCTACGTGAGATTGTCATGTCATACCCTTGCAAGGCAAGACTCCATCTTAATAGTCGACCATTCATTTTTCCCATTTGTGTCAGCCAAACCAGCGGGTTGTGGTCAGTTTGTACCTCAAAATGCTGCCCATATAAATATGGCTCTATCTTCTTTTGGGCCCACACTATGGTAAGACACTCTTTTTCCACAGTAGAATATGCCTGCTCCCTGGGAAGTAACTTTTTACTCAGGTACACTATGGGGTGATCTTTCCCTTGGTTGGTTGTCTGACTCAGCACTGCCCCAACACCCACATCTGAGGCATCAGTCTGGACTATAAAGGGTCTGCTATAGTCTGGACTTGTCAATACAGGAGTACTGCACAGTGCCTCCTTCAGTCGGGTAAAGGCTTTTTCAGAGGCTGGTTCCCAGGTAACTTTTTTAGGCATCCTTTTCTTTACCAGGTCAGATAGGAGAGCAGCCAGGGCAGTGTAATTGGGTACAAATTTCCTATAGTACCCTGCTGTCCCCAGAAAACTCTTGACCTGCTTCTGTGTTTCTGGTCTGGGCCATGTCTTGATCACCTCTATTTTTACTTGGTTAGGATGGAGCTGTCCCCGGCCTACAAAATGCCCGAGGTATGCCACTTCAGCTATGGCCACCTGGCACTTTTCAGCTTTGACAGTGAGCCCGGCCCTCTGTATTCTGCCCAGCACTTCCCTAAGGTGGGATAGGTGTTCCTCCCAGCTGGCACTAAAGATGGCAGTGTCATCCAGGTACGCCATGGCACACTCCTCAGCACCATTTAACACCTGGTTCACCAACCTTTGGAAAGTGGCTGGGGCGTTCTTCATTCTGAAAGGCATCACTTTAAATTCACATAACTCTATCAGAGTGATGAAGGCTGACCTGTCCCTAGCTCTGTCAGTTAACTCTACCTGCCAATACCCCTTTGTCATGTCAGTAGTTGTAAGGAATGTTGCCCTTCCCAGCTTGTCCAGGAGTTCATCCGTCTGTGGCATCAGGTGGGCGTCTGACTTCTTGACTGCATTCAGTCCATGATAGTCCACACAAAAATAATTAGAGCCATTTGGCTTGGGCACAAGGACTATGGGTGAGGCACAGGGGCTGTGGGATTTCTGGATTACCCCGAAATCCAGCATTTCCTCTACTTCCCTTCTAATGTCCTTTTGGACAGTGCAATAGTGTGAACAGGTAACAGACAGGGTAACCTTCCTGTTTGCTTTGGGTCCGAATCACCTGTTAGCCTCGAGTTCTGGAGGGATTCAAACTGTGAACATTATGCTAGCATACCCAATTACAGACTTGGATATGTAACCTCTCTTCAGGAAGATGTGGTACCATCGTTTGCCCAGGGGCACCAAGCCTGGTATGCAAAATGAACCCTTAGAACTCTATAAGAGATCTAGGTGTTTCTTACCTTTTAAGTAAGCTCAGTAACACAATTAAGCTTTTTGACAGCTGTCAGACTTAACTCAGGGTTTCAGCATCACATGCAAAAGGAAGACTGAGAAGACACACAGGCAGCATTTCAAAGAAAATGTTTACTAGAAAAATGGTAAAATAAAATACAGAACAGTTATATCATAAATCTCACAGTAATCTACAAATAAAAAGGAAAGTTACAGAATACAAACTCCTAGCTCAAATACTTAATTCTTTTCTGAGTATTACCTTTAAGTCAGAGATCTTTCTGTCTCAGAGCCCAAGATTCATATGTCACATTTCCCAGATACAGTGTTTCATTTTTAACTCTATCTACCTCACCCCCTTTTGATAAGGTCAGCTAAATTCTCCCTTAGATTTTAATTTCTAACATAGTTATCTCTGAGGATGTGCGTCATTACTTTGAGAAATCTGTAACTAGCCATTTCCCAAATATGGTCGTCTTTAATCAAACATTTCTCTTTGATGTCCCTTCTCCTTATTTCCTGCTGGTAGTGTTATCTGAGGGTTTTATGACTCTTCATAAACTTCTGACTATGTGCTAAAATGAGAGGAACCAGACCAACTACCTTTCTTCCTGTAACGTCATAAAACTCACATTTAGTTTCAACTTCAAAAGCCTGGGCAGATCATAAAAGGTAATAAAAATCCTTCTGTAAGGAAGTCTTAATTAAATGGTTTCCCTGGTCAGTTTAATGACATCCTGTGGTTTCAACTACTGACCTTTAAAGTTAAAGGCCAAATTTGTCACATACTGACATTTCATACACAGATCATTTATTTATAATATAACTGTCATACAATTACCATAAGCAGAGGGCAGAGTGTCATACCCTCCTCATAACATCAAAAGGGATTCTACTTCCACGTCTTTCGGGTACCCAAATGAACTGGAGATCTTGATCTTGGCCTCAGAAAACTGAACCTTTCTATCCAGAACAGATGGTTTCACATGATAACCTTAACTTCCATCATGCCAATACTGAAACAGGGAGCTTGGTTTTGTACCCTAGATATGAAGGGTGCCCACCTGCATATCCCTATCCATCTTGCTCATCACAGTTTTCTTCGTCTCTACCTGCTAGGTTAACACTACCAGTTTCAAGCACTCTGGTTTGACCTCTCCTCGGCCCTGAGTGTGTTCACCAAATACCTAGAGGTAGTTACAGCAGCTTTCAGAAGGAAAGGGCATTTTATCGTCCCATATCTAGATAGCTGGCCAATCAAAGCAGAACAGCTTTGCTTTCCTACCTAGAGGCTGCCCTGCAAATATTTTCACACTCTAGGCATCACAGTCAGTTGGCCAAAGTCCAGCCTGACCCCCATCTCAGTCTTCAATACATTGGAGCTGACCTAGATACATTCTCAGCCAGAACTTACCATCCAGCCGTCCGGCAGGCCACACCCTTGTCTCTGGCATCACGCATACAGACTCAGAAAGTAGTCACAGCTAGACAACTGCTATGCCTTCTGGGTCACATAGTCGCTGCCATTCCTACAGTAGTACTCGCCCATCTTCATATGAGACCTATTCAGTGAACCCTCCAGAATCAATGGTATCAAAGAACAAGAAAAATTTGAAGTCATGATGATAGTCACTCCCTCTCTGATGTAAGCTCTGACTTCATAGTCAATCAGAACCAATTTATGACAAGGAATGCCTTTTCAATCCCTCCCTCCCACACAGACGTTCACCACAGATGCTTTCCTGGCAGGATGGAGTGCACACCTGGGTCCTTATTGGACACAGGGTGAGTGGACCACCTCTCTTCCTCAGCCTCACATCAGTCTCCTAGAACTGAGGACATTCCACTTAGCCCTTCTGGCATTCCAACCTCTTCTGACTCTAGATCATTGCTGATCTAATCAGACCTCACTGCGGTGTTTTTCTATCTCAGCAGGCAAGGAGGAGCTCCAATCTTCAACCTCTTGACTCAAAATTAAGGTACCCTGTTACATCTCAACCTGAAGGCTGTACACCTTCATGCTTGGCTCCTGAGGATGCTTTCATGGCCAGATTACAACTATCCTCTCCTCTCCTCTTGCCAATATTTTCATGGCCTCATGTAAGCCAGCAAGCAGGGAAACCAATTTCTCCAAATGGAAGTGCTTTTTCCATATGGTCTGCCTCTCGATCTTTGGACCCTTACTTTTGTCCAGTGGCAAAGGTTCTGGACTACCTGGCCTCACTATCTGAGTCTGGTTTAAGTTACTTTTCCATCAAAGTCCACTTGACCGCTATCTTGGCTTTCTGTGAACCTCTAGATGACAGGTTACTGTACCAACATCATCTAGTGAAGATGTTTTTGAAAGGAATGTTACATAGTAAACCGCCTATTAGAAGACCCACTCCTCCATCGGATCTCAATTTTATGATAGAAAAATTGACCCTTGAACCTTTTGAGCCAGTGGCCACTTGTGAACTTCATTTTCTTTCATGGAAACCCCTATTTCTGGTGGCTGTCACTTCCGCTCGACGTATTTCAAGCTTCATGTGCTCATGTATAGGGAATCTTACTTGATTTTCCACAAAGACAGGGTAGTCCTTCATACCACCCTTTCCTTCCTTCCTAAAGTAGTCTCTGAGCATACTTCAAATCAGTCTTTGGAGCTTCTGGTCTACTATCCTGACTTCTCCAATCAGGGTGAACATCTACTACATAATTTAGATGTCCATCGTATACTACGCTACTATACTAATTGGACGCAGTCGATTAGAAAGACGTCTTTACTGTTCATCTCTTTTGTCCCGGGTCACAATGGCCTCCTGGTTGCTAAATGTACTTTTTCATCTTGGTTGACAAATTGTATTACATTTTGTTACAAAAAATACAACTAACCTTTACCTGGACCTGTCCAAGCCCATTCCAATAGAGCTATGGCCGCTACTGCAGCTTGCTTTAAAGGAGCCTCTATTTCAGATATCTACAATGCTGCTACCTGGTCCACGATTCATACATTCACAAGGCATTACAATCTGGATATTGCCTCACGACGTAGGGCAGCCTTCGGATGTGCAGTCCTACAAAGTCTTCTATTATAACTGTCCTCCCACATGGACATTACTGCTTGGGATTCATCCCAAAAGTATTACCTACTGCAAGAGACCACTCTGTGGAAGATAGTACAGTTATGTAAAAACTTACCGTAACAGTAGATCTTTGAGGAGCATATCTTGCAGTAGGTTTGTTCCCACCCTCCGTCCCCCTCCTTCTCTAAGAGGACAAATTCTGGACCAATGGCTATGGGTTGGGACTCCTTTGGTACCTCAGTTTCCCCATAGTCCTTGCTTTGTGAGCTGAATCCAGCAGGGGAACTGAGGATACCAGGGACCGCCCACACTTATATAGGAAACGGGAAGCTGATGTCATGTGTGGGTGGTCCCTGGAAAAGACTGCTAGAAGATCTGCCGTACACCACAGCAACCTCTGCTGGATACCCCAAAGTATTACCTACTGCAGAGACACTCCTCAAAGATCTATTGTTACATCAAGTTTTTACGTAACTGTAGTTTCTAGTAGTGGTATCCAGTTCACATACTCACAACCCATCTGACCTCCCCTTTCAAGTGAGGTCTGTATCTCTGCTTCCAGTGTGTAAAGATCTGATGTTATGGGACAGAGCCAGAGGATATACCACACAGGGGATGGGAGGAGCTTAGCTTGAAGACATTGGTAACTTCGCTGTCTCCAACTGAACTGTTAGAGTGTGGATGTGAACACTATACCACTAGTAGAATTATGGTTTCAGGTGAGTAACCTGTATATATTGCTTTGTAATATACACATCTAAATTCTAGCACTATATTTTAATGGACAAAGCAAGAAGTTTGCTGGGGTGAACAATATCAGAGTTAATGCATTTTTCTCAGTCTCTTGCCCATGTACAGAAGTTACAGCGTACGATGGAATATTCTGAACAATAGAATTCAGTGACAGCACAGTGCCGATTACCTGAAGGGTTTATGTTTCCTGTCAAAACACTGATGTTTGCCCAAGTGTTTGAACCTAATGTATCATCCAAATTGTTGACCTTATCGATTACCAATTTATCACTTTGTGAACTGCTCATCAAATCATGTATTAATATGTTCTGTTTATTATGTCTGGGAGTTTAAGTACATTTGTTTATATTCTTCTATTGCATGATTTTTTATATTTTAATACGTGTTACATGTTATGATTTTGGTCATATAGTGCTTAGCACTTTTCCAATTAGAGCTTAATAAATAAAGTTGAAAAACACACAACGGAACTGAGGATTATGATGACATCAGACTATTTGCCCTTTGCCCTAGGGGTGTGTGATGCCTTCAGAATCCCTTGATGGATTCACAGCTCTGTTGTACAAAGTGTGTTAAAGTTGGACCAGCATAACATTCTGTGGTGATTTGCATATGCAACCCATGATGCTTTGCATTGTGGGGGCATGTGTGATTTTGTATTCTGTTGTACATGCTTACCCAGTCACTATTCTGAATGCTGTGTAGGACATTATTTTTGCTGTCAGAAAATGTTCACTATATTCACAATTTTACAAATCAAGCAAAAATTTAAAAACAGTGAACATTTTGGTACATAGATACATAGATTTTGATTTTGACGGCAGATAAGGACCGCTTGGCCCACCCAGTCTGCCCATTTCCCTACCTAATGGATAAGCTGCAGATCCTAGTTAACCAGCAGCCTACTTCTTCCTACCCCCACCCCCTAGAATTGCCTTATGACTGTCCCATGCATGCTTGAATTCCACCACTGTAACATGAGGTCTGCCATGCAAGGTGCTAACAACAGATCGAGCAACAAACAAAAGATGACCTACTATACTCTACACCTACCTAGTCCTGAATTTGCTGAACTTGTAATGCTGTTTCCTAATGTGAAATTCTTGTTTTTTTATTGGTCTCAGCTGCTCTTCCCACCATCCAGCAAAGTTCTGTCCCTCTCAATGCTGCAAGCGGAGGATGGCGGTGCTGACCGATATTTACAAAGTTTTGATAATCAGCTGATGACTGTAGATGGCATCACTGAGTGTGCGCTAATTCAAAATGGTGCAGATACGATCAGCTGCAAGTGCTTTATTAAATGCCCTTATAGAAATAATTATGTGAAATTTTTGCATGCTGTGCACATGAAACTACCTATGTGGCATGTGTGCTGCAAGCATATGTTTTATGTTAAATTTGAACTGATTACATGCATGAGGTATGCATGCAACAAGTAAGTGTGCTACAAGCATTTTTTATGTTAAACAGATTGCATGCATGTGGCATGTGTGCAACAAACAAGTGATCACTTATAATTGCACACATAAGGGGAAAAATGTTTTGCCAGGAAAGACACACTAAACCGGAGCTTGTTTCCAGGTGCTCAGGATCACAGTATACAAGTGGGGGTTGATGAGATTCAAATCCAGGTCTGCAGCTCAGTGCCCTTAACCACTGTACTATAATGTCTGCATATATATGGCATGCTTGTAGTTCAGTACAAATCTGCACGCATATTGCATGCTTATAGCCACTGCCAAATTTTTTAGTTTTCATATCCCCCATTTATTTATTTATTTAAAAGTTGATAACCAGGAAAAGCACCATTGAGCTGAGGCTAGTTTTTCAGGTGCGACCCGTGGACATGGATACATAAGGGGGTAATACAACAATAAGCGAGGAGCTAATAAAATAGCAAGTCAGCAGAAGAAAAAAGTTAACAAAAAAACAACAGCAACAGGATTATACAATACAGCAAATTACATAATACAGAATGAAGCAGCAAAAAAGTGAGTGATGGATTAAACAAATCCCTAAAAAAAGTGAGTCAACAACTCTGCTTATATGGTTGACAAACAAGGGATACAGAACATTAGGCCCTATCTACACTGCACTGAAAATCTGTAATGTTTTGAAAGCGTTATAAACTGAAAATGTTACAGTGCATCCACATTACCACTGAAAACATTTTGAAAATGCTACAGGATTTTACTGGCGTAGTGTGGATAGGGTCAGAGTTTTAAAAACATTACAGAAATGGTTGTTGAAAACAAATACTATCAGTTTTCAACAACAGTTTTGAAAACACTTTCTGTAACGTTACCAAGGCTGGAAGGGGAGGAGTCTGAGAAGCCTTTTGAAAGAGAGGAGGGAGGGGATAGATGAAGGTCAGGGGTAGTTTATTCCAGAGAGGGGGGAAATGAAAGGAAATGCCATCTCAGCTGCACAGCTGAACCATAGCACACATACTATCGGAAACACATGTGGGTCTTCCTACTTCCTATACACATACAAACCCACAGAAGTACTTAATCACTTCTGTCTGGCCTGTACTCCTACCATTTTCTCTCCATAGTTTTGCATGCTTACATGCAAACAGACTTTAAGAGGCAAACACAAAAGTAGCAATAACTCAGCACCCACCTACATAACCAGCTCCCCCCCCACAGACACACGCTATGAACGGCGCAGATGCTCTGTTAGAGACAACCCACCAAGTATAGGTATAAGTTGAGAGTCTTACCTGAGTACTAGGGAGCCAGAGACAGGAGTCTTTAAGAGATGATGTCCTAGGGACAGAGGGCAGGGGTGGCCACCCTTTGAAATGAATGGGGTTATTTTTTATTACTATTTCATACACTATGATGATAAATTGGAGATTAATGAAGACCACTGTTTGACTAACAAGACCCTTGTTATCGAGCAGTGACCTTCATTAATCGCCACCTCACCATCGTAATGCATAAAATAGTAATAAATAAATACCCCCATTCATTTCAGTGGAGCACACTCCCACACTCTGCCTTGCCCTATGTCATAACATGCTGAGTGTAGGGGGGTGGAGATCAGCTTCACGGGGAGGGCCATATGTCTGACTATAGTGTGGCTCCAATAGTCTGTGCATACCATACCTCTAAACTGTATCTGATTATGAGGGACATCCCTTAGTTTACCTTTGAAAACTGCTCTGTCCCTCATCCATTCCTCATTAAAAACATTCTCTTCACACAGAGGATGTCCTGTAAATTTAGACTTTATGATGGTGCACCATTTCAGATTTCAACGGAGGGCCAAAAACCAGTGATGGCCAGGTGCCAGTTAACCCTTAGATGGCAAGCGCTGGAACATCTCTTAAAGGGAAAACTTATCTGATATGATTGTAAAGTGGAATGCAAAACAGGAAAAGGTCAGGTGTATAAGATTCATCCATCTACTGAGGGACAAAATATGAGACTGTAACTGTAACCGCCCGTCGAGAACCTTTGCACATTCGCACAGGCACTGTGTGTGCATACATCCAGGCAGGCAGCAGCTGCCTGCCTGCTCAAACATGGGAGCTGATTCCAGCTCAAATGTTCAGCTCTGCAGAGTGGGAGAACCCACAGGAGTCAGTGCTAGGACCAATACTTTTTAACATCAATGTTAGTGACCTAGCAGAGGGTCTGGAGGGATGGGTGTGCCTGTTCGCAGATGATACAAAGGTCTGCAATAGGGTGGATTCACCTAGTGGGGTGCAAGCCATGAGGCGGGACCTGGAGAAGCTGGAAAGGTGGTCTGACACCTGGAAATTGAAGTTTAATGCACGAAAGTGCTCGCTGATGCACCTGGGGAGGAGGAATAGGAGAGAAACTTACTCCCTTGGAGGGGTGGTGATTAAGGAGAAGGAACCAAAAAGGGACCTGGGGATTATGGTATCGCGTGACCTCAAGGTGGGCAGCCAGTGTAGCAGGGTGGTGGGAAAGGCAAATGGAATGCTGGCCTGCACTGCAAGGGGTTTTAATAGTAGGAAGAGGGGGGTGCTAATGCCGTTATACAGAACCATGGTCAGGCCGCATCTGGAGTATGGGGTGCAGTTCTGGAGGCCTCACCTACGAAGAGATGTTGAGTTGATGGAAAGGGTACAGAGAAGGGCAACCAAAATGGTACGAGGGATGCAGGATGTACCCTATGAGAGAAGAGTGAGAGGGCTGAATTTGTACCCTCTGTAGACTAGGAGGGAGAGGGGGGGACATGATCAAGACCCTTATGTATCTGAAGGGAATAAATAAGGTGGAGGGTGATATCTTGTTCAGATTGAAGAACGGAGCAAACATGAGGGGACATAGCCTCAAACTGGAAAGTGGGCAATACAGAGGTAATGTCAGGGGGCAGTTTTTCATGGAGAGGGTGGTGGAGGCCTGGAACAAGTTGCCTGAGGAGGTAGTGGCAGCTGCAATGGTGGAGGGGTTCAAGAGGGCTTGGGATAGATTTAAGGGGTTGGGAAAAGAGGGTGGAAGCATAACAGAAGGGGGGAGGTAGGTTTTTGGGCAGACTAGATGGGCTGTGGGGCCTTTCAAACAACATGAAGTCTTGCTATATTCTGACATGTGCAGTGAGTCCCAACCTTCGAACTGCCCCGGAGATGAAAGAGTTAACTTTCCATGCCAGGCATGGAACGCTGAGCTCAAGCTCGGTTGAGACTCTGTCTGTTGTTCTTCAAACTCAAACAGTCAGATTCTTTACTCCGACTCACTGAACAGTCGCTCCGGAGATTTCTCCTTCTGCTCGGTTCAATTTGTCGGTTAAAGTACCGCTTTTCTCGGTTTTTGACCGAATTTAAACCGTAACCTGTCAGTTCAGTCTCTGTCTGTGGTATTTGTGAGTACTAGATAGGTTTTGTTTTATTCTGTTCTGTGTGGAACTTGTAAATGGTTTATCGGTTCGCTTTGAACCGATCAAGTTGTTTAAAAAATCTTAAATTGTGCTTTTAGATTGTGGTTACCAGTTCTTATCGGTTCTAAAAAGAACGGATTTTATTACGGTTTTTTCCACGACCCATGACACGGTTGGGAATCGATAAGAGGGTCTTGCCTGGCGGATTGCCATAAAAGGGTAACTTTGGTAGGACTGACACTATGAGAAACCCAAAAGAAAAACCGGACCCACTGGGTTTCAACACTGCAGTGTGTGTGGGGAAGTCTTTGCCAAGGCTGACCCCCACACCACCTGTGTTTATTGTCTGGGATTTGACCACCTCAATGCAGACTGCCAGATTTGCAAAAATTTCCCTGCAGCTACCCTAGAAAAGAGAGCTGGTAGGCTCAGGGAAAGGGAGGCAAAAAGTCCGCTGAACCGGATGGCCAGCCCGGTTTGGTTCAAACCAAACCAGAAGGAGTGCCCTCTGACCAGGGCGAGACTTCTTCGGGCAAAAGAAGAGCCGATTCTGAGGAGTCGGTTCCGGCTAAAAGAACTAGAAAAGAAAAATCAGCTGGTGTGGAGCCAAAACTTTCCTCTCCAACCGCTGAAGAGATAGCCAAAGCGATCAAAATTGTGCATTCGCTTTCCCCGGTTCCGACCGAACTGGCACCATCATGCAGGAGCTCGGTTCGGCCAGTTCCACCGGTTCAAGAGTATGAGTTAGAGGAGTTTTATGAACCGGAGGAGGAGGAAGAGGAGTATGAGGAAAGTGAATGTGGATTTGAAAGTCTGGATGTGCCCATTGACCCGGACATCTCCCCAGACAGACCTTCAGGAGTGTCTCCTCCTAGGCTTTCTGAGTCCCCCCCCCATTTCATGTTTTATAAAAAAGTAGCTGAAACCCTCCAGCTTCCTATGGAAGAAGCTGTGGATGACCAGGAGGAGCCTGACTATGTGGAAATGATGAATATCCCAGAGTCTAGGAGGCTGTCTATTCCCTTGCACAAATCTTTTGGGAAACAGACATTCAAGATATTAAAGACTCCTAACACTATACCTCCTGTGGATAAGAGAATGGACAAGAGGTATACATTGTCAGGCTCTGACATGGAGTTCCTTACACAACAATGCAGCCATGTTGGGGTAGTGCAGGCTGCAGCCTGTGATAAGGCAAACATTCCCTTGGCTTCACACCCCCCGGACAAGGACTCCAGGAGGATTGATGCCATGGCAAAGAAACAGTACATGGCCGCATCCTTGGGACTCAGACAGGCCAATTATATAGCATATACTGCTAGGTACCAAAAATCCAGATGGGACACTGGTATAGGCTAGCAAACAGGTCTCCTGGCCAGCTTGCCAAGGAGCTGGAGCAGGTGGCTGCTGATGGTATTGAGGCATCCAAGGTGCAGTTCCATGCTGCAGTAGACTCCAATGATGTGTCATCTAGAGTCATGGCTACATCTGTGGCACTTCGAAGAATGGCTTGGCTCAGATGTACTAGCCTGTCACAGGATACCCTGACTAAGGCCATGGATTTTCCTGTTGTGGGTAATTCTCTGTTTAGGGAGCAAACAGAGAATTACATGAAGAAAATGGATGAGTATAGGACCACCTATAGGAGTGCACGGCCAAGGAAAGGCAGGCCACTCCTCAAAGGCAGCTTCCCAGGGGCAGGGGCAGGCCTTTTCATAGGCCTTTTTACCAAGCCCAGGCCTTCTCTTCTGCTTATGCCCAGAGGGGGTTCTTTAGAGGGAGAGGCAGAAGGGGTACAAGCAGACCTGCTTCCACCCGTCAGCCTAAACCCCCTTCGAAACAGGCACCCTGATGGGTTTACCAGTGCCGATTCTCCACCACCTGTAGGGGGCAGGCTGGCTTACTTTGTCCAAGACTGGAAGTCTTTAACATCAGACAAATGGGTCCTGGAAGTAGTAAGCCAGGGACTGGTTCTCAGCTTCAAAAAGTTTCCAAAGCTGAGAACCAGATCCTTTCCACCTGCAAATCCATCAGAGGCACTTGCCTTAGAGGCAGAGGTCTCTTCCCTCCTAGCTCTCAGAGCTGTGGAAAGGGTTCCACCCCTACACCAGGGCAAAGGGTTGTACTGCAGGTACTTTCTTACCCCAAAAAAGACAGGAGAATGGCGGCCCATCCTGGATCTCAGACACTTAAACAAGCACCTTTTAAAACCAAAATTCAAAATGGTGACTCTGGGAATTATTCTACCCTATCTAAGGCCAGGGGACTGGCTAGTGTCCCTGGACCTCAAGGATGCCTACTTCCATATTCTCGTCAGAAGCTCCCATAGAAAGTACCTCAGGTTCGAGCTGTCCTCAGGCCATTACCAGTTCAGAACAATGCCCTTTGGCCTCAAATCTGCTCCAAGGGTATTCACAAAATGCCTGGCAGTAGTAGTTGCTTTTCTAAGAAGGCAGAAGATTGCCATCTTCCCTTACCTGGACGACTGGCTCATAGTAGGCCAGTCCCCAGACCAAGTCAAGTTAAGATTACAGATAACTCAGCAACTGCTCACTTCTTTGGGTTTCCTTCTAAATCTTCCAAAGTCAGTTCTAGAGCCTGTCCAGCTCCTCACCTTCATAGGTGTAGAGCTAGACACAGAGAAGGCCAGAGCCTTCCTTCCCCTGGACAGGGCAAGGACCCTGGTCTCTCTGGCCTCCTCATTCACCCTGCAGGTGTCTCGACCAGCAAGGCATTTTCTACAGCTCCTGGAGCACATGGCTGCTTCTACAGCAGTAGTGCAGGGAGCAAGATTTCAGATGAGGGACATTCAGTTCCATTTGAGAGCCTTTTGGTCTCAAAGGAAGGACCCTCTGACCAAATTGATCCCAGTAACTCCGAACCTTGATCCAGGCCCTACAGTGGTGGCAGGATCAGAACAATCTGAGACAAGGGGTTCCCTTTGTCACTCAGTCTCACTCTTTAATCCTTACTACAGATGCCTCCCTCTTGGGGTGGGGGGCTCACATGGGTGACCTCATCACCCAGGGCTTGTGGTCCCCTCAGGAATCTCTGCTCCATATCAATCTGTTGGAACTCAGAGCAGTGTTTCTAGCACTTCAAGCTTTTTCCAAATCTGTTCAGAACAAAGTTGTACAGGTCAGAACAGACAACACCACCACAATGTGGTACATCAACAAGCAAGGAGGCACTCGGTCTATGGTCTTGTGCACCGCGAAGCAATGAAGTTGTGGTCTCTGGCTTACTCCCTGAACACCTCCCTCATGGCAGTTCACCTCCCAGGAAAGGACAATGTCCTGGCAGATGCTCTCAGCAGGATTTCCCAGGGCCATCATAAATGGTCACTGGACCCCCTGGTCTTGGAGGTGATATTTTCCAGATGGGGCACCCCGTAGATAGATCTTTTTGCAGCCCCAGACAATCACCAACTTCCCCTTTTTTGCTGCAGGCCCCCAGTGTTGGGCTCAGTCCCCCTGGATGCCTTAGTTCTCAATTGGGAAGGAAAGTTTCTCTATGCTTTTCCCCCCTTCCCTCTCCTGTTCAAAGTGCTAGTCAAAATCAGATCTCAACCCTGCAAGATGATCCTGATTGCTCCAGACTGGGCCAGACAGCCCTGGTATCCATTCCTACTGTCCTTAGCAGTCCATCTTCCCCTGTGTCTTCCCAGGCATTACAATCTGTTAACCTGTGCTCAGGGGAGGGTTTGGTACCCGAACCTCAAATCTCTCAATCTCAAGGCCTGGCTCTTGAAGAGTTAGAGTTTGCTGATTTACACCTCTCCCAAGGTGTAATGGATATCCTGAAGGCTTCTAGAAAACCTTCCACCAGGGCTACTTATAGTTCTAAATGGAAAAGATTTTCCATATGGTGCTCTGGGAAGCATATTTCCCCAGAATCTGCTGATCTGCCCACAGTCCTTGATTATATGGTCCACTTAAATAGCTTGGGGCTGAGACCAGCTACACTGAAAGTGCATCTGGCAGCTGTGTCTGCTTTTATTTCAGCAGGTAAGCCCTCTTCTATTTCAGCTCACCCTGTATTCTCCAAGTTTTCAAGGTTGCTTCACACCAACCCTCCATTCAGGGACCCTGCCCTGCCTGGGACCTCAATGTTTGCATTGCTCAAGCTATACAACCTCTTTTAGCCTTTATCTTCAGCAGAGCTTAAGTACTTAACTTGGAAGACTGTGTTTCTGGTAGCCATCACTTCTGCCAGACGCATAAGTGAATTACAAGCTTTGTCAGTGGAGCCTGATTTTATCTCCTTTCATAGAGTTAAGGTGGTCCTCAGGACTAACAGGAAGTTCTTGCCTAAGGTGGTTTCAGATTTCCACCTTAATCAATCTATGTCTCTTCCAGTGCACTTCACTGACCATTCCTCCTCTGGTGAGAGGAGGCTGCACAGTTTAGATGTGAAAAGAGCCCTTAGTTACTACATAGAGCGTACCAAGGGTCACAGGTTTGACTCCCTCCAACTGTTCCTCACTTATGGTGAGGTTGGTAAAGGGAAACCTGCCACTAAAAGATCCATTGCCAGGTGGATTGTCTCTTGTATCCAATTTTGCTATGAAAAACTGGTTAAGGTTCCTTCCTCAGGCCTGAGGGCTCACTCTACCAGAGGTACAGCTGCTTCCCTGGCTGCTGCCAGGGACATCCCTATTCTAGAGATATGTCAAGCAGCTACCTGGAAAACAGTTCACACTTTTACCAAGCATTACTCCCTGGACATCCAGGCTAGGAGTGATGCTCAGTTTGGCACAGCTGTGCTTCAGAGCCTATTTCCTAAGTAGGTTCTGTCCCTCCTCCATGGAGGTACTGCTTTGTAGTCTGCATATGTCAGAATATAGCAAGACTTCATGTTGTTTGAAGAAAAAATTACTCACCTTAGTAATGTTGTTTCTTCTAATGGAGTCTTGCTATATTCTGACCTCCCCCCTGCCTGCCCCTCTCAGAACCTCTGTTTTTGGGATGTGGGTGGGCAGTGCAGTGTTGGCACTTAGTAGGTGCCCACCTTTTGTTTTCACCCCTTCTTTTCTGGGGTGAGTTGGTGTTGTGTTTTCATTTTTGGGTCTCCTGACTTGAGTCTTTGTGTTGGGACCAAAAAATGTGTTTTATGTTTAGTAGCCAGTTGGCTAGTGTAGGTTTACAGCTTCCACACAGGACCTTAGTGAGTTTAGCTCGTAAAGATCTGACGGTTTGAGTTTGAAGAACAACAGACAGAGTCTCAACCGAGCTTGAGCTCAGCGTTCCATGCCTGGCATGGAAAGTTAACTCTTTCATCTCCGGGGCAGTTCGAAGGTTGGGACTCACTGCATATGTCAGAATATAGCAAGACTCCATTAGAAGAAACAACATTACTAAGGTAATTTTTTCTTCTCTGCCATCATATTTCTGTGTATTTTGTGTAACCTGCCCAGCCCATTCTGCTACAAACAACAACAGCAACCTTATATTATCAGGTCAAGGCACACCACCCACTTGCTTGCAGCTTTCATTTTAGCTAGAAATACCACAAAACAGCAAATTTTAATTAGTTGACCTTCATGTTTCAGCCACTGTACCGACTCTCAAGTCTCTCTTGCCGCTTGCTCAGCAGTCTCTTTTTATTTCACTCAGTCGGTCAGTCTTTTTCATCGCTCACAATTTTTTGATTTAGGCATATAGCACATTTTATTATTCTCTCACACAGATTTCAAGCCCGAGCCCTGGAGCAGATTTGAACTTAAACCCATCCAATTACTAATCATTTTTTGTCCTGGCTGAAGTTCTGAACCCCTAAAAAAGAAAACCTTGCCTCAGTCTCTCTCTCTCTCTCTCTCTCTCTCAACTCCATTCAATTCAGTACTTGTCCCGTATGGGTCTTAAAGCTACCCAAAGGTGCAGAAAAGTGAAAGGAACATCAATATTTCAATCCTTCCTCCCTCCCCAATCCCACTATAAAAAAATTAGTCTTACTTACGCAGCAGTCCATCCGGAACCTGCAACCCACCCCAGTGTGCTACCAGTCCAATTTTCAGCCCACTTCACAGCCATCCTTCTGCCAGAAGCTGGATGCTGGAACCAACTGTCCCGGGTCCCGACCGCAACCAAGTCACCTCACCAACCAAACCCACCCAACCTGTGTTCTTGCTTCTTGCTTAGTTGCAGCTGCCCCACACTGATCAAGACCTGTGATCACCGCCTATACTGCCACCCCTGTTGCTGCTAGGCATAGCTTGCTGCCACTGGGGGCCTGCGCTGTTTTTATTGTGAGGTGAGCATACTAGTGTAGGTAGGTAGCCTAGTTGTGGATTTAGCTTTTAGCTCACCCCTGTCCCTTCAACCACCGAGGGATATAGAAGCTCAATAAGAGTAGACCAACAAAAATATGCCATCGCAATGCTGCTATCAAGAGCTTAGTGCTCACAGACTCCTCCGAGCTGTAGTGTGTAGCCTGTCTACTCTGTGGCAGGAAAGACAGTGTCACGCTCGCAGGGCTTGCACGCTGTTGCTTGCACGGAGCTCCTCCATGTCAAATGTGATGGCGCCACTGCTCATAGGTGGAGAGTGTGGACAACACAACACAGATGCAGTCAAGTCAGGAGTGCACCTGCATCCGCAGTGTGAGCACACACAGGCCAAGGGAGCACTTATTGTGTAATCTGACGACGCTACCTCCATTGTTTGTCATAATGCTTGCTGAATGTAAATACCTAAGTGCTGTCCAAATGTTGCACATAATATATGTTTTTGTTATCTCTATTGTACACTCCTCTACCTCCTTGTTGTAACTATGTATGCTGAATGGTTGTAATTTTGTATCCACTGCCTTTTTTTGTTGTAATAATGATTGCTGTATTGTTTTGCTATTTGTATCTCCCATTACCCTTTCCACCCAGGACACACTGTAAGTTGATGCTCAATGTGCCCTTCCTGGTGAAATGTTTCAGTAAATAAATAAATAAAAGATTAAATCCAAATTTAATGCCGTTATTGCTATACCATAAGAAGAACAACCTAGACACAAATGCAGGAGGGATCAACTGCTCCCCTCTGTTCTACTTAAAGACATCCCTGATTTATGGTAGAAATTCATTCTCAGGTGCTAATATTTGAACAAGCAAATACTGTCGTTTCCACTGTGTTCTGTGGTATATTCATGTCAGGATGTGTCCCTAATTATGAGGGTTAGTGTCCCTCATTGCCCCTCATTTTCAGTGTCCATGTCCCTCATTTCAGTGACAAAAATTGAGGAATGGTACATGCTTCCAGGGTTCTGCTCGGCACAAAGAGTGCTAAGCGTGGCCGTAGTGTATATGCTGCATACAGAATGACAAAGTGAAAGTAAGTGAGCCATAACAGTCATGGGGAAACACATATGGAGTACTAAATATGCATAAGGGGATTTCCATAGCCCAAAACAAAAAGGCCAGGCTTCATACCGCAGAGGCACCTTTTTGCACATCTGGAATGGGGGGGTTGTTGGTTGACTACTGAGAGCAAAGATTAATAGGTCATATTTTAGGCATTTAATGCTGTAAGCAAACAGTACTTTACAAACTAATGGGAATTTATTGACAAAAATCAAAAGCCATTAAACAATTTGCAAAAGGATTTAATGGTGAGAATTATTGAGTTTTCCTAATTGTAATGGGAAATCAATGGAAATGGTATTTTAATGACTCTAATTGCTAGCAGTAGCATGAGAAATAGAAATGGATGTGTGTTTTACATGAGATTTGCACCAGTTTAGCTGCTGCACGCATGTCAAACATACAACAAACGGGCCTGATGTGATTTTTAGATAATGTTTGCAGCAGCTTGGCTACTGCACTCACGTCAAGCTTGCTGCATGCAAACCTGAAGTGCTTTTTAGATCTAGTTCACTTAGGTTCACTTTGTGTATGCTAACCACCTGCAAATATTGTACAATTAAGCATGTGGTATGCATTGTGCATGTATGCAGCACACTTGTTTTTCTGTAAGGGTGGATGCAAAATGAATATCCTATACAGCATTTATTTATTTAGTTTTTTGTTGACCTGGAAAGGAGGACTAGACAATTCTGACTATTTTGAGCCCCACTGAGGGAAGGGGATACAGATGGATGCTGACTGACATTGAACCAGATTAAGCTGTTGGTGGTATTTTTAGTGAATGGAGGAAATTTGGCCAGGGCACCTAGGAAATGTTCCTACTCTTCCAGTAGGGGGAACATTTGGCCATCTGCTGCAGGATGGCCAGTCCAGAGGAATCACTGGAGGTGATGGTCGTTGTGGAGACAGGAGAGCAGGCCTTCTCTCCTGTACCTACCACTCAAGAGGCCATAGATGCTGCGATGTCAGCTCCTGATTTCTCCAGCAGAGAGTTGGATGTGGTAGAGCCCATATATTTGCCGGTAGCATACAAGGAAGAAGTGTCGCTCAGCTTTTCAAAGCAACAGGTGGTGAGTACCGAGACAGAATCTCACATAGAAACAGATGTCGACAATGAGGTGCAAGTAAAAAAATTACAAGCAGACAAATAAGCCTTGCTATGGAAGGCTTGTGACATAAATTTAAAACTGAAATTAATTAAGGGGAGTGCCTTGTGGGAAGCCGGAGAGCATATGCATATAGGCCTGAAACCTGCTGTTGGGGTTGGGCAGGCCGCTTCAGACTCATCTTCTGTTAATGAAGGCACTCCAAAGAAGACAGTGGGAACAGGATCGGAAGGGGAGGGTAGCATGGCTGGCAGTGAAAGCAACCAGAGGGTTGTGTGCCAAAAGCCGCAAAAACCTCCCCTTATCTCAGTTGAGACTTGTAAACCTGTGAGAGGCCGATTGGGAGCAGGGTGGCAAGATACAAGGCCACTAATAACCTGGTCCCATCACTAGATGAGGGAGCAACGGGAAACTTGGCGGAACAAGCTTTTTCCTTCCCCAAAGAAAAAAACACCACTGGATGGAGTAAAAAGGGGCACGAATTTAGTGACAGTAATACTGGGAAGCAGCCCTCTACTCATTTAAACGAAGGAGACTGGTCACCAATTGCAGCCTTACAAAATGCGGACTGGGTACAAGAGACAGATGGACACTGGGCCCCTGATTCAGAGGACCCCACATACCAGAACATGATAGCTGCAAAGCCTACTTCATGGGAAAAACAAGATAAAACAAGTTCCAATGACCCCAGGGGTAACACTTTGTCTAATAATGAGTTGCAACCAGAAAATATGATGTTTGTATCTGTCTCAAAAGGTAGGGTTAGTACTAGTGATGTGTTGGTGTCTACATCTGACTCTACTCATAGACCTGGGGTAATTGTATTACTATTGAAATTGAAAGGGGTGAAACTGCTGAAATAGGGGTATTACATCAGCTAGATATGGGACCTTCAGAGGAGATGTTATTAGGCCCCCAAAAAAGGAGTTAGGCTGGCTTCTATGTTTAAACTATCAGATCTCTTCCAAAATAAGGGCGAACCAGTCCCTAGGAAGAATGCCATATGCCTAGCATGCAAAGGGGGATTAGAGTCCCCACCAGACAGGTTGTACATTGCAAGAGTCCTCCTGAAGGGCTCTATGAATTTTTTTTCCTCAGAGATTTTTGCGTTGATTAGTGTAGGAAATTCTAATTATGATAGTTTCAAGACCAAAGCTAGCTTAGACAGATTCTGGGCACAATATCAGGTGCAGAAGAATAACCCGGTCTGGACCCCCTTTCATGTGATCCCCCTCACGAAGCCTCTAGTAAAGACCATAACTGTGATGTTCAGAAATGAGGGAGTAAGTGTGGAAGATATCTTGTTTTGGCTCAGGCAGCATTACGAAGTGTAAGGGAAGCCCACACCTGCTTTAGATAGTGAACAGATCTGGGATGGGGGGTGGAGGATGTAGGTTAAACTTTTCTCCACAAATTCAGGACCTGTTCAC
Organism: Neoceratodus forsteri; assembly: GCA_016271365.2. Classification (NCBI taxonomy): domain Eukaryota; kingdom Metazoa; phylum Chordata; order Ceratodontiformes; family Ceratodontidae; genus Neoceratodus; species Neoceratodus forsteri. The sequence continues at coordinate 34,421,530 of CM057453.1, forward strand.
CTGCCTAGTAGTTTTTTTCTGGGAAGGGATCAAGGATCCTTATTTTACGCAGGTCAGCCATGCTCCTGTTTTTAAGTGTGGCTCTCGCTCACATGTAAGTTCAGCTTGAGACACTGCTAGATGCAGGCACTGCTTAGACAATGGGCATGTGGCTGCAAATTGTTTGAATGTGTTCAAAGGTAACCTTTGTGAGCAAACTGGGCAAGCGTATGGGAGATGTCCTTGGGCTTCGCATAATCAGGAAGATTGCCCATCTCATGAAGGATTAATAAACCTAGTGCAGCAATACCAGGCAAAAAGAGTGGTAGAACAGAGTACTAGAAGAGAGGGGAGAAGTCAGGATACAATAAACACCACAAGTAGTCAGGCCCATGGTGAATCATGAACTACTAGGGGACAACAGAATTAGAATTAGGCAGTTCAGGTAGAAATAACTGAGGCAGAAGAAAGAAGTGCTATACCAGAGGACACTACAGAAGCAAATATAGAAGACACTCAGGAAATGCCCCCCCACCCCCCGATAAGGAAGCACCATATAAGGTGGTTACCCAGAAGAAACATAGCAGGCAGGGGAATGCATTGTTGGGGAAAAATTCACAAAGGACACTAAAACTGGCAGGATCCTCCTGGAAGAAAGGCAACAAATATACAGCTATAGATAACGAGATTATAGAAGGGGATTTAGGAGATGAAGGTACAGATACCTCTTCTGTTGCCTCGACAACTGACACTGAGGAAAGTGGGGGTGGGGACTCCATAGCAAAATGGGTTAGGCAAAGAAAACCCTCTAAAACCTCATAGTAGGACATGTATCAGTTAAACCTTCATACATTAAATGCCTTCTCTCTCTCTCTCTCTTTCAACACTTAATGTTAACAGTATCAAAAGTGAAAAGAAATGTGTAGGGGTTCTTTTCTCCTTAAAAGAAGAGAGGAGAGACATTTATTGTATTCAGGATACCCGACTTAAGACACACACACGGAATTACAGCACGCATCTAAGCTATGGACTGTAGGCCCTTCATTTTGATCAGTAGGGGAGGATACTTGTGATGGGGTGGGCATTTTAATTAATAATCAATCAAAGTATCAAGGTTAGTTGACATACATATAGGGAGAGCGCTATTACTAGATTTTTCCTTTTTTACAGAAAGATTTCAGTTAATAGTTCCGTATGCACCCTAGACGAAGGCCCAAAGAGTGTCACTATTTAAAGAAGAACAGCCTTATCTTCATACTTCTTGCCTGCTTCTATGGGTTGGGGATTTTAATTGTGGAATAGAGCAAGTAGACCATGGGCTTCGTACAAGTAAAATGTTCTGTGATTCTATAGCCCTGCAGAATATTGTCTACCGCTGGTCTGGTTGATGCATACAAAAGTCAGCACTCATCTGGAGGATACACATACGAACATACAAAATTTGCCAGCAGATAAAGGCCTAGAGGTCTATCAAGTCTGCTCGAATGCTCAGCTAGCACCCCTTATTCTGCAGCTGCCCTTCCCTCCCTTCCTCCCTTCCCCTCCATTGACCCTCCCCCTTGCCCTGTCCCAGCCCCTTTTGAAGCAGTCCACTGTTCTACTGGATACCACTTCTGCTGGTAACGCATTCCACCCAGCTACCACCCTCTCTATAAAAGAAAGTGTCTTCTCATCTCCCTCCTGAACCTTCCTCCCTCCAGTCTCATATCATGGCCCCGGGTTTCCCTCTCCTCCCTTACTTTGAACAGCCCCTCTGTACCTGTCTTGTTTATTCCTTTCATATACTTAAAGGTTTCAATCATGTCCCGCTGTCCCTCCTCTCCTCTAGTGAGTACATGTTCAGCTCACTGAGCCTCCTCTCGTATGATAAGTCCCCCAGCCCCTTGATCATCCTTGTCGCCCTGCACTGCACCCCCTCCAGTAACTTAATGTCCCTCTTCAGATACGGGCACCAGTAATGCACACAGTACTCCAGATGCGGTCTAACTAATGACCTATACAGTGGCAGAATCACATCCCCCCTTCTCAAGGAGATACCCCTTGCAATGCAACCCAGCATTTTGTTGGCCTTTGTAGCTGCCTTCCTACATTGTGCAGAGTTGTTCATTGACCCTGTAATGAGCACCTCCAGATCCTTCTCCTCCTCTATCTTGGCTAGCTGCACTCCCCCCAGCTGGTAACTCCTCCTTGGGTTCTTCACCCCAGAATGCAGCATCTTGCACTTTTTGGCATTAAAAGCCAGTTGCCAGGTGTCTGACCAGGTTTCAGCTTTTCTGGATCATCCTGCAACCCCTGCCATCCCCCTAGGTCATCCACCACTGCTCCCATCTTGGTGTCATCCGGAAACAGACTGATCTTGATCTTGATGTCCAATGATATATCTGCAATGAATATCCTAAACATCACTGGTCCCAACACCAAGCCCTGTGGAACACCACTCGTCACTAACCTTGGGGATGAGAGAGCCCCACCCACCACCACCCTCTGTTGTCTTCCCTGAAGCCAGTTCCCTACCCATCTCACCAGCTTTGTACCTGCCCCTGTGCCTTCTAACTTGCTTCCCAGCCTCCCATATGGCACTGAGTCAAATGCCTTACTGAAGTTCAGATACAGGACATCCACTGCTTGGCCCCTGTCCAACTGCCTAGTTACCCAGTCATAGAACTCCACCAGGCTGGTTTGGCAGGATCTGCCACGTATGAAGCCATGCTGTCTGCTGTTCTGTAGTTCTTTGGCCTCCAGGAGGGCAACCAGCCGCTCCTTCAGGATAGTCTCCATCAGCTTACCAATGATGGATGTGAGGCTCACTGGTCTGTAGTTACCCAGCTCATCCTTGGGGCCACTCTTATGGAGGGGCACCACACGAGCCATCTTCCAATCCTGAGGTACACACCCCGGGTGTAGTGAGGTATTAAATAGGTCTGCTAAAGGTCCCGCCAGGACCTCTGCCAGTTCCTTCAGTACCCTGGGGTGGATGCCATCTGGGCCTGGTGCCTTGTCCACCCTCAGTGCCCTCAAGCCCTCCAGAACTCTGCCCTCCATGATTTCCCTGTCTGTCACCCCTCCCCCCATTTCTACCATTCCTTCCCCCTTGGGTATCACCCCCCTCTTCTCCTTAGTAAATACCGAGAACATATTTTAGAGGGCCCCTGAAGACGAGGATTGTCTACATATTTGTATATGCAGTACTGACCATATTGCGAATTTTTACTAAAGCTAGTGAATTTTCAGATCACGTAGCAATTGTTCTGCAATGCACATGGGATAATACCCCTAGGTGTAAAAAAAATAACTGGCACCTAAAACGACTCCCTATTAGAAAACATAGTGGTGGAAAGAATGTGGAAGCAGGAGTGGTCTGCCAGGCTTTCTGTAGTGGAATGTTATGGTAACATTGTCGACTGGCGGTAGGACACAAAAATGTCTTGGCAAACACTTTTCCAGAATAGGGCTCGGTATGTTGCTAATAAAGAATACATATGTTATTTATAACTAAGACATCAATTGCAACATTTAATATCTCTGACTGAAACATCACACTTCGATTATAGTCTGCAGATGAGGGAAATTAAGAAAAAGATGTCTAAACTCAGGAGTCGATCTTAACATTGTTTTACTAGTGCAAATTGACCAGGGCTAGTGCAGCTAACTCTCTACTTGCCCGTTTTGACAAGTGCAGATTTTCATGGCTGTTAATGAAGTTAAAAAATTCTCTACTTTAGCATTCTCTAGTCCTCATACTAGTCTCTCTCAGTGTTCCAGATGGCCAGGGGTGATTAACAGCTCATTAAGAGCTGCAATTTTCTGGCAGTTCAAGAGAGATATCCCACAAAAGACACAATGTGAGTCATTATCACTCCACTGTTAAGACTTTCAGCTAGTGTCCAGGGTGTGATCATGGGTAGAGTGCTGTTAAGTCACTAGGCTCCAGTTTTCTAAATGTGTCTATAGGCGCTGTCTTGCAACGGAATAAGCGTTACAGAAGGGACCTTACCATTCCATCCAGTGCTGTGTAAACGCTATTTGTTCCGTTGTAAAAATGAACGGTCGCATGAAACGCACTCCGTGGTATAGGTGGTTTGTCCCAAATGTGCTGTTGCAGCGCGCAGTGTAAAGCGCCCATTCTGGAGCAAACAACTCTAGCTCTAGCAATGAGTACTGCACCGGTACGGATGGCAGGGCACTTTGTGGTGAAAAACAGAACTTGTGTAATCAGAATGTGGAGCGGAACATGCTGTATTGGCGCTACACAGGTAACGCTTGTTTCGGCACAGCAGTATTTGCGTAAAAGGGCCTTATGTCTAACAATTTGTCCAATATTATTAAGACCAGTGCCCCTCATTTCTCTACATTTTGAGTGTTTGTATCCAACATTTCAGTGACAAAATGCAAAGAAGTATACAAGATGGGCCCTGCAGGTGATGGGTTTTATCCCAGACTCACCATAACTTCCCTCTCCCCTCCAAATTTTTATTTATTTATTTATGTTTTTGGTAACAAGGTAAGTGCACTGATCCAGTGGACCATTTTCAGTCATGACCCAGGCCACAAGGTGGCAATACAGGGAAATCACAGTGGGCAGAAATTACGTTTTAGTACACAGTCAAACAACATTTTAGAATAGTGAGAACAGTCATTTATACATGATATATACAGGCATCGGGATGAAATCTGTTAACTCTGTTCTTTCCCTGGACACCACTGCAGACCAGACTCTGAAGTGACCATCCATAGATCCATAGCTGCCATTACTGGCAAGTGTAGGGGGTCCCCAGCTCTTCTAAATGGACCATGCTAGCCATCATCTTCCATACAGTTCCACCCTTATCCCACTCAGCATGTCCTTTCAGCCAAAAATCAAAGCTTTGGATCATGTATGGTACAAAAATAAACCTTGATAAAATACATAATTTGAAACCTTGAAATAGGCATTCCTGGGGTGCATAGATCATCCTATACAGAAATAGAAATAGTATAGTGGTATGCCTGTGTACTGTTTCCCCTGGGCTGATGAAAGGACAATGTTAAAGAAAAGCATGTTATTGTTGGTGCAGAGCATATTAAAATAAATGCTTTTACAAATAAAAATGTCATAGTTTTCTATTTCCCAAGCCCCTTAGGTTTGTCTAGCTCCCACCCCAAAAAAATCTTAGATGTGCTCTTGGCTCACTTGAGACTGTACAAAAACATTCAAATGTGCAGGTCTCCAGTTGACTGTAGGGTGGGGACCGAGAGTGTCTTTCTCTGCCTGACTCTGTTCATTACCCTGTGAGTGGTGGTGATAGTGTGGTGAGGTGCATGATGATGTCAGCTATTGTGTGCGCAGAGCTAGGACTGCTTGATTGAACATTTGCTGTTGTGATATGCTCTCTCTGTTTGATGTGGCGGGGCAGAAAGAAGAAGAGAGGAGGCTATGGTACAAAACAATGTGGGTGGGCTCACTGTCTGTGATGGCATTGCAGTCTTTTTTTTCCTGCTGGGGAGCTAAAGGCAATGTGGGAGCAGGATAAATGTGCAATAATCAGAATATTCCTTGGCTTTGCTTGCATTGTTTCCTGTGTAAGTGATCAAAATGTACCATTATAATTAAGGGCTAGTGCAACCATTTGCAGGCTAGTGCAATTTTGAATCAACTTGCCCTGCTGGCTAGTGCAAGAAAAGGTTAAGGTTGACCCCTGTCTAAACTCCAGTATGATAGGGCTAAGTCACTTAGTCAGGAACCTAGATTTGGAACCCTGGTGCAAAAAGGGTCCATGGACCCCTTCAAAGAATGTAAATCAAGGTTAGATAGTCGAATAATTACAAAACTAACCACACCTACAGGGCAGAAGGTTACAGCACCAGAAGACTTACTTCACATAGCAGAGAATTATATAAAGAACCTGTTAAGCAAGGGTGCCGGAAGATGGTAAAAGCTGAGGGGGCTGAGAATCAAAAGGGCACTTATGAGGGTACAAAGGGCACGTTTTCTGTACTAGTTTTTACCATGTAGAAATAAAAAGTGGAGGGGCTACCGCCCCTTTCGCCCCCCCCAGTTCCGGCACCTATGCTGTTAAGGACTGGAACTGCTGAGCCAGAAATAGAAACCTATTTAAAAACGGTGGCATTACCACAAGTTACTGACCAAGATGCTAAACAACTAATATGGGAGATTACTAGGGAAGAGATGGCGGTAGCTATTGGTCAACTTAAAACAAACTCAGCCCATGGATCCGATGGGCTGGGGGCAGGATTATATAAAAAATATTGTGAGAACTTAGCCCCTGCATTAGTAATCTTATATAATTATATATTAGACACATCACATTATGCTCCATCAATGAATATGGCTTTATTAGTTTTATTGCATAAGAAAGGGTCGAAAGATGAATTAAAAAATTGGAGCTCATTAAGCCTTCTCAACACAGATTTAAAAATGTGAGTAAAATTTTATTAGCTAGACTATCAACAGTATCTCAATATCTGATTAGTGCTCCACAAACGTGTGCCATACCAGGCAGAAAACAAGACAATTTGTCAGTGTTTGGAGAACTTTTTTGGGTGGAAAACGGAGACAGGGGAAAGGTTATGTGTTAGGGCTTGATCAAGAAAAAGCCTTTGATAGGCTGTCACAGGAATTTCTATTTGCTGTCCTAAAGGCTTTCAGAATTCCTGGGCAGTTTATAATATGGCTTAAAGGAATGTATAAAATGTTACTATCATACCAAATATTAATGGTTGGCATGGGAAACAAATTCCAGTATTAAGGGGTGTCAGACAGGGGGTGCCCACTCAGCCCGCTTCTCTACACTTTTGGCATTGACATTCTCATACGAAAAATAGACGCGAACAATGGGATACAGGACATAACAGTTAATGAAAGCTGTCCCTCAATAAAGATTTAATAGAGACTGTGCAAATCTAGTCTAAGTTCTCAGAATCTAAAATAAATTTGGAGAAAAGTAGGGGTGTAGCTTTAGGGGGCGCTCCTATTCCAGCATCAGCAACATTGGCAGGTATAGTAGTTAAACAGAAACCCATTAAGGTGTTAGAGGTATTGTTTGGGCCAGGCAATATTGTATTAGCTAACTGGGAAACAAATTTGGCTTGGGCCAATTGATTGGTTGTAGGTTGGAAAGGTCAGTAGATATGAAAAAAAAACAAGAGGGTAGTGTTTATTAAAACACTTTTAGTTTCAATTTTTCTGTACCTCAGCAATACCCCTCCCCCCAAGGAATATGGACAAGGCTGTACAGTATATTTTTTCAGGCATTTTGGGGTTCACAATTAAACCCAGTGAAAAGGGAATATATATATCGCCCTATATTGGAGGGGGGCCTAAATATGGTGCACCCAATTGCTTGCTTTGTTAGTCTCTTCTATAGTTCCAATTTAGGAAATGCCCTAAAACCAGATGGGAAATTATGGATCCCCTTGATTAAGGAATGGCTTATACCCTGCCTGCCAGCATGGAAATCGAGGAAGTCCAGAATGTTAGGGAAAGCTAATATAGTCCCACAGTATGGATTACTGAGTATTAAGGATGCCATAAAGTGGAAAATTGCTCCTTTACAGTTGCAAACTATAGATCAGAAAACCATATATAAGACAATAGTTCAAGAAGAATGCCAAGTAGATGTTAGTTTCCCATTATGTCCTGAAGATAGTACACAGGGAGTAGTAAAATAGCTTGCTAACCCTAGACTCCCTCCATTTGTCTGGGACAGTGTCTGGCTAGGTAACTATGGGAGGTTAAGTGTACAGAACAAGAAGAAGCACAAACAGGTGTCAGAAAGGTATTGTTCCAGATCATCCTGTGCAAAAATTTTGTAAACACAGCAGCACTTGTTTCTAGAGTGCCAGCATGCAAAGGTTTTTTGGGACTATCTTGTAGTACAATGGGAAGAACAGCTCTTCTCAACATTAAAATATTCAGAACTAATGTATGGGCCTGCAGCAGGAGGAGGAGGATGGGGTTAATATGCAGATACTGTGTATGTTATACTTACTGTTATAAGATATTACATTTTGCAAGCAAGATGTATGTGGGTGCTTCAACAAAAATATATTTCCTGTATAGAAATACTTGATAATGTCCAGAAAGCATTGGTGAAAATACAACATAAGGATATGACATGTTGCCCAGAAGAAAGAGTTAGGCATTTACGGATAAACTCTGTAGCTTGGTTAAGTAATATTAAATATTAAGCAAGTTTATTGTTAGAAGAATCTGCTATGTATTTGTTCATAAGGAAGATTTGTTTTAAGGATCCAAAAGAATAATGTATACAGTGAATTATGTTATCATTTGCTTTGTTATGTAATGAAATCCACTTTTCAATATAATTCCCCTGCTCTTTTCGAGAAGTGCCATGGGATCTTTAACATCCACCTGAACGACCACCAGGCAGATGGGGCCTCGGTTTAACATCTCATCCAAAAAGATGGCACCTCAGGAGTGGAGTGCAACCCCCCCCCCCCTTACTGCTATGGTGCTGCACTAACATGGTGTTTCCTTAGTCAAAGGAACTGCCCTTGATCCAAACGAGTACCCTTCTGGCTCATGGCTTATAACCCCAATTAGCATTATTGCCCTTATTATCCCCTGAGATAGGTATGTAGCCTTGCATTTCACAGCTGGCTAGCATTTATTTTATGTAATACATGGAGATTGTGCCTTTTTTTGTACCTGAAAGCTGTGTTTTTGTCAAGAGGCTTATTAGGTAAGGCTGTGTTTTTTCAGGGGGGCTTATTAGATGTGATAATCAGCATATACATTTCTTAACTGGTTTAGCTGGGGTGTTCACTGATGTGTTTATTGATTTAATTGGTCATTAAGTTGTTTGTTTTGGTGGTCATAATGTTGGTCTATGTGTGTTTTTCCCCATGTTATTTAGGTTTCTGTGAGGTTTGCAGTTTTAATTGGGAGGTAGGCAACTTTAATTGGTCCCATCCGTTTAAGATATATACTTTTTTTTTTTTTTTACTGTTTGGGCTAGGAACTTGTGTATAGATGTGTGTGTGTGTGTATATATATATATATATTTTTTTTATTTTAGTGAATTTGATATGGTTGTGTAATGACAATACAGTTTTCATGCATCAATGCACATCAAATTATGCATCAGACTGTTAAATGGAGGTGAACAATGCTTGCTACAATGTTGGCTGCTGCATCAAAAGATAATAGTGGTATTCTGCAAAGGAGAACCACAGCCTTTTTCTAGTTTAGGTTGGCTGTAGAATTTACATAGAAACATAGAATTTGATGGCATATAAGGACCGCTTGGCCCACCTAGTCTGCCCATTTTCCTACCAAACAAATAAGCTGCAGATCCTAGTAAACCAACAGCCTACTTCCTCCTACCCCCCAATAGAATTGCCTTATGTCTGTCCATGCATTCTTTGAATTCCTTCATTGTTTTTGACTCTATGACCTCCTCAGGAAGGCTGTTATATGCATCTACAACCCTCTCTGTGAAGAAATACTTCCTCACATTACCTCTACGCCATCCCCCTTCTATCTTCAAATTGTGCTCCCTTGTTCTTGCACATCTCTTTTTTTGAAAGATGCTACCCTCTTGGACTTTGTTGATTCCCTTTAGGTATTTGAAAGTTTCTATCATGTCTCCCCTCTCCCTTCTTTCCTCGAGGCTATACATCGTCAGCTCCTTTAGTCTTTCTTCATATGTCTTCTGGTGCAGACCCATTTTGCCTTCCTCTGGACAGCCTCCACTCTCTCTATGTCTTTGTGGAGATGGGGTCTCCAAAACTGTACACAGTACTCCAGATGTTGTCTTACCAACTGTCTGTACAAAGGGCCAACAACTTTCTGTTTTCTACTGGTGATGCCTCTCCCTATGCATCCCAGTATCCCCCCAGCTTTCGTTACTACCTTCTCACATTGCTGGCCCACCTTTAGGTCATCTGATATGACTACCCCCGGTCCCTTTCCATTTTTGTTGTTGTCAGTATCTCATCCCCCATTGTGTGCTCTTGCCCTGAGTTTTTGTTTCCCAGGTGCATTACTTTGCACTTCTTTGTGCTGAATCTAAGCTGCCATACATTTGACCATTCCTCCAACCTTGCCAAGTCCCTTTTCATTCTTTGCACCCCACCTTGCGTATCAACCGTGTTGCAGATCTTTGTATCATCTGCAAAGAAACATACCTTCCCCTCCAGTCCTTCTGCAATGTCACTTATAAAGACATTAAAAAGGACCGGCCCCAGTACTGAACCATGTGGTACCCCACTAGTAACCCTCCATTCTTCACTGTGGACTCCATTTACTATTACCCATTGTGTCCTGTTGTCCAGCCAGTGTTTTACCCAGGCGACCACCCTGGGACCCACTTCCAGGCTCACTAATTTGTTTATTAATCTTTTGTGCGGGACTGTGTCAAATGCCTTGCTAAAGTGTAGGTAGGCCATGTCCACAGCCCCTCCCTGGTCTACTACTTTGGTCACCCAGTCAAAGAAATCAATTAGTTTTGTTTGACATGACCTTCCTGCTGTGAATCCATGCTGCCTTGGGTCCTGTGCCGCACTGGCCTCTAGGTATTCAACAGTTCTTTCCTTCAGAAGTGATTCCATCATTTTCTCTACCACAGAGGTCAAACTGACAGGTCTGTAGTTTCCTGCCTCTGTCTTGCTCCCACTTTTCTGAAGAGGAATCACATCTGCCCTTCTCCAGTCCTCGAGTACCACCCCATCCTCCCATGATTTGTTAAAGAGGGTAGTCAGTGGTGTTACTAGTTCTTCCCTTAGTTCTTTTAGAATTCTGGGGTGGATCCCATCAGGACCCATTGCTTTATCCACCTTAAGTTTTAAGAGTTCTTTCAGAACCCTTTCTTCTGTTAAAGGACTAATATCAACCCCCCTATCCAGAGTGCTTCTATTGACTGGATTAGGTCTCTCCCCCTGCTTTTCCATTGTGAATACTGAGCAGAAATATTCATTTGGTATCCCTGCTTTTTCACTGTCGCTCTCTGCCCAACCACCTTCCTCTTTATTCAGCCTCAGTATCCCTGCCTTCGTCTTTCGTTTCTCCCTAATGTACCTATAAAAGGTTTTATCCCCCTTCTTAACCGAGTTGGCTATCTTTTCTACAGTTTGGGCCTTTGCTATTCTGACTGCCTTCCCCACTTCCTTCTGCTTTAACTGGTACAGTTCTCTGTCCTGCTCCTTCTGTGTTTCCTTATACTTCCTGAATGCTATCTTTTTCTCCCTTACCTTCCCCGCCATTTCTTTTGAGAACCATAGTGCTTTTTTCTTTTGTTTTGATTTGTTTATTTGCTTCACACAAATGCTTGTTGCCTCTGTGATGGCAGTTTTGATGTTTCCCCATTGTTGCTTCACCCCACCTTCTTGCCTGTTTGCTAGTGCTTTTCTGAGGCACTCTCCCATTTTGACAAAATCAGCCCTCCTGAAGTCCAGTGCCTTCACTTTTGTGTGGCTTGACTCTACAGTTAAGTTTATCATGAAGCACACTGTTTGGTGGTCGCTTGTTCCCAGATGACTACCCACTTCAAGATCAGAGATCCTCTCTCCTTCCCCGTTTGAGAGTACCAGGTCTAAGATTGCACCCTCCTGAGTGGGTTCCAAAAATATCTGTCTGAGGCATGCCCTCTATAGGGCATTGAGAATGGCCCTGCTCTTGGATGTGGTTGCAGCAAAGGTGCTCCAGTTAACATCTGGCATATTCAGGTCCCCCATCAGCAATATCTCACCTTTCTCTGCCATCCGAAGGATGCCTTCTATCATTTCCATGTCCATTTCCTCCCCCTGAGACGGGGGTCTGTATACAACCCCTGTGTGGATTGTGGAGCCATTTCCAGTCTCCAGGGTGACCCACAGTGCCTCCTCTCCTCCCTGTTTATCCTTTAGTTCTGTTGCTTTGATCCCTTCCCTCACATAAAGAGCTACTCCTCCTCCTCTTCTTCCCTCCCTGTCCCTTATGTAGATTGTGTACCCTGGTATGTTGATATCCCAGTCATGGTTCTCTGTGTACCACATTTCTGTTACTGCCATGATATCCAGGCATCCCTCTTCCATCAAGGCCACCATTTCGGGGAGCTTTTTACCTAGACTACAGGCATTGGTACTTATTACACTCCATTTGTTTCTGGCTCTATTTCTTTTTGCCCCATCCCTGTCCTTACTGCCTTTGTCTTTTTCTCTATTTACTCCTGCCCTTATCCCTATTAACTCCTCTATCTTGGTGTTTACCTCACTAACTATCCTGACTTTTGGGGGGGGCTAGGATATCCCTTTTCCTTTTCAGTGCCTCCCCCCTTGACTAGTTTAAATGTTTGCCAATGAAGCATTTAAATCCATCACCTAGAATCCTGGTTCCCCTCCTGGATAGATGCAGACCATTGTGCCTGTATAGGCCTGCATCCCTCCAGGTGCAGCCCCAGTCCCCAATGAAGCCACATCCCTGAGCTCTGCACCAGTTTTTCAACCAGTCATTGAATCCCATGGTGAAGAGTACCCTAGCCTCATCCATGCCATAGACAGGTAGCACTTCCAAGAAAATTACCTTGTGTGGAACTTGTCTAAGGCCCCTCCCCAACTCCACAAACTCCTGTTGTACTGCTCTGATCCCATTCTCAGTCAGGTAATTCATCCCTAGGTGGATAATGACATCCAGCTCACTCCCCCTTGCTGCTGCTCCCACGATCCTGAGGATTCATTTCCTGTCCCTATGCGGTCCAGAAACAATCAACTACAACTCTGACCCTCCACCCTGGGGAGTGTCTTCCTTCCTTTCAGACACCGATTTCATGGAGGTTAAGTACCAGGTCTAGTGACAAATGACTGCAAATATCTCCCAGTTACAGTTCCTCCCTGGCAAATTATAGTTAAAACTAAGACAAGTCAATCCCAAAATTAAAATCAATACTAGTTACTTACACAAGTCCAAAAAGTAATAATCCAGTTCAATGAAATCTAGAAAATAACATCCTTGATTTAAAGAATCTCTGGCTGCTTTCTCTCTCTCACTATGTCACAATTTAAATGAGTTAGTTGTAGAATTTAAATGAATGCATTTATAAAAATTGCACAAAATATGAAAGTGTCACCTTAACTATGACTAAATTTAGTTCATTATGAAGAATACAGTGATGAGTAAACCCAGAGGCATCAAAAGTAAAACATACTAACCTATTATGAAGAAACAATTTTTTTTATTTAGGTTGTTGGCTAATCAAATTAGAGTCGGCATAATCAAAATGTGGAAAACTAAAATTCTGAATAACCTAAAGGTGAGTTGGCCTGCATAGACAATTATGTACTTGACAGGGAATGCTAAATGAGTGTTAATGTCGCCAAAACATAGTCAATATGATATTGGCAGGAAAAAAGCCAAAGGTCAGTACTATCTGCCCCACATGCCCTAACTGCTAAGTAATGGCTGTTTTTTTTCCATTTCAGAAGAAGCATCCTGCAGATATCTTCGTATTAGGACCATGACCTCCCGGCCCTCATTTGACATGCCCTCCAGAACTCCCATTAGCCCTCTGAATGTATCCCAATCCATCTTGAATCCGGCTATAAAACTAGAGTTTAGCACATCGCTTGGCAAGCTGTTCCATTTGTCCACCACCCTTTCAGTGAAAAATTACTCACACCCCACCTGACTCTATCTCCCACTTGCTTGTAATAGTGCTCCATGGTGATAAACATGCTCTTTCACTGTAAACAGATATGAGGCCTCCACTCTGTTGATCTCGTGTATAAACTTATGTTTCAATAATTGGGGCTGGCATTATGGCCTAGAGGTTAGATTACTGAGCTGTGAATGAGCTTGGTAGATCCAAAAGACCTGGGTTTGATTCCCACAACCTAGACTTGCATTCTGTATGACTGAGCAAGTCACTCAACCTCTCCTAGTACTGCCAGGCACCCCTGAAAACAAGCACTTGTGCCTAGTGGGCCTTACCCAGTTACCAAAGAATAATTAAATAAATAAATGGCACACCTTTTTATTTATTTAGCTTTTGTTGACTGGGTAAGTGCACTAGACAAATCTTGCCTATTTTCAGGCACGACCCGGGGAAGGGGGATACAGATGAATGCCAACTGACCTTGAACCAGATTAAGCTGTTGGTGGTATTTTTTTTTTTAGTGAATGAGGGAAACTTGGCCAGGACACCGGGGAAATTCCCCTACTCTTTTCGATAAGTGCCATGGGATCTTTAACATCCACCTGAACTACCACCAATCCAGGCAGATGGGACCTCGGTTTAACGTCTCATCCGAAAGACGGCACCTCAGAAGTGCAGCACCCCTCTCATGCTGCACTACAGTGTCAGTACTGGGATATTAACCCAAGTGTCAGATGTGGGAACTGAACCCACAGTCCTCTGATCTCCCGGCCTCAGAGGCGAGTGTGCTACCTACTGAGCCACTGACACTGCTTTTCCTCTCCTGGTTTCCAGGAAGTCAGTTTACTATCAGTTAGAAAACCCAGGCCAGATATTTAAGTTTCAGTCAAATCAGTAGTATCTGTAAAATAAATTTGAGCCTTAAGTGAATCTTTATCTTTTAAGAAAGGGAAGATCAAAGTTTAGGTTTTTAAAACATTGAGAAAAAGTTTGCAAAGCTAACTTCAGTGGCACCAGCCAGGATGCAATGCAGTAATGCTGCAGTATATCACAAAATGCTGCCGTATGCTGCTGGGAACAGTATACTTCAGTGGCAGTTATGTGCATTTGTCATGCAGTATTTTGTGACATGTCACTTACTGCAAGTTATTGTGTTGCATAGTAGTAGCTGGTTCTTCTGTAATTACTGACTGGGGGCTCCAAGCATGCATGGGATAGATATTGTGTAAGTGTAGTTGAGCTGTTGGTTGTAATTCAGTGGTAACTTTTCTAAAAGAGAGAACAACTGTATCCGCATATAAAGTAAGAGCAGTATATTAGTAGATCAGGGTATATTAGTAAATAGGCAGGAGAGGGGGTGGCAGGGGAACATATAGGGTTGCCAGAGACAGATTAGGTGGGGAATACCTGGGTAGACTGAGTGGGCATAGCAGTCCTTTCCTGACATTAAAATCTCTGTTTCTGTTTCTGATTCTGTAGTGTAGTTTTGCTGTTGGCTGTAACTCAGTGGTATGTTTTCCAAAAGACAGAACTGTATCAGCATATACAATAAGAATGTTAAAAATAGTATAAAAGTTTCAAAAAGGTGCCAGCCCGGTCAGGGCCAGCTCTAATAAGTCTGGGTCCCTGTACGGCCCCGTTCTGGGCCCTACTGCCCCATTCCCTGTGCCCCCACATCCAACATTTATACCTAACTAACCCTCCTGTCCTGTATTAATAAAGCAGTACCAAGTCTGCTAGTTTAACCAGCATCTTTTAATAAGTGCCATTGACTGCATTGAATTATTTTACTTCACCACAGGAAATGAATCTGACTGAGCCTACAGGTCCACCTTAAAAATGAGCTTGCTCAATGGTGATCGCCTGGGTAAATAAATATGTTGATTGATTGATTAATTGAAGAACTTAAGTAAGGAAGGGAACAAGTCTTTTGAGCAATCGGTTTAAATGCTTCATTGGCAAGCTTTTAAACTAGTCAAGGGGGGAGGCACTGATAAGCAGCCGGAAAATCCCAGCCTCTCCCTACAAAACAGGGTACTAAATGAGAAAAAGACAGAGGTAGACGGGTCAGTGGGGGATGTTGCAAAAGAACGTAAAGCCATCAAAAAATGGAGAGCAATGAGTACCAATGCCCGTAGTCTGAGTAACAAGCTTCCTGAATTAGTGGCCATGATGGAGGAGGAACATCTGGATATCGTGGCAGTCACAGAAACATGGTACACACAAAACCATGACTGGGACATAAACATACCAGGATACACTATCTACCGGAGGGACAGGGAGGGTAAAAGAGGAGGAGGAGTAGCTCTTTACATAAGGGAAGGAATCAAAGCAACAGAACAAAAGGGAAAACAGGGAGGAGAAGAAGTACTGTGGGTAAATTTGGAGACCGGCAATGGCACCACAATCCACACAGGGGTTGTATACAGACCCCCTTCTCAGGGGGAGGAAATGAACAAGGAAATTATAGAAAGAATACTTAGAATGGCAGAAAAAGGGGAGATATTGCTGATGGGTGATCTGAATATGCCAGATGTTAACTGGAGTGCAGTTGCAGCAGCCACTTCAAAGAGTGGGGTTATTCTAGATGCCCTACAGGGGGCATGCCTTAGACAACTAGTATTGGAGCCCACCCGAGAGGGAGCAATCTTAGACTTGGTTCTCTCAAATGGAGATGAAGAGAGGATCATAGATGTGAAGTGGGTAGCCATCTGGGAACTAGCGACCATCGAACAGTATGGTTCACAATAAACACAGCAATAGAGTCAAGCCATACAAAGGCAAAAGTACTGGACTTTAGGAGGGCTGACTTTGTACAAATGGGTGAGTGCCTAAGGAATGCACTAGCAAATGGGCAGGAAGGAGGTGGAAGAACAATGGAAATAATAAAACTGCCATCACAGAAGTAACAAGCCTTTTGTGTGAAGCAAAAACAAAAACGAAATGATGTAAGAAACCACTATGGTTCTCAAAGGAAGTGGCAGTGAAGGTTCAAGAGAAAAAGAAAGCATCTCAGGAAGTACAAGGAATCACAGAAGAGCAGGACAGAGAACTGTATCAGTTAAAGCAAAAGGAAGCTGGGAAGGCAGTCAGAACAGCAAAGGCCCAAACCGAGGAAAAGATAGCCAACTCAGTTAAGAAGGGGATAAAACCTTTTATAGGTACATCAGGAGTGAAGGAAGACCAAGGGAGGGTTAGTGAGGCTTAATAAAGAGGAGGGAAGGTGGGCAGAGGGTGACTGTGAAAAGGCAGAGATACTAAACAAATATTTTTGCTCAGTATTTACAAAGGAAGTGGGGGAGGTACCCAAAACAAACTGTAGAAACACTCTGGATACAGAAGTTGATACTAGCCCATTTACAGAAGAAAGGGTTCTGAAAGAATTCTTAAAACTGAAGGTGGACAAAGCAATGGGGCCTGATGGGATTCATCCCAGAATTCTAAAAGAACTAAGGGTAGAACTAGTGACACCACTGACTACCCTCTTTAACAAATCATGGGAGGATGAGGTGGTACCCGAGGACTGGAGAAGGGCAGTTGTGATTCCCTTCACAAAGTGGGAGCAAGGCAGAAGCAGAAACGACAGACCTGTTAGTTTAACCTCAGTGGTAGGGAAAATGATGGAATCACTTCTGAAGGAAAGAATTGTCAGTATCTAGAGGCCAGAGGGGCTCAGAACCCAAGGCAGCATGGATTCACAGCGGGAAGGTCATGCCAGACAAATCTGATAGATTTCCTTGACTGGGTGACCAAAGTAGTAGATCAGGGAGGGGCTGTGGACATGGCCTACCTAGACTTTAGCAAGACATTTGACACAGTCCCACACAAAAGATTAATATAGAAGTTAGCCAGCCTGGGAGTGGGTCCCAAGATGACAGCCTGGGTAAAGAATTGACTGGACAATAGGACACAGATAGTAATAGTAAATGGAGTCCACTCTGAAGAAAGGAAAGGGGGGTTACTAGTGGGATACCGCAGGGTTCAGTATTGGGACCGGTCCTCTTCAATGTCTTTATAAGTGACATTGCAGAGGGACTGAAGAAAAGTATGTCTCTTTGCAGATGACACAAAGATCTGCAACAGGTTGATGCACAAGGTGGGGTGGAAAGGATGAGAAGGACTTGACAAGGTTAGAGGAATGGTCAAATGTATGGCAGCTTAGATTCAATGCTAAGAAGTGCAAGGTAATGCACCTGGAAACAAAAACCCAGGGGAAGAGTACACAATGGGGGGTGAGATACTAACAACAACAAAAATGGAAATGGACCTGGGGGTAGTCATATCAGATGACCTAAAGGTGGGCAAGCAATGTGAGAGGGCAGCAAGGAGGGCTGGGGGGATACTGGGATGCATAGGAGAGGCATCACCAGTAGAAAACAGGGATTATTATCCTCTGTACAGACAGTTGGTGAGACCCCATCTGAGTACTGCATGCAGTTCTGGAGACCCAATCCTACAAAGACATAGACAGGATGGAGGCTGTCCAGAGGAGGGCACTAAAATGGTGCAGGGTCTGCAACCGAAGACATGTGAAGAGAGACTTAAGGAGCTGAATATGTATAGCCTTGAGGAAAGGAGGGAGAGGGGACATGATAGAAACTTCAAGTACCTCAAGGGAATCAACAAAGTCCAAGAGGGTAGCATCTTTCAAAAAAGAGTGTGCAAGAACAAGGGGGCACAATTTGAAGATAGAAGGGGGGCGGCTCAGAGGTAATTTAAGGAAGTATTTTTTCACAGAGAGGGTTATGGATGCATGGAACGGCCTTCCGGAGGAGGTTGTGGAATCAGAAACAGTGGGGGAATTCAAGCATGCACGGGACAGTCATAAGGCAATTCTAGGGGGTGGGGGTAGGAAGAAGTAGGCTGTTGGTTAACTAGGATCTGCAGCTTATCCATTAGGTAGGGAAATGGGCAGACTGGGTGGGCCAAGTGGTCCTTATCTGCTGTCAAAATCTATGTTTCTATGCTTAAGTACGGTACTACTACCATATTCATTTCTGTAAGGACAGGGACATCATCACTGGACACTCACACTTCTGATACTCTGATTTGCAAACAAGTTAAACAACTTAACCTTTTTAGAGCTGTGAGTGAGAGAGAACAGAGAGGATTATCATGGGACACCAGTAATGTTGCACCTGTCAGTTATTTTTACCTGGTTATCAGGTTTTCAGGGCAGGGGTGTAGCCAGGGATTTCAGATTCGCACAGCAAGTGGACTCACTGCTACCCCCATGTAACCAGACAATATACAAATGTACACCAGGACCATGTTTGTTGCCTCATTTGGCACAATAAATACAACTTTTGTATCACACTACAGTGGTTGTTGCCATGCATGGGTAAATACAAATGCCATGCATTGTTCTAAGACACCCACATACCAGCCCAGAGCCTGTAAAGTTGTACTGTCCTTGGGATGCAAAGAGAGTGTTAGTGACCAGTCCTTCTAGTTTTGACTCCTATGAATAAAATTACAGAAAGGTTCAGTATTTTCTTTGTTAGTCTTCATGGAAAAAGGAAGCAGTTCACATCTGATGTGCTACCTACCTTAAACAAAATTGCACACCATGGAGTGCTTGGAGTATGCCTGCCTACACCCATGTTTCAGGGTCCCTATCAGGAAATCCAGTTTTGCTCTGTGCTGGTCAGGTTTTTGAGCCATTTTGAGTGCTCACATACTTTTGAAACAGATTGTGCCATATTATTCATTGTTTCAGCTACATGTCCAGGTTTCAAACAAGTTCTCCTGTCAATATAGCCCTTTGTTTGTGAAAGTAGTCAACCTGGGAGGTATAAAGTGTGTCCATTAACACCATTAGCACTTAACTTATCCTAATCTTTTCCACTGCAGAAAAGCTGCACCCACCATTTGTAACAGTGATAGAGTCAGTTCTCTTCCACTTTCATTTGCTGGTAAACATTTTCATCTCGAACAAAATGTAGGCATAAAGTATGGGCCCCTAAGGTGCAGGGGCACAGTTTGCACCTAGCTAAGGCTGGCTCTGAGCCCGGTTGTGCCGAAGGTTGAGGTTGAGGTGGGGGTAAGAAGAAATAGGCTGTTGGTTAACTAGAATCTGCAGCTTATCCTCTAGGTAGGGAAATGGGCAGAATAGGTGGGCCAAGCAGTCCTTATCTGCCATCAAAGTCTATGTTTCTATGTTTCTATGTAACAGGGTGCCACATCTTATGCTATGCCGACGACCTCAGTTTGGGAGCAACCTCAGGTTGCCAGGGGTCAGCGGGGAAGGAGAGGATTGAGTGTCTGATGGTCTGCTCACCTCTTCCAGGGTGGGGGGATTGGCTGTCTCACTCCTTGACTGCCATTTGGTGGAGGCCGGGTGGCAGTGCTGGAGTCCAAGCAGCAAGCAGGGGCTGTGGCTACGTAGTACATGTGCACCTCCATTGACATGTTGTTACAGCGCTGTGGCATGGGGAGAATATACAGAGGAAAATGGAGACCATGGGCTTCATGAAGCCCTGCCTGTCTGCCCTCGTCCCACTCTGTCCCCAGCTTGCCAATGCCCCATTCTGGACTGTGGTTTATAGGTGGGGGGTGGCCTTCCCCTTCCTGGCCCCACCGCTGGGGGAAATCCATGGGGGGGGGGATGGGGATTGGCAGAGTCAAAGGGATGGTAAACAGACCTGGGAAGCAGAGACAGGGCTGAACTCAGCTGCTTATGGTGCACCAAGGCAGAAACAACCTATATGAAAAAAGTTCTAAAATGGAACCATATGGTATACCTTTAGAAACAGACAAAAGTTGAAAACTGAGCCCAAGAGGTCCACAAATCGACTAGGATCTAGTCAGCAGCTCAGCTGAACAGTGGCAGGAAAGTGGGCCCCTGGTACATAAATTTGAAAACCTGCTTTAATATACATTAAAACCCAGATTTTGCAATTATGCTTCACATGTGCATTGAGAGAAATGCAGAAAACCTTTATTAACATCAAATCATGGGTTGCAAGAAGCAAACTAGTAATAAAGAAGATGGGCGCAAACAGTAAACGAACATTTGTCATTTGTATAGTGCTTTTCATACACATTGTATCCCAAAGTGTGTTACAAGCAATGAAAGACTGGTAGTAAAATGACGGTATTTGTGTAGTAGCAGCAATGCACTGTAATTGGTATTTGTATGGTGTATTGTAGTACATTCAATTGATGTTTTGTATTATGTCGCATGTGTAATAGCAGCCATGCACTGTAATTAACGGGGCTTATGCTCCCAATTAGACATCCCTTTCCCCCCTCCTACCCCCCCAGAGCTAGGGAATACTTTAGTGCTCTGGGGATATTGGTTGCTGGATTCCTCAAGGTGGAAGCAGAGAGTAGGTTTAGGGAATATATAAGGGAGCAGACAAGAAGTTTTGGGGCCTTTCCAGCCTGGGCATTAGGCCGGGGCTGGAGGAGCAGAGTTAGGTGGGCAAGGAAGGGTGGGAGCTCGGTGGTCCGGGTGGACCAGTGGAGGGACCCCCCCCCACAAAGTGGGGATAGGATAGCTTTCTCAGCATTGTGGTATCAAGTAGCCGAGGGAATAAAGCTGCATGGGGGAACTGGGGTTAGCCAGAACCTGCATCATTGGGGGCAGAGAATGTCGGTGGCCATGTGGGGAAAGGAAAGGTAGGAGCCCTTAGAGACCCCTGTAAAGTGAGATTCCTGAGCTGCTAGGGCTTTGGGGGATGTAGCAGGGTCTCCACAGGAGGGAAGCCGGTGGCAGTGGCTCTCCCTCATACCCGGTATGGCAGGCAGCCTGAGGCAGAGGGAGCCTGCTTGGAGGGGCAGGTCCTGGGCACCGGCACATGGAGATCAGGCGGGTCACAGGCCATAATGGCAGGCTTTGGAGGCCAGCCCTCGGCTGGAGCTTAAAGCAAACCCAGGAGGTGCTGAAGGGGATGTGGGTCTGGCTGGGATTCCCTTTTAGAGAAACAGCAGAAATTAGAGCAGCTTTGGGCCACTGGTGATGAAGGCAGGCTGTTCAGAGAGACCTGGGGGTGGCAGTGCCCAGGATCTTCCCAGTGGCAGGACAGCCAGTGTCAGGGGGCCGGAGTACTGGAGCAGGGCCGTTTTTTGGGGCCACTGCACCAGTAGAGCAATTAAGATGAGAGGCTGAGTGAAATGAGGGGCTAAAGTAGCACAGGCACAGAGCCAAGCTTGAGATGGGTTATGGGGTCTGGGTGATAAGAGAAAAAATCCTGGCACCCCCTGTGGCATGCGCCAGCGCCCAGGTGTCCAGGTGGGGGAAGCAGCCCGCTTTCCCACACCAGAGTTTGGGATGACGACCAGTGCCATTAAGAGTGGGTAACCTGACAGTTGAGAAAAAGAAGGGGTTTGGCTTACCAGATCCAGAGAGTCAGGAGATTGCAGGGATCTGAGTTCGAGAGGTCTTGGATAAAGTATTCAAGGGAGTGAGAGAGTAGAAAAATCCTTGCTTGTTACTGCCTTAAAATCCATTATTTCTGCTGCTTTAAATGTCTAGCCAGTATGTCTGTAAAAAGTTGGATTAGCCCGATGGAGCTGCTGATTAGCCCCATGGCGCTGTGTTATTTATTTAAATGAAGTGTGTGACCCCTGCATTGCTGGGAATCATTTGCTGTGCAGGAGCTAAATAAAGAAGCTAGTTGGGAGAAGAATAGCAGTGAAGTGCTTAATTTGAACTGAAAGTGGAAAACTAATGAAATGAAGTCCTTCTTCCCTTTCCCCTTTCTTGTGTGGCTAAATTAATTTCTCGCAAGTTATATTTCAGATGAAATTTTCACTACACCTTTAGCGGGGCTAAGTGGCTCAGGGGACTCCAGAGATGTAGACGTGCAGTGTGGAATTCCTGGTCCAGTTTGCCAGCATTCGGGGAGAATCCAAATCCTATGGGTGATGACGAGAGTGCATGGGTGATTGAAGACATCAGAAAGGTAGGCCACAACTTTTCCTGCCTTGTATGGGAGTGCATTTGTCTTGGTGGATTAGCGTTTGAGGTGACCCCTCCTTATTGCCCCTGGACCATCTGTAAAAGAATGTATGCCTTTAGATGGGGAGCCGGGGGGGGGGGTTACAATGGGTTGCAAGAAGCAAGCTAGGAATAAAAAAGATGGGCACAAACAGTAAACAAATAATTTTCAATTGTATAGTGCTTTTCATACACATTGTATCCCAAAGTGTGTACAAGCAAGGAAAGACTGGTAGTAGAATGACTGTATATGTGTAGTAGCAGCAATGCACTGTAATTTGTATTTGTATGCTGGTGTACTGTAATACATTCAATTGATGTTTGTATTATGTCTCATGTGTAATAGCAGTCATGCACTGTAATTTGTATTTGTATACTGATGTATTTGTATACTGGTGTATTGTAGTACATTCAATTGATGTTTTGTATTATGTCTCATCTTATGTATTGTTTAATTGTTCTGGTTGACCATGAAAACGGGCCCTTGGCTCATGGACTTTTCAGAGTATAAATAAACAAAACAAACAGACATTTCAGACGTCAGCACCCACACAAAGCCTTGGACAGTTGCCTGAACAACTTTTATGGGAAGGGGAATATTGGCCAGGAAACTGGAGAAATCCCTTACTCTTGTAAAAAATTACCCTGAGTTCTTTTACTTCCTCCTGGAAAGCACCTGAGATGAGCAGAAGGGAACTCGGTTTAATGTCAAATCCAAAGGATGGCACACTCAAAAAGTTCAACATCCCCAATGCACTACATTTGGGTGCCAGTGTTTATGGTATGAGCTCTAGTCCCAGTGTGGGACTAGAATTCTTGACCTTCTGGCCCTGAGACAGATGCGCTACCAACCGAGCCATGCCAACACCTCTGTCAAATGTTCAAGTGAGAAGTAAGGCATAGCAGGTCTCATTGTCCCTGGACTCCTTCCAGTCAACAAATTCTGCCCTGTTCAGGGTTATTCAGGCAACAAATAAAAGTTGGAAGACTACATCTCCGGAGTTGTGGTCATGCCTGGGGGTCATGAAACAGCAGATCTGAAGGTTTTATTACAGGGTAAGTTCATGAAATGGGGGTACCAATGTGCCCAATACTTTGTATGTTGATTTAAAAAAATAAATAAATAACAACAGCCACTGCAGTCATGAAAAGTAAATTTAAAAAGTAGCCACAAGTACAGATACATTTCATAGTTTGAGAAACCTAGTTGCACCCATTTTATTTTTATTCCATGTCCAGCTCCAAAATGTCTCAGATTTTCCCTAGCAAAATATGACATGCAAAACCACAGTACATTCCACTGCTGCAATGAAGACTTTATTTTAGTTGCATTTCAGTGAATTTATGTTGAAAACTGCCCCAGGTGTTGTCTTTTGTTAATGAAAACATTTTCACCTTAGTTTTTCAATGCATATAACATTTCTGGTTCGCTCAAGTTTTGTGTGGTGCATGCAACTGTGGTGTCCAAGCAAATAGCATTTTTTACATGTTCCCAAATTTTCAGTCAAACCATCCATCTTTTTTTGAGTGGGTGATTTTCTTTTGGGATGGGGTCTTAAATGTACTGCAGGACAGTGGTGAGAGAGGGGTGCAGGCAATGCTTTTTTAACTTAAACAGTTGTGTGGTGTCCACTGTTGCACATGCAACATTTGGTGTCCCCCTTGCATGCACAACACTAAAGGTGCTTTTCTCTCATGTCTGATATGGAGTTATCCCACAGCATAGTCCTTTTCACTCCTGGGTCATAGTGTCTTGAAATGCTTAGTAAAATAAATTAAAAAGAAAGTTATTTTTTTTTTCAAGTTAAACACCTGTTGTGTCCACTGTTGCACATGCAACGTTTGGTGTCCCCGTTGCATGTGCAACACTGAAGGTGCTTTTCTTTCATGTCTGATGTGGAGTCATCCCACAGCATAGTCCCTTTTTCACTCTTGGGTCATAGTGTCTTGAAATGCTTAGTAAAACAGAGTAAAAAGAAAAGTAACACTTTTTACCCCAAGTTAAACACCAGCTGTGTTCACTGTTGCATGTGCAATGTTTGGTGTCCCTGTTGCATGTGCAGCACTGAAGGTGATTTTTCTCAAATTCCTGCTAGGAAGTTGTCTCATAATCTGGTTCCTTTTTGACTCTTCAATCACAGTGTCTTTACAAGCTTATTAAAACTGATTTATTGTGGATTTGAAAAATTCACCCTCATGTCACACTCCGGTAACCCCTTTTCATGAACTTACCCTACACAGACATTTGCAGACTAGCTGCATTTAAGTATCTAAGTGTCCAAAGTGCCTATAAGGAGGACTCCTAAGACAAATATTGATCCAAATCTTCTCCAAACACTTACAGTGGTAAACGTGGTGTATTTCACAGGGATAAAATGTTAGTAGCAGTGCATCAGATGGGCCTAGTCCCAATTCAGAACTCCTCAGTTTGTTTTTTCCCAGACTTAAGTTTTGCTACACACATGAAATGCAAACATTTTGGTGGGTTCTGCAGCCCCCTTCAGAAGCTAGGAGTCATGTGCATCTTAAAGCTCCCAGCCAGGCTCAATATAATGTATGGGGCACAATGTTTGTTTACACAAATCCAAATGATGTTGGTAAGATGGTGTGTTGGGGAAGAAAGAATTCAAGACACAGCACTCAGAATCTGAGTCATATCATCATAGTGAACTGCATGTATACCTTTATGTAGATTACAGGAGGCAACAGACTTGATCTATTCATTCAAAACAGGAATTTTTTGGGAGTAAGAGTGGGACTGGAGGTTTGAAGGAGTGTTGTGCTGGGACAGCTTACTATAGGCTACATGGAATCCAGCACACAGAATGATGGTTCTCGCGGTTGTAAGTATTATGTAGAGCCACTTTTCTTCCCAGAGACCTCAACATTATCTGTCAGCCCTACTGAAGAGATGGTCACAGTCTCTGGTAGATTCAAGCCTATAGCCACAAGAAGGAGTAGTTGCTTCATTTTTTCATTTCCAGGCTCTATGGACCATAAGGTTTATAAACTGCATTACTAATAATTAGTTTTCTGTTTAAGATATTTGTTCCTGGTTTATGGTACTGTATAAATTATACTATCTCAAGTTTGTTTTTCTTTGATTGTAGGATAATTGAGTTTAGAATGCAAGTTCAGAATGTTTCTTATATTAATGCTGTATTTGAGCATGGATACAGACTTGACAAGGAATGTTTAATCCAGAAGGGTGAGATGTGCATATATGTGGAATACAAACAAAAGTGAGAAAGAAATGTGCCACTGTAATTACCATTATTTATTTCTCACATCTGTTTGTATTACATATAGTGTATATGCACATATCACCCTTCCGATTAAGTGTAATTAAAAACTTGTGTAGCTGCATGTTGTGCATTTGAGAAAGAATTGGTGTCCCTGAGAGTTCCAGGTTTCCAGTTGTCCTGGAGGCACAGCGTAATGGTATTCTGAGCAGCTTGGGTTCAAATCCTAGGTAGGGCATTTATTTCTTTCTCTCTTCTGCCTGTTAATGTTTAAAACCACCCTGCTAGTGGCAGTTTCAAGATTCAAATGGACATTAATTGGTTAAATTTCTGCCATGGTAGCAACTAGTAGGGGTGTGTGTGGCTACCTTATTTTGAATATTCATGTAAGTATTCATCTTTGGCACCCCAAGTAAGCTTTATTCATGCCTCATTATTGCATGCAGATGATATTATCCTGTTGGCCTTAACTAAAAAAGGTCTCCAGGACAAACTTGATATTTTGGAGCAAATCATCAATAGTCTGAAATTAAAAATTAGTGCCTCCAATACACAAATTATAATTTTTGGTAAAGGTAAAGCAGAGGAAATGTGGCGTAGTTGGGTCCAGGGTAATACTTATATATATATATATATATATATATATATATAGTGTATATATATATATATATATATATATATATTTATAGGTCTTACTTATGAGTCTGCAGGGACTTGGACAAAACACATAGGAAAACTATAAGTTCTGCAAAAAAAAAAAAAAAAAACAGCCCAAGCATTAGGTAGGCTAACTATCTTTATGGGGGACTTACAGTCAACCCCCTCCTAGAAGCAATTAAAACTAAATATATACCTCAATTGATTTAGAGAGCAGAAGTTTGGGATTATAAATACAGAGAAAAACTCATGCTCCTTATATTTAAAGTACTAGGGAGGACCTTGGCAATGGGACAGTCTTGTCCTGCCATTTACTTAAGGGCCGAGTTAGGTCTTATCATATTAATTCATTTATTGACTTTAAGAAATTAAGCTTTTGGTTATACCTGTCTAGATTAGACTCCAGAAGATTGGCCAAAAGGTGCCTGGAAGAAAAAGAAAACTGGGTGAAAATTAGTTACAGAAAGTCTAAATGGTTAGATACAGTTACTTCACTGCTTAAGAAATATAATCTGTAAGTCCTTCCAAAGAGCATTGAAAAGGGAATTACTCTGAGCTTGCATTATAAGAAATATATAAAACATAAAATAAAGAACTAGTGGATAAAGAATGACCTTCAGAACATATACAAATTAAAATTCTCTATTTGGTATTCAGGAAATGACTGCACATTTGGTCTGAGATATTATTTTGAAGTAGTAAAAGAGGCAATTCTCAGAAATATATTGTATATTTACACTACAAATTTGAAATATTTCAGTCATCAAGGAAACAGGTCAGGAAGCATAGGAAAACCAGAAGCAGTTGTAAAATTTGCAACAATGATTTATTAATAACATTAAAATAAAATATATTAAATTGTTCAGTATAACTATTTACAAAGGCAGTATAAACAGAGAAAGTCCATCTGGGTTTCTTCTCAATTTCCAGTCTCAGTCCCTGTCAGTCTCTGTGTCTCTTGTAAGAAATTGCAGCCCTGTTTTTATAAGTCTTTGCTACCCCCACTCATTAAGAAAACAGCATGCTTCTCACATACTTGTAAGTTTCAACAAGTGTAGCAAAAAGAACATTGTGACCCAGAACTGACCTCTTGCTTACAGCTTCTCAGAGAGTTTGCAAACAGGTTAACCCCTTGAGTTCCAAACTGCTTTTTGGAATCATTTCAACAGTATAACTACATACATTTCAACAATAAAACTATATACATTTCTAAACAAAGGGATCCCAGTATTAGTTACATTTCCACAAAATAATTCACATATATTTTTATACCAGCAGATATGCAAGAGGGGAGAAAAGACTGAACAGCAAGAGAAGGTAGAGAGAGAGCGAGAGGCAGGTAATTACAAGACCGTCGGGGTGATCAAGTCCTAGGTCTCATGAGAAAATTTGGTTGCACAACCAGACAGAGAAGAGACAAAAAAGGAGAGAACAGAACACAGATCCTTGCATTTAACCTCTTTCTCCAGAACAACTGGGACAGGGCCGTATTCAACCCTGTCACAGTCAGTTATAAAAAAAACTACCAGTTGGTAAAGAGAATTGTTCTTGTGCACATGGTGGAAGAGAATATAATATAATTCATGTCTTGTGTCACTGTGTCTAGTATTTTAAAAGTAGGATGTATTGGTTAGCTCCCTTTTTGGAGCATGATTGTTATAATTTGGATAAGTTATCTCTAACTAGTATCCTGTTCCCTACTGAGGATGAGGATACTATTAGGAGACTTGCAATTTATTTTTAGCTGTATCCAAAATTAGGAATAAGAAAGGGTTTGAAAATGTCTAACTGCTAATTTGCTCTAGGAATTACTGTGTTTAGAAATTGTTAATATTTTGTATTATTACAGCAATGTATCTTGACTTAACAATGCAATGTAAAGTGTTTTTATCTTTATTCTTGTATAACTAAAATGTTCTCTGTGTCAATTGTAATGGCTTTTATGTCAAATAAATAAATGTAATTAACTAACAAACATGATTCATTATTCGTTAATTGGCCACTGGGGCAGTGTGTGGGTCTTCCATATCTTCTGAGACTTCCTATACAATCAGAGGACACTTTGGCTGCTCACTGAAGGCAGTCTTATGTAACCCAGCCCTTGCAGAAGCTACAGGCAATAGAGATAGATGTCTGAGCTGCTGAGAATGAGCAAGATCTATTTCAATCTACTTGTTAAAATAAGACAAAAAGCAAAAACCTTGACAGTTTTTATTCTCTTTCTAAATCTGAAGCTTGGAGGCTTGGTTGATTTTATTTATTTATTTATTTATTTTTACATTTGTAGTTTAAAAATTAGTCTTTTTATCAGGAGGACTGCTAGGAGTTTTTTTTTCCTAAAAAAAAAAAAAAAAAAAAAACTAGTACTACTAGGCCTGTTTCTGCTCTGCTAGCAAGCCATCAGTCACAGATGCACATTAAAAGAACAGATTTTGACAGTTTTCTTTTGTACAATTTTCTCTGCAATCCATTACAGGTGCACATGAAAAACACAGAGGTTTTGTGCACATTCCATTAAGTGTGAGGAGTTTTGAAATAAATAAAACAGGCTGCTTTTTGTCAGATTTTTGTGTGATACACTCAACACCTTAAAGAGCACCTTTCCCAGATGTTCCCTGTCTCATGCATAAAATCATTCTTGCTGCATAACGGTTCACTGTGTGTTCCATTTTTCTGGTACTATTTTCATCTTTGCATATGTAAAAGAAAACAAAAAATGCATTTCATTTGTTTTCTGGGTCAGCTCACAACACGTGTATTGTGCAGTTCGGTCTGGTGTTGCCGATGCACATGACATCATTGTATGGAGTCGGCTTGAGTGCAGGACACACAGTACTGTGGCTGCAAAGTGTAACCTCCTTTAACCCCCCCTTTCATGTCTAGGGATCCTGATGGTAAGTGATTGGGGGTGGTACAGACCGAAAATGTTCCGGAAAGGTAAAGCCAGAGGGTAGAAAAAACAAGGCCTTACCTCGAACTTGGTACTGTCAGCACAGCTTAGAATACAGCTCCTCCACCAACCCACCTCTCACCACTTGCTGCCACATCAAATCAAGCCTGGGGAAGGAAGGATAAAAATCTAAAATGGAATGCATCGTCCAAGGAAGAAATCAACTGGTTAATTCAGTAATTTCAGCACTACGTGGAGTTAGGAACAAGAAAAAAATGTAATTCTAATCTTCATCTTAAAATTAATAAATAAATAATTTGCTCAGCTCCATGGAGCTGGGAGACCAGAACATACATAGCGTAACACTTAAGAGGCATGAGAAGTATTGGTTGAATAAACAGTGGTATACATAGCCTAAGATAGTTAAACCAGGTGCAAAATCCATGCATGTACTCAGAGCTGTTACAAAGCTCAGGACCTTACAGTGTGTGAAATATGAGCCATACAGTTCTTGGGGGAGTGCCTTACTCTCCCACCTCAGATTAACACTGCGGCTGCAGACTTTATACTTCCCTGGCTGCCCTGCATACAATCCTTAACCCCACCAGCTCGCCACCCTTCTCCTTCCAGGAGAATGGTGCCAGAATTACAGTTGGAGTGGGCTGACATGGCTCCCTTCTTCCCAGTTACCTCCATGTGCATTCCATTAAAGAGTCTATTTATTTATTTATTTATTTGTTTTTGTTAACTGGGTAGGGCACACTAGACAGCCATGTGCCTATTTTCAGGTGCGACCCGGGAGGATTACAAAGGTAGAGGCATACATACAGCAGTGATGAAGTCAGGTTACATACAGCTAATGCAAGAAGGCTTAACAGGAGTTGTATAGGCAGCTGAAATTACAGGTCAAGTTGACAACAACAGGAAAACAACAGACATAGCCTGGAAGGAATATGGAAGCAAGACATTGTTAGAGTTCATCAGGCAATAAGGGAAGGGTGAGGGACACATATTAGGTGGGTTTGGGAGTGCGCCGCTGGATAAATAACAGGAACAATAAGTGCAACGGAAGTAAGTGCCAGGGGAGGCAAGAGCAGGGAAGATGGGGGGGAAACAGTGGGGTGAAGGGGGGCCAGATAGAAAGAATGGGAGAAGCCAGATAGGTAGGGGTGGGAGGTAAGGAGGGAAAAAAGAGAGCGGGTGTCCACCACCAATTTAGGAGGGTAAGTACAGTGGATGCTGACAGCCAGCAATATACAGGTAGGTCAAGTGTGTTACCAGGTACAGGAACAAGTGGAGAAAGAATTCAGGAAGTTCCAGAGAGAGGTTTTGAAGTGGCGATGGGGGGGGGGAGGACCGAGTGGGGACTGGAAGCAAGTTCCAGATTTTAGGGGCATAGGAGGTGAAGGCGCGATCCCCCATGAGGGAGCGGGTTCTGGGAACCTGGCGATCTAGGGCCGCCCTCGATCTGAGATGGTAGGATGGGGGGCCAGGATTGAGGGGAGGGGCGAGGGCAGAGGGGGTGGCTGATCGGATAATGTTGTCAATGAAATTGCCAAACACAAAGGTGTGGTGCTTAGCTGGAGGGAGCCACCCCAGACGGGAGTAGAGATCACAGCGGTGGGTGAGGGAAGGGGCAGAGAGGGCAAAGTGGCAGATGTTATTAAGGGCCGAGTCCCATTTCAGAAGGCTGGATTAGGATACAGGGGCGAAGGTAACAAGCCCGTAGCAGAGGGTGGGGAGGAGAACCCCTCTGGCAAGGGCCATGCGAGCTGCTGGAGTTAGGCAGTTTTGGGCTCTGTAGGCGAGGCCGAGTTTACAGTTGGTAGCCTTGCAGACATTACGGATTTGTAGGGTAAGATCAAGCTGCGGATCCAGGGTGACCCCCAGGTACTTGACTGCAGTCACTGTCTGCAGAGAGGTGCCATCAGTGCCATGAATGTGAAGGGGGGTGAGGCAGGATTTGATCTTGTTCTGTGAGCCAAAGAGCATTGCTTGGGTTTTCTTAAGGTTGATGGCGAGTCTGTGCTCCACCAACCAGGACTGTATGCATTTGAAGTCCTCATTTAGTTGGTAGTTAATGGAGGCAGTATCCCGGGCGCTAGCCAGGATGACGAGGTCACCCACATAAAGGGTGGAATGGCCATGGACCGTGATGGCGGGAAGTTCATTGATGAAGAGGGAGAAGAGGGTAGGGCCGAGAATGGAGCCCTGGGGGACCCCGCAGTGGACAGGAAAGAGGGTGGAGAGGGTGCGATTGAAGTTAGTATACTGCTGCCTGCCGGAGAGGTAGTTGAGGAACCAAGCGTGGGCGGGGGTGGAGAGACCAAGGGATAGGACGGTGGAGCTGAGAAGTGAGTGATCAATCCGATCGAAGGCTTTGGAAAGGTCCACAAAAATGGCACCGGTGAGGTTGCCCTGGTCGGCGGCAGTTCTGATAGTGGAGGTGACAACAGCAAGGGCGGTGGACGTGCTATGCCCTTTTCTGAACCCGTGTTGAGCCAGAGAGAAGAGGTTGTGGTTCTGTATGTACTGGGTAAGTTGTGAGGCCACAATTTTCTCGAGAATTTTTGAGGTAGCAGACAGGATGGCAATGGGTCTGTAGTTCAGGGGTTCCTTGGGGTTGCCCTGTTTTAGAACTGGGACAACCTTTGCCACCTTCCAGATATCTGGGATGATCCCAGAGCTAAGGGAGGCATTGAAAATGTGGGTGACGGGCCTGGCAAGGAGGTGGGCCCTAGTCTGAGCAGTTTCGGCTCCAGGCTGTTGTGCCCTGCCTCACCATGGGGGGAGAGGCAGGTGAGGAGCCTCAGGGTCTCCAAAGCTGACACTGGTTGAAGGTAGAGCAGAGGGTGGGAGTTTGAAAGAGTAGGTAGGGAGTCAGGGGGCTTGGGGCAGTGTGACGGGAGGGCAGGGCAGAGAGTTCGGAAAATTGGGAGTTGAAGGCATTGGAGATGGTGACAGGGTTATTACAACTGACCCCACCAATGAGTAAGTCAGAGACTTGCACTTTGGCTGACCCCCCCAACTGCACTTCTGATATTCTGCCAGAAGCTCCTCGGGTTGCTTGCTGAGGAGAGCAGGGCAGATTGGCAGTACTCGCTTTTTGCAGCGCAGATGGCTTTTTTACATGAATTTCTGAGGGTCCTGTAGGCCAGGAGATCAGCGGAGCTTTGGGAGGCCTTAAAGGTAACCCAGCCTTTGTCCCTGAGTTTCATAAGGGTGAAGAGACCACCATGAAGCCATTTGGTAACAGTGCCCCTCACTCGCCTCTTGGTAAGGGGGGCATGCTTGTTCTGCACAGGGATGAATTTAGTAAGGAATTCATCCAGTGACTGTGTTGGGTCATCCAGGGCAGTGACCCCTGACCAGTCAACGAGTGAGAGGTCCGAGAGGAAGTGATGGGTATTAAACTTGGAGTAGTCCCACATCTGGATCACTTTACTGGGTATTTTGGGCTGAGAGATGCCCCATATGCAGAAGATAGGCAAGTGGTCAGAGATGGCGTCAGGGAGGGTCCCAAAGGATGTGATTCTGTTGGGTCTGCTAGTCAGAATTCAGTCGATTAGAGACCCTTTGGCCCCATGGGAAGAGGGCCTGGTAGGCTCCATGATAATCTGGCACAGGGCATGATCCAAGAGCAGAGGCTCATAAAGTTTGCAGTTGGGTGCCAGCCAGTCCAAGTTGAAATCACCTATGAGTATGAGTTCATTTGTACCCATTAAGTCACTGGTACTGTGGAGAAGAGAGGAGAGGAGAGTCCTGGTAGACCACCCTTGGGAGGGATGTAGGTGCAAATCAGATGTAATTTCTTTGCGTGCCCGAGTAGGAGAAGGGCGTCTAGGAACTCACTGGGGGGGAGGAGTTAGGAGGATGGTCAATGGAGGATACATCAAGGTGCACTTTGTAGTAAAGTAGCACCCCGCCACCACGCTTGTTACCCACACGATCATGTGTGATGTGATTGTACCCCGGGAGGGCTCACACGACATCCGGGATGTGGGACTTCAGCCAAGTTTCTGAGATACCCAAGATATCCGGATTGTAGTGGGCAACCCAAGCAGAAAGATCTGGCAGGTTAGCTAGAAGGCTCCGAATGTTTAGCTGGGCAGTTTTTAGCCCTTTAGTGGAAAGCCATGCAGGTGGTGAGTTGAGAGGGGTCTGAGGAACAGACTGGCTTGAGGGGTTGTCCGCGCCCCCAGGGGGTCCAGAAAGGAGGGGATGGTGACCGGACATGGTGTAAGTAGGAGGGACAGAGGCAGAGCGATTGCAGGAGATTCCAATAAAAATAACAAGAAGAAGAAGAAGAAGAGACTAGAGGGGAGAATAATTGAGTGGGCCACTGGGTGGCAGCAGCGTCTGAGAGAAGAGCAGAGAAACAGGATTGGGATACAAGGACAGCAGCAGAGTGGCAAGGAAGTGGGAATAGCCTTGAATAGAAGAGCGGCCACTAGTGCTAGGAGAAAATAATCTGCAGATGGAAAACAGAGCTAATAGGTTATTTCTGGCCCATGTGATCAACACCAGCCTATATAAGGGAGAGCCGACCAAGGGTGGTGGTGGGGGCGGCGGGGTTAGACCATCTACACCGACGTGGCACCAGCAGCACTCCGAGTTTGTGCAGGTAAGATGATTTAAATTAGCAGCAGTTAAAGTCCGCTTGTGCAGGTATGCAGAGTATCAGTGAAACTGCGGTGGAAGTCCATTTCAATGCCACGACTCACTCAGTGGAGTCTTTGTTTAAAAAAGGCGCCAAGGAAACACAGTCTGGGCATGACTTGTAGAGCTGGGCAATGCTTTACCTTGATCAGTGGTCCTGGGATGTGACGTGGGGGAGGGCTCCTAGCCCTCACGACCTCCGCTCCTCGGGGGTCAGGAAAACCTGTGGAGGGACAAAGGAAGGCAGAAGTTTATAAAGGTAGGAGGGTGGGGGAAGGAAAGGGGGACCGAACAGAACAAAAACACCTGTGCTGTGATAGGGCGGCTGAGTGCACCGAGGGCTATCCAAGGCAATGCGGTATGGGCAGGGGTAAAATGTCCAAAGTACAGCAATCACCCTACTTTGTAAGGAGAGCTAAGGAACACAATGTAAAACAGTAGGAGGCAAAACTATCTCAAGTAACCACAGGGCAGACACCATACCCCATAAGCATCACAGGTTAATACCTCGAGCAGATTTAACAATTACGGTAGAGCAGACTCCAGACTGAATTCTACTTAAAACACAATAAAGCTGCTGGGGGTCACTTAAGGTGACCAGAGATAAATGCAGAGAACATACATGCACGGTAGGTAGGTCTTAAGGTAACCTGGCAGAAAGCAAAAAAACACAGTGCACAGTTGTTAAAGCAGGTCCTGAAATGCACTATCTCCACGTCTACACCGACGTGGCACCAGCAGCACTCCGAGTTTGTGCAGGTAAGATGATTTAAATTAACAGCAGTAGAAGTCCACTTGTGCAGGTATGCAGAGTATCAGTGAAACTGCGGTGGAAGTCCGTTTCAGCGCCGCGACTCACTCAGTGGAGTCTTTGTTTAAAAAAGGCGCCAAGGAAACACAGTCTGGGCATGACTTGTAGAGCTGGGCAATCCTTTACCTTGATCGGTGGTCCTGGGATGCGATGTGGGGGAGGGCTCCTAGCCCTCACAACCTCCGCTCCTCGGGGGTCAGGAAAACCTTGATCGGTGGTCCTGGGATGTGAGTTGGGGGAGGGCTCCTAGCCCTCACGACCTCCGCTCCTCGGGGGTCAGAAAAACCTTGATCGGTGGTCCTGGGATGCGATGTGGGGAAGGGCTCCTAGCCCTCACAACCTCTGCTCCTCGGGGGTCAGGAAAACCTAACATGGGTCCTGCCCCAGACACAGGTACGGCAGGACCTAAAAAAATGAATCCCTGAAACACACCTTCCAGCCATCCTGAAGCAGCGTGCCACACCAGGAACTGGTCCCCTGGAGCTGCCACCTCCATGGAAGCCGTGCCATGGCTCTGCCACCACCACAGCAGCCCCATTGTCATACCTTACTTGTTGAAGCACCAGGCCTCCCCGAACTCAGCCATACCCTGACCTTCCTCCAGTTACTGCCCTTCCCTCCGCTGAACTCCCAGAATATGGACCCCATGGTCGCCACACTCCTGCCACCCATCCCTTTGGAAAACAATTTAAGCATGTAGCCTCGACACTCGCAAAGGCTGGTACCTCCAGGCTAAGGGGTGTTAGCCCCCAACCCTACTTGCCCTACATAATGCCTGATGGCTTTCTGCAAACAGGGACTTGTCCCCCTTTTATACCTGAACCCAGAGCAGCACCCCCCCCCCCGGAGGGGTGGGATAATAGATGCCCAAGGCCAGGACCCTAGCCTATTAGGGAGAGCAATGGGTTAGTAAGCAAGCCCCGAGAGGGGGTATCTTACAATAGTGAAGGGCAATAATTTCCTCATCTGACAGTGCTTCTTCTGATTCCCTGTCACAGTAGATTGTCTCTCTCATTTCTTAAAAATTCTGACTCTGAGGAGAACAAGTCCCAGGCTTCAGGTTTTGAAACATTGGGAGTGCTGCCCTATCAATTTGAGCCCGAAGTGGACCACAATGAAAATGTCATAGACGGAGACCAGTCCGATGCCTCAAATGTTGTTGATGGGGGATGACTGCAGGATGATCAGCTGTCCTGGTACTGTACTGCATTAGATATATTTTTATAACTATCAATGTCTCCACTGCCATTGTCATGCAAATGCAGTGCCATAACAGTGCTTTTCTTTGTAATGCCCTGCAAGTTCGCCATTTGCTCAGCCCACTGTTTATGCTGTGTGATTGTTTTTTTATTGTGATCACCATTGTCAGAAAAAAAGGGTTTGCCAGTCATTCCCATAAGATGGGGGGGAGGGGGGCAGGGGGTCAGGCATGATTTCCAATACTGACAGTCAGAAAATAAAAATCTAGCACTACGCAATGCTCACAGCACAACACACTTTATCAAAGGAGCACCTTATGAAGACAGTCAGAGAAATCATTATGAATCGGTGAGGAGTAGTGACCGCAATACAGGTGGACACGCTGGAGAAAGGGTTTTGCTGCCATTGTAGTTGGATGGGGATGGGGATCTGACACAATCTTTAATATTAACTGATGGAGAAAAAAAATCAAGCACCACACAGCCTTCACAGCAGAGAACACTTTATTAAAAAGCCATTTATTAAAACACTTAGATCATTCATTAGGAATCAGTACTGTTCGAAGCAGCGGTTACCGCGATACAGGCAGACATGCTGTGAAGCTGCTGCAGAGCGCTCCATATACTGACATCACTGGAGCACTCCCGGGGAATATAAACAGGCTGAAATTCGGCTGACAGACTCAAACACAATAAAAGTAAAAGGCAGAACCACTCACAAATGGGGCAAAATTTTCAAAAATTAACAAATGCACTTCAGTTTGGACACCAGTACACACAACAAGGTAAATTTTCAGGGTTGACTTTGCTGATAAGGAAAAGTGCTCTTTAATAAGTGCTTTTTTTTTTCCAATAGAGCATTTTTCCCCCTACCTCAGTGGCATCTGGTGGCACCCCACCAACTAGTCCCATCACCAGCTTTGTTCTAACAGCCTGGCAAGTTATCTATGACAGATATCCAGACCAGGACCACTATGTGGTGGGTGACCACTGGCCAGTTGTTATGGTCATGTGAGAGCCTGCTTGGGGGGGGGCTGTTTTGTTCTGAAATCCTAGTTTTCTCCTGTGATGTGATATAAAAGGATGATCAGCTACAGCCAGCTTTGGGGGGTTAGGAGAAGTATCCAAGAGTGAGTAGGACAGTGGCACCACTAAGGTGTTGGTCTGGAAACATAAATGTACGTAGTATTAGAAAATGGGTGTCAAAAATCTAGTATTCTAATTGGCCAGTGCACTTGCTTTAGCGGGCAGGAATTTTTCATTAGAGCCCGCTAAAGAACAAGTGCCAATTCAGGGTGCCCCATCACTAAGGGTATTCTTAGGCACCCTGAATTTTCCAATGTGCCAGCCACCATGATTACTGCTCGCTAAGAGACCAAAAGTAACGGCCAGGCCAATGCCTCTGTTTCTCCTGTGCCAAACCCAATAAATAAATTAAAAAGCACACACATCAGCAGCCCTAAGAAAAATATGCAGATGAGCTGCAAAAGTGTAAAATCCAGAGTGGTAGTTCTGGTACAACCACCACGGTGCATCAGAGCAGTGGCACTTTCTTAGTTTTCTGTACGGCAGACAGCTATCCATCTGTGGTACGGGAAATGAAGAAAATGCCGTGCTCTGCTGCCCAGTAGTGTCACTGACCCTATTCAGTTTGTACACAATCACCCCAGGACAAAAACCAACAGTTTCCACCGAATTGCTTCTTTTAACTTTATTTCCAGCTCTCACCTGCAGCATAAGGAGCTGCCTGCCACTGCGCTCACACTCGCAACAGCTTGTCTGAACATAAACAGCTCCTCGCCCGACTTCCCTTACATTCTCTTGCCCTGTCCAAATTGTGATGGCAATAGCTCCCCATAAAAACAAAATAGCCTACCAAACTTTACTGCCACCAGCTCGACGTTCACGATAAGATGGTGGGGGGGAGGGGCTTCCTTCATACTGAAGCTGACAGGCGGAAAAAAAAAAAACATTCAGTCACAACTCTGCTAGTTTTCAAAAACAGATACGGGACCACCAACCATGCTCCCATCCTGCTCCACGTGTCACAAACTGCACACCAGCCCCAGACACCAGCAGGGTCCTTTTCTGTTTTTTGTGTTGGAAACTACAGAGTCTCCAGTAGGACAAAACCAGTGGAGGTGGAGGAACTATTTTATTACAAAACTTAATTTAAATAATTATTTTACTTTTTTTATTAAATTGATTTTTTTCTTCCCAATGCTCATTTTCTATGTGCAATAATACCCTCCAGGGTGGGTGGTACTGGGGAATACCTGACCTCCCGGGGGCTATAAGGCCTGATGATGCATTACACTCCTAGGCGGTCCAGTATTCCCCAATACCACCTACCCTTTCAGGTATTATTGCTTACATAACTTGCATTCTGTGTGACCCTAAGCAAACATGACACTTAACCACCCTGTTATCCCAGGAGGAACCTGAAACTAGCTTTAGCTCAGTGTACCTTTCCTAACCAAAAATTGTAAACTTCTTTAAATTTAAAAAGAGCAGGCTGCTTCTGTACAAACAGATAGGTCGGTTTCAGTTGGGCTGCCTTCTGTTGAAAAAATTCAACATTTTTTTGCATCTCTGTCACAGAGCAGGGCAGATGGCTGCAGTTTGCCACCACCTCATGTCTTTTTCTTGGATTTGAGTTCTCTCTCTGTCTCTCGGATTCTTGAATTTTCTTCTCTCTCTCTCTCTCTCGGATTCTTGTCTTTCTTGGTTCTCATGCAGTGCGTTATTTGGAGCTGGTTCTGTTTCAGTGTGCTGTTTTTTATGGTTTGTCTTCTCAAAGACGTTGGGCTTGGGCTACCACATGAGTTCTGATCCAGGCCGGAACTACACAGCAACAAGATCTGTCATCACCCATGTGATCTGTTCTGCAAGAATAAGAGATAGAAGAGTAAACATGTTTAACAGGCTGACAGGCAAGCTGTACAGTTAAAGTACACCTTTCCCACCTGTAGCTCCAATCTCCCCAGTAAAGAAATCCCTTTGAATGCTTATCTTTGCAGTTAGGACACAATGTGTGTTAAGCCTTTCCCATCTACATTTTCCCCTCCCCCCCAAAAAAATGCCCACACATGTCAGTAATACCCACCTTTGCTAGTAGGACACAACATGGGATTTGACAATCATCACCAGATCCTGACTGGACATCTGTAGGATAGCAGCATCACAGTAGTGGTGGTCCAGTAATAAGACTCATTTCATCAGTCACATCAGTGGTGGTGGGAGCGAGCTGGACTCACAGGGTACCTCAGATATAGTTGAAATCGTATGTATTAGCAATTTGTGTGTAGCAGCAGCACTCAAGCTACTCCACTTCTGAAAACTGCTACCATGAAGCATGCCACAACCTTGGGCTCTGGCTGCCACTTGAGTTTTCATAACTTTTGCTTTACTTTCCCTTGTCGAGCCCCTGAAGTCTGCTTTGGGTTTTGCCTGTTATTTAATATTGGGGCAGATATTTTCATGCCATTTAACACTGGGGGATATAGTAATAAGAATTCACAAAAATGTGCACAAGATTGACAATGATGAGTGTGACAGGTCAGGCTAGCATGTGTGAAAAAGGTGTTTTACGAGCCAGTAATAATAATGCCTGGCTGCACTCAGAAATCACCGGGTCAGTTGGCATATGAAAATGGCAAGTTAATGAGAATGTGACACATGAAATGAAGAAGCAGGACACCAGTGTATGTAAGGCAAGCTAGACTTGCAAATCTTCCTTATTTTGGCATGATAAAGAAACAGAAACATAGAAGTTGTTGACAGATAAGGACATCTAGGCCCAACTACTCTGCCCTTTTTTCCCTACCTACTGTGCCACTGCAGACCCTACTCGATCGCCAGTCTTTTCCCCTCTTTGTCTTATTTCTAAGGTCCCCTTGTGTCTATCCCATGCATGCTTGAAACCTGTTACCGTATTAGCCCCCACCACCTCCGCTGGGAGGCTATTCCAGGCATCCACCACCCTTTTTGTGAAGAAGTAGTTCCTCACATCTCCTCTGAGTCTCCCCCAATCCAGCTTCGTAGTGTGCCCCTTTGTCCTTGTGCATCTTTTTCTATGTAAAATGCTATCTTCATGCACCTTATTAATACCTGCAAAGTATTTGAACATTTCTTATCATGTCCCCCCTTTCCCTCCTTTCCTCTATAGAGTTCATATTTAATTCCTAGAGTCTTTCCTGATAGAGCTGTTGATGCAGGCCCTGCACCATTTTGGTTGCCCTCTTCTGTACCACGTCCACCCTATCTATGTTTTTCCGGAGATGGGGCCTCCAGAACTAGACACAGTACTTGAGGTGGGGCCTCACTATCGATCTATTCAGGGGTAACATTACCTCCCTCCTTCTGCTGGTGATACCCCTCCCTATGCACCCGAGCATCCTGCTAGCTTTCCCCACTGCCTTATCACACTACTTTGCTACCTTCAGATTATCAGAAATGATTACTCCCAGGTCCTGTTACTGTTTTGTGGTTGCCATTGTCTCTCCACCCTGTTGGTACAATGCCCCCAGGTTTCTGTGCCCCAAAGTGCATGATTTTGCACTTTTTGCACTGAAACCCAGTTGCCAAACCCTTGACGAGTCTTCCAGTTTTTTCAGATCATCCCTCATCCCCCTCCCCCGATGTGTCCACCCTGTTGCAGATTTTTGTGTCATCTGCAAACAGGCTTACTTTTCCTTCTAGCCCTCCCGCAATGTCACTAATAAAGACATTCAAGAGGACTGGGTCTTGTACTGACCCCTATGGCACCTCACTGTTCACCTTGTCTTCTTCAGAGTGAACCCCATTTACCACCACCCTCTGACTCCTGTTGCTTAGCCAATTTCTTACCCATTTTACTACTTTTGAACCCATTCCTAGGCTGCCCAGCTTGCTCACTAGTCTTCTGTGTGGAACAGTGTCAAAGGCCTCACTGAAATCCAGGTAGGCCACATCCGCTGCTGCTGTACCTTGATCCACTTCCCTGGTTACTCAGTCAAAGAGCTCGATCAGGTTTGTCTGGCAAGATCTCCACCCCCCCCTCCACGAAACCATGCTGCCTTGGATCCTGTGATCCACTGATCACAAGGTATTCCCCAATCCTTTCCTTCAGTAGTGATTCCATTACTTTCCCCACCACTGAAGTCAGGCTGACAGGTCTGTGATTTCCTGCCACCTCCCTGTTACCACTTTTGTGAAGTTGGACCACATCTGCCCTTCTCCAGCCCCCAGAACTTCCCTGGTATCTAATGATAGGTTGAACAGGGCTGTCAGAGGTGCAGTCAGAACCTCCTTGAGCTCTCTCAGTATCCTAGGGTGGTGACCCACAGAACAGTGACACTAAAACCGCTAAAGTCCATTACAGTGACAAAATCGGCAGTTTGCTGTAATGGTTTTGTGGTACATCGACACTGCTTCTCCCAGTGATGAGTGCCCTCCCAGAACAATTCTGACCGGGAGTCGATTGTATTAAAATGCAGGTGGTGCAGGTGGCAGAGTCTGCCGCATGGTGGGTCACCCCCTTACAAAAAAACACATTGTTCTTCTGACAGCACAATGCCAAGTGTCGGCATTGTATCATTGCTGTAATGGACTTCAACAGATTTTCTGTTGATAGGACATAGTGGAACCTTCCTAGAGTGTACCTCATCAGGCCCCATTGCCTTGTTCACTTTTAGTTGTGCTAGTTCCTTGAGGACTCTCCTCTGTAAAAGGACTAGTGTCCCCCTCCCTTTATTTAACACCCTTGTCCCTTATTTGTGGGCCATCACCTACCCCTTCCTCCGTAAATACTGAACAAAAGTATTTTTTTAATATGTCTACCTTTTTTGGTCCTCTTTCACACAAATCCCTCCTTCCCCTTTTGGCATTACTATCCCAACTTTGGTCTTCCTCTTTTCGCTTATATACCTAAAGAATGTTTTATTCCACTTTTTTACTGACTTGGCAATATTCTCTTCCATCTGTGCCTTTGCACTCCTAACTGTCTTCCCTGCCTGCCTTTATTTCTCCTGATACCTCTCCCTGTCCTTCTCCTTCTGCATCTTCTTGTACTTTCTAAATGCTAGCTGTTTTGCCCTTTCTTTCTCCACTACTTCTTTAGAGAACCATAGCTGTCTGTTTTTCCTCTTGCCCTTGTTAACCTTCCTGACACAGAGGTTTGTTGAGTTTTCAGTGCCGTCCTTTATTTTTGCCCACTGTTCCTTGACTCCACCTAGTTTCTCTATCCCTGCTAGGGCACCTCTGAGGCATTCTCACATTTTCTTAAAATTGGCCCTCTTGAAGTCCAGGACCCTCGTTTTAGTGTGGTTTGATTCTGGCCCAGTTCTTATATTGAACCACACTATATGATGATCACTGGTCCCCGGGTGGCTACCCACCGTGACGTCAGCAACACTGTCCCCGTTTGTAGTGAAAGAAATTCGCAACTGTCATAGGCTGTAAACCTTGCTTTTGCTAATGGTTCCCTGGTCTTTGCTTAGCTCTAACTCTCCCCCAGGCCTACCATAACACAAACCCCCTCCTGCCCTCCCATCCCCCAATAGACTCACCCAGCAGCCTTCTTTCCTTTCTCCCTCGCTCCGCTACTCCCCCTCTCCTCCCACCCATTCGCTTAGTCTCCCCCCTCCTACCTCATCTTTTCCTCCATCATTGCACTACCAGTACTCCAATACTTAATGAACGGTCTCTTGGCCATCTATCTATGCAGCTGTTATCCACCTTAAAGCCTTGCACTGTATTTATTGTTTTAGTTCAGTCACTGATATTTACACGCCTCAATTCCATTTGTATTCCTGTTGTGCATTTTGCACACTTGTAGCCATTCTTTTTTGCTGTATACCATGTCTGTATAAACTCCATCTTGCTATTCTTGTATATGTTCTATTACGCATATTTTGCACATTGTATCCATTCTTATTACTTGTACAGTATCATGTATGTATGTACACTATGTTGCCACCATGGTTATGTATGTACAATGAATCCCACCAGGATGAAGTACAGCACTGCAGAATTCTGCAGTAGATTTACTGCAGCAAACAATACCATTTCAATGGAAGTTAATCCCTTTTGTCATGCAGCAAACCTGTGACACCGCACTTCATCCTGGTGGGCTTCACTGTATGTATGTGTACTATGCTGCTACTTTGTTTGTGCTCCTGATATATGTCTCAGGACCTCCTTGTGAATGAGCTTGCTCAATGGAGTTATTCCTGCAATAAACTTGAACTTGTCAGTACCAGATCCAGCATTGCCCCCTCACAAGTGGGTCCCTTTAACTAGTTGCCTGAGGAACGCCCCCTGCAGGGAGTCCAGGATGTCCCTACTTCTAACTGTTGCCGCAGCTGGGAGGCTCCATGTCCCATAGATTGAAGTCCCCCACCAGCAGTACCTCCCCCTTGCTTGCCAGCCTTTGGATTTCTTCCAACATATCCTTATCCACCCCTCCCCCCGTGCTGGAGGTCTGTAGATCACCCCTGTGTGACTAGCGGCCCCCTTCCATGTCTCCAGGGTGACCCACAATACCTCTGCTGCTCCCTGCTCCCCCTGTATTTGCATAGCTTTTGTGTTTTCCATCACATAATGAGGCATTCCGCCTCCCTTTTTCACCTACCCTGTCCCTTCTGAATAAAGCATAACCTGGTATGGCTACATCCCAGTCCTGGTTTTCACTGCAACAGGACAGGACTCGGTAATTGCGACTTTGTCCAGGTCAACTTCTGCCATGGTGGCCTCTAGGTCTGAAACCTTATTGCCCAGACTTCAAGCATTTGCACACATGGCTCTCCAGATTGTACTACTACCTCCCCCTCATTTTACCCATTTGCTCTCCCTTATTTCCTCCACTATTCTTCTTACTGTCTCCCTTTCTTTCTACCCCTGGATTCTGATGGTAATTGGTTCTTTTTGAGATTTTTCTCCCTCTGGATTCCCACTACTGACCTTGTAAGCCTGGGTTGGGGGGGTTATGTCTCATTTCCTCATTCCGCCTCCCCCTCAGCTAATTTAAATGTTTGCCAATGTAGGATTTAAACCATTCACTAAAGATCACGGTTCTCCTCCTAGATGGATGCAGGCTGCCACCCCTGTACAGGCCTTTATCCCTCCAGGTGGGGCCCCCAGTCCCCAATGAATCTGAATCTCTCCTCTCTTTAGATTAGTAGCATAGGAGGCCACTTACTCAGCAGTTGCAATTTGCAAAGAGCCACTCACTACGACAGTGACAGTGAGCTGACAACTCTATTGCTGTCAGTGATGGTCAAGCCTGTCTAAATATGTCCTTTTTTATTTCTTCTTTGGCATGAAGCCACAAACAATACAAAATGTGAAATGGCCCCTAACAGCAAAGCTGACTGCACTACACAGTTGTGTGCACAAACTACAGTACAGTACTATGTACACATACACAGGAAGAAACGGCAGCCACCCAGGAGCAGTGGTGGTGGGAATCAAGGCACCCCACCAAAAAAAAAAAATTCAGTGTAGTTCTGTACTTCACTTAGACCACATTGTCTTGTTCTTTGTTTCAGACAAGTCCTCCATGAAATTTGTACACAAAAACTTAAATATCAATTTACTCTCTGTTTAAAACACTATAGCATTAGTACACACACACACACACACACACACACACACACACACACACACACAGGCTTGTGGCCCCTCTTTCCTGTGCATCACTTTCAGAAAACAAACAGTTCTTCTTTAGTTTGACTTTCTTCTCCCTCTATCTACTGATAAAAAAAGACTCATTTTTGCAAATAAGTGTGCAGAAATTGATCCTCTCAGCTTCAGATTTAGAAAGGGAACAACTGTTTAGATTTCTGCTTTTTATCTAATTTTAACAAGTGGATGGAATTAGATCGCTGTTTCACAGCAGCTTGGACATCTTTCTCTCTTGACTGTAGCTTCTGCGAGTGCTGGGTCACTTGGGCTGCCTTCAGTGGGCTTCCAAAGTGATCTCTGATTAGAAAGGAAACTCTCACCAAATAGCAAAACAATA
Organism: Neoceratodus forsteri; assembly: GCA_016271365.2. Classification (NCBI taxonomy): domain Eukaryota; kingdom Metazoa; phylum Chordata; order Ceratodontiformes; family Ceratodontidae; genus Neoceratodus; species Neoceratodus forsteri. The sequence continues at coordinate 34,466,501 of CM057453.1, forward strand.
AACAGCAATGAATAACATGGATTATTCATTTTTCTTCCAGAGTAACTAATGACCTATTATTCATGGTATCCAGGAAATACTCTTTGATCTGATTTTGGGGGTATCTTTTGCAGCAGGCCACACCTAAGGAACTATAGCTACCAGGCATTAGGACCACACATAAAACTTTCTAGCTGGCAGTCTACCAGGGGGCCACCCACACCAATGTCAGGTGCTGATGTCATCCTACACTATAAGAGTAGATGGCCCCCGTGCCCTCCTCAGTTCTTTTCCCACTGTCGACCAACGCACATTGGATCTCTCGGATCACCGCACCTGATAGCCCAGGCCTGTCTGTTGTACAACAGCAGTTATGTTTCAGCCGGAACCTTCCTTCAGCTCCTCAGCCTGATGGCATTGGCGACAGCTACAGTGTCTCTAGCCAGACTGCACATGAGGGTACCCCAGTGGACACTCAGGGTCCAGTGGGATCAGTGGACCGATGACCTAGAACAGCAGATGCCTGGTCACCTCCTTGGTGAGAAAGGTTCTGCTTTGGTGGCTGGAACCCAGCAATCTCTTAAGAGGGGTTCCCCTTCCTCATTCCCTCCCCTCAGCACATTCTCACAAAAGATGCTTCAGGGCTGGGGAGCCCATTTTGGGCCCCACCAGACACAGGGGACGTGGTCACAGCTGGAATCCTCTCTCCACATAAAAGTGTTCTGGAGATGAGGCATTTTTTATGTCTTGCAGGCCGTCCAGACTCGGCTATCCCTGGGCCTTCTGATAGTGCAGATGGACAATATCAGGGTAGTCCACTACCTCAACAAGCAGGGGGTCACTCACTTGTACCCCCTCTGCTGGGAAGCAGTGACAGTCTGGTACTGGGCTCTGGATCACAGTCTCGAGTTAACGACCATCCATGTTCCAGGCATCCAAAACATCCTGGCGGACGCCGTAAGTCAATCACAGTCAAAGGCAGGTGAGTGGAAGCTGCTGACCTCAGTATTAGAAGACTTGTTCTACAGATGGGGTCTTCCAGAGTTGGACCTTTTTGCATCCCCACTCAACGCAAAACTGCCGCATTTCTGCTTGCTCAGTCCAGGGCCTGGAGTTTTCCGGCAAGACGCATTGTCCCACTCCTGGAAAGGGAGGTTTCTGTAAGCATTTCCTCCCTTCCCCCTGCTTCAGGAGGTTCTGCTCAAGCCACAGATAGAAAGGGCCACTATGATACTCATAGCCCTATTCTAGCCTTCTCAGATCTGGTTCTCCTTGCTGCAACAGTTGACCATGGGGGCTCCAGTTCCTCTTCTTTTGTGCACTGGCGTGCTTCCCGGAACCAGGGCATCTTGGTCCATCCAGACCTCAAATCCCTGCATCTTCATGCCTGGCTCCTGAGAACATAGCTGTGGCTCAGTTCAGGGTGTCACCCAGGGTGGCTGATATCCTAGTGACAGCTAGGGAAACCTTCCACTAGGGCCACTTATTCTATAACGTGGAAGAGTTTTACGCTGTGGGCTGCTATATGCCAGCTGGATCCGTTCACTTGTCTAGTGAATCAGATTCTGGACTACTTATTGTCCCTTTCATGCTCTGGTCTAATGTACTCCTCCCTTAAAGTGCACATATCTGCCATCTCTGCCTTCCATGTTCCTGCTGAGGGACATGCAATAGCACAATTGGAGGTGTCCCATACATTTCTGAGAGGCATTCTTCACCTGAACTCTCCTATCTGCAATCCAGTCCCACCCTGGGACTTGAATTTTATGTTAGAAAAGCTTACTTTGGCTCCTTTTGAGCCATCCATGACATGTGAGCTATGCTTTTTGTCATGGAAAGCATTATTTTTTAGTTGCTAGTACTTCTGCTCGAGGAATTTCAGAGCTATAGTTACGCGTGTGTGAGCAGCCTTATTTGATTTTCCACAAAGACAGGGTGTCTTTGCATACTAACCCTAAGTTTCTTCATACGGTGGTATGTGAGTTCACTTTAAACCAATCCTTCCACCTTCCTGTTTAATACATGGAGCATATCAATCCAGGAGAAGCATTGCTCCATACTTTAGATGTACATAGAATTCTGCATTACTATACCTATCTTATGATGGACTGCAGGAAGTCCAAACTGTTGTTTCCTTCCTTCTCCTTGGGAAGAGGGGGCATCCCTGTTTCAAAACAGTGCTTGTCCAAATGGTTGGCCAACTATATCACTTATTGCTACAGGAAGAATGGCAAAGAACTTCCTGGCACTGTCTGTGGCCATTCCACCATGGGCATGGTCCCTCCTACTGCCCTTTTCAGGAATGTGTCAACCGCAGAGATCTGTGATGCTGCCACTTGAAGTACTGTCCACACCTTTACCAAGCACTACAGTCTGGACATTGCCTCTAGGCGTAGAGCCAATTTGGGCCTGGCTGTTCTACAGGGCCTGCTTTCTTAGGCTGTTTGTTTCCTACAACCCATGCTGCATTTGTTGATGTCCGAAGCTGTTTGGGACTCATTCCAAAGGTGTGGCCTGCTGCAAGAGATACCCCCGAAGTCAGATAGTACAGTTATGTAAGAACGTACCATAACATTAGATCTGTGAGGGGATTTCTTGCAGCAAGCCATGCCATCCCTCCCTCCTTCCCCCTGAGTCACTAGGCTGTCCTGTGTCTTCTTCTCCTCTCTCTAACTTTTCCTTGGTGGGAACCTTCTGTATCCCCCTTGGTTACTCTGCAGGACCCTTCTACTTATGGTCTCCGGTGGGAGAACTGAAGAGGGTGTGGGGGTCACCCACTCTTATAGCATAGGGTGACATTGGTACCTGATGTTGGGCCTGGTAGACTGTTAGCTAGAAAGTTTTCTGTGTGGTCCTAGTTCCTGGTGGCTGTAGTTCCATAGATGTGTACAGCAACAAAGGAATGTACATCATCTGTCCTAAAGGTGCTCCAGTAAAACCAACTAAATGCACAAAAAAGAAACTGGGCACACACCAATATGCTCAGATGAATCAAGTAGTTTATTATTTTATTTTAAATTAGCATGTCATTGCCAGGACTAACATCCCTACATAGCAACCCTACCTCATGGGTCTTCCTCAGGGGGTGGAGTCAGTCACCAAGCTGCTGTTGGTGAGACAGAGTGCAGCCAACAGGTTACTTATAGCAAGGAGGTGATTTAATAGAAGCATACTGAATTAAATTCTTAATTTTGGGGCCTGTGTAAGTAAGTAGAAGTCAGTGTTTTGGTTCTCTGTTTTTGGGGTTGAATTTTTTTAGTGTAACCTTTATTTGACAGGGAGGAAATTTAGCTGGGAGAATATTTGCAATCATTTGTGACTAGACCTGTTACTTAAGCACTGTGAAATGGGTGTTTGATAAGAGGAGGAGCTGAAAGGGGCCTGAGGAACTGTGGATTCAAAACAGGAGTTGTTTGTGGACTCTGTCTGCTGTAGGCGAGACGGAGAGTAGCCACCAGCTTCCTTATAGCAAGGAGGTGATTTAATAGAAGTACACTGAATTGAATTCTTAATTTTGAGGCCTGTGTAAGTAAGTAGAAGTCAGTGTTTTGGTTCTTTTTTAAAGTGCCATCTTTTTATTTATATACACTTTTTTTGTGTTTTTAAAATATCCAAAAAAATAAAGAAGCAAAGAAATACAATTCCATTCCATACTCCTTATACAATGTTAATAATTTATAAAATTCTTATCTTTTATAAATACAGGTATTTGTATAAATCAGCTTTTGGTTTATTAGTTATAATAACATATACTGTAATATATCCTACTTATATTAACACAACATATCTCATAGTCCCCCTTCCCCACCCCAATTAGTACCTGTTGTACAACCCATAGTGGTATAAAGTCACCTCTCATATTTGTAAACATTATATCCTCTATTTTACCCTCTGACACTTCTTTCTCTAAATTCTCAAACAAAATTGCTTCTCTCATTTGAAAGCATTATTTATTCTTTGGTAAAAATTCTATTGTTTGTGAGTTCCAGTTGCCCAAAATATGCCTCTTAGTAATCATTGTACCCAGACACAGTATTTTCCCCTGATCAGTGTCTAACTCCATCCCTTCAATATCATTTAAGATCATTTTTGAAAAGGAATGATCTATCTTTTCCCGATTACCTTAGTAATCCAATTTGTTGTTATTTCTTACAAAGGTTTTATCTTAGGACAATTCCACAAACAGTGTAATAAATCGGCTTCCTGATTACATAAATGCTGACACTTTTTAGAGCCATTTTTTAAGAAGTTACCAAGAATCTCGGACATAAAATAAGTCCTACCCAAAATCTTTTTCTGTATTGTGCTATTTTTAGCATATACATAATCTTTATAAATCTTAGCCCTAAGATGTTTCCACTGTTGACTGGAATATATAACCCCTGATTCCAGATTCCATTTAGTGTTTATTTGATTCCAAATATCTTGGTCCGGATTAGTTAATTGAAAGTAAATTTTTTGAAGGGTTTTTTTCCTTCCAGAGTGACACCATTCCATTATGTTGATCCAAAGTTTTTGATAAATTATTAACTGATTTAGCTCCCATTGCTTTGATTATTAGAGAAAAGATATTTCTAAGTTTCGAATATTGTAAAAAATTCCATGTATACTTTGAATCCATCAATTGTTTTATAAAATCATAAGGTACCAATGTTCCTCCATCAGTTAATGATTAATACCATTTTTCTGTACCTTTTTGTCTCAAACTTTCTATTAATGTCTAATCATTTGAAGTCCATGCATCATTTGAACTAGAAATTTGAAAATGTAACCAAGGTATTATATTTTTAGAATTAATCTCCTGAGTTCTCGTTTTAGACCATTATTTATAGTGTCACCTAGGTAGGAAATCACCCCAACGTTTTTAGTCCCATACATTAAAATATAGCTTATTTCTTTATTTTTTAATAACCTTGAGGTCAGTTCTTTATCATGCCCTTGCTCTTGACCAAAGCCCTCTTGCCACCATTGTTTTATTTGAAAAGCCATTTCATAAAAAGAGGATCAGGGCAACTGTAACCCCACAACTTCCTATGTGGTATTAACAATATTCATGATATCCGAGGCTTCCCACCTCTCCATAGAACTTTCTTAAAAATCCTTTTGACAGTATCATACCAACTTTTTTTTGGACAGCCAACAACTGCCTGAATGACATATAGTATATGTGGCATTGCCATCATTTTAATTGTTTCTATTCGTCCATGTAAGGACAATAATTTTTCCCAGTTATCCAGCAAACCCTTTATCTTTTCTTTTGCTTTATTGTAATTAACCCTAATTGTCTCTTTTTGTTTATTACAAATAATAATGCCAAAATATTTACTATCATCACTTATTTGAAAATTTTGGATTGTATTTTCTGAAAGTTTATAATCCAGTTTATTTATAGCCATTATAACTGATTGTTTGATTTAACTTATATCCAGATACTTTAGAATATGTACATACCTCTTTAAAAATGTGGGTGGTACTAAATTTATATTTTTAATAATTATCATAATATCGTCTGTGAAGACATTCATTTTTTTCTCAAAGTTATTTACCTTTAGCCCTTCGATAGCTCTATTAGCTTTAATATTATTCAAAAAAGGTTCCAAGGACAATATATATAATATCGGAGACAAAGGGCAGCCTTGCCTAACTCAGTTGTTCATATTCATAAATTCCGACAAATAGCCATTTATAGAGAATTGTACAACTGTTCTCTTATACAATTTGTGAATCACATTTATAAAATTTTTTGGAATTTTCCATGCTTCTATATGTGCAAACATATAGGGCTGGATATTCAAACTGCACTATTCTGTGGCGCAAGCCCTTGCGCTGCACAAAATAGTTGCGCAGGGGTGTGGCCGGGGCGATATTCAACGGAGTTGCGCTATTGAGCAACTCCTTTGAATATCACCCCCCAGCCACATCCACTGTGCATGGTGCAGTGGAACTTGCGCCACTGCAAGTGGTCAGAGTGGAGCATTCAAGATGCGGTGGCGCAAGTACCATTGCGCCATGTGCAAATTCCCATATTCAAAAGGTGACATGCAAATGGGGCCATAATTCATGCAAGGCACAGGGGGGGCCATTTGCATCTATTTCTGGCCTCATTTGCATGCCATTAGCATGCAGGTGCATCAATCCCTGAGGACTTGCGCGATGGTGCCCTGCCAGGCAGCAGCCGCGGGGACCGATGCCCCCTGCAGCCCGATCGTGGGCATAAGTGTAAAGTCCTCCCCCACTGGCCTGATCGCAGGCATGAGAGAATAGCCCCCACTTACCAGCCCCATCGCGTGGGCATGAGTATACTTTCACCAGTCCGCTCATGAAGCTGCGTAATAGCCCCATTTTCACTGCTCGGATCGCGGGCGTGCGGCAGGGCCCACCCCCACCAGCCCATCACGCAACAGGGCTCATTTCACCAGCCCACTGTTATAGCAGCAGTTCATCCCCCTGAGCACCTCAGGAAACCAGTGACTTAAGCCCGACTGGCGTGGGGCAGCCATCCCTCATGACACTCACCCTGGTGATTCAGTGGCTCCCCATCTACCCACTCCACGGTTCCTTCACCCGCCCGCCACTGTCAGCGGCGGCTGCATCACCACCCACCCGCCGCCTTTCTTCCACCGACCGACTGGCAGGGCTGTATGCCCATTGGCGCAGAGTTAGACCACGGGCATGCAGCTGTCAGTACAAGGCAGTCCAGAGGCGTGAAACGAATCATTCATTCATATCTGGACTGCCTTGCGAGGTATGGGCTGCATGCCCATTGGCTCTTGCTCTTCACCAATAGGTGTGCAGCCCTACCGCAGTCAGTCGGCGGTGAGGGCGGGCGGCAGTGGGTAGGATGCTGCCACCCGCCGCTGACGGGGGAGTGGGGCAGTGAGGCTTCATGGGTGGGTGGGTGGGTGATACTAGACCACCAGGTAGGTGGTCCTTGGGGGTTTGAACACTTTGCAGCCCGCACCGGGCTTCAGGTCCACTGACCACCAGGGATATGTTCTTGGAGGGTTGGACTCTTTGCTGCCTGAAATGGGGCTGGTGGGGTGGTGGGGTGGTTTTATTTTACACTTTTGCTCGTGTTCGCTGGTGGGGTGAGCTTGATTTTATACTTTTGCCCACAATCGGGCTGGTGGGGGTGGGTTTGATTTACACTTTTGCCACAATCGGGCTGGTGGGGGTGGGTTTGATTTACACTTTGCCCACAATCGGGCTGGTGGGGTTGGGGTTTATTTATACTATGCCCACGATCGGGCTAGTGGGGGTTTATTTAAACTTATGCCCATGATCGGGCTAGTGGGGGTGGGGGTTTATTTAAACTTATGCCAGCGGTCAGGCCAGTCGGGGAGGGGTTGCTATATGCCCACGATTGGGCTGCAGGGGCATAGGATGGTCGAGGGGCTGCCCCAGTGGTAGCTGCTGTGTTGGCGCCTGCAATGTGGCAGCTCACCTGTGGGTGGCCCTCAACTTCTTTTTGTTTTGGCTCAAAGTTGTGCAGGCACAGGTTGGGGGTTGCGCCTGCACAACTCTGCACAGCCTGCTGAGTATCGGGCTGTGCAGTTTATGCATGGTTCCTCCCCCTCCGGTTCAGCATGCCTTCATTAGCATTGCGCTGTTGCTAGCTTGACTTGGGGGGCGCAACTGCCTCCTGCTGAATATGGCAGAATGGCGCAATTTTGGACTTGCGCAGGCGCAACCCTATTGCGCATGGCACAACCCTTTTGAATATCCAGCCCATAGTACCTATTCAAGACATCAAAAGCTTTGGTAGCATCAATTGCTAATAGACGAAAAGGTTCCTCTTCTTTATGTATAAGTTGTATTATATTTTGCATAATTCTTGTAGCTTGAAAAAGTGTACATTCCTGTACAAACCCATACTGTTCTTTATTAATAACCTTCGGTAAATTTGCCTTAATTCTATTTCCTATTAATTTCATAATAATTTTATAATTGGTATTTAACAATGCAATTGGTCGATAGCTATTAACTTTTTTAGGATCTTTACCATCTTTTAATAAAAGAACAGTTCTAGACTCTTGCATAGAAGTCGGCACTTCTTAGTCATCTGACATTAATTCGTTTATCATGGACAGCAAACTCGGGGCTAATTGAGTACTAAACAATTGATAAAATTCTATAGTTAGCCCATCTAAACCAGGGCTCTTATTCTTTGGAAGACTTTTAATAACATCATTAATATCCCATTCAGTGAAAGTTGTTTCATCACAAATTAATTGGGAAATTGAACTATTTGCTATATACTTATTTATTTCCTCTTCATTTGTATAATAGTTTTGTTGATATATTTTCTGCTATTCCTCAATTACTAAATTACCCATTTCTTCATCTTTAACTATTTGCTCTCCTTTATCATTTTCCAAAGCTGTTATTAACATTGCCTCTTTTTGTTTTTTTTAATTGATTGGCTAACAATCTCCCTGTTTTTTCCCCTTGTATATACTGGGCGGGATATTCAGACTGTGCCAGGCTGTGGCGCAAGCCTGGGCGCAGTGCAACTTGGATGCGCAGGGGCGTTGACAGGGTGATATTCAACGGAGCTGTGGCATGGCACAGCATCATTGAATACTGCTCCTTGGCCACCCGCAGTGCACATGGTGCAGTGGCACTGTGCCAGCGCAAGTGGCCAGAGTGGAGCACGGGGATGTGCAAGCACAAGTGCCGTCGCGATAGGCGCAACCACCATGATATTCAAAAGTGCACATGCAAATGGGGCCATAATGTATGCAAAGCACAAATGGGGCCATTTGCAAGTCATTATGGCCCAATTTGCATGCAGGTGTGCCGATCCCTGGTGACTTTGCACCTGGCGCCCTGCCAGGCTGCAGCCGTCGGGGACCAACACCCCTGCACACCATGGCAAAGTGCCCCAATGTCCAATCGCGGGCATCTGTATATGTAAGAACACATCCAATATCCCTGGCGATCCAGTGGACCGCTTGCAGCCTGATCGCAGGCATAAGCATATTTAAAACAGTTAACTCGATCCCTGGTGGTCCAGTGGACCACTTGCAGCCTGATCGCGGGCATAAGTATATTTAAAACACATTCGAGGTCCAGTGATCACTGTAGCCTGATCGGTAAGTCAGTAATATGTCCATGATGAACCAATCCAACCCTGGTGGTCCAGCCGGGTACCCTCCCTACCTGCCCACTGAGCCTCACTGCCCTGCTCCCCAGCCAGCAGCGGGCGCAGCTCCCCACCCACTTGCCACTCTGCTGCCCGCCAACTGACTCCATACAGTAGTTCAGTATTTGTTGACCACAGCGAGCCAATGGGTACGAATGTTATATTAATCCAGATATGTGAATGGATCCATTCACATATCTGACCGTGTAGTACGGTATGATGCTGCATGCCCATTGGCTCACGCTGTGGACCAATGGGCATACAGCCCTACTGTATGGAGTCAGTAGGTGGGCGGCGGGGCGGCAAGTGGGTGGGGAGCTGCTGCCCGCCGCTGACTGGGGGGAGTGGGGCGGTGGGGCTCAGTGGCAGATGAGACGGGGGTACCGCTGGACCACCAGGGTTGGATTGGTTCATTATGAGATATTACTGATGCCCGTGATCTGGCTGCAAGTGGTCCACTGGACCACCAGGGATATAGGACTGTTAATATATTCTACATATGGCCGTGATTGGGCTGCAAGCAGTCCACTGGACCACCAGGGATATAGGACTGTTAATATTTTCTACATATGCCTGTGATCAGGCTGCGTGCAGTCCACTGGACCACCAGGGATATAGGACTGTTAATATATTCTACATATGCCCATGATCGGGCTGCGAGCAGTCCACTGGACCACCAGGGATATAGGACTGTTAATATATTCTACATATGCCAACGATCGGGCTGCGAGCGGTCTACTGGACCACCAGGGATGTAGGACTGTTAATATTTTCTACATATACCCGTGATCGGGCTGCAAGCGGTCCACTGGACCATCAGGGATATGGGACTATTATTTTCCTACGTATGCCCATGATCGGGCATGGGGGGTGCCACCACGAAGGTGCAGCCGGAGCTTGGGTGGCCACCCTCAGGTGGCAGCTGCCGTGTTGCACCCTGCAATACGGCAGCTCACCTGTGGGTGGTCAGCTGTTGCTCCTTGTTTTTGGCTCACCTATGTGCAGCGTAGGTAGGGCTGCGATGCATGGGCTCACACATCCCGGCTGAATATCGGATGTGCGGAGTATGCATGAGCACGCCTCCCTACCTATGCGCTACAGACATTACTGATGCGCCCGTGCATTGTGGATTTGTGCCAGGCTCAATCCCCTTGAATAACGCATCGGGGTGCATCAGTGGGTTGTGCATGGCGCAACTGTGTTGCGCCATCCGCAACCCTTCTGAATATCCCACCCACTGTGTTTAAGTTTTTTAACATTATTAATAACTTGTTTATTAATCATCTCAGTATTTTTAATTTTGCTTCAGCCCATTTATTATAATATGTATTATAATCTTGCTTTACTTTATAATCCAATACTTTAAGTTCCTTTTCCAATTCCTGTTCCCTTTGTCTAGTCTTTTTAATTGTATAAGCCTGATAAGATATAATTATCCCCCTACTTAGCGCCTTAAAAGCATCCCATAAGGCAGTTATTGGCTGTCCACCTGTATGGTTCATTTCCCAAAATTCCTCCATTCCTATAAGCATTCTTTCCTGGAAAGCTTTATCCAGTAAAATATTATTATTAATTCTCCATAAATTGGATCTTTTCCTGTTAGTCTCTTGAAAATATAAATCTATCTCAATCAGGGCATGATCTGAAATAATTAAGCATTATACCTTGACAGAGAGTGGGTATATTGGTGGATTTACCATGCCTGGTGTGGTTTGGTCACGAGGCACAGCCGAGTGACTTAACCACACCAGGCGTGGTAAATCCACCCATATACCCACTTTCTGTCATGGTATATTGCTATTATACAATGTTCAACTTGTTTTTTTGTTTTTATAGTGATATAAAACTTTTAAAGTGGGTATACTGGAGGATTTATCATGGACATGTGATGTGTTTTGACCAATGAGGTTACAGGATTTTCATACCCTATTGTATAATTATTGGTTTATGCTCCATTAGTTGCACATTCTTCATCAATGATTTGGAAATAAATATGTAGTCTATCCTTAAAAAACCTTTATTTTTAGGATCATAATGCGAATATTCTTTTATTGAGAGAAATAATGACCTTCAACTATCAATAATATTGTGTTGCTTCACAAAATTATTTTGTAATTTGGTATGTAATTTATTTGAGTATATAGAGTTAGTTAGTCTATCCAGTTTTGGGTTCATTAATACATTAAAATCCCCCATCAATATTATTGAATCCGATTGTAAATAGATGAAACCCTTTGTAAGTTCTGCTAAAAAATCCTGATATTCAACAAAAGGAGCATAAACCGAAGCTACAGTTGAGACTTGATTCAACAATTTAATTTTCACCATTATAATTTGGCCCTTTGTATCAAAATATTTATCCAAAATGGTAAGACCAGGAATTTTCTTACAAATCATCATAACCCTGGCTTTTTTCCTGGTACATGTGGAGAAAAAGTATTCTGACATCCATCTTCTTTTTATTTTGCCAACCTCTTTACCATCTAAATGGGTTTCCTGAAGTGCAATACATACTGCCTTAGATTTTCTAACATATCCCAATATTCTAGTTATTTTTATGGGAGTGTGCATACAATTCACATTCATGGTAGCACATATCATATTTCCCTTAATACTATTAATTAATCTTCCAATTAAGTCTGAGAACTCTTTTTATTTTTTCTTATTCTTTCCCCACTTCAATAGTACCTCAGAGTCTACAACAGGTCCTCCCTCTTCCTTTGTCATTACCCACATTAAATTCCATCTTTCCAAACCTCCTTATAATTCAATTATTATTTGGAACATACAGGGCCTCACCAATTAACAATTGGCTAGGCAATTACTTACTAAACTTCTACCCCCCACTGCTCCTCCCCTCTGCTTACTTTTATTTAACCATTGAAAGCATTCTCCACTTCATTACACAGGTTTCCACAAAATAATAATTATTTATATTCCCCTTTCATCTCCTTTTTACTTCCATTTCTTATTCAAACATCCAAAAACATCATGACATGTTAATTAAAGTTATTCAGTTTCTCTTTTAGATCTTTCCAAGCTTGTTCTGGGTTCTCATAAAGATGCCTTACTCCCTCTATAACCACTTTGAGTTTAGCAGGATGAAAAAATGTAGATTTAATTCCCAGTTGCCATAATTTTCTCCTTATGGCATCACATTTCTTCCTTTCCTGCAATATTGCTTGTGGCAAATCATTATATACAGCTATAGTTACACCACTCAACAAAATTCTATTCTTCTTATATACCGCATTCATTAATAGATCTTTATCGCTGGTTTTAAAAAACTTTGCAATAATAGCTCGTGGAATAGTGTTTGTTTCAACATTTGGATGAAATACTGTATGAAATCTGTCGAAATTAGAGTATATTTCATCTACATCTTTGTCCATATATGATGCCACTATTTTTTTCACAGTATTTGACAATGTGTCTTGTTTGTCCAGTTCTTCCAGTACACCTATAATTCTCACATTTTTCCTTCTGGCTCTGGACTTGAAATCAACCAACTGCAAGGTGTGTTTTCTTTGTAATTCTTCTACTTGCCTAAATTGCCCTTTTAATGGAGACAATGTTTTTTCTAAACCAGTGATTCTTGCTTGTGCCTCCCTTAAATCCTGTTTTAGCATTTGATTTTCATTAGCAATGAGTTTACTGTTGTATGCAGGGATTCAATTCTAGCCCGAGTTCTTATGTTTGCCTCTAACATCTTCCCCTCTAACTGATTCAGTTTATTCAAAATCACTTGTAGCCATGGGGGGGGGTTACTACTTTCATTCTCTGTTACCTCGTTCTGACTCCGAGTCATTACCAGAGTAAATACTTGATGCAGAATTTGTTTCTTCTCCCTAATTCAGCACTTGTTTCTGTACTTGAACATTGTTGCTTAAAGCCCCATTTAAATCTACATTCATAGTACCTTGGGAGATATCGTCATTAATAGCATTCTGGTCCCTGGACAACATTGTTTTTTCTTTAAGATCTAAATCTTTATTATTTTCGTGTACTGTTCCACATACCTTCCTCGGTTGCTCCATTTCTATTTATTTGAATTTTGCTAAAGCCTCCATCCCTGGGGGTACTCCGACTGATGAACTTTTGAAAATCAAGGCCACTGAAGGCCTCTCCATGAAAGCAGTACTTCCTTCGCCAAATATGTCGGACGATTTCTCTCTCCTTTTGTCCGGCTGCTTGTTTATGCCCTCTGGTTCCTCAGATGAAGCCTCTTTCCCCAATGCACTTCTTGCAATAACATTGGTCGCTTCTTCATTAACTTGCTGAGGTAACTGTTGTTTTCCATCCTCCATTTGTCCATAGAAACATAGAAACATAGAAGTTGACGGCAGATAAGGACCGCAAGGCCCATCCAGTCTGCCCATTGTCTGCCCATTGACATCGCTTGTCCAGGTAAAACCTTTTTATTTTTGGAGCTCCCCATGTCTGAATACTCTTGCATAGTCAGGTTCATAAAAATCTCTTTCTTTTTTTACTAGAGTTTGTTTTCTGAAAAACAGGGTATGTAGCTGGTAATTTCCTCATTCGATTTTCCCACATTAACAAAGAGGCATTTGTTACAGCTCTTTGCTCTCCTTTCTCCTCCATTTTTTTATCCTGTTTGGAACTCAAAGAACTCCCACTGGGGACCTCACTTTCTGCAACTTTCACCATCTTTTCTCCCACAGTTTTCGGATGTACCTTTCTTTGTGTTTCCAGCTCTTTCATAGGTTTACTCAAAGAAAGTATTTTTGTATCCTTTTTATTTGGCATGTTAGTCTTGTTCCCCCACAATGTTCTCCATTCACTTTTCTACCTTAACCGCTTTGCCATCTCCAGCATTTCGCCAGAAAAAATGATAAAACTTAGCTGTTTGCAGAGACCTCAATATTTGTTTTTATGATAAAAGTAGCCTCTTAAGCCGAGTGTGGGGCTGGCGTGCTCCTGCATACCTCAATGGGGGAAGGAGAAGATATGGTCAATAGCAACGCTGCATCGCCATTACCCCGGCAGGGCCCCTCCCCTCAGTCACCAAGTCAGTGTTTTGGTTCTCTGTTTTTGGGGTTGAATTTTCTTAGTGTAACTTTTATTTGTCAGGGAAGAAATTTAGCTGGGAGAATATTTGCAGTCATTTGTGACTAGACCTGTTACTTAAACTCTGTGATATAGGTACCTGAAAGGAAGGAGGGCACTCACCAGGGTGGTGGGCCAGAGTTGTTGTTGATTGTTTCTGGAGGGCACGGGCTTAGTCCCACCCACCTCGCCTCTCACCCCACCCACCCCAAGTGCATCATTTCCTTTATATCAGAGGTTCTGACATCGCTTCTCCAAAAGTGCAAAGAACATACACCTGTTCATAGCCTTAAAGGCACAGCACACTGAATTGGGGGTAAACACACTCACACACTTGCACACACTAACAAAAAAACCTGTTAAACAGGAAGGGATACAGACATGTGGGGAGCGGTGTAATGCACTGGCTGTGGAGTGTCAGTCTTCCAGGAGATGTTCTGGAGGCTGCATTGCTGCCCTACTTGCAGGCACCTCTCTGGTCTGATGGAGGAGGTTGCCAGTCTCCATGCTGACCTGGCGAGGATTCTGGAAACCTCCTCCCCCACCCAGAGACCACCCAGGCCACCACCACTTCCTCAGCAGTTACCAAGAAAGAGGAGCGGTTGGGCCGCAGTGGGCTCAGGGAAGGTGAGGGTTTTGGAACAGAGGCACATCCCTCCAGTTGTTCCTCTTCACACTTCATTCATTATTCTGGTGGAATGTTGTTCCTCTGTCGAGGCACCCACTGTGGAGACCAAGGAGGATGCTGGGAACCTCTGCAAAGGAGACCCACAGGAGGGTGGGCTTGGGACCCCACAGGGGAAGGAAACAACTCCTGGTAGGGGACTCAATCTTTAGGGGGATAGAACTGGGGGAGGGACAGGAGAGGGAGGGAGGTAAGGTGCCTTCCTGGCACCATGGCTTGGACGGACAGGAAGTGAATCCTCAGGATCATGGGAGCAACTGCATGGGAAGGGAGCTGGATGTCATTGTCTACTTAGAGACAAATGATCTGGATGGGAATGGGATAAGAGCAGTGCAGCAGGATTTTGTGGAGTTGGGGGGGCCTTAGACAAGTGGCACACTTGGTAACTTTCTCAGAAGTGCTACCTGTCTATGGCACAGCTGAGGTTAGGGTACTCTGCACCATGGGATTCAATGACTGGTTGAAAAATTGGTGTGGATTTAAGGGATTTGGCTTCATTGGGGACTGGGAGTCCACCTGGAGGGATGCAGGCCTATACTGGCGTGATGGTCTACATTTGTCCAGGAGAGGAACCAGAATCCTAGGTGATAGGTTTAAATGCTTCATTGACATGCATTTAAACTAGCCAAGGGGGGAGGCACTGAAGAGAAGCAGGGAAATCTCAGCCCCCCCACACAAAACAGGGTAGTTAGTGAAGTAGACACAAAGGTAGAGAAGTCAATAGGGAGCAAAACAGTGGTAAATCCAGAAAAAGGCAGTAAGGACAGGGATGGACCTAAAAGGGTAAGGCCATCAAGAAATGGAGGGTGATGAGTACCAATGCCAGAAGTCTGGGTAACAAGCTCCCTGAACTAGTGGCCTTGATGGAAGAGGAATGCCTGGATATTGTGGCAGTCACAGAAAAATGGTACACAGAGAACCATGACTGGGATATCAACATACCAGGGTACACACTCTACAGGAGAGACAGGGAGGGTAAAAGAGGCACTCTCTACATAAGGGAAGGAATCAAAGTATCAGAACTAAAGGGTAAACAGGGAGGGAAGGAGGTACTGTAGGTCACTCTGGAGACAAGAAATGGTACCACAATCCACACAGGGGTTGTATACAGACCCCCATCTCAGGGGAGGCAATGGACAGGGAAATGATAGAAGGAATCCTTAGAATGGCAGAAAAAGTAGAGATATTGTTGATGGGGGACCTTAATATGCCAGATGTTAACTGGAGCACCTTTACTGCAACCACATCCAAGAGCAGGGTCATTCTCAATGCCCTAGAGGGGGCATGCCTCAGACAGCTAGTGCTAGAACCCACTCGGGAGGGAGCAATCTTAGACCTGGTACTTTCAAATGGGGATGGAGAGAGGATCTCAGATTTAGAAGTGGGTAGCCATCTAGGAACAAGCGACCACCAAACAGTGTGGTTCACAGTAAACACAGCTGTAGAGTCAAGCCATACAAAAGCAAGGGTGTTGGACTTTAGGAGGGTTAACTTTTGCAAAATGGGAGAGTGCCTCAGAAAAGCACTAGCAAACAGGCAAGGAAGAGGGGTGGAAGAACAATGGGGAAAAATCAAAACTGCCATCACAGAGGCAACAAGCCTTTGTGTAAAGCAAATCAACAAAACAAAATGAAGGAAAAAACCACTATGGTTCTCAAAAGAGGTGGCAGGGAAGGTTAAGGAGAAAAGGATAGCATTCAGGAAAAATAAGGAAAAACAGAAGGAGCAGGACAGAGAACTATATCAGTTAAAGCAGAAGGAGGTGGTGAAGGCAGTCAGAATAGCAGAGGCTCAAACTGAGGAAAAGATAGCCAACTCTGTTAAGAAGGGGGATAAAATATTTTATAGGTACATTAGGGAGTGAAGAAAGACCAAGTGAGGGATACTGAGGCTTAATAAAGGGGAGAGAATGTGGGCAGAGGGTGACAGTGAAAAAGCAGAGATACTGAATGAATACTTCTGCTCAGTATTCACAAAAGAAGAGGAGGGGGAGGTGCCTAAACCAAACAATAGAAACACTCTGGATAGGGGAGTCGATACCAGTCCTTTCACAGAAGAAAGGGTTCCGAAAGAACTCTTAAAACTGAAGGTGGACAAAGCAGTGGGGCCTGATGGGATTCACCCAAGAATTCTAAAAGAACTAAGAGTAGAACTAGTGACACTACTGACTACCCTCTTTAACAAATCATGGGAGGATGGGGTGGTACCTGAGGTCTGGAGGATGGCAGATGTGATTCCACTTCACAAAAGTGAGAGCAAGGCAGAGGAAGAAAACTACAGACCTGTTAGTTAGATGTCAGTGGTAGGGAAAATGATGGAATCACTTCTGAAGGAAAGAATTGTTGAGTACCTAGAGGCCAGCAGGGCACAAGACCCAAGGCAGCATGGATTCACGGTGGGAAGGTCATGTCAGACAAATGTAATAGATTTCTTTGACCGGGTGACCAAAGTAATAGACCAGGGAGGGGCTGTGGACATGGCCTACCTAGACTTTAGCAAGGCATTTGACACAGTCCAACACAAAAGATTAATATGTAAGTTAGCCAACCTTGGAGTGGGTCCCAGGGTGGTAGCCTGGTTAAAAAAATTGGCTGGACAACAGGACTGTTATGGTATGTTCTTATGTAACTGTACTTTACTCGCACACCCTAGCAACCAATAACGTTTATCAGATTGTTTGTGAATTTTTTTTTTTTATACGTTGTTTATCCCCCATCCTGGTTGGCCCATGTTCATGTCAACCCCCAGCCCCATCCCCTGACCATGCAGGGCTACCTCCCTTCTTCCCCCATGGCTTACCCTTCATGGCAGGGCAACGGGGATCCCTCAACCCTCTGATACCAGATCCAGCTTGGGGAGGTGTCTGCTGATATCAGGGGCAGCACCTGTGGAGGTCGGCAATCATCTGACTCACCCAGGACCTTTTCTCTGCCAGTTTCCCCCACTGGAAGAGGAGCATGCAGTGTCGGCAATGGCTTCCACCCACAGCACACTGGCCGACTGCTCCATCGCCACCCACTGCATATGAGATTTTGCACTCTGACACCCAGTCACCACTAAATGTCAGACTTATGCCGGTCTCTGTTTCCCCCCTCCCCCCGAGAGGAGAGCTGTCCCATGGATGCTTGATTCTCTTCCACCTCATCCAACCCCTGGAGACCCGCTCACACCATGAACACGGGTCGCCAGCATGGCAGAAGGTAAGGCCTGATACCTTAGCCCTCCACACCACCGGGACAGCTGGCTAGAAACTACTCACATGAGTAACATTACAAGGGTTGATGTATTTGATTTTATCGAAAAGCATCCTTGTGTTTTCTTGTGTTACTGTATTGTGAAAACTATAAAAGTAAAAGTCTAAAAAAACAGATCCACAAAGTGACATCTGTCATTAAGATAAGAAGTAAATTATTCAATAATCAGAGAGGAAAACCCAAATTAACCAAGGTTGTAATTAACAATAAATGATCCACAATATCAAAAGCTTTCTGTAAATCAGTTTACGTTGCAAGAACTGTTACCTGCTTCTGTAAGTAGCTACTAAAATAAAAGGCTAAAAGCAATGATATTGTCTACAGTTTTTTGTTGAACTTTTTTTTTCTGCATAATTTGTTTATTGAGTTTTGCATATCAAACACATACACTGATACAAATACAAGCAACAGTCACACTGAACAATCAAGCTAGGTCATAGACATTATAACAGGTATACTAAGAGAGGAAAAAAGGAAAAACAGACAAAAAACACTATCAACACACTATGCCATATTCGAATGCCTAGGCCACCGTCCTGTAATTCCTATTATATATCCATCAGCTACAGTTAAAACAGGGATATAAAAAATCTCAAATTAAAGAAGAACATAGCAAATTAAGAACACTTCACTTAAGAAATTAATTAATCCATTTATAGTACCCACATACACTGAGTTCATTCTAAGTTTCCCACCCACTCATTCAGGATCTCATTGGAAGCTGGCTGAGGGCACCCTCATATCTACAGGGGTTAACCTTAATCTCCCCAACTGTAGACCTTCTCATAGTGCTGCAGCCTCCCCTGGTGAGAAGGATGCAATCAGAGAATCAGAGGTTCCCAATCCCTCAGAAAACACTCCTCTTTATTTTTAAGACAGTAAGATAGACATCCCAGTGCTAGGCTCTGGATCGTCATGGCCCGCCATTGTTGAATTGTTGGTACTACTGTTGATACCCACGTATTAAGTATGCAGTGTTGTGCCAGTACCAATAAAAACTGCACCCACCGTGGGAAGGGTATCCATTCTTCAGGGTCTGATTCATCAGCTTCAAACAATAGGGCCAGTGGGGTGACCTCCATCTGTCTACCCCACATTTTCCCAATTTCCTGAGCAATTTCTTCCCAGAACTTTTGCAATCTGGGGCATGCCCAAAAATAATGATAATAGGTGCCAAGGTCCGTCTTGCATCTCCCACACACAGGCGAGACCACATGGTTGAATCTGTGTACCATCACAGGGGGGCAGTACAACCTATGTACAAACTTATAAAAAGATTCATGAAATTTATTACATATCAAGATCCCTCTGTGCTGCCTTAACAACAAGCCCCAATTTTGCTCTAAAATATCCTTTCCTAAATCTGCCTCCCATTGCCGTTTTGTTTTTAGTGTATAATCCGGAAGGGCTTGTTGTTCCAGGCATGCCGCCTTACCTTTCAGGCCCCCACCATCAACAAGGGCACCCATAACCAGATGCTCCACGTGATCCGGGGGGGGGGGGGACTCAGCATATCTCTCCTTTCCTAGGGTTGTAACTTATGCCCTGGCTTGGAGAAAATGAAACCGGTGTGCTCCAGGAAGTTCCAGGCATGCCCTCTGGTCCTCAAAGGAGACCAATCGCCCACCTCTTCAGAAGTCCCCCACACATCCAACCCCCTTAGCCTCCCACAACTGGAATCTCCTGTCCTCTAATCCTGCAAGAAAGCCTGGGTTACCTACCAGAGGGAGTAGCAAGGTTTCTTCTTGTCCTATTCCAGCCAGCTTCCTGATTTGCCTCCATCCTTCCAACACTGCCATTGCCAAGGGGTTCCCATCACCCACCCTACTATAGGCTTTCCGTCCTTCCCTTCCCAAATAGGCTGAGAGTCTGACCGGACCCTCCCCCTCCAGTCACTCAGCACCTGTATTGTATGGCCAGATAGTAGTTCTGGACGTCGAGGAAGTTCAGCTCACCCCTGGATCCATCCGCCTGTAGCCTACAAAGGCTTGCTCATGGTTGGCTACCCTGCCACAAGAACCTGGAGAAGGCACTCTCTATCCTTTTAAGATCTTTTTTAACTGGACCAATATGTAACATCAGCATCAAATTTAACACTCTAGGCAGTATGTTCATCTTAAGTAGCTTAATACGCCCCTTGCAAGAGATTGTTAATTCTCGCCATCTCCGTAGCACTTCCTCTATGACCTTAATAAGTGGTGTATAATTTAATCGGTATAGGGCACCTAAGTCTTGCCCTATTTGGATCCCTAAATACTTGAAAGAGGTCGTAGTCCTTCTCAGGCCCCAAGCCCCCTGTTGGTCCTCTCCCTCCGACTCTCCCCAGAGCATAATCTCTGACCTACTGAGATTAATTTTATAACCCGAAAAGATAGCAAAGGTCTCAATTATGCCAAGCAATGGTGGTATGGACCTAGATGGCTCGAGGATATGCAGGAGCATGTCATCTGCATATAATGTTACTCGATGCGATTCCCCTGATTTGCCCACTATACCTTTGATATCTGGGTGTTCTCGTATACCCACTGCCAATGGTTCTATTGCTAGGGCAAACAATAGTGGGTAGAGGGGGCACCCCTGCCTCATACCCCTATGTAGGGATATTTGCTCTATGACAGAGCCATTCACCAGCACTTTGGCCGTTGGCGATTGGTATATTTTTTTGATCAGTCTCATGAAGCCGTGTCCCAGACCAAACCGAAAAAGCACTTCTATGAGATACTCCCACTCAATGCGATCAAAAGCCTTTTCGGCATCCATGGACAGCACCACAGTGCTGCCCATGGACCAGGAAGCCAACCAGACAACATTTAACAACTTGCGCATATTGTGGTACAAGTACCTCCCCCAAACAAAACCGGTCTGGTCCAGGTGGACCAGCTCCGGGAGAAGCTTATCCAGGTGCCCAGCTATGATTTTTGTGAATATTTTGGCATCACAGTTCAATAATGATATCGGTCTATAGGAGGAGCATTCTTGTGGGTCTTTCCCTGCCTTTGGTACCATGCAGATTACTGCTTCATTAAAGGAGGCAGGGAGTTCCCCCTCCCCCCTGACTTCCTCGAAGATCCTCCAGAAGGCCTCCACCAGATGTCCCTGCATGATCTTGTGATATTCTGTGGGGATGCTTCTGGCCCACTTGCCTTTCCCTTCTTTAATCCTTGTATAGCCTGTCTGATCTCTGCCCTAGTAAATGTCTCACCCAGTTTCTCCCTCTGCTGCTCTAAGATATGTGGTAAGGCAACCCCATTTAAAAAGGACATTGCTTTATTTCGTGTGCTACTGCATTCAGCGTGGTATAATTGCTGATAGAATTGCCTGAATTGGTCCTTAATTAGCTCTTTACCCTCAGTCAGGACACCCTGCCTGGTTTTAATGTCCGAGATATGCGTGTGTGTCCTCCATCCCTTTATTAGCCTGACCAGGAGTGGGCCAGGTTTGTTACCCCATTCGAAGAATCTATTTCTGGCAAAAAAAGCATGCAGTTCGAGCTTAACCCAAGAGAAACACATTAAGAACTTGCCGTGCAGTTGTTAATTCCTTTAACAGCCCCTCTGAAAACCTCATCACTAGATCCCTCTCCAGATTTTTAATCCTTTGCTCATGCTCTACTCTCTTGAGTCTCTTTTCTTTTTTATGCTTTTCCACATAATTTAAGATGGTTCTTCTGAGAAACGCCATACCAGCATCCCAATAGACCCCCTCAGACTGCACTGAGCCATCATTCTGCCCCTTATATAGTCTCCACAGTTTTTTTAGATATTCCAAAAATTCCTTGTTACCACGTAGGTATCGGGGAAACTTCCATGGCGGTGGCTCCCCCTCTCCTCACCCGTCCTACAAGTCAGAATTACCATAGCATGGTCCGAGATAATAATCGGACTATGTTGTACTTTCTGCATTCTCAGTCCAACTATGGGGAATGTAAATATAGCCTAATCGAGACCAAGATTTATGGGAATTGGAATAAAAGGTGAAGTCTCTCTCACCCAGGTGCAGTGACCTCCAACTGTCAATTAAATCTAAACCTATCATCCCCTCCTGTTAGGGTCTCAGTCCACCGAGATGCCTGCCTTTAGCTTCAGAATGGGCCAGCTTTGGATTCATTGTGGCATTAAATTTTGTTGAACTTTAATGTTTTTTCCTTTGTTTTTACTTCTTCCTATTGGTCTACTAAATATTTCAGATAATGTAATGCTCCATTCACAGTGTCTGCATACTGAATGCCCCCAGCTGACCTCACAATTGCTGTTTGTGGCATTGCAGTCAGTCATGGTAAGCACTATGATGTCATCAACAAAGGCATGATGCGGTCAGTTGGGAACAGAAAAATGGTTCTTATTAGTGTTGCTCGGATATGATCTAAAAAAATCAGATCTCTGCAAATTCATGCATTTTTTTGGATTTTGAATCACTTGGATTTTGCACTTAATGATCTAAGATCTCATTTAAGGTTGGATCGTGGATCGGATTGTACAAATCCGTATAACTGAATCCAATATATAGCCTGAAAAAAAAGGAGTCCTTGGCATACAGTGGCATCCCGAGATTCACCCATCCCATGAAATGATAAAAAAGTTAAAACTAAATAAATTCCTGTCTCCCTCCCAACTCCATAGCAGCCAGTGACCCTCCTCCTCCTCCCTCACCCCATCCCTTGCTGACATTGACAATCAAGTGCCAGCATTGTACTCCCTCAGCCCTTCGTTCACCTCTTCGGCTAGTCAACCCTTATGACAAACAGTGTGATTAAAATGCCGGAGTGCTGCTCTCTCATTCATTCATTCATTCATTCAGTTATGAATGATGGAGCAGTACTTATAATATTTAATTGTGCTGTTTGTAGTAAGGATTACATGATGGCCGAGGAGCTGAGTGGAGGGCTATACTGGTTGCGGGGGGGGGGGCATGCCATACTGGCTCTTGATTCTCAGTGTCAGCAATGGACAGGGTGAGGCAGGAGTATGCCACTGGACACCTGGGAGTCAGAAGGGAAACATGTATTTATTTAGTTTTCACCTTTCTTTTTTAAGTGTTTCATGGGATATGTGAGGAAAGGGTGCCACTGAATGCTAGGGACTGGTTAATATTTAATTTTGGAGGATCAGACTGTGCCAGATAGTTATATCAAGTCCGGTTATCCGTGATCCAAAATGACCTCTATTTGAGTTGGGGATCAGATTTCAGATATTTTGGGTATTCAGCCTAGTCTGGTCAGATCAGATTCGGTACTATTAGTGCTAATGTACTTTTTATACTCACATCTTAGGCTACAAGGATACATTGTAAACGCTGGATACTTACACTGAAAATTTTAAAAGAAATGCGTTCTCTACTGAATTGTAATAGCTGAAATTATTATGTTTTTGAAAGTAGTTGTAGCAGTGCAGAGTTGTTTTTTTAAATCAAAATACCAACAAGCAATGGCAAAAATTAAGAAAATTATGCTTGTTCAGATAATGCATGGCTTAAGAACGGACCACCGGTTCTAGAAGTTTGGATAAAGATGAAAGAATGGCTATTGGACTGTAATCATTAACAGCCACAGTCAAACCACCTTAATGTAAAGTTACATTTCGAGATGCTTTCTGGTTGGAAGGCATTTCACTTAATAATTTTAATAACTGGAAAACTGGTTACATTAGTACAGTACCCAAAATAAAATTATCTAAATTGTTAGGACTGTTAGAATATTTATTCTTTACATCTAAACAATTCCATATGAAAAAAATCAACTGAGAGGAAGGAAATGAAAAACTAAATCAGAGAACACCAGGATGCCTGAATATGTAAAGACTGTAGCAGGACATAGGAGCACAGAAGGACAGGGAGGTAAAGGGGACAAAATCTATATGGGGATTTTCATATCTAAATCAGATAATTCTCCACTAACCAGGCAACCAGAACTGTTCTCTTGCACTGGCATTACATGCTCTGACATCCTAGTGGATGCAAGAAGCCTAATAGTTGGAATTTTAAATGAGTACTACTACATATTGGTGAGTTTCTCAAAGTGGAGATAAGGTTTTGGGAATAAGGAGGGTGGTTTAGTTGTTTTGGTCTGAGCTTCAGCATGTTAAGTAGTGAAAACCTTAAGTCTTTGTCTTACTTTTAAATAAAAGAGTTCCTCCTCCTGTTCATTGTTTTTTTCTTTTAGTTAAGGACTTTTGATAGTTTTTTAATTGACGTGGTTGTCATAGCGCTGCCCCCCCCCCCAGCAGCACCACTGTTATTTGTTTTATGTTGTTGCAATCCTGTGTTTAATGAAGATGCCCTTTTCTTTTTTTAAGATGATTTGTGTGTGTCATTGCAGTAGGCAGTGTTGGGGAGGACTCACTGGCGGGGCGGGCACGGGGGAATCGTTGAGGAAGTAAATGGAGAAATGCCAAAGCGGTACGTCTGATAAGAATGTCAGCATTATTTATGAAGGACAGTTTTTTTTAACAAGAAATGCAGAAAATGAAGAGAGGGAGGGAGGGAGCTAGTGAGTGGCCGTCAGGTCGGCCATTGAGCAGGAGGAGGAGCGAGCAGGAGAGGGAGTGAGCGAGCAGGCAAATAGAGGAGAGATTATGACAAGCGTTTTTTTGTGGTATGTGAGGTTTGTTTATGGGGGGAAAATCAGTTTGGTGGAAAAAGTGAGGGGTAAGGGAGGAAAGCAGCGAGCAGCTAGCAGTTCGGCTGTTGTGTGGAGTAGAGTCAGCTAGGGAGCAAGAGAGCAGGCGGGCACTCGCTACCAGTGAAGCAGGCACAAGGATTTTAAAATGGGTACTGTGTCCTTTTTGCCAGGAGTAGTATTAGCCATGCATTAGACACTTCTAGTGCATGGCCATCAAGCAATCACAAGGCTCAAAATCTTGAGCCCATTTCATAATTCCTTTTAGGAACTTGAAGGTCTCTATCATATCTCCCCTCTCCCTTCTGGTCTCCAATGAGTATATGTTCAGTGCCTTGAGACACCTCTTACAGGACCTTCCCTTTTGGTCTTGAATCATTTTTGTTACCCTGCACTGCACAACTTCTAGCCTATCCCTATCCTTCCTGAGGTGAGGACTCCAGAACTGGGTGCAGTACTCCAGGTGTGGCCTCACTAAGAATCTACATAGGGGATGTATTACCTCTTCCCTTCTGCTATCAGTACCCATCCTGATACATTCCAACGTCCTAGCCGCTTTGCTGTATGCCTTGTTGCACTGACTCGATTGTTTAGGGGAGTCACTGATGATAACTACAAGGTCCTGTTCCTCAGTCATAATGCTAAGTCTCACCCCACCCATCCAGTACTCTGTCCTGAGGTTTTTGTTGCCTAGGTGCATTATCTTGCACTTTTTGGCATTTGATTTCAACTCCCTAATCTAAGACCACCCCTCTAACTTTTGTAAGTCACTCTGCATTCCCCTGATTCCCTTATTGATATTCACCCTCCCACAGAGTTTAGTGTCATCTGCGAAGAGTTACAACCTGTCCCAGATTCCAATACCAATGTTGCAGATGAACTTACTGAAGAGGACAGGACCCAGGATAGATTCCTGTGGTATCCCACTCATTACCTCCCTCTCTTCAGATTTGAACCCATTGACCACAACCATCTGCTGCCTCCCCTTTAGCCAGTTACTTACTCCATTTACTATGCTCTTAGCTGAATCCAGATCCTCCACCTTCTTCAGCAAGCATCTGGGAGGCACTGAGTTGAAAACCTTGCTGAAGTCAAAGTAGAGCAAATACATAGCAAAGCCCCTATCCAATTCCCGCATCACCCAGTCAAAGAAAACTATTGGGTTAGTCTGGCAAGACCGACCTGCCATGAGTCTGCACTGTTTACTATTTTGGAGACTGTTGCTCTCCAAGAAGTCCACAGGTCCTCTTTGGTGAGTGACTCCATCGCACCCCTAGAGGTAGGACTGACAGATCTGTAGCTCCCCGCTTGTTCCTTGTCCCACCCCCCCTTATGGAGCAGAACTGCGTCTGCCACCCTCCAATCCTTTGGAACTATCCCAGTCATTAGTGAGCTATTGAATAGACTTATTAGGGGTTCAGCCAGTACTGCAGCCAGCTCACTGGGTAACCTCAGATGCAACCCATCTGGTCCCGGGGCCTTATCTATTGTTAGGCCTGCCAGCCCTTTCTGTACTCTTTTGCTAGTAAATATTGGCTGCTTCATCTCTGGGGCCCCCTTAGTGGCTGTTTTTATGACACTCCAGCAAAGATCCACCATCCTCCCTAGAGAAAACTGAGCAAAAGTATTCATTAAAGACGTCCTCCTTCATCACCCTACCACCACTCGGCTAGCCTTATGATTCCCCCTTTGTTCTTCCTTTTTCCCCCTAATATATCGGAAGAATATTTTCTCTTTGCTTTTTACTCCCTTTGCAATATGCAGCTCTATGTCTGCTTTTGCTTCCCTAACTACCCTCTTTGCCTCCCTATGTTTCAGTATGCATTCTCGCCATGCTTCCTCCCCCCTACTTTTCTTTATATTTGTAGAAGGCATTTTTCTTGGCCCTTGCCATTTCCCTGACTCTTGCCAAGAACTATAACTGCCTCTTGAACCTGTTCTTTTTGGTTACTGTTCTCATGCATAACTTAGGTGCCTCAAGAATAGCTCCTTTTATTGCCCACCCATCTCTATTGCACACCCCCATGTTGTCCACCCCAACTAACTTTTCCCTGACCAGCTTCCTCAGCCTGTTGAAATCAGCCCTTCTAAAAATAATGACTTCAGCTCTTGATTGGGTTTTTCTGGACTCAAGGGCCAGTTTGAACCAAAAGGATTTATAGTTGCTGTTTCCCAGTTGATCCCCTATTCTCACAGCTCCTACAGTGATTGTGTAGAAAGTCGGACAGGAGTATCGGCTATGTTAAACTTGTACCGATCGTAGCTTAGGTCACGTAGCATCATGAGGTAGCATCATAAGGTCATGAAGAGTCATGGTGCACTCAGGACACAGATAAAATGGGCACCAAACTATACGCAAGAGGGGCACCACAACTTGATTCCATTTAAAATAAAAAATACACAGTTACCTGTACATGTCACTTGTTTAGATATTATGCTTATGGAATAATTAACATGTTTAATAGATTCTGAGACTGTTAGAGGGTTTTGGTGGGATAGACAGGCTAATGCAGGGTTGGGGGTTTGTGGGGGGGTAGAGCCCCCCACGATAGTCAAAAAAACAAAGTTATAGCACTAATGGTTTAAAGGCAGTCACAGCACTAATGTTTTTTTTAAAATAAGCAGAGGTTTAGGGGTTTGGGAGAGAGGACATTAATGGGGGATTGGGTGGTTAAGGCAGGGACAGAGAAGTCATGGGGGGCAGAGCCCCCCATAGTGTATTACACTGTACATGATGTTTGATGGGACATATACCAATAGGATATAAGCGCAGCGTGTTGCACTGTCCATGCTGTTTGATCAGATCGATAGCATGTCAGAGTTGGACACAAGCGCAGCGGGAAGTGAGCGAGTAAAGAAGCGGTATTCACAAACTGTTTATGCAATCCCGCTTACGCATGTTTGGCATACTACACAAACGCCATTCCTACCACCCCCAGGTTGGTGAGCACCACATTGAGAATTGCACTTTGCCTGGTGGGTTCCTTAACTATCTGTACCAGTAGACAGTCCTGGAAGATGTCCAGCAAGGCCTGACTTTTGGCAGTCCTGGCCACTGGAACATCCCAGTCAATGTCTGGCAGGTTCAGATCACCCACCACCACTACTTCTCCCTTTGCCACCCCTCTTTCTAGTTCTTCCCTAAGCTTTCTGTCCCTCACTTTCCCTTGCCCCAGAGGTCTATAGATCACCCCCAAGTGCAGTTTCATGCCTGAGACTGCCATGAGATGCACCCACAGTGACTCTGTCTCCCAGTTACTACTCTCGATACACCCATATTCTGCCATTTTGATGCCTTCCTTGTCAAAAAGGGCTACTCCTCACCCTGAACCTGTTTGTCTGTCCCTCCTGAACATTGAGTACCCAGGGACTGTCAGTTCCCAGTCATTATTTTCTGAAGCCCACATTTCAGTGATGGCCACAAGGTCCATCTCAGTGTACACCATCGGTGCCTGGAGCTCACTGATTTGTTACCCAGGCTCCTAGCTGTAAGGCATACCCCCTTCCATCTAACCCCTGATTCTACTTTGCTACTACCCTTGTGCTTTCCTTGTCCTCTCATCCTCTTGTTTTTGTTGGTGTTTGCACACTTTGCATTTCCCCCTCTTTAATGTCTACTCACCTAGTCCAGTTAGGGCCACAACTATCTTTGTACCAGCTGTGCTTCTACAAGCCCCCAGATGTGGGAGAGTACTAGCTAGGTTTCTCCTCCTCTCACCTGCCACCGTGGTTCCCCTAGACCTAGTTTCCCCCACAGTCAATTTTAACATCTGCTGTAGACGTCAAACTTCTGTCCAAGGTGCAGGCCCCCTCTCTTATCAGGTGAAGTCTGTCATCCTTGAAGAGTCTCCTGTCCCAGAAGTCCCCCCAAAGTTGTACCCCTTCTCCTGACACTATCCCTTAATCCAGCCATTAACTCCTCTATTACATCACTCCTTATCCTATCCTGCTTCCCTTCCCTGCCCCACATAGGGAGAACTTTGGAAAAAGCCGGGGAGGCTAAGTATGCTGTCAGTCTGTGCCCCAGTCTATGGAAGGTCTGCTTCACTGTCTCCACCGACTGGTTCAACAATAGCGAGAAATAAGGGCACCATCCACACACAACAATATCCAACAGTTGCACGTTTATTGCCAATTTTCAAGACAAAATACAAATGAATGCAGACAAGCGTGCCATGTAGGTGCTCCCCTGTCCTCAAAAGGCCCAACTGGGTTTATGCATGCATGCTTACTCAGGTCCCTGACTGTTGGATATTTTTGCATGTGGATGGTGCCCTTATTTCCCGCTGTTGTTGGACTGTTCTCATGAGAGGTACATTGGCGTGTGGAGCTGTCTTCATGGTTACCTCCACTGACTGGTTCACCGGATCATTGATACCCAGGTGTAACAGATCCCTCTGCTCCCCTTCCCACCCTCTCTATCCTGTCTAAATCCCAGATGGCCGATGCAGCAGGAAGGCACCGGACCATCACCCTCCTATCAAACCGCCCCTCCACTACCCTCTCTAACCTCCCAATCACTGATCCCCAACCACTAAGACTCTCCTGGTAGATTTGCTCCCCTTGGGTGCTTTAATCTCCTACCCTTTCCCATCAACTGACTTGGGTCCCACCCCCCTACGCAGTCAGGTGCTTGAGCCTCTTCTAGGGGTGCGAAGTGGTTTGCCATCTGGATGGGGCTGGGCCAGACACCCTTCTTATGTCTACCCCTGCTTCCTTTCCCCTACCCACCACTCTTCACCCCCCCCCAGCTCAGTAGGTGTCTGGAGCAGTGGGAATATGTGTGTGTGTGGGGGGGAGGAGTGGATCCAATTGAGCTGGTGATGCAGTTGAGATATCTCTGCCCTTGCTGCCACCAGCTGAGCCTGGAGCTCTGCCATGGTCCTATAGATAAGGGAGTGCTCCCTTCTCCAGAGCATATCACTAGAGAAGTGTGCCCCACAACTGACTGCCTCCCCTTTGAACCCCATCGCTATGTAGTCCTATGAATGAGGCTAAATCTGGCTGATGTGGATTTCCAGCAACAAATACACAGTTTACAATGTATGGCATTTACCTGGCCTATAATATTAAGCAAAAGTGTTTCTTATTCTTTGGTAACTGGGTAAGGTTCACTAGGCACAAGTGCCTGTTTCCAGAGATGACCTGGGAGCACTGGAATGGTTAAGTGACTTGCTCGGAGTCACACAGTATGCAAGTGGAGCATGTGGGAATCAAAACCAGGTGTGCCGGATGTATCAGCCTCATTCATAGATCATTATTCTAACCTGTAGGCTATACTGCCAGCCCCAAAGTCAGCAAGCTCAGCAGCTAAAGTGCTAAACAAATGACTAAATTAACTCATAGCGCTCACTCAAATAGGTGTAGCTATAAGGCTCAGCTATAGAGTAGCAAATAGAAATAAGAACTACTTTGTACTGCTCACCCAGATACGGTGTAGTTGTAGGGCTTAACTATAACACAAAAAAAGTCTAGCAAATTACATCTATATACAGCAGCAATAAGTACAACTGTAGCAGAAGCAGCCTACAATAAAATCTGTAGTGCTCACCCAGATAGGTAGCAGCTAGGACCTAGTTGTACTGTAGCACACTCAATAAACAATGCAGTTAACGTTTCTAAGCAGTTTTACCTGTGATGCAATGGGCAGAGCTGCTAGCTGCCTCTTCTGGCTGCCTTTCCCGATGTCCTTGCCTCGACTTTGTACTGTTGTCTTTAGTGCAGAGATCTAGCAAGACAGTAAGGAGAGTCAAGGCAGAGATGGAACTTAAGATTGCAGAAAAGGCGAGGAACATAATAATACCTTTCTATGGTGTGCCAGGGAAAGGATGAAGAACAAGTAGGAAAACAGCGGTTAAAAGGGGGGGCATGGGTGGAGAAGGATAGAAACATAGACAGAAAAGGACTTGCAGAGCCATCCAGTCTGCCCTATTTTTCCCTTCCTGTTCTGACACTTTGGACCACATTTGCTCACCAGTGTCCCTTGTGCCTATCCCATACATGCTTGAAGCCCCCCACTGTCTTTGCTCTCACAACCTCTTCTGGCAGGCTGTTCCAGATGTCCACGCTTGCTGTGAAGAAGTATCTCCTCACATCCCTCTTAAACTTCCTCTCTAGCTTCATTGCATGTTCTGGTGCTTTTCTTCTGAAAGAGACTCCCCAACTGCACTCTGTTTGCCCCTGTGAGGTTCTTATAGGTCTCAATCATGTCGACTCTCACTCTCCTCCAGGCAGTACATGTTGAGATCCCTCAGCTTCTCCTCATATGGCCTGCTGTGCAACCCCTACACCATCTTGGTAGCTATCCTCTGGACTGCATCCACCCTGTCAGTGTCCTTGCAGAGGTGTGGCCTTTAGAACTGGACACAGTACTCTAGGAGGGGTCTCACTAGTGAGTGATACAGTGGCAACACCACCACCCTTCTTCTGCTGGAAATCCCCCTCCCTCTGCATCCCAGCATCCCAATAGCCTTGCCTACTCTCTTGTCACACTGCCCTGCCACCATAAGATTATCAGACATGATTACACCAGGACCCCTTTCTTGCTTGGTGATTGTAAGTACCTCCCTCTATCTCATTCACAACTCCCAGGTTCCCTGTGCCAGGTGCATAAATATGCACCCGTAACCCCCAGGTGGCGCTATTTACTACCCCTGCCTGCACAGATACTAACAGGTTGAGGGGCCTAGGTCCAATGGTGGGTGCCTCCACCCAGAGGTCAGGGTTTGCAGTAGTTAAACTAACTTGGTCACAGCCCTCTGGGACACTGTAACCCCCCCTTTCTTCACACTAGTGATCCACACAATGCATTAGGAATATCTTCACAATGTACACTTACCCCCAGGACTGGCTCTGTCGACTGGACTCTGGGGAACCCCTGTAAAACAAGTTGATACAGTGTAAAAACCACAGTACAATACTTTAACATAAATGAATACCTCAGCCAGTGTAACTTTGCTGAAACCAGCAGATCTGATTTATTTAAGGAGCTGTAACAAGGAAGGGGGAAATCAGGTTAATTAGGTTAAACACATTAATAATCACAGTACTGTGCGCATATTCAGAGTCCCAAATTGTCACTTTCACTGGGTACCCAGGATGGGGGGGGGGGCTAGCCAGGATTGGTGCAGCTGGTTGGGGCACTGTGATGGAAAAAAAAAAAAACACTTGCACAATACCCAATTGTAATCCGGAGCCGGAGGGCTCAGTTCATGAAGAAATGAAAAGCAGCAATTAGATGACACACTTGCAATTCGATAAACAGATGGCATGGAGCTATCCTGCTTTGGACTCACAAACTCAATGCTGGGAACTGGATGGAAGGCAGATTGTCCTAGATTGCCAAGAGGAGCAGACCATGTGGACAAGGTCCTTGTGACTGGACCCCACTGCAGTTTAGAGCAAATAGATGTAGTCTGGATTAAGCTGGGGTTTACTTCCAGCTTCATGTACTCTATTTACTGTTCAGGGGATTGGAAATGCGATTCCCCACAAGCACTACACACATTAATATGTAAAAGGAAACTACTATACCAGGCAGGCTGCTTCTTAATCCCAACCGCAATTACTGCACGATACCCAGGAGAACACACAGTAGCTTCAGTTCCTGACAGACTGAGCGCGATTCAGCAATTTCTCCAGTCTTCTACAGGGTGAGCCTAGTTTCTGCTCTTCAGATCTCCTTGATTCTCCTCACAGGTCGGATTCAGTCTGAACGGGCACTTGCGCAGGCTGCAGACCAAAACTCAGGGTCTTACATGCGCTTCCCGCGTGAAACTATACAGCGCAGAAGTTCATAGCTCCTTCTCTCTTCACTGTCTCAACTCATCTGATCTTTCCAGTAGACAAACCAGGCATTTCCTTTGAGTTCCTCCCAGTTCAGTTGGTTGGTTTGGCTGTCACTCACAGTAAACTTCCCCTGTTGGTGGAAAAAGGTGCCAAGGTCAAAACTACATTTCCCAGAGTCACTGCCCTTACAATCCCCTTACAGTAGGCTCCAGAGGAGAGTCCAAGTTCTGATTCACCCAGAGCAGGCTCCATTTTAAAGGATCCCCACCATGATTGGTCCAATTCAGCAGTTCAGAACCAACATGAGGGAGCTACTTTGCACTGTCCTTGGTACAAGAAAGCAGGTTAAATCAAACTGCATTTTCATTATTACTCTAACAGGTTACAAGCAAACAATTACATCTTTGAAGAGTGCTCCTTCTCCCCACTTAGCGATGGCAGAAATGGAGCGATTTGGCAGTAGCTCGAGCGGGACTCAAGCAGGGAAACACACAGACCCCCATCCAAATTAATTATGTCTGCAGGCAGACAGCTCTTAAAGAGACAGTACCAGAGGCTCCAAAAGCACTCACAGATAAACAGCTTAAACACCAAACACCATTCAGGCTTGGAGCATTCAAGCAAGCTCCTGGAAGACTTCTGGGAAACCCCATTTGCAGGGGGGGTTACACCCTTCCCGGCCTGGGAAAGCTTGGCGTCCACATCAAGCAAATACCCCCATGAGTTCCAACACAACCATATACATCTACATCAGTATCACATTAGGCTCATACATGTAATCATCAGTCAATATATTACTTTACCAGAAACACATTTCTGAAACTTTGCAGTATGTCACTCTTTACACAGTATTACACACACATTGTACCATAACTCAGGTTATTACTTCTTGTACATGAAACCTGAAGAGAGAGGGCCCTTTCCTATCAGCTACCTTGGGGCTGGATGGGGCGGGGCACCATACCTAGAGGGCAACACAAGTAACTTGGAGTTAGCACTGATGTTCAGTTTGGGAAATGAACTCAGGGACACATACACTCCTTTATGGACAACATCAAGAGGCAAGTCCACAGGCCTCCCAGGGGAATCATAACTGAGGTGCACCTCAGGCTTTACAGCTCGACCAGTCTTTCTAGGGGGAACTGATACAGTCTCTGCACTCTGAGCCTCATTTTCAGCATTGTCCTCACTTGTCAGGTGAGTCTCCATTGGGGTAGAGAGGCTAGAACTTGGGGCACTTTCAACTCCAGAAGCTACAATCTCTGAGTCCACAACACTTGGCTCACATGGAGAGCTTTCTGACACTGACAGTGAATTATCAGGGCACTCAACACACTCTTCTTGTTCTGGTATGTCACCAGTCTGTTCCAGTCCATCATTTTCCTCCCCATAAAGCTCAAACAATTCAACCATACACAAAGATTCCATATGATCTGACTTAATGCTTTACACTTCACTTTCTGGGAGCATTGGCTTCAGGGACAAAGCTGGTGGCTTAGACAGTCCAGAAGGCCCAACTTCATCTCCAGGATTGACTAGGGGATTGCCCCGAAACAACTGACTCAGTTCGTAAGAAGGGTAGTATTCAAAACCACACTCACTTTCCTCTAACATGGACTGACAGTCATGTTCAACTGGGACTTGTGAAAGGGAACACCTTAACTCAGCTTCTGTAAGTGCAGACTTACTTGATTTTTTCCTAGCAGCAGCTCTAGTTACTGGTCCAGAGGGGGCATTTTCTGGGGGCTCAGACTCAATCAAGATTTGTCCAATGGGCAGTAAATGATTTCTATGCATTGTTTTAACATCTTTTGAATTATTCTCAGGCCTTACTTTGTACACAGGCAGACCATCTAGTTTGCACACTACAATGTGAGGGAAATGGTGCCATCTGTCAGCAGTCTTGTGTTTGCCATGCAGTCCCAGATTTGTTAGCAATACCTGATCTCCCTCCTGGAGTTCCTGTGCTTTCACCTTTTTATCATACCTTTCTTTGTTGGCCAGATTTCTTTTGGCAGCCATGGTTTGAGCCAGTTGGTATGCATGATTTAGCTGGGCCTTTAACTTTTGCACATATTGTAAATAGTTGTCAGCTCGTACCCCATCAGGAGAGACCCCAAAGCATACATCTACTGGTAGTCAAGCTTCTCTTCCAAACATCAGCCGGTAGGGGGAGAACCCAGTGGCATCACTTTTGGTGCAGTTGTAGGCATGTACCAGGGTGCTAATTTGTTGGCTCCATCTAGGCTTGTCCTTTGGGTGGAGGGTGCCTAGCATATCTAGCAAGGTGCGGTTGAAACGTCTCAGGCTGTGGGTCTCTGGGGTGGTAATGGTGGTTCTGGACTCTTCGACTCCCCACAGAGAAAGCATCTCTTTGATCAGACGACTCTCAAAGTCTCTCCCTTGATCAGAATGGATTCTTTGTGGAGCCCCATAGTGAAAAAAAAAGTTTTCTACAAGTACTTTTGCCACAGTGGATGCCTTCTGGTCCTTGGTGGGGAAAACTTGGGCATATCCTGTAAAATGGTCCGTGACCACCAGCACATTACTAATATTTCTTTGATCTGACTCCAAACTCAGAAAACCAATACAGACCAGCTCCATGGGTGCACTGGTGGTGATGTTAACAAGGGGGGCAGCCCTCTGGGGCAAAGCTTTCCTCTGTAAGCAGTGACTACAAGTTCGAATGTGTTGCTCCACATCAGCCCCCCCATCTTAGGCCAATAGAATCTGGATCTCACCAAGTCAATAGAATCTGGATCTCACCAAGTCAAGTGTTCTGTCTATACCAAGGTGCCCCATGTGGTTGTGTAAGGACCTCAGCACTGAGTCTCGAAAAGCAGTGGGCAGCACTAGTTGTTGTTTGTCCACTTGTCCCCCTCTGTCTACTGTTTCTCTGTATAACAGTCTATTGATCAGTTTCAACTTAGGACCTTTTTTGTATAACAATGCAGTTCACAAATCAGTGGAACGTAATTTGGACACATCTTTCCCTGCATAGAGGGCTTCTAAAGCTGATTTGATCATGGGATCTCAGGATTGAGCCTGCCGAATACTGTCATTGTCCAGCTGAGGCAGTGAACCAATGTCTGTTGCAGAAAAGTGGCAATAAGCAGCAGGTATGCAATTCTCAGAAGGTCCCAAACAATCCACCATACAGTCCACTGTGTCCGTGAACATTTGTTCCTTCCTGTCAAACTTCTGGCAGAGTGCTCGAATATCAGGTTCTGACAGTCTGACCCAGTCATTCTGGGGAACAGGCCCCCGGGAGAGAGCATCAGCATCTATGTGGTTCAGGCCTGCTCTGTATTCAAGAAAGCCACCTATGGCCAGTGGCATCCAACTTAGCTGAAGTCTGCACATAGGTCAAAGGATTATTGTCAGTTTTTACTAGTATCTTAGCCCCATACAAGTACTCATGGAATTGATCAACAATCGCCCACTTCAAAGCTAGAAACTCTAACTTGTGTACAGGATAGTTCTTTTCGGAAGGGGTCAGGCTTCTGCTGCCAAAGGCCACTGGTCTCAGGCCATTCTCGTACTCCTGATACAACACAGCCCCCAACCCTTGCAAGCTAGCATTAGTGTGCAGGACATAAGGTTTTGTTGTATCGGCATAGGCCAATACTGGAGCGTGGGTAAGTTTATATATGATCTCATGAAAAGCAGACTCACAATCAGGAGTCCAGCGAGCCCCAAATACTTCACTTGGATGAAAATACACTCTTTCAGCCTCGAGGGACGCTGACATTTTGTATTTTTTGTGGGTTGGTGGATACCCTTGAGTAAGGTTAAGTAAAGGCGGATCCCTCTTGAATAGTCCTTGATGAAACGCCGATAATAACCACAGAATCCCAGGAATTTTTGCAGTTCTTTTGGATTTTTGGGTGGCCAGGTGGTCAAGGCCTCAGCTTTACTTGGGTCAGTCTCTATTCCCTTGGTGGATACTATGTGTCCCACAAACTTTACTGATGTTTGAAAGAATTGACACTTATCAATAGATAGTTTAAGGCCAAAGTCTTCCAGTCGGTCCAATACCTTGAATAATCTGCTCTCATGTTCCTCCAGTGAGCTGCCAAACACAATAACATCATCTAGGTATACCAAGCACTCTAATAAGTTCATGTCCCCTACTGCATGCTCCATCAATCGTTGAAAAGTGGCTGGGGTGCCTCAAATCCCTTGAGGCATCCTCATGAATTCATAGAAGCCAAGCGGACAGATAAAGGCTGTCTTCTCGTCGTCTTCTGAGGCCATTGGGATCTGGTAGTATCCACCGCAAAGACCCAGTACAGAGAACCACTTGCTACCATTCAGGCAGTCCAAAGCATCCTGAATGCGGGGCATTGTATACTGATCAGGGATAGTCCGCCAGTTTAAAGTGCGATAATCCATGCACATCCTTACTGTCCCATTCTTTTTTCTCACTACCACAATGGGGGAAGCATAGGGGCTTCTGGATTCTTGTATTACACCTGCAGCTAGCATCTCTTGCAGATGTCGTCTCACATCATCTATGTCAACAGGGACCAGGCGTCGAGACCTCTCACGAAATGGCCTTTCATCATGCAGCCGGATGTGGTGCTCAGCTCCTTGCACACATCCTACATCCCATTCTTTTAAAGAAAACACCTGGTCTCTCTGGGCAAGCTTCTCACTGATCTTCACTTTCCATTCAGCTGGCAATAGGGAGTCACCGAAATCAAACAAGTCAGGCGTTACTCTATCATTCTTCCCCGAACTCTTGCTTCTGGGAAGTACTGCAGTGTCTGCACAATGCACATTAGCCAGGGTGCAACCTCTATGTACTTGAATCTCTCTGTCAGACACGTTATGAACTTGAACCATTACCCTTCTGGCATAAGCATGGGCTCTAGCAGGCAAGATACTAGGCTTGACCAGCAGTCCCTCCGGCAATTTTCCATTGCATGGTGCATCCAACATTAATGTTTTATTCTTGACATCCTTTCTGATATGGACCTCTCCCTGTAAGGTATACTGGGCATTTGGTGCCAGGATCAGAGACTCAGGATCCTTCTTCCAGACAATTCCAACCAGTTCCTCTGGTTCTACTTTTTTAGCATCTGTCTGTGCCTCATAGGTCTTCTTGATCAAGGCAGGAATTCTTAAAGCTCTACTGGTCCTTGACCCCTGTTTTTCATAACACAACTATGCCAGCCGTCCAAACATATGTGCATTAGTCCCAATTAGTAGAGGAACCCCATCATACAGTCCAGTAGGGGGACACACTAAGGCCAAGATCTCTACGTGCTCTGCCACCCCAGCCACGGAGGTGGGAAAAGACAGCCAAATTCAGATATATCCAGAGTAGGGGTAGGCCTTCTCACTTAACCTCCAGACATACAGCCCCTCCAACGGTTGTAATGGTACATCAGACAAGTGCTTCTGATACCAGTCTTGGAACATTTTATTTATTTATTTATTAAATTCTCGGATTACAAATACCTTTGAGCAGAAACTGCTCATATACAAAGGTTCCACATCAAAGGATGAGGGTCAACATACATACAGAGGTAGTAAAAGAATGCACAATAAGCAACCAAAACAACTAAAAGAAAAAATAAAGATACTCAATTATAACATACTTTGAGATAACATTCATAAAACGAGCAGCTTGAGTAGGCAGCTGGCTGCGGTAACAATAACGAGATAGAGGGCACCATAGGCAGTTAGTATTGCAGGCATGCGACCGGGAGAGGAAGTTGGCAGGCTAATGGGCCACTGTCTGATGGTGGTGGAAAATGTCTTGTACCAGTGGAGATACAAAGCAGGAAAGGAGTCACAAGGAAGGCCCGGTGCCAGAGGGAATGAGACTGGGGAAAGGGTAGGCTGTGAGACATGATTGAGCTGGGAGGTGTTTAGAGAGATCTCTGTTCAGAGA
Source organism: Neoceratodus forsteri (assembly GCA_016271365.2). Classification (NCBI taxonomy): domain Eukaryota; kingdom Metazoa; phylum Chordata; order Ceratodontiformes; family Ceratodontidae; genus Neoceratodus; species Neoceratodus forsteri. The sequence continues at coordinate 34,504,934 of CM057453.1, forward strand.
AGCAGTCACATTGAGTGGTAGAGGTGAGGTAAAGTTTGAGATTCCTTTTGAAGGGTCCAAGTGTAGTAGAGGAAAGTGCTTCTTTATTGAGGGAATTGAACCACTGAGCAGCTCTATAAATAAAGGACCGCTGACCCATGGAGGTACGACATCTGGGAACCTGAAAGGTTACAGATTGGGCACCACGTGTTTGTTGAGTGCCACTGTAGGTAGTAAAGAGTGAGCTAACACCAGGTGGCATGAGACCAAGGAGAATCTTTTTGGTAACTAAGAAGGTCTGGTATTGTATTCTGCTGCGTAGGGGTAGCCAGCTGGCCTGTGCATAGAGGTCACAGGTGTGAGTTTGTTGGGCTGCACCCGTCAGTAGTCTACAGGCTTTGTTGACAGCAACTGAGATCCTGCGGAGGGCACTTGTTGAGGCAGAGCCATAGATGGCAAGGCCGTAGTCAATGATAGAGGTGACAGAGCTGTAGATGGCTAGTTTAAGGGCATCCTCAGGCATACAGTGCTTGTGTTTGTGTAGTAGTCCAATCCGTATATTGGAGGTCTTGGCAACAGTGTCAATATGCCGAGTGTAGGAGAGGGTACTATCCAGGGTAATACCAAGGTACTTGAACTCCTTGACATGCTCGAGTGGGTTCCCAGCGTGGTTCTTGATGGTGAGGGACAGAGAGTTGTGCCTGCTCTGTCAGTTACAGAAGGACATGGCTTTAGTCTTGCTGTGGTTCGGGACAAGTTTATGAGAATTGAACCAGTCTTCGATGCGACTGAAGTCAAGCTGCAGCTGGGATTCAAGGACTGTAATGTCATGGTGGCTGGAAAACAGGACTGCATCGTCTGCTGATAGTAATATTTTTGGTGGCAGGCACTGGGGAGATTGTTGATGAAGAGGGAGAAGAGTAGAGGGCCCAGAATAGACCCCTGGGGACTCCGGAGCGGACCGGTTTCTCATCCGAAGAGATCCCTGCAATCCTTACACGTTGGATCCGATTATCAAGGTAGCTGGTGAACCATGGAAGGGCATCACTGGAAATCCCAATGGAGGACAGTTGCTTGAGCAGTAGGGGGTGGTTAACTGTGTCAAATGCCTTGGTAAGGTCTATAAATACTGCCCCTCCACAATTCCCTTTGTCAAGCGTGGCAAGGATGAAGGTTGTAAATTCCAGTAGTGCAGTGGTGGTGCTGTGCCCTTTTCTGAAGCCATGCTGCTCTGGGCACTGTACATTATAGTTATCCAGGAATTCAACTAGTTGGTCCGACACTATTCGCTCCAGCGCTTTGGATAGTGGGGGGAGGAGGAGATAGGTCTGTAATTGTGTGTATCCTATCTCCGCTTTTGTGAACTGTGTGACAGTGGTTTTCCAGAGAGAGAGGAAATGGCCCAATCTAAGCGAGATTAAAGATCTTTGTAAGTGGTTCTAAGATTTCATCGAGGACTTGTGCCAGCAGTTTCAGGTCAAGGGAGCACCACTGTACCTTTGTTTGCCGATGGCCTTTTGAATGTATTTTCTAGCTACTTGTGGTGGGACCTCCTTAAAAAAAACTTTGGGGTTGTACGCTCTAGTTGGGGGTAACTTGGGAGGAGCTGGAGGGGAGGTTGTCGAAAAAATTTGGTGGAAGGACACTGTCCAGGTTTGTAAATGCATTATTAAAAGTGCTGGTGATGATACCTAGGTCAAGTGTAGCAGTGCCATGAAGGATGAGCATAGTGGGTGGTGCTTTAGGATCCTTGCCTGTGAGTTCTTTCATGTTGTTCCAGAATTTGTTTCCCTGGCCCCAAGAGTTGGTCAGAGCCTCTTTGTAATAGCTGCGTTTAGCATTCCGTATTCTTCGAGTGCAATCATTTCCAGCTGCTTTGTATAATTGTATGTTTACTTGCATCGGGGTTGCACGAGCACAATGCCAAAGGTGGTCTCTGTACTTGAGCAGAGTTAAAAGGTCAGTAGTAACCCAGGGGTTGGTCTGTCCTTTGACCTTCATCTTTTTCACTGGTGCATAGATGTCACAGGCTTCGTTGAAACGTTTGATAAATAGGTCCAGAGCTTTGTTGGTGTCATTGAGAGAGTCAAGCACTGCCCAGTTCAGCCTGGTTAGATGGGATTTTAACAGCTGAAGGTGCCCTTGTTTGATAACCCTGGCATAGATAAGCTTGGGAGGGGGCTTGTGGTATTTGTTTGACCAGGAGCAGATGACAGGCGAGTGGTCACTTATTGTATCCGGGAGTACAGAAACATTGGAGATGCGTTCAGGGCGGTTAGATCGAATCCAGTCTAGAAGCGTAAGGGAGCCTGTCCTATAGTTACACCTAGTGGGGGCATTAACCAGTTGAGTGAGGTGATGCGCTGCAGCTGTATCCTTATAGGTAGCGGCCTCAGCGGAGAGCCAGTTAATGTTAAAATCACCCATGATTATGGTTTCAGAATTATATTGCTGGACCCTTAGATATTCCATGATGCTATTGAAGCCAGCAGCCTGGTCTCTTGGGGGTAGGTAAACTGAGATGACAGTGAGTTCCTTGTTATGTGCACCAAGGAGGATTTTGATTGTGAGGACCTGAGAGGAGTTGCTCAGGCTAGGGGATGGGATGATGTGACCCATAAGGGTATCCTTAAGATAGATGGTGCAGCCCCCGCCCCGTTTAGCAATCCTGTCTTGCCTGAAAATGCAGTAGCCAGGGATAGAGACTGAGGTATCAGGGATTTTAGGGTTTAGCCATGTTTCCACAACTGAGAGGACATCAGGGTTGTGCTGTAGGATCCATGTTTGGAGGGAATCAAGTTTGTTGAGGATGCTGCAGGCATTGATGGATGCCATGGTGAGTGTCCCTGTCCTTCTGCTTGGTGCCACTGCTGGCTGCCCAGGTGGTCCTGGGTTGGGGTGAACATTTCCTGAGAGCAGGAGCAGCATAAGGAGAATTTGTAGGAGAAAGGATTTCAGCACTATTGTAGATATGCCAAAAGAAATTATCAACAGCTGAGGTCCAGAGTCACAGAATGAGCCTAATTGTCACTTGGGAGCCACTGTCTAGTACAGCTCTTGTAGACACTACATTCATCTTTACAGTGGTCTCCATCGAGGGACCCACTATTCGGGACCGATCTGGAGAGGCGGCAGCAGGGGCCTGGGCAACTGACCTTGCCACAAAAGGACATGAGTTAGCATTTTTTGGATCCTCACTGCGATCATTTTGTGTACCTCTCAACCACTGATTTGTCCTCCGAAGCTCTCCTTGTAGCCTGCATGCAACTTTGTCTGTGTCTTTTGTGGATCTGCATTCTCTCTTCATGTGCCCATCCTGCCCACAATTATAGCAAAACATACTTTCTGGAGTTTGAGCTGGCCGAGGCGTCACACTGGGAGCCAGGATGGGGGTACCACTAACTGGACACCTTGGTGCCATCTCTGTCTGTGGCGTGATAAGCATTTGTAGGCATCTCATCAATTTCCCCACTTCCATGGTCAAGACATTGAGTTTTGAGCTGTTGTCAGCAGGAGATGCATGGGTGGGTACCCCCACCCCATAGCAGATGCAGTCGGATATAGGTCGGGGCCTGTACTTGCAGGCGCGGCCTTCATAAAGGGACTGTTTTTGAATTCCCTGATCTCTCTCAGCAGTTCACCCCAAGGTGGCACACCCTCATTGGTCCCCACTTCACAAGGACCTTCCAATGCTGTGATCACTTGGGCTGCACTCACCCCAACATTATAATCCCCCTCCTCATCTTCAACCTCCCGAAGTTCTTTTATTAAGTCACAATAGGCCGGTGGGTTACCCCTTCTGTCGGGGAGCCTTAATTGAAGAAGCTGCAATTTAGAATGCTTTGCATGCTGTAGTAGGTGCTCCAACCTTACACGGTTTAAGTCACTGGCGGCTACCCCACCTTTTCGATAAGCCTTCTGCAGCGCTCTCTCCAGATGAGTAACATATGCAGAGAAACTTTCCCCAGGCCACTGTTTTGTACCTTGAAATTTCTACATCAAGCTCGCTCCTGACTCAATGCTTCCAAAATTGCCTTCAAGCGCAGATAGGTACTTCTGGGCAGATGCATCAGGATTTGTGGACCTCAAAAATGTAATGGCCTCTAGGGCAGGACCCTTCAGACTTTCTATGATTCTTTTTCATTTCTCAGCCTCCACACACTGCCATTCAGGTATCAGGGGGGGCGACAAAATCTATCCAGGTGTCCCAATCATCCTCCCCCTGGGGGCTGGGGAGGGTGCCAGAGAAGATCCTCAACCTTCGGTAAGAGTCATGACTAATGGCAGGTGCAGAAATAGGAGCCTGCATTGGTTCAGCCACCATAATGGGTATTGGAGTGGGAAAGGGTGTTGGGGAAGGAACACCCCCAGTTGGCAAGAATAGTTTCTTCAAGTCCTCCACAGTTTTCCCTTCCCCCAGCAACCATTTAGCAAATTTCTCCTCAAAAGTTTCAGATAGTGGGGGGAGCTCATTCCCCCCCAGGTCTTTACTGTCCTTAGTTATCACTCTCCAGGCAGTGAGGGCTCCCTCTGGGGTAATAGTCTGTGGCACTTTGGAGCTATCTATGGGATCCTTATACTCTACTAAGGCCAGGAAAGTGTGGGTGAGCAGATTAGCATGTCGACCCACCACCACAGGGTTTTGTAAACCCTCCACCTTGGAAAGTACTCCCTGTACAGTGTCCATATTGATACCCAGGGGGATGTCCAGGATAAGCATAGCATTTTGGGGGTTGATTTCCTCCCCAGTGCACCACTCCACCAACCGGTGCACAGCCACTTCTGTCGGGGCACCCATTTATTTTTACCAGTGATTCGTTAATGTGGCCACTAGGGGATGCTAATCACAGCAGTGCCTCAAAAATGTAACCCCCAGGTGGTGCTATCCCAAGAGCTACTACCCCTGCCTGTGTAGATACTAACAGGTTGAGGGGCCTAGGTCCAATGTTGGGTGCCTCCACCCAGAGGTCAGGGTTTGCAGTAGTTAAACTAACTTGGTCAAAGCCCTCTGGGACACTGTAACCCCCCTTTCTTTCCACTAGTGACCCACACAATGCATTAGGAATATCTTCACAATGTACACTTACCCCCAGGACTGGCTCTGTCGACTGGACTCTGGGGATCCCCTGTAAAACAAGTTGATACAGTGTAAAAACCACAGTACAATACTGTAACATAAACGAATACCTCAGCCAGTGTAACATTGCTGAAACCAACAGATCTGATTTATTTAAAGAGCTGTAACAAGGAAGGGGGAAATCAGGTTAATTAGGTTAAACACATTAATAATCACAGTACTGTGTGCATATTCAGAGTCCCAAATTGTCACTTTCACTGGATACCCAGGATGGGGGGGAGCTAGCCAGGATCAGTGCAGCTGGTTGGGGCCCTGTGATGGAAAAAAAAACACTTGCAGAATACCCATTTGTAATCCGGAGCCGGAGAGCTCAGTTCATGAAGAAATGAAAAGCAACAATTAGATGGCACACTTGCAATTCGATAAACAGATGGCATGGAGCTATCCTGCTTTGGACTCACAAATACTGGGAACTGGATGGAAGGCAGGTTGTCCTAGATTGCCAAGAGGAGTAGACCATGTGGACAAGGTCCTTGTGACTGGACCCCACTGCAGTTTAGAGCAAATAGATGTAGTCTGGATTAAGCTGGGGTTTACTTCTTGCTTCATGCACTCTGTTTACTGTACAGAGGATTGGAAATGCGATTCCCCACAAGCACTACACACATTTATATGTAAAAGGAAAGTACTATACCAGGCAGGCTGCTTCTCAATCCCGACTGCAATTACTGCACGATACCCGGGAGAACACACAGCAGCTTCAGTTCCTGACAGACCGAGCGTGATTCAGCAATTTCTCCAGTCTTCTATAGGGTGAGCCTGGTTTCTTCTCTTCAGATCTCCTTGATTCTCCTCACAGGTCGGATTCAGTCTGAACGGGCACTTGCACAGGCTGCAGACCAAAACTCAGTGTCTTACATGCGCTTCCCGCGTGAAACTATACAGCGCAGAAGCTCATAGCTCCTTCTCTCTTCACTGTCTCAACTCATCTGATCTTTCCAGTAGACACAGCCGGGCATTTCCTTTGAATTCCTCCCAGTTCAGTTGGCTTTTTTGGCTGTCACTCATAGTAAACTCCCCCTGTTGATGGAAAAAGGTGCCAAGGTCAAAACTACATTTCCCAGAGTCACTGCCCTTACAATCCCCTTACAGCAGGCTCGAGGAGAGTCCAAGTTCTGATTCGCCCAGAGCAGGCTCCGTTTTAAAGGATCCCCACCATGATTGGTCCAATTTAGCAGTTCAGAACCAACATGAGGGAGCTACTCTGCACTGTCCTTGGTACAAGAAAGCGGGTTAAATCAAACTGCATTTTCGTTATTACTCTAACAGGTTACAAGCAAACAATTACATCTTTGAAGAGTGCTGCTTCTGCTTACTTAGCAATGGCAGAAACAGAGCGATTTGGCAGTAGCTCGAGCGGGACTCAAGCAGGGAAAAACACAGACCCCCATCCAAATTAATTATGTCTGCAGGCAGACAGCTCTTAAAGAGACAGTACCAGAGGCTCTAAAAGCACTCACAGGTAAACGGCTTAAACGCCAAACACCATTCAGGCTTGGAGCATTCAAGCAAGCTCCTGGAAGACTTCTGGGAACCCCCATTTGCAGGGGGATTACACACTGTTTGGCACTGAAACTCAGCTGCTGCACCATAGACTACTCCTCTAGTTTCCTTGGATCCCTTTGCAATAGGGTTGCAGGATTGGCTCTTCAAAAGAATCAAACACCTCAAACTTCAGGTGCTTGATTCTTTCGGACTATGGCAAATGTTTGGGGAAATAGAGGAATTTTTGCTTCTACTGGTTTGCCCTGGTATGAATCATGCAGACCAGGACAAGCATTCGAACCACAAACTCCAGTTCACACCTGGACCAGTTAACTAGGCCACAGTGTGAGTCACAGCCTGATTTTGGAGCTTTACTACAATCAGCAACATGAGCTAGCATAAAAGCCACTCGTGCTGCCATTGTCAGGCTGTTAGGTAGCTCAGGCAGGACTGTGATTCACTTCTAGTTGGGTTCGGTAGGAAATTCTTTATAAAACAAAAGAAAATCAGACAGTCTTCAAAAGTCTTCAAAAGTTTGACAACTTTGACCTGTTCTAGTTCTGGAAACAGCAGGGCTGCTGAAGGGGGGGGGGTATTTAAGAGGAAGAAGAAGAAGAACAATGAAAAGTCAGGCTGAGGAGTGTTGCAGCAGGCCTCTTGGACCAAGGGCTTGCCTGAGAGAGCTGAGAGGGAAGAGGCTAGACTCTGGAGGAGTGTGCTTGGGGCTGGGCAGTGGGTAGATGGGGCGTGAGGTGGTAATCTACAAGTGCCTCTTGTTTCCTAATCTTGGCAGTGCAGCATATTTTTTAATCATTGCAGAAGCAGCATTTTAGTAGGGTAGACAAACATGAGTGAAGCCCCTGGCAGAAGCCTGAGATGTGATGTATTTGGGGTTACTTTCATTGACTAATTTTACTGGGCAGCAAGTGTGTGCCAGCTGGCAACAAGACAGTGGCTGATCACTGGTAGTTGACACCTTGGTGGCATCCCATAAGAAAATTAAAAATAATTCATTATGTTCACATACTTGACACATTTGCCAGGCTGCAGGCTTGCTTGCACTTCTTCCTGCTGAGTCCTGAGTAGCCTTTTGCGGTGTGATCTTGGCAGTAGGCAGCAAGAGTGGGCCAGCTGGCAGTGTGCCCTTTCCCAGCCCCTGGTAATAGGCACCTTGGTGGCATCCCATTTAAAAATTAAAAAAAAAACTCATTTTTTGTGGCAGCTTCCAAATTGAAATGCTTTACATTTTTCCAAGTTGCTGTGGTTCCTTCTTTCTGTTTCCTGAAGCAGTGTGCATGTGAGTGTATGTGCGTGTGTGTTGTCCTGAGCTGTTGCAAAGTGATCTGGGTAGTGGGTAGCAAGTGTGTACCAGCTAGTAGCAGGCTGGTGCATGGCCCCCAGTAGTTGGCACCTTTATGGCATCCGTAAACATTTTTTTTTTTTTTTTTACAATTTAAACTTTATTAATACACTTCCATTATAAAGGGCAGTTACAGCCAGTCAGGGTATAATGTAGCACTTGAAGAGTGAGAACTGCCCAGCCCACCCCTCCCACCCCACCCCCTTACAGCAGCAACAAAACATAATCGCCTCTAATGTGCAGTGCATGATTCTGTTGAACGGAGTAGAACCAGAATGGTAGAACCTCAGTGAGGACAAGAGTAAGGAAATGAAGGGATCCCATATCTTACTATATGCTGCTAGTCTATTATGAAGACTTGCAATTGCCTTCTCTGTTCGAAGATTAGCAATGATCTCATGTAACCATTCCTGGAAGGAAGGAGCTGATTGTTACTTCCAATGACGTAGTATGAGTTTCTTAACTGAGAGTGCAATCATAGAAATATGGTATTTCCTAATTCTAACACTGACCAGGGACATATCCCCTAGAAGACACACCCCCGGAATAAAATACTCCTGTAGGCCCAGTAGGGGATCAAGAGACATCTTAACTGAATTCCATAAGGAGGAAGCTTTGGGACAGGACCAGAACATATGCAGGAGAGTACCCTCTTCTTGCAAGCACTTAGTACATGTACTAGAGTTCGAGAAGCCCCATTTTTTATTTAATAGGGGTACAATACATGTTATGTAAAATGTGGTATTGCATGAGATGCAATCTATCTTGGGAAACATACTTTTGACAGGATCTCCATAGGGATTGCCAGTCCAACTGGTATTGAGGGAGGAGTGAGTTCCAGAAACTAGTAGGTCCAAAGGTGCCCCCGCCGTAAAACATTTTTTTTTAAAACAGATTAATTGTTTTTGTGGCCGTTTTCAAATTAATGTTCTTCACTATCCTCCTGATTCTCTCTATCCCACCTATTGCTATATATATATATATATATATATATATATATATATATATATATATAGATAGATAGAGAGATAGATTAACCACACACGCACACACACACACACACACTTTTCCTCCCTGTTCTGTCCTTCCAGAACATGGTGTAGCCTGGTATGGCCACTTCCCAGCTGTGGTTGCTTGTGAACCATGACTCTGTTTTGGCTACCAGATACTGGTCTGCCAATGCAATGATTCTTTCAAGGTAAGGAATTTTATTTCCCAGGCTCTGCATTGGTACATATGGCTCCCCCATCTTTTGTCCTTCCCTCCCTCCCCCCATTTAGCCTTCTAGGGATAGGCAAAGCTGGAGTGGATTTAGATTTGTTTTTTGAGCCTGGTGTATGTGTTGCTTCTTTTTTATGGCTGCATAGCATCAGAGCTATGCTGACATATTGCTATCAGAAGAAGGCATCTGACCGGAATTCCTAATGAAGCATAGCTGTGTTATTACAATGGAGTGGACTTGAAGCACATCTTCCTGCAAATCTGTCCACATCCTCCCCATTCACTAAAATGTGTTTCCTGCTTCTCCTCATCCTCTCCCCTGGCACACTATTTTCATGCTCACTGTTGAAAACCTAAGGAGGACATGCTCTTAGCAATGCATGTCATTTGGCTGCAAGTGCCAACAGCTTCCATCACATGGACAAGCAAGTCTTGGAAGATGTTTTTGATCTGTGTCATGGCATCCAGCACCCCCCACCACCCCATAAACAGCTGACAGTCTCAAAAGACTGAAGTCGGGTTGTTTCAAATATCAGTCCTTCACCTGGTTCACCACCCATGATCTACAGCTCCCTTCAGCAGAAAGTTTCTATTTGGCTTCCATTCCCTTGGCAGTGCGACATACAGTATTACATACCCTTGGCTGCACTGAGGGACTCAAAAAAGGCACCTCACTATTCAACCCCCAAGCCAAGCAGTATCTGCCAAAAATGCTTTCTAACATTTGCACAGTAAAATATGAAACTTTCCATGTGGGATACTACTAAAACTGTCTCCTAACATTTGCACTGTAAATGTGAAACTAGCCACGTGGGGTTACTACTTGGTCCCTTCCAGTATACCACCAGAGGACATTAGGCAGGAAGAACTCTGCTGGTGACATGTACCCCATTTGCAGTGTTAAACTGAAAATGTAGAACTACCGCTGGGTTGTTCCCATTGTTTACTCTGCAGCAGCCAGTATCATTTCCTTTGTGACTTGTATTTCCTTCTGTTTAACACTGAGAGAGCCCAGTCAGTGCTGATGTGTTGTGCTGAGTTGTCATTATTTGTACTGCAGAAGCCGCCGCTGCTGCACCATGGTGACTAGTGGATGTGTCCCATGCACCAGCTGAATGGAGAAGATAGGGGTTTCCTTTCCCTGACCTTTCTGTGTCTGAGGTTGTCCTGCTTGACTCCCATGGAGTATGTGAATGTACACACTACTGGAAAATGAGATGTCGCCCTTGGAATTCCTGACTGCATGAAGTGAACAGAGCTTTGTCCTGACTTCTGACTGTTGCTGGGTGAATTCTAGTCAACCTCTTACATTTGGCATTCTGCATTGGTTTCATATGCAGCCTTGCAGAGTGCAGGTATTTGTGTGTATATGCAAGAGAAAGTGAGAGAAAAAGAGGGCGAGACAGAGGCAGCAGGGTGGCCAAGGAGAAGTCTGCAAAGGTTTGCTGAACACTTGAAGACTGTTCAGAGGATAATGAACACCTAAAGAAATGGGATTCTGTATAGCCAATGGGTCAGGTTTAACCCTTTACACAACAGAAATGTTGTGATCCTTCAACAACAATCCAAATGCAACTATCATTCCTATTAGTAATTGACTTGGCAAACGTTTGCCGCCTTGACATAACAGCACAAGATGGATCAGTAAAAACATTATGATCTTCGAACGTAATGAGAGATGGTAATGTGCTTCCCATGTCAGGTCTTATGTTTGATATTAAATGTGTTTAAAACTTTGCTTCCCTGGTGCACTATTTTCATGCTCACTGTTGAAAAGCTATGGAGGGCATGCTGTTAGCAATACGTGTCATTTGGCTGCAAACACCAGCAGCTTCAGTTACATGGACATGTGTGTGTGACTATCCACTGCAATCCAATCCACACATTGGGCCCCATGCACTATGCCAATGTGCTGCATAACCCAGGTGCGTTGGCATAGCTAAGTCCGAATATCACCTAGCGGGATTCCATGGATCCCACATGGCAATCACCATGGGAGGGCACTGGACATGTATGTGCTGATCCCCCAGCCACATGGACAGCAGCATGGTGGGGGGGTGTTGGGGGCATGCTCACACTCTACACCATTCACAAAGGTGCAGAATGCAGGGGGTGTACCCTCGCTGGGTAACACCCAGCTGTAAGGGATATGTGCCCCCCAGGATGCTGCTGCTGGCAGCGGCCCAGATGTAGGAGCACAGAAGATGAACCCTACATGCCACCCCAGCCCATGGATCAGCATGGAGGGCTGGGGTGGAGGACCAGGCACCCTCCTGCCCTGAGCTTACAGCACACATTGTGCCCTCCATTGGTTTCTGTGCCCCATGGGTACAAGTGATCTCTTCGCAGACTGGCTCTGGGCATCCCATTGGATGCACGCCCGGTCCATGTAACATCCCTCCATGCACCTGTGCACCCAGAGGGTGGGGCCATGGACAGGTGGCTGGCATTAGTGAATGCTGGTACCAGCGCCTCTTTTCCATGGGTGCGTAGCTTCGCGGGTGGGGTTAGCGCATTTCATGTGTACATATGCCTCATTGGTGCATAACACCCATTAATTCTATATCCCTTGTCAGATTACTGCATTAGCAGCCACTTTGGCTCTGACCAGAATTTGTTTAATTAAGCTGCAGAACAGGAGGGCAGCAGGACTAGGAGAGAAAAAGTCTACCCAGCACCAGCCTACCCCCCCAGCCACCAACCCCGTTCCCCCTGTGTTTTTTTTTAACATGGTCATTTTTATTGAACTTAATCTTCAGTTATACAAACATTATATACATATGAAATAGTAGAACAATAATTACTTAGTAACATAAACAGTTGATATAAATCTGCCCTTCCCCCACCCACACATAAAGATAATATTAGGGCTAATATCAGTAAAAATCAATTAATGGTTAGATCATTTATTTGTAAGTTGATGTAAGGTCATCTTATTTCATAATTGTATTTATATTTATATGGTGTGCTAATTGGAGGAAAAGTAGACTACAGTATCATTCAGGGAGTAATGTTTTGTTTAATCTCTCTCCACGATTAACCCTCTAGGTTATCCCAGTCTGGATCCAGAGTATATATTAGTTTTTTCAGATTGTAAGGTGTATTGAAAACATTCCACCAATTGCTATACTTAAACCTTTTTTAGATCTTTTTCTTTCCAGTTCTCTAAGACATTTAAGTGCCATTGTTGCTAATGCTACTATTTTAACTTGCACACTATTTTAATGAACTGTAATAAAGTTATTAAAAAGAGAGATATCTGGATCCAGTGGTAATTTATTCCTAAATGGTTATGTAGAATTTATTTTAATGTCACCCACCATTGCTTTATTTGTGAACAATCCCTTAAACAGTGTACAGGTGTGGCCGTTTTTCCACAATTATGCCAACATAATTCTGAGTGGTTAGGGTTAATTTTGGAAACATTAACTAGAGTAAAGTATACCTGATTCAGAATTTTCCTTTGTATGGATTTATTTTTTGTAGAAGCATGGGACCCGATTCTGGAAGGGTTCCACGTGGACACAAGGTGTGTGCGTCAAACAGCAATGACACAAGTTGCACCTTGCATCATTTTGTAACCCCCTGTTACCCGGGGTTACTAGAATCTCACTTAGAACCAGTGGTAGGCAGGGAAAGACAGCTTGTGAGACACCAGTTAAATGGGTTTCACAGTCTCACTCTGTCCTTAGTCTCAGCTGAGCTGGAGGGATGACATCACCATAGAATTCTTGCAGCAGCATAAGCCACATTGGAATGCTCACAGCAGGGTTAGTCTTAGAATGTTGGGGAATTCAGTCTAGAGGGAGTCTGCAGTGGAGTCTTGTGAGGGGAAGAAGTGTGCTACAGTTGGCAGTTCCTCACAGCCTAGCTCTGCTTTAGAGCTACATCAGAAAGTGGGTTGTGTGTTCTCACCCTAGAGAGGAACACAGAAGAGACCAGAAGAAAGTGATAGAGACCGTCCCATATGTTGTTCCAGTGCCCCATCCCCAGAGGGATGGGGGAGAATTCCAGCTTTTCTGGGGCAATCCCCTGGCCCTGCCTGGAAAGGTAAAACTTCCTGAAAATGGGAAGTGTGTTGAGAACCAGAGAATTTATTTGTGTCATTTGAGAGAAGTCCTGGGGCACCTGCATACCATGGTGAGTCTGTTCTGATATAGAGCCTATGTTCACCAAGAAAGAGAGTTGTGTAAAAGTATCTGCCTACTGTGGGGTCAGGAGAAGACTAGCCAAGTATAGTGATTTTAATTTGTGTATGGCTTGGAAGCATCTGAAACAGTGGTGGGTCTAAGGAATGGACATAGCCACTTACAGAACTTTTTGAGTAAGGACACCGCCTGAATATAGTGTAGAATGTTAAATGTGATAAACATTTCGAGATAGCATCTACAACCAGTAGTTTGAAGAAAGGTCTTGTTCCAAAGGAATGGCTGGGTATAGGTTTGGGAACAAGAGGTGGGAGACACCCATCTGGAGTAACCAGGTTTACCTCAATGGGTTCAGTTTGGGCACCTGTAGCTTTCTCCCAGGCACTTGGCCAGTGTCTGCAGAAAGTGCCCAGATGTGGGATTAAGGATGATTTTCCCTTTAGAGCTAGAAAGTGCTCATGGGTGGTTTAGGGAACCACCATCAAACTCCATGCTATATGGAAAAGTTTCCAAGTACTGGCTGGGGTGCCATGTCAAGGAATCAAAGTAGAAGAGTACCAGTTTGGGCCGTGTGAGTCCAGAGTAGTTCAGAACCTGATGGTTTCTATGTAGTGAAGAAGATGTGTTTTGACCTCTGTAAATCTGCATTGCCAGTGAGTGTAGCCCTGTGGGGGTCCATCTTTGCATTGTTATTCCTGTGTGGATGTGAATAAATGCCACACTCTAGAATCCCATTCCTGGTTTGGACATTTCAGTTATTGTTTCCTGTGTCCAGAGTTACTTGGGCACCACTGCCAGGGGTACAAACCTAGCCATGATGCTGAGTGAATGTTTTCTCCTCGAACCCAAGGGAAAAGGGGGTTACAAAATGGAGGCACCGCTGGGATTTGTTTTGAATTTTAGGTAGAAAACAAGAAAGGTTTCCTTGGATTAGGGCTAGCGTTTTGGCTGTTTGGCAGTAGATAGCCCAAAATGTTGGAAGCTTTGCCACCCAAATGTGCTGCTGTTCATGTGCTGCTGCAATTGTGCCACCAGTTTACCAAGGAGCAGTAAAGCCAGATTGAGTATGCCTGCATCAAAATTATAACGTTTGCCAGCTTTTAAAGTTCATGTGTGACAATAAAAAGTATGGAAAACTGTGAGAAACAAAGAGAGATTTGTGCCCTAGAGGTTTAAAGTGCTTGTTGTGTTGACTGGGGGAGTCGCTGAGGAAAATGCCATGAAAAATGGTTGAAATGGTGCTCCTGCCAAGGAGTCACAGTTGAAAAAAAAAGTGTTGTTTGCTGTTTAAATTTTGCCTGCTCGACAATCGCCATGTAGGAGAAGAGCACAAGAAGAAAGAGGCTCATTTGCATGGTATCGAGTGATTGGTGAGACTGCAATCGGTACCACCCCCAAGCCCACTCTAGAGTGACTGCACAGTGTTCGAGAGGGAGAGAGAGAGTAGTGTGTGAACTGGCTTGCCAGGAGGAGCGTTGCAGTGACTGAAAAATGTTATAAAAGTAATAAAATCGAACTTTTCTGTTTAAAATCAGGCTCAACCCGCATTTCGATCGTCTGGGAAGAAAGCGTGGTGTTCGGAGGGACAATCAGCAGGACTGCTAGCCCGCTTCATTCCAGAGGCCTCCAAGACCATCTGTAGGCCAGATTTTCCATTGCAATAGCAAGCTACTGATTAAGTGAGTACCAACCAGAAAAACAGCTCAAACTGTGTGTGATTTTAACTAAAGCCAGCTGAAGCTATATGTAAGCAGTGTGATCGTTATGCAAAGAAGGACTGTGTCAAGTTAATCAAGCTAAACAAGAATTCTAAGCATTAGACTGTGAGCATAATTGTGGGTTCAGCAACAGTATGATTTTCAAAGCAGACTGAGAGACTGTGGGTTGTATGAAAGATGCAACGAAATACAGGCAATCCTGTGCAATGAAATACTTTGGCTTTAGGGACTTTAAGCAAGAACAGTGATTTAAAGCAAATAAAAAGTCCTGTACAAATCATATAAATGTGCTGAGAGAGCAAACAGTGCAGTTTATGCAGTTTGAGTGAACTTTATCAGTAAAGCATGTAAATTGGATGCGCAGTGGCTTGAGTCAGAAACAGAACATTGATGCACCAGGAGTGCTGCTGCCGCCATGACAGGGTGGGGTAGTAAAGTAAGCACAGCAGCAGGGAAGCCATTTTGTAAAAGTTTTCCAACAAAAGTGAGACTTGCGATAACAGTGAGCTTTTGTTTTTTTCTGTAGTCATGTCTTCGGGATCAGCCCGTTACCTGGATCATGCCCGGGCTATGAAAGTAGAAGAAGTTAACAAGTTGAAAGACATTGAGAGATGTTACTACGGGGGACGTTGGCCTCCTCATGTGGCGATTCCTGGATATCCAGTTAGAGTGTGCATAATGTGCTTAAAGGCTAGAAGGGACGTCTTCATGGTTCCTCATTGTTCTGGGTGCCTAGAGAAACATGGCCTAACTAGGGCACCCAAGATTCATTTGGCTCCCACGTGGACAAAGCTTCAAGATTCTGCAAGTGGCAGCACACAGCACCAAGTGCAGCCTGTTGGGGGAATCCCAGCAGAGTGTGGCACAAAGGAAGAGGGTGTAGTTCTTCAGGCAGAGCAAAGTAGTGCTGATGTATCTAAGTCCAGGTCACAAAGAGACAGTGCGGAGGGAGCATCAACAGATCCGTGGAGAGAGGGGCTGAGCCCTAGTCTCATCGGAGAAGATGAGAGAGAGAGACTCTTGAATGGAAGGTGTCGACCTCCATGCCCAGTGAAGAGTGGATAGTCTCAGGAGTGAGGACGACTGCTCACTCCTGGGCTTAGATTGTCAGCTAGGAAGAGGATGAGGGGGAACCTATGTGGCCTTGTGAAGAAGGTGCAGGTCCACAGCCTTGGGCTCTTGCCTTGGAGGAGCAAACAGAAGGAGAGATTGGTAACTCCATAGCCCTGTCCCCACAAGGAGCAGTCAAAGATCCATTTTACATTGCATTGAGTATGCGTAGCTGGCAGAACCAGGACTGGCCACCCCCAAGCCAGGCCAGCAGTCTAAAGTTGACCAAGTGTAGTAAAGAGGTAAGACTGGTTCATAGGAAGGCAAATGAGATCTATGGGGTATCCTTTCCTACCTTTCCTCGGAGAGTCTGGGAGGAGATAGAGAGAAACAGGAAATCCTGGATAGTGGAAGAGGCAACACAACATGTGCATCCAGGTGCAAGTCAGTATGTCTGAGACAGAGTGTTAAAAGAAAAATTAAAACAATGGAAAGTAGGCAGAACACTATTCATAGACACTGTTCGGATCATGGATGGAGAGGGCCATGAAACCTTCTGCAATGTGAATTATAAGTGCCCAGACGGGGTAATAATTCTTGCTCCTGACCCATTGTGGTACTTTTTCCAATACAACCAACTTCCTGCGAATGTGCCTATGCTTACCAAGTGGAATGCAAAGCAGTGGTAGCCAGTGCTGCCATCCAGCCATTGCTGTACCTATGTTGTTACACCAGACTGACATTCCAAGATCCAGGTGCCCAGATTCATTTACCTTCCAGATTCCATCGACTGGCTTTCCAGATTCCATCGCCTGACCTTCCAGATGACTTCGTATCTAGAGAGGACACCAGTCCAGCTGTATCCTGATTCATCACCTGGGATTTTGGATGACTTCAGACCAGCTGTTCTTTCCTGTTCCAAGGTTCCATCTCCTAGATGACATCAACCCAGCAGTTTCCAGACGTGCCACCCTGTCTTTTCCCGGAAGATGTCTTCCCAGCTGTATCCGAAGAATGCTGCCAGGGAGAGTCTTCGGCTGGAGATCCAGGTACCATATCATTTTTGTTCTTCAAGGGACTGGTAAGTCCAGGTGTTTCTGTCTTAATGACATTGCAGTACACACCTTACACCTAGCAGACTTCAGACTATTTGAACTGTCCTCAAAGACTCTCCCCTTTGGGACTATAGTCCTACTAGAACTGGGCTTCACCGGGCTCCGGCCCAGGAGAGACTCTTTCTTGGACTTGCCTTTGGGCACTGTTGTCACTAGATGGGACTTTTAGGGCATTCCATCCCCATAAAATGTGTATTGTAAATAATGTTAATGTTTTTCTACTGTTTTCTACTGTTTCTACTGTTTTTCTACTTTTCTAAAAAATATTTTTGGGATTCTCCAGTGTTTGATGGTAGGGGTTAGGTAGTTACTGTATTTGCAGATTAGGGGTTGTTTTGTCTTTTCTCTTGCAGGTAATCCTGATGAAGACAAGAAGAGAAGACAGAAGAGAAGACAAGACAAGAAGAGGAGTTAGGGACTCATCAGAGTTCCTTAAGTGCTTTAAAGTAGTTGTGTTTAAAGTGTGGTGTTGTTGTTGACTGTGTTAACTTTTTCTTCCACAGGTATGGTTGTGGGGGAATGTGGGAGTAATACTGTAAAACAGGTAATAATTAATGCAAAAAAAATTCTTGCTATGTTCGAGTTTTTGGAAATAGTGCGAACAGTAACTGACAGCAACATATACTGTATGTGATTTAAAAATAACCATATTTTATTAAGTGCGTAGTAAAAAGTTAAAAAGAAACATTAAGCTTAGTACAAAAGCGGGCCAATCATATGAACCGCATTGCAGATAATACACAATTGTGCTTGGTGCAGTTGCTGCTGTAACCCCCCCTTCCACACACTACACCGTACATACCTCTCAACCTTTTGTCCCACAAATGTGGAACACTGCCTGTCAAAATGTGGAACAAATGGGTAAAATGTGGAACACTTAATCAAATCTTTACCTAAGAAGCTTAAAACACTGTTAACATGTTGCATTTATGTTCAGAAAGTCTGTTATGAATTGAATAATATATTTTTTGCATCATTTACTATGGATTTTTGCTTTAAAATGTTGACTTTGAATGTGGAATAAGTCCTCACAATGTGGAACAGGGAGCTTTTGAGAAGTAAAATGAGGAACGTTCCTCATAATGTGGTACAGTTGAGAGGTATGCGTACTTGTTACAGTTAAATTTGCATGAATGTGGGCAGTGGATAGTTCCTACCACTAGAATACAGCACTGTACTACCATACACAGTAGTGCTAGCTGCTGTGTTTGCCACCCACAGCACTGGACTAAGTACGTTAACATTTTATCATATGGAGGAGGTGGACAGAAAAAAGCAGTCTCAGTGCAGCAATGCACAGCAAATCACATAAAATACAGTACTGTAATCGGAATCATCGGAAACAGCATATCAGTTGTTATTGCCATGTCATACAGTTCATACTGTTGCTGGCAGAAGTAGCAGTAGCTGCAAAAAATAAAAATACATTTAATCAAAAAAAAAAATGTATCTTAAGACATGCTGATCTGTTATCAGCAGAACATACCATTTAGTAAAAAGCCCATTCTTAAGTGTGCATCAAGCCTTTAATTGAACTGAATTACCTGAGGTTGTCTATTCCAGCAGCTTTCTCGCGTTGGCACTGTTGAAATGATTACTGGAGAACCTCCCTATGTTTACAGTATTCTCCAATCCCCATTCCACTTAAAAATAGAACTGCAGCAAATGGCAAACCAAAGCTGAATGTGTTTTTTTTTAAGTGATAGCCATTTCACGTAGGTGCTGTTCAGATGATTACTGGAGATCCTCCTTATGTTTACATTATTCTTGGATCACCAGTCCACTTAAAATTAGAACGGCAGCAAATGGCTGCAAAACAAAGTTGAATTTTTTTTTTTTTTAAGAGATTGCTGTTTAGTGCAGGCGATGGCATCTGAAGTCATCCTACGAACTTTAGTTGACAGTCTTCAGTGCGGGACTCTGAGAGCGCGAAATTAATAAAACGCTATATTTAACAGTTTTACAGTACTTAAGGTGTAGTGTTAGCTCCCTTGTGTTTTTGTTGCAGGTGCCCAGGGATGGGGGGAGGCTCCCCTGTGTTTCTGGGTAATTTTGTGTTCTGGTCAGATAGGTTTTCCCTACAGGGCTAGGGGGGATAGACAGAGTGTGGTCCTGACTGGCCGGATGGGCTGCAGTGCTGATCTATTAAGGCTGTGCTCAGGACAATTCTTCCAGGGCCACTAGGTAACCATAGCAAGATCATAGAGTAGAGGCTGATGCGTCAGTCGATGGCCTCTGGGCCCTTGGTATTGCCTGTCTGTGCCTAGCACATGGTAGTAGAGGGCCTGATCACCCCTCTCCTTAGGTAGTATATAGGGTAGGATAGCCTGGGCCGGATAAGTAACGACTGCGGACAGTCATTTTCCTGGCCGTAGGGTGGGTGCAACCCCCTTGTTTTCCCCCGGGGTTACTAGAATCCCACTTAGAACCAGTGGCAGGCAGGGAAAGGCAGCTTGTGAGACACCAGTTAAATGAGCTTCACACTGTCTCACTCTGTCCTCAGTCTCAGCGGAGCTGGAGGGATGACATCACCATAGAATTCTTGCAGCAGCATAAGCCACGTTGGAATGCTCACAGCAGGGGTTAGTGTTAGAATGTTGGGGAATTCAGTCAATTTAGAGGGAGTCGGCAATGGAGTCTTGTGAGAGGAAGAGGTGTGCTGCAGTTGGCAGCTCCTCACAGCCTAGCTCTGCTTTAGAGCTACATCAGAAAGTGGGTTGTGTGTTCTCACCTACAGAGGAACACAGAAGAGATCAGAAGAAAGTGGTAGAGACCGTCACATGTGTCATTCCAGTGCCCCATCCCCAGAGGGATGCCGGGAATTCCAGCTTTTCAGGGGCAATCCCCTGGCTCTGCCTGGAAAGGGAAAAGCTACCTGAAAATGGGAAGTGTGTTGAGAACCAGAGAATTTGTTTGTGTCCTTTGAGAGAAGCCCTGGGGCTCCTGCACACCACAATTGGTATATTCTGATATAGAGCCTATGTTCACCAAGACAGAGAGTTGTGTAAAAGTATCTGCCTGCTGTGGGGTCAGGAGAAGACTAGCCAAGTACAGTGCTTTTAATTTGTGTATGGCTTGGAAGCATCTGAAACAGTGGGGGTCTAAGGAATGGACATAGCCACTTACAGAACTTTTTGAGTCAGGACACCACTTGAATATAGTGTAGAATGTTAAATGTGATAAACATTTCGAGATTGCATCTACAACCAGTAGTTTGAAGAAAGGTGTTGTTCCAAAGGAATGGCTGGGTATAGATTTGGGAACAGGAGGTGGGGAACCCCCATCTGGAGTAATCAGGTTTACCTCTAAGGGTTCAGTTTGGGCACCTACAACTTTCTCCCAGGCACTTGGCCAGTGTCTGCAGAAAGTACCCAGATGTGGGATTAAGGATGATTTTCCCTTTAGAGCTAGAAAGTGCTCATGGGTGGTTTAGGGAGCCACCATCAAACTCCATGCTATATGGAAAAGTGTCCAAGTACTGGCCGGGGTGCCATGTCAAGGAATCAAAATAGAAGAGTACGAGTTTGGGCTGTGTGGACCCAGAGTAGTTCAGAACCTGAGGGTTTCCATGTAGTGAAGAAGATGTACTCTGACCTCTGTAAATCTGCATTGCCAGTGAGTGTAGCCCTGTGGGGTCCATCTTTGCTTTGTTATTCCTGTGTTGATGAGAATAAAAGCCACACTCTAGAATCCCATTCCTGGTTTGGACATTTCAGTTATTGCTTCCTGTGTCCGGAGTTACTTGGGCACCACTGCCAGGGGTAAAAACCTAGCCATGATGCTGAGTGAATGTTTTCTCCCCGAACCCAAGGGAAAAGGGGGTTACAATTTGTTGCAGCATTCCCTGTTCCAGAATGTGGTGTGCACCTGTGAGGGAATCCACTGTGCCCCCCCACGACCTGCCTCTGGCTATGCCAGGTCTCAAGGGGGCTTGTGTGATGGCGAGGCTCACATTTCTAAATCCAAAAGCCCCACCGTGGCTGTCACAAGGGGCTCCACTTAAACCTGCCAGGAGGTGGTCTAAACCGCTTATGACCAAGTGGGACACTGTTTTGGGTGGGCTATCAGTGGGGTCCATGGGCAGGAGGGGCACAGAGGGGCATAGGGAGGGTTGATGTGGCAGCCAGAATGTAAGGGATTGCTTTGGCACCCGGGGGGGGGGTGCATATGCCTCCATACATATAGGTCATGGGCATATGCACTCTGCCAGGTGCTGAACCAATACCCGACCTCCCTGCTGGCACACCAACCCACCCTATGTCCCCTCCTGCCCTCTCACTCCTGTTGGGCATGTGTGTAGCCCCCTCACCACCACCACCACCACCACCAGTGCTTCCCATCCTGTGTTACGCCGGTGGGAGGGGGCAATCCTGGGGAGTTTGGTTCAGGGACCCTGCTTTCTTTTGAAATATGGTGCAGGGTTCTTGGCGCATCCAGTATTGCCATAGCCCTTGGAGTGGCACAACTTGCCTCACTCCAAGTGCTCCTTTCAGAATCGGGCCCATAGAGTTTATTTCCATGGATTCTAATGTTTTCCCACAATTGATGTGTAATTGATTTATGTATTTCCTTATTCTATTTTTTGTTGATTTTATTGATGGAATCTTTACTTTTTGCAGCCAAAATTTTATAAAATATTGATAATATTGTGGTTGAGCCCTTATTCAGAAGGGCTGTTTGTTGCTTCATTATCAATGAGATTCTGTTATTTTCACCATTAAAAATATTTTTAATTTTTTGAAATTTTTTGTATAGTGTCCAATATTGTAAAAAGTTCCATTTGTTATGTTGAATTTTTACTTTCATTTGGTCAAATGTTATGAATTGGTCATCCTCTATTAGATCTTTCGAAGTGTATATTCCATTATCTTTTAATATCTTAAAATTAAAAGAGTGTTTATCACCCTAAATTCTGATATTAGGTTCAATATTAAAGTAGAGCCAAGGTATCTGTAAATGTTGGGGGATATTTAAATGTTTACCAACAAGATTATACCATGAATATAGTATATGATTGTGTTGTTTAGAAATAAAAGAATCAAAAAACAAGCTGGTCATGGTAGTAATTTTTGTTTTATGTGTAAATATGATATTGTGGTCTTCATCTGGAAAAAGGGATCACTGATAAAAAGTGGAAATGATATGAGCCTGCATATACATTAAAGGGTCAGGACAACCCATGCCACCACGATCTCACTCCCTTTCCCTTCTGTAACCACTGAACTAGAGATACTGTAATGCAACACCACAGAACACCACAGTTCAGAACAACAGAACAATGCACCAAACAAATTAAGGTACAGGTACTACTGATAGTGTTACAAGTACTGTTCACAGGTACTTGAAACTAAGCAGTCGTAATTACTGTGTGAACTGGCTGAATGGTGAAGTGTCAGAGAAAGGGGATACAGTGATTGATGTAATTAATGTAAATTAAATTCTGTCTCCTGACACCAATCCAACTGTCACTCCTTACATTTGTACTTGTGTTTCTGAAAGTGTTTGTGTAGTGTATTATAGGCAGTAGCAGCCCTGCAATGTTTTTGTACCGCCAACAAGTGCTTGGGGGGCCGACCGCTAAATAAAGCAAATGCACTATTTTTCTGTTCTACAGTATTATTAATAGCATGTCATCTGTGAAAACATTTAGTTTGATATTTTCGTGGTTTATTTGTATTCCCTGAATTTGTGTATTATTTCTGATCAATGAGAGAACGGGTTTCAATGATAATATAAAAAGAGTTGGTGAAAGGGGACAGTCTTGCCTGACACCATTATTCATTACAAAATAAGGGGGTTATACATTTGTTGATCTGAAATCTTACTAATGTGTTACTGTAAAGTTTCCTAACAAGTGTAATTATTTCATATGGAATCCCCTGTTTTTGAGAGTGCATATCATATATTTCCTGTTTATAAGATCAAAAGCCTTACTTGCATCTGCTGCAATTGCATGATAAGTATCATTATTATATTCTTGTTTTAATTTTAACATTTGTATAATGGCTTGGATTTTTTTGTTGGCTTGTGGTATGTTTCTATTTTTCATAAATCCATGTCGGTTAGGGTGTATATAATTTCAATGATTTTGTTTTTTGTTATTTAAAATTTTTGCCAAGATTGTATAATCTGTGTTTAATATTGCTATTGGTCTATATTTTTCAGGGAGATCTGGTGATTTGCCTTGTTTGTGAATTAATATTATTTTTGCAATTTGCATTAATTGTGGTAATTCTCTATTTGGGAGATCCTCTAGTAATTTGTTTATTATAAATTTAATCCATGGTGCCAATTCTTGTGGAAACACTTGGTAAAATTTATTAGTAAGGCCATCTAACACAGGAGATTTCTTTCTCGCTAGTGAGTTTATGACTTCCTGTATTTCTTGTTGATTGATGGGTGAATATGGAAAATGTTTAGGGGTAACGTTAGCCTTTTTCATAAATTCTGCCATTAATTCAGGATCTGGGGTGTAGGAGATAATGGGAAAGGAAGGTCACAGACACAGCAAGTAGGTACAGCAAGGCTAACTTTGCCAGACCGAGTAGTTTTATTTTAAATAACAGAACAGATAAGCGGATTATTGGCCGACAAAATAAAACCAAAATAAAAGAAAAAGAACATAACTCAAAGCGACATCACAGTTCCAATCACTGTTCAGCTTCTGAAATAGGCTATAATATCTCAGGATAAGTAGTTATCCCACCTGTTTTCCCAAGGTCTGAATGAAGCTGCAGAAATCTAAGGTTCAGCACTGTACTGAACCTCCAACACATCTGATCTTATCCATCTGAGAACAGTCTTTTATATCTGGTGGCCATCAGGTGACTACCTTAGGCTCCACCCACTTTTTATTTTATTATACAAAAAGTCTTCAAATAACACATTTTTATTTCAAACCATTATTGTACGATGCATTGGGATACTGTAAATGCCTTTTTATAGAAGGCTTCATAGTAACAAAACACAAAAGATAAAAGAGGATTTGTAGGTGATAGCCCACACAGGCTCCTTCCTCATGCTGTCAGTGTATACGTATAGTGCAATATGGCCGTCCGGCTCTTTAATATCAACTGAACAGCATTAGGGTAGGACCTGGTGATGCTACTCCCCAAGCCTCGGTAAGTGAATGAACAAATGGAAGCATAATAGGAGTTTGTCTCTTTAAAATGCATAACATTAAAGCATCGCTAAAATAGCGCATTGTGTTCTAAAGTCCTAAACAGAAAACGCTTGTTTCACCTTTTGTAATTAAATATTGCTTTTGGATGAGTTTTACCCACTAGAAGACTCTGGACTAGAAAAGTATAGTTGCTTAGAAAACACAAGGAAACGCTGTATGGAGCGTGACATTTTTCTACACTAATGTGTTCGCACAATAAACATTTACTGTGCCAATGCAGAAAGTGAGGAACAGAGCGGCGAGAGACGCAGACATAAAAACCACAAGTCACATCTTGCAACGCTGACTCTGTCACCTTGCAGCGTGCATCTCAGAGTCTTCAGGTATCTAATAAGATTATACACACCATATAAACACAGGGCCAAGGAAAACAAATAGATAGAGAAGCAGGCTCTTTTATTCTTCTGCTACATTTGTTTCGCCTGCTAACATTAATACTGCGGAGTGGATGGAGGTACGCAGAGCATAAGCAGCTCGCACAGCGTACTCCAGTCCAGTCCAAGCATTCGAGGGGGCATATCTTTTATTCCATTTATAAAGTTTATGACAGGTTGGGAGTAGCATAGGGGTACATTTCTTTCTTTTCTGTGTGCCTTCCTAACCGGCTTCACATTTCTTTTCCCTGGGGCTTTGTGAAAAAGTCAGCTGCGACTTGCAGCTTGCATTCTAATCAAAAAAAAATTGACGGAGGAGCGTGGCCTTGCCCTGATCCAGTATGGTCACATAGAGAGATAGCTCTTGCAACACGGGAATAAATCCGACATTAGCCATCACTAAGACCCTCTATTTCTGCCAGAATTTTTATCGTAGCAGAGAGGAATCTCCTGGGCATAATTTTTGGGACTTTTCTTGCAAGTTCTCTTTTGGAAATCACTCATCTTTTTTCCCGGAAGGCGGATTTACAGTGCGGCCTACAATATGAGCCTTCTGCAGAATTATCGAGAACTGAAGTTATGTTCAGCCAGCTTATGACCCAAATGGCACAACTCACAATTGCAGTCAATGCCACTACGCAAACTTTGCAAGGGATCGAAGTTAGGCTTTTCCACAATGAAAGACAAATATCCTCCCATGATGCAGCTCTTCATGAAATGACTGCTACTCTGAGGGAACAGGCCAAGCTTATCCACACACTAAAAAATAAAGTAGATGACCTGGAAAATTGCAGCCGTCGAAACACTATACGGCTTATTGGCTTTCCGGAAGGTGCAGAACAGAAATCAGCCATTGACTTCTTACAATCAACCCTCCCGAAGCTGCTCAAACTACCAGCTGATTTTCACCCTCAGATAGAACGGGTGCATCGCTCACTTGCCCCGGTACCAAGGCCTGGAGCAAGGCCTAGACCTCTGCATGCCAGATTTTTGGATTTTAGGCAAAAAGAATCTATTAAGGCTGCTGCTCGAACTGTGGGGAAAATTACTTGGCAAGGGCATCATATCCAGCTCTAACAGGACTATTCTAAAGAACTCTCCGATCACCGTAAGGAATATGCCAGGGCACGGAGACTGTTACAAAAACTAAACTACTCTTACTCACTGCGGTATCCAGTGACCATGCGGATTATGCACAATGGGTCTCCCCTTCTGTTTGAGACCCCAGAGAGCTTGATGAACTTCCTGCGGGCTAGACACCCTGTGGAGTTTCGGGACCCCAACAATCAGAGTGAGCAAATACAACACTCTCCCTCTCTGTCTGCAGTGAATATTTCCTCGGCTCCTAAACATGACATACCTGAGTCTGGCGTGCAGATTTTTGACACATCGCTACCATTGAGGCCAAGGAAACGGCAACCATCTCATCATCATGATCGACGACAACATCCTACTGAAAGAGCCGGCTCCCCGAGCCCACAGATGACGGCTCACTCAGACCAGCTTTCAGATCAGCAAGATCCCATAGATCTGCAGACTTTCTTCTCACCCAATCTTTTTGCCATTCTACAACTGGACCTGCAGGACTCAGATACTGCACAAGGGATTTCAGAAGGGGCAGAGATGGACATATGTGGGTCGACATCCTCAAGACCTATGCTTTCCACGTCTCAAAGCAAATCCTGGGCTGACTTTGCTGCTGCATCCCCAGATCTTGCAGCCGTCCTTTCCACTGCGAACTCATGAGATGGAACTCTCAATGCTACAATTGGTCTTCCCAGACCTAGCTTAGAACCCCCGGACTGAGGACAAGTTTCAAACTGTATGGTACCAATTTAATATGGGGTGTTGAGTATGTAATAAGGGAAAGGGAACCTCCTTTTTTTTTTTTTGGTTCTCCCTCTATGTATTAACTTCTCGTCCCTTGGCTTGCCATGGGATCTAAATTGCTGGGAGTATTAAGCTCAGCTCTCCCTATCCCTCATCTATCAGCTGGGAATATAGGAGTATTGTAACTCCTTTTGGGACATGCTTTTGAGGATATCCTGCTATGTGCTTAGGGACCCATGGTCCTAGAGGGATTCCTCTCATATGTCCTCAGGGTGGTCTTAGCTCTAACTGTATTTTTACAGCCCATAGTATGGACAAGCTGTTTTGGAGGATATTTCCTCCTGTCCTGATCCCAGGCCAACCCCCAGGGATACCAAAGGAGGTCTTGCGACTTCGGTCGATGACATATTACCTTTGGGACTCCTAATGGCTGTGGACAGACCGATATGTGTATATAGTTTTTTAAATGTTATCAGTCAATATTATGTTTTACAAGTTGAAATTGTTTATAGGTTTTTCCAGATCGTGATTAGTACATGCTTGGGGTGGGGGATTGTGTGTGTATTTGGGGTCCCTTGCTGGTGGTGTTTAAGTTGATTATAACAGAGTTTCTGGTTCAGATGATATGGGGCAGACCTTCACTCTCAGTCTCTATTAGGTTCTATAGCTTGTTCCCTTCTAAATCACACCTCCCACTTCTAGACTATGGTTGACATTCGCTTATATCACTGGAACGTACGGGGCTTCATCACCCTATAGAAGCATTCTCAGTTGCTGAATCATTTCAAGAGACTGGGTGTGCAGGTAGCCCTACTACAAGAGACTAAGTTGAAAAAGTTGGACCATGACAGGTTGAAAGGCTCTTGGGTGGGACAGGTTGTTTCTCCTTCAGCCTCCATCTGCAAACGGGGGGTAGCTATTTTATTTCACAAATCCCTTCAGTGGACACAACTAAAAGTGCAGCGAGATAGAGATGGCAAATGGGTGGTGGCTTTGATGGATACTCCAACAGGTACCCTAGTGATAGCTAATGTGTATGGCCCTAATGATGACCAGCCTGAAGTGTTTCACTCGCTGGCTGAAGCTATTAGCTCCTTAGCCTCTCCACAGGTCCCTATAATCTTAGGGTGTGATTTCAATCTCCCCCTGGACCCTTTCCTAGATTGCACGTCCACCTGCCCAGATCATCATCAGAAATGTCGCCTCTCACTGCAGCAGCTGCTCACAGATATGGGGTTACAAGACCCCGGGCACATTCTGCACCCATGGGACAAAGATTATACATTCTTTTCTCCGGTGCATAACTTACACTCTCGGCTGGACTACTGGCTTGTATCCCCTTCTATTATGAACAGCACCAATGATGCTGTAATTCATCCAATTATCATATCAGGTCATGCTCCGGTACAACTTCACATGCTAAGTAGTCTCTCAGCCCCTAGATTCCCTAGCTGGCGTTTGGACCCGCATCTCTTGAGGGACCCTAACTTCCCTCAATGGTTTCGGATACAGGTCACTAATTTTCTACAGGATCATGCTACAACGGAGGTCCTCCCAACAATGGTTTGGGAGGCACTGAAAGCCATCATACGAGATGCTATCATGGGATATTCGGCGTATCGCAGGCGGCAGAGAGAACACCAGCTTAAAACATTGGAATCCCGTCTTATAGAGCTCGAGACCAAATTAGAAGTATGTCGCACACTTCCTTACATTCCCTGATAGGCAAGGAAATCACTAAAATCTGTCATCAAGTAGAGGACCTAGTTGCCAGGAAAGCTGAATTGGCCTTCCTCAGACTACAGCATAAATACTGGGAGGGGGGAGAGAAGGCTGGGAAAGTACTAGCCTACAGACTCCGGAAACAGAGGGCCGAGAGCCATATTCCCGGACTCAAAGCACCAGATGGCCCTGTGCAAGTTCAACCAGAATGCATAAATGGAATTATGACAGATTTCTATAAACAGCTAGATTCTTCCCCAGCACCTTTAATGTTGCACAGGTACGAACTTTTCTGACATCTATACCTATTTGTCATCTAACTCCTCAGCAAGCTGCTACCTTGGAGTCTCCCATTACCCCTCCAGAGGTCACAGATGCACTTTGCAATTTAAATCACGGGAAGGCCCCTGGTGGGGATGGATTTCCCCCTGAAATGTGGAGCCTAGTTGCATCACTGATCTCCCTCCCTACTTAGTGACATTTTTAATTTGGCCCTTAGTTCAGGATCCTTCCCTCCATCCCTTCGGGAGGCGATCATTACTGTATTTCCCAAAAAAGGGAAAGATGCCACTTTACCATCCAGTTACCGTCCTATTTCACTTATCAATTCGGATAGTAAGGTTTTTGCAAAAATTCTGGCTACCAGGTTAAATCCCTTGCTTCCCCACCTTATACATCCTTCACAAGTCGGTTTTGTCCCTGGTTGGCTCAGCAGAGATCATATGCGTTCCCTTATAAATAGTATATATCAGGCCAGTAACTTCCCGGCACCAGCTGCTATAGTAGCAATAGATTTTGAGAAGGCATTTGATTCTCTTGAATGGCAGTACCTTCAACAGGTGCTAGAAGCCATGGGCTTTGGTCACAGTTTTAGAAGCTGGGTGACAGCTCTGTATCACAACCCTCTGGCTCGGGTCCTCACCAACTCTACTCTGTCCGCACCCTTCCCTCTGGGGTGGGGCACGAGGCAGGGCTTCCCCCTTTCTCCCTTACTTTTCATAATAGCAGTGGAGCCACTTGTGATTGCTATCACGCCACTCTTCAGCCGTAACAGGTTTTCCTTTGCGCTTATCACTTTCCCCATTTATGTATGCAGATGATTTGCTAGTCCCATCAGTGGACGTCACTACTTCCCTTCCTGCTCTGCTTTCCCTCCTTGCAGATTTTACGAGCTACTCTGGCCTAAAAATCAACAGGTCTAAAATGGAAGAACTCCCCCTCAATAGCTTGTGCACTTTAGATCAGGTAGCCCATCTCGGCCTTCACTGGGCCCCAAATTCCCTTGTGTATCTAGGGATATGGCTCACAGTAGATCTTACTAAAACATGGGATCTGAATCTTAAACCCCTTCTTGAAGATGTCAAGACTGAATTTGTGCACTGGCGTGGTCTTCAACTTACACTAGCAGGTAAAATATCTGCGATCAAAATGGTGGTAGCCCCTAAACTTTTATATGTTATCTCACATATACCATTTACACTACCGGCCTCATGGGTTAAAGCCGTAGACCAGGCCTTTTCCAATTTTATTTGGGAAGGCACCAAACCCCGTTATAGTAGAAATAAACTTAGAGCCCATTGGTCACAGGAAGGCTGGGGCCTTCCTTGGCTGGAAGGGTGTAAATTGGCCTTCAATGCAGCTCAGACCCTAAACTCGTTCCTCCCACAGACATCTGAGCAACCACAATGGATACACATGGAGGCGTGTATGGCCCAGACCCAATCCCTAGCAGTTTTACTTTACAATCCCCTTCCCAAACATTTGTCTTCCTGCCAAACAATAGCAGGCTCAGTACTGACATGACATTTAGTGGAAAAGAAATTGGAGGCAGATTTATGCCCCCTTCTGGCTTCCCCTATATGGGGGAACATGCTCATAAAAGTGGATGGCAAACCTTTGCACTGGCCCCTATGGAAGAGTAAAGGAATTTTTACACAAAAGGACTTGATGACAGATGACAGTCTCACTATCAAAACATTTCAAACATTAGATCAGGAGTTCCACTTAGGTAAGCAGGCCTTTTGGCAGTACTTACAGCTCAGAAGCTCGGTTTTAGCTTATATTAAACAACACCACACGACAGGTATAGCAAGGTCCCATTTGTTAATTAAATGGCTGACCTATAAAAGGGGTAAAGCCAGTTTTATATATGCCGATCTTAGGAATCATCTCCCTGCACAATCAGCTCAGGCTAAAGGTAAATGGGAGCAAGCTCTTCAACAATCCATTTTGCATGCCCAATGGAAGCTATGCTGGAAATATTCTCATTTTATGTATCCAGACATGAGCAATAAACTTATGCAAAACAAGATACTGTCACATTGGTATCGCACTCCTGTTGTCTTGTACAGAATGCGTCTCGTGGACAACAGTCATTGCTGGCAATGTCTTTCAGGAGAGGGAGACCTTTTGCACATACTTTGGCTTTGCCTACTTCTTATTCCATTCTGGACAGCTGTCTTGGGTCTGGCTCAACAGGCCTCAGACTTTGTTCTGACTCTAGAACCCCTAGTTTGGATTTTGGGCCTTCCTCTTGTGCTGAGAGCGTTCACTCGTCAACAGCACAGATGGCTGACACTTCTTAGCCTCCAAGCTAAGAGGCTTATCCTTTGTAGGTGGAGAACCACAGAGGTACCCACCATCTCTGAATTATATAACGCCCTCTCTAATGTAACAGTACTGGATCATCAGTCCCACTTAGTTACCAACACTCTCTCACAATATTATCTTAACTGGGCCCTTTACTTAGCTTATCTCTCCCCACGTGCAGGGATTGGCTGACTTCCCCTGTGGAATGATCTGGACCAACATAGTGGATACAC
This sequence comes from Neoceratodus forsteri, assembly GCA_016271365.2. NCBI lineage: Eukaryota > Metazoa > Chordata > Ceratodontiformes > Ceratodontidae > Neoceratodus > Neoceratodus forsteri. Next base: position 34,536,078 of record CM057453.1, read on the forward strand.
CAGTAGGAAATGGTTTGGAACCCCAAAACCCACTCCCTCCCTGCAAGAACTGTTATCTTTTCTCCTTATAGGATAAGAATTCAGATCTGGACCTTAAGGTTGCTAGTATTTTGTTATTATGTCTGTGCTTTTCAGGCTTTTTCAGGTATTGGGAGACACTTATGTATTATGCCCATATTAGATGTCTTAACTAATCTAGATGCGATGGTAATCATGCAATTTCTCATACTTTTCTTTTTTTTTGGGGGGGGGCACAATACCACAATACAACTCACTGTATAATGTCTTACTGTATCATTATTTAACAATGTCCTTTTCTATGGGCTAGACTTTGTCAGTTATATAATGACACTGCAGTCAATGTGTATGCATATGTGTCATGCTGTATCTTCTTTATGTACCTGGCTATGTCTGATATTACCTTTCAAACTTAATAAAAATTATTAACTATAAAAAAAAAAAATTGACAATTTCACTTTGCGAACTCCAGCAACATCTCACAGACTGGAGCAGTATGTTGACTGCATGATTCCAAGGCGGACTACTGCAGGCTACCTACGGGGAATGTAGAAGATAAACAGAACTACAAAACATAGGCAGGGGGTCTTCATAGTGAACACAGGACCACAGAGCTGTCTCAGGACCCAAAGAGGGAAATAAAAGGGATAGTAAAAGACCCGCTACAGGTGGCCTTCCTGTGTGGGGTGGGGGGGAATTACAGCAAAAGAAGAAAAAGAGGAAGAGAAAGGTTAGCAGGATAGATGCTACTGCAGTAGTCTTTAAGAAAGCAACAGAAGGGTCACGCCAGAGAAGGGGGGGCACTATGACATGGGGTAAAAGTGTTCTGGTAAATTTGAGTATAGTAGTCTGTAAAACATTTAGCAATTTTGTTGTCTGAATCATGTATTATACTCATCGAGTCTTTTCATTGATATTATTAGATTATTTTTGTTTTTCAGTTCTTAATAAATTAGCTAATAATATTTCAGACTTATCTGTACGGAAATATCTACACTTTTTAATATTGTATGCTAAACTTTGGGTTTCTTGGTGAATTTCTTAACATATGCCACTCTTTTTCATATTTGTTATAGTCATTTAAAATTAATTTGTCTAGTTGTTTTAACCTGGTGTCAACTTCTTCACTGAGTTTATTTTCTTTTCTTATTTTTATTTGATATGATATTATAACCCCTCGAATTGTAGCCTTAAAGGCATCCCATAGTTATAAAATTGTACACTGTCTTGAGTAATTGAAGTACCAAAACTCTTGAATGGTTTGTTTCATTAACTGTATATAAGCTTTATCTTTTAATAAATCATCATCAAAGGATCAAGTTTTAGTAAGCATTCTTTGATTGTCCTTTAAGATAATAATAATGAATACTGCTGCACGATCAGATATGAAAATTGTGTCTATATCCAATTTGTTTACTTTTTGTATTAGGTTTTTTGAAATAAATATGTTGTCAATTCTTGCAAAAATATGTTTTTATCAAAATGTGTGTAAGACTTACTAGTGGGATGAAAGTTCCTCCATACGTCAACTAATAATTCAGATTCTAAAAAGTTATTTAGTATTTTCAAAGTATGTATATTCCCTGGAGTTGGAGGTTTTGATATATCTAATATGGGATTCTGGAGGGCATTATAATCACCTGCTAATATAATACTGTCATTCTGAAATTTGTGTATTCCTTCTGTAATTTTGGATACGAAATTATTATATTGTGTAAATAGCGCTTATAATGAAGCACGTGTTATTTTCTGACTATTCAGTATAATATTAATCATAAAAATTCTTCCCTCTGTGTCAGTGAACTGATTCAAAAGCTTATGTGGATACCTTTTTTAATAAGAATTGCTACCCCTCTGCTTTTTTTTTAGTTCCGCTGCTAAAAATAATGTGTTCAATCCATTTACTTTTTAGTTTCAAAATTTCTGATGAATCCAGATGTGTTTCTTGTAAACACAGAATATGTGCTTTGGATTTTTGGAAAAAAGTTAGTAATTTATCCCTTTTATGGGGAATTAATCCCATTAATGTTTAGTGATAACATTTTTGATATTGTATAACTGTCATTTTAATGTTTCGGTATATTAATTCCTTCATTGACTGATGTTCCATTGAGAAAATATCTGACATAGCATAACCCATTGAACAATATAGCACCCCAAAGCCTGTTATTCATGTTGTTGATATACTGTATAAAGAAATATATAGCCCACTTTGACATTTCAAGATTAAATTACCCAGCCCACCTAAAAAAGGAAAAAAACAGTAAACAAAAAATCAAGAGGAAGCCCATATGCTTGTGACCCTTGCAGGAAACTCTTCCTCTCCCTCCACTCCAGTATTCCTTTGACCATTTATATGAATGCTTTAAACTAAAGAAGCCCAATTAGTAAACGATTCATCACTATATACAGTGCATATTAAATGTGTGCTTCCATTAATTAAGTAATGCATTCTGGTCTCTAGGAAGAAGTTCTTATTATTCTTTAAATATTCCAGGTAGTTTTGATTTCAAATCATTATTTGCTTCTTTGAACATATCATAGATAGATAGATAGATAGATAGATAGATAGATAGATAGATAGATAGATAGATAGATATGACGCTGATCATTTATCACCCTCAGTTTGGCTGGGGATGGCATTATCATTCTATAACTATGTGACCATAACTTATTACGAAGTGTATCAAAAAGTCTTCTTGCTTGTAATCTTTCTGCTGGTAAGTCATTATAAACAGTTATGTTGGCACCTATCAAATTTATTTTCTTCTTCTTAAAAACGGAAGACATTAACATGTCTTTGTCTGCAGATCTCATAAATGTAAGAATTATTGGTCTGGACGGGGCGTTATCTGTCTGCTTCACTCTGTAGCCTCAGTGAATGCGATCAATTTCAAAGTTAATTTCTGCTATCTGTACATCCAAACATCCATCAAAGCAGCAGCAATATAGTTGAAAGATTATGTTAGAGGCCTTGTACTATCCCAAGTCTCCGGCACTCCGAAAATACGGGTATTTTTTCTTCTGGCACGTAATTCATGATCAATAATTTTTTCTTTTAAGTTTTGGTTTGTGCTTTTAAGATATTTTATTTGTTGTGGAATATCAAGATTTTCTAACACTAACTTATTTATGGTCACCTGTAACAATTCTATTTCTTGTTTCATTTCTAGACTTTCTTTTATAAGTTCTTGGGTTAAAGTAAAATATTTCTCCATTTTTGCTTGTTGGGTAATCATTATTTCCATTTTGGCAGAAACATCATTTATCTACCTGATTAGCAACTTTGCCCATGGAGAGGGGGAGGCATTCTCAGAGTCCTCATCACTGTCACAGCTAGATTCACATGAGATATTTTCTAAATGGTTATATGAACTTTGTTGCTCATTTAGAATGACACTGTTATTTTCAGAAGATAGATCCATAACAAAACTAGAAGCAGGGTTATTATAATGGTTGGTAGAGCAGTCATTAGTATTTTTCCTCTTAACAGCCTCCACTTTAAAATTAGTATGTAAAGGTTTGCTTATCCAAGAGGTAGATATCAGTTCATTGTTCAGAGATAAATCTGCTAAAGAGTCAGGATGTTTCATTTGTAGAGAAGGCTTAAATGGATCTTTTTGTGAAGCGTTAGGTATGGAAAGAGCTTCAGGTAATGAGTCCTGTGTTTTGGTGGTTGTATTGGTGTTAGTAGGTGATGGAGAATTAATTGCAGGGGTAGCCTTGACTTTCACTTTTTGAAGGACTATATCTTTATTTGCTTCCTGTAAATTTTCAGACGAAGGCAGTTCTGATGGTATCACCACATTACTTTCTTTTTGCTGTGTGGCTGTATTGGAAATTGGTACTTTCTGTGTCGATGAGGGCATTCCAGCACACTGGCTAAGTGCTTCGAGCTGAGCCCCATTGTCTTGGTCAACCTCAGGGTGTGTTTGAGAAAAAGTATACATTTCCTTGCTCATAGTTTGCTTGTCCATAAAAAGTCCTTTTTTTAATTTTAGTTCCATCTCAGCTGTTGGTACTGCTACATGCTTGTTTTGCAAAAACAACTGGCCCTGGTTATTTGAATCTTTTGAATGAACCGCTCTCACTCCCAACAAGTTTGCCGACTCCATAGTTCCATTGTCCAGTTCTGCTGTATTTGCTTTCAGATCATTCTTCTCCAGATGACGAAACAATACAAAGACCCCTAGAGGAGTTGTAGTTTTCTCAGATGCAGACTCGGTAAGTGTATTAGCGGATTTTAACTTGGTCTGTAGCACCTGCATTTTCTGCATCACCATCCCCATACCTTTATGTGAACTCGGTTTAAAAACTGGCTGATGCTGTTTTAGTTCCTTACGTGGCGTCATTATGCCAAATGTGAAAAGCAGTTTAATATCTTTTTTATCTCGAGTTTCAATATCAGTAGACAGCTCTAAGAGTTCATTCATACTGCGAAAAAAGTCAGAGTGGAGGTCTGGAGCTCCTGTGAAGTTAAGCCTTCATGGTGTTCACTGGAGCCATGTCGCTCTTCTTCTCTTCGTGGGTGGGCTGCTGTTCCCAGTTCCCCCTGTGTGTGTGTGTGTGTGTGTTTTTTTATGGTTTAAAGTTTGCTCTGGAGGAACTGTCTGACCTGAAGAAACATAGAAGAATAGACAATGATTATATCCAGTCTGCCCAAGTTCCCCATAATCCCTGGAACCTACTGTTCCTCCAGGGTACTAACCATCCCTGTCCTTTCTCTATTCTCCTCCTCAGTCCTGTTGCCCTGGTAACCACTATTCCCTTCATTATATCCCAGCCCTGCTTGAATCCCCTGATTGTTTTTGCACTGATCACTTCAGTCGACAAACTGTTCCGAGGTTCCACCACCCTTTCCATAAATTAATACTTCCTCACGTCCTTCGGAACCTCCCACCTGTTAATTTTCACTTGTATCTGTGACCATGAGTTGGTATACAGGCTAAATAGTTTTCTGCATTTCACTTTGTTAATTCTTTTAAGGAACTTGAAGGTCTCTATCATATCTCCACTCTCCTTTCTGGTATCCAGTGAGCACATCTTTTGTGCCCTAAGGCACTCCTCATAGGATCTGTCCTGCTTTCCCTGAATCATTTTTGTTACTCTGCACTGCACTGTCCCCAATCTATCCTTAATCCTTTCTGAGGAGAGAACTCCAGAACTGGGCACAGTACTCTAGGTAAGGCCTCACCAGGGATTTGTAGACTGGAAGTATTACCTTTTTTCTTCTAGTATCAGTACCCCTCCCGATACACCCCAGCACCCTGTTAGCCTTGCTATAGGTCTTGTTTCACTGACTTGATTGCCTAAGTGAGCTGCTAATGATAAATCCCAGATCCAGAAGAGTCCTTGATTGATGCCCCACATGCACAAGCAGCTTCACCCACCCAGCTCTCCCCAGACCCCCTTTTGTTTATTTTTTTTTAATTCCCAAAGTGGAGTCCTCCTGGCATACTCCTCCCTCCGAGTTCCCCTCCCTCAGTCACAGTGAAGTAACTTACAAACAATCCCCCAACACACACACACACACACACACACAGTCACAGAATGGACTTCACAGTCTTTGCTTTCTTGTTGTTCTTTTCTTTCACTCTTTTTTCTTTAAGTTACAAAATAGGAAGAAAGCAAGAGTAGGAGAACTAAGGCCCACCCTGTATCAACCCACCCCACAACCACCCACCCAGTTCCCCCTGTGATTTTTTTTATTTCTTTTTGTAAGTTTTGCTGTGGAGGAATGGTCTGACCTGATGAGTCCTTGATTGAAGCCCCACATGCACCAGCAGCCCTTTGCCCACCTAGCTTTCCCCCAGACCCCCGTTTGTTTCTTTTTATTTTTAATTATTAGTGTGGAGTCCTCCTGGCATAATCCTCCCTTCGAGTCCCCTTCCCTCAATCACAATGAAGTTACTCACAAACAATCCCAACCAACAAAACACACACAAACACACACACACACACACACACACACACACACACACACACACACAGAGTTATAGAGTGGACTTTGCAGTCTTTTCGTTCTTGTTCTTTTCTTTCACTCTTAAGCTTGGTAGTGGCAAAGAGCGCCAAGAGTCAGGCTTGACTGGATGCCTTCCAAGACTGTCTACTGGTACAGCTAGTTAAGGAACCCACCAGGCGGACTGCCATCCTTGATGTGGTGCTCACCAACTTGGAGATGGTGGGAGTAGTGGGAGTAGGGTAGCTGCTGGGGAACAGGTACCATAACTCGGTTTGATTTGAATTGGCCCTCGGGGCCAGCAAGCCACCATCGATAACTGAAGTCCTTGACTTTAGATGGGCTGACTTAGATAGGATAAGGGAACTAGTCAGGAATAAGTTAGTAGTGGTGGAGGACATAGGTTGGGTGGAGGAGAGATTGGGGGTAATTAAGGTGGCCATCCTCAGGGCATCTAAAGTATGCATAGAAACAGTAACAAAGAAAAACAGGTTTAAGAGACCACTATGGTTCTCAGCAAGGGTCAGGGATGCGATAAGGGCCAAAAAGAAAGCCTTCTATAAGTATGAGAAAAAGCAGGGGGTGGTAGAATGGGAGGATTATCTACAGAAAAATAGGGAGGCAAAGAGGGCCATTACGGAGGACAAAGCAGACACAGAGCTGCGTATTGCAGAAGGGGTGAGGAACAGAGAAAAACAGTTTTTCAGATATATTAGTGATAAATGGAAAAAGGGTGGGGGAATCGTAAGGCTAGTTGAGGGGGATGGGGTGATAGAGGAGGATGGGCAAAAGGCCGCCATCCTAATTGACTACTTTTGCTCACTTTTCACTAAGGAGGACAGTGGGTTCATGCCAGACAGTGGCATCAAAGTAGCCACTAAGGGAATCCCAGAAATGAGACAGCCATTATTTACTAGTGAAAGGATTCTGAAAGAGCTGAATGCCCTTAAGACAGATAAGGCCTAAGGATCAGGCGAGTTGCTTTCGAGGATGCTAACCAGAAATGGGAAGTGATCAAGCTGGGGCTTGCAGAGACCACTAGATCATGTACCAAGACACAAAGCAAAAAGGCTAGGGCCAGGAAACCAAGTTGGTTAAGAGGGAAGGTGAAGGAAAAGGTGAGGCAAAGAGGGCAGCCTTCAGGAGATTCAGCAGGGGAGGATAGAGAGGAGTAGCTGAAGAAATCAAGAGAGGTGACCAGAGCAGTCAGGATAGCCAGTGCTTCCAGAGAGCTTATACTGGCACAGGGCATCAAGGATGGGGAAAAGGGAGAGAAGGATTTGCAAAGATCAAATAGTAAGGATCAGGAAGGGGGGGGTGGGCAGAGAAAGGGGCAGAGCAGGCGGAAGGGCTGAATGAATACTTCTGTTCTATATTTACTAAGGAGAAGGATGGGTCACTACCTAAGGGGTTAGAGAGAGAAGGCACTGGGGGGAGGGGTGATGGATGGGGAAATCACAGAGGGCAGGGTACTGAAAGGCTTAAGGGCACTGAGGATGGATAAGGTGCCAGGACCAGATGGTGTACATCCCCAGGTACTGAAGGAATTGGCAGATGTCCTGGCTGAACCATTGGCAGACTCATTCGGTACCTCTCTGGAAACAGGGTGATACCCCAGGACTGGAGAATGGCTCATGTGGTACCACTTTACTAGAGCAGACCTGAGGATGAACCGGGCAACTATAGACCAGTAAGCCTACCATCCATTGTTGGAAAGATAATGGAGACTATCCTTAAGGAGAGGTTGGTATCCTTTCTAGAAGGGAATGGACTCCAGGATGGAAAGCAACATGGGTTTGTCTCTGGCAGATCCTGCTGGACCAACCTGGATAAGGGGCCAGAAATAAGACATGATGGGAGTGGTGCAGTGCAGTGGCTGTGGAGCAGCAGTCTTCTGGGAGATGTTCTGGAGGATGCAGTGTTGTCCCATCTGTAGGCACCTCTCTGGGCTGAGAGAGGAGGTTGCTCATCTCCAGGCTGAGTTGGCCAGGATTTGTGGGACCTCCTCTTCCATCCAGGGACCACCAGTGCTACTGCCTTTGCCTCAGAGGTTGCCAAGAAAGAGGAGTGGTTGGACCACAGTGGGCTCAGAGAGGTGAGGGTGGTGGAACAGAGGTGCATCCCTCCAGTTGTACCTCTCCACAATTCCTATGCCATTCTGGCAAAGTGTGGTTCCTCTATGGGAGGCACCTGCAGTGGAGACCAAGGAGGATACTAGAACCTCCACAAAGGAGACCCACAGGAGGGTGGGATGGGACCCCACAGGGAAGAAAACAACTCCTGGTGGGGAACTCCATTGTTAGGAAGGTAGAACTGGGGGAGGAAGCAGAGAGGGAGGTAAGGTGCCTGCCTGGTGCCATGGCTTGGAGGGACAGGGAGCGAATCCTCAGGATTGCTGGAGCAGCTGCACAAGGGAGGGAGCTGGATGTCATTGTCCACCTACGGAAAAATGACCTGGCTAAGAAAGGGATTAGAGCAGTGCAGGAAGAGTTTGTGGAATTGGGGAGGGGCCTTAGACAAGTAGCATGCACGGTAACCTTCTTGGAGGTGCTGCCCATCTATGCGTAGAAAGGGCTAGGGTGTTCTGCACCATGGGATTCAATCAGTGGTTGAAAACTGGTGCAGAGCTCAGGGATTTGGCTTCATTGGGGTTGGGGGTCCACCTGAGTGATGCAAGCCTATACTGGCATGATGAGCTGCATCTGTCCAGGAGGGAACTAGGATCCTAGGTGATAGGTTTAAATACTTCATTGGCAAGCATTTAAACCAGCCAAGGGGGAGGCACTGAAAGGAGCAGGAAACTTAGCCCCCAAAAAAAATCATGGTAGTAAGTGCGGTAAACACCAACATAGAGGTGGCTAGAGGAAGAAGGGCAGGGGTAATGGGAAAGTGACAAAGGCAAGAAGGACAGGGATGGGGCAAAAGGAGTAAGACCACAGGAAGTGGAGGGTAATGAGTACCAATGCCCGTAGTCTGAGCAACAAGCTCCCTGAGCTGGTGGTCTTGATGGAAGAGGGATGCCTGGATATCATAGCAGTCACAGAAACATAGTACACAGAGAACCATGACTGGGATGTCAACATACCAGGGTACATAACCTACAGGAGAGACAGGCAGGGGAGAAGAGGGGGAGGATTAGTTCTCTATGTAAAGGAAGGGATAAAAGCAACTGAACAAAAGAGTAAACAGGGAGGAGAGGAGGCACTGTGGGTCACCTTGGAGACTGGAAAGGGCACTGCAAGCTGCACAGGGGTTGTGTACAGACCCCCATGTCAGGGGAAGGGAATGGACAAGGATATGATAGAAGACATTCTTAGGATGGCAGGGAAAGGGGAGATACTGTTGATGGGAGACCTGAATATGCCAGATGTTAACTGGAGCACATTTGCTGCAGCCACATCCAAGAGCAGGGCCATTCTCGATGCCCTACAGGTGGCAGGCCTCAGACAGCTAGTTTCGGAACCCACTCATGAGGGAGTAATCTTAGACCTCGTACTCTCAAATGGAGCAGTGAGAGGATCTCAGATCTAGAAGTGGGTTGCCATCTGGGAACAAGTGACCATCAAACAGTGTGGTTCACGTTAAACTCAGCTACAGAGTCAAGCCATACAAAAGTGAGGGTACTGGACTTCAGGAGGGCTGACTTTGGCAAGATGGGAGAGTGCCTCAGAAAAGCACTAACAAACGGGCTAGAAGGAGGGGTGGAGCAACAATGGGGAATCATCAAAACTGCCATCACAGAGGCAACAAGTCTTTATGTGAAGCAAATAAATCAAAACAAAAGAAAAAGACACTATGGTTCTCAAAAGAGGTGGCTGGGAAAGTCAGGGAGAAAAAGATAGCATTTAGGAAGTATAAGGAAACACAGAAGGAGCAGGACAGAGAGCTGTACCAGTTAAGGCAGAAGGAAGCAGGGAGGGAAGTCAGAATAGCAAAGGCCCAAACTGAGGAAAAGATAGCCAACTCGGTTAAGAAGGAGGATAAAACCTTTTATAGGTACATCAGAGAGTGTAGAAAGACAAAGGGAGGGATAGTGAGGCTGAATAGAATGAATGGTGAGTGGGCAGAGGGGGACAGTGAAAAGCAGGGATACTGAACGAATATTTCTGCCTCAGTATTCAAAAGAGGAGGGGGAAGTGCCTAATCCAATTAACAGAAGCACTCTTGATAGGGGGGTCGATCCCAGCCCTTTCACAGAAGAAAGGGTTCTGCAAGAACTCCTAAAACTGAAGGTGGACAAAGCAATGTGGCCTGATGGAATTCACCCCAGAATTCTAAAAGAATTAAGTGGGTAACTAGTGAAACCACTGACTAATCTTTTTAATAAATCATGGGAGGATGGTGTGGTACCTGAGGACTGGAGGAAGGCAGAGGTGATTCCCCTTCACAAAAGTGGGACCAAGACAGAGGCAGGAAACTACAGACCTGTCAGTTTGACCTCTGTGGTAGGGAAGGAGATGGAGTCACTTCTGAAGGAAGGAATAGTTGAGTACCTAGAGGCCAGTGGGCACAGGACCCAAGGAGCATGGGTTCACAGCGGAAGGTCATGTCAGATGAATCTAATAGATTTCTTTGACTGGGTGACCAAAGTAGTAGATCAGGGAGGGGCTGTGGACATGGCCTACCTAGACTTTAGTAAGGCATTTGACACAGTCCCACACAAAAGATTAATAGTCAAATTAACCAGCCTGGGAGTGGGTCCCAGGGTGGTAGCCTGGTAAAACATTGGCTGGACAACAGGGCACAGAACGGTAATTGTAAATGGAGTCCACTCTGAAGAAAGAGAGGTTAGTAGTGGGTACCGAGGGTTCAGTACTGGGTCCAGTCCTTTTAATGTCTTTATAAGTGACATTGCAGAGGGACTGAAGGAAAGATGCCACTTTGCAGATGACACAAAGATCTGCAACAGGGTTGATACACAAGGAAGCGTGGAAAGGATGAGAAGGGACTTGGCAAGGTTGGAGGAATGGTCAGAAGTATGGCAGCTAGGATTCAATGCAAAGAAGTGCAAAATAATGCACCTGGGAAACAAGAACCCAGGGGAAGATTACACAATGGGGGAGGGGTAGTAACAACAACAAAAATGGAAAGGGACCTGGGGGTAATCATATCAGATGACCTTAAGGTTAGCAAGCAATGTGAGAAGGCGGTAGGGAGGGCTGGGGGTATACTGGGATGCATAGAGAGAGGCATCACCAGCAGAAAACAGGAAGTTGTTATCCCTCTGTACAGACAGTTGGTGAGACCCCATCTGGAGTACTGCGTCCAGTTCTGGAGACCCAATCTCTGCAGGGACATAGACAGGATAGAGGCAGTCCAGAGGAAGGCAACTAAAATGGTGCAGGGTCTGCAAGAGAAGCCGTATGAGAAGAGACTAAAGGAGCTTAATATGTATACCCTTAAGGAAAGAAGGGAGGGGGGAACATGATAGAAACTTTTAAGTACCTCAGTAGAATCAACAAAGTCCATAAGGGTAGCATCTTTCAGAAAAAGAGACGTGCAAGAACAAGGGGACACAATTTAAAGATTGGGGGGGGGCAGTTCCGGGGCAATGTGAGGAAGTATTTCTTCACAGAGAGGGTAGTGTATGCATGGAACAGCCTTCCTGAGGAGGTTGTGGGGTCTAAAACTGTGGGAGAATTCAAGAATGCATGGGACAGACATAAGGCAATTCTTGTGGGGGGTAGGAAGAAATAGGCTGTTGGTTAACTAGGATCCGCGGCCTATCCTGTAGGTAGGGAAATGGGCAGACTAGGTGGGCCAAGCGGTCCTTATCTACCGTCAAGGTCTATGTTTCTATGGTTGACTATTATGACTGGGTGACTGGGGCACTTGACAAGGGCCATGCGGTGGATGTCCTGTATCTGGGTTTCAGCAAGGCATTTGATTCAGTGCCACATGGAAGGCTGATTAGCAAGTTGGGATACCAGGGGGCAGGGACAAAGATGGTGAATTGGATCAAGAACTGGTTGCAAGGGAGACAACATAGGGTAGTGGTGGGAAGGAAACTCTAATCTCCAAGGGCTGTAATGAGTGGGGTACCACAGGGCTTTGTACTGAGCCCGGTGTTGTTTGGCATTTTCATAACAGACATCTTGCATGGCATTAAGAACTAGATTAGCCTTTTTGTGAATGACAGGAAGATCGATGTGGTGGTGGATGACACAGTAGGGTGGCAGGGGCAGCAGGATAATCTGGCTAAACTTGAGTACTGGTCAGACACATGGCAGCTGGGGATCAATGCTAAGAAGTACAAGGTCAAGTACATGGGAACTCCTTTTGTTGTTTCACTCTTGACTCCCCCTCTTCCACCTTATCATTGCAACCTCTATCACACCCTATCATTTACCTCTCTAGAAAACCGCCTCCAACTCCGCTGTGCTAAATTTGTGTCAAAGTTCTGGTTTGGGACTCTCCCCCCCTTACCTCTCTTCCTTGTTATCCTCTCTGTACCCTTCAGACCACCACCTTAGATCATATGATTCATGTCTATTGGTAATTCCTCGACACCTGATTACAGTAGGCCAGTCGGTCTTGTTGCATCACTTCCCTCAGTTATGGAATGCCCTCCCCCCAAATCCACTTATCCTCCTCCTTCTCCTACTCCTTATCTCTAGCCCACAAAAACTCCCTCTCAATAAATTGTACCTGCATCTAACCCACTGCCACTTCTCACTCTCCGCTCACTTTCTCCTGCCTCTCCCTCCTCCCACCATCCACCGTAGCCCCTTTCTATAATGTTGACTCTCCATCGGTTAGCACTAAGCCATTCCCTCTGCTATCAACATATATTCTTCACTTATGCACTTATTGACCCTGCTTTAGTAACAGTGTATTGGATTCTGTTATGATATTACTGTCTTGCTTTGCCACTGAAACTAATAATATTCGAATTGGATGTATGTAATTTTGAAGGTCTTGCTCTTTTCCTAGCATACTTCATGTCACCATGTTAAGTTGCTGTAACAACTTTCAGTACTGTCCAATTGTATCATGCCATTGAATGTATTGTTGTTTTATATTTACTATCTGTCCCCCTGTTACCCTTCCCTCAGGATGCACCATGAGATGAACAGCTTGTTGTTCAGTGTGCCCTTCCTGGTGAAACTTTTCAATAAATAAGCGAGGAACCCAAGGAGGGGGTATCAGTTGGGAGGGGTTCGGATAGCCACTACAGAGGAGGAGAAAGATCTTGGGGTGGTGATAACATGGCAAATGAACCACTCAGCACAGTGCAGGAAAGCAGCAGCTAAAGCCAGTAGATGCTGGGATGTATTGCTAGGGGAATCACCTCCAGGAGTGGGGAGGTGATCCTGCCTCTGTACAGGTTATTAGTGAGGCCGCACCTTGAGTATTGCATGCAGTACTGGCACCCATACTTAAAGAAAGATGTCAGATTACTGGAGAGGGTCCAGCGCAGAGCAACAAAGATGATCTTGGGATTGGAAAACAAACCCTACGATGGGAGGCTGAGTGAGCTTAACATATTCCCTGGAGGAGAGGAGGGATGGGGGATATGATTGAGACCTTTAAATATATGAAGGGTATAAGCAAGACTGGTACTGAGGGCATTTTTAAGTTGAGGAGAGAGAGGGACAAGAGTGGGATGGTCTGAGATTGGCGGGGGGAACGTTCAGGAGAGAAATGAGAAGGCACTTTTTCACAGAAAGGGTGGTGTCTATGTGGAACGCTTTGCCTGAGGAAGTGGTATCCTGTAAGTCAGTGGGCAGTCTTAAAAGGGGATGAGACAAGGTGGGGAGGTAGGGAGGGGCAGCTGCAGTTTAATGGAGTGCTAGCTGCACCCTCGAGCAGACTTGATAGACCATATGACCTGTATCTGCTGTCAGTTTCATATGTTCATACTCAGGGAATTAGCAGTGGAGCTGGCTGAGCCACTGGTACGTCTGTTCAATAGCTCACTTAGGTCTGAGAAAGTTCCAAGGGATTGGAAGGTAGCAGACGTTGTACCGCTTCATAAGGGGGAAGGGGTAAGAAGCAACCAGGGAACTATAGGGCTGTTAGTCTAACCTCTATAGTAGGGAAGCTGATGGAGTCACTGATCAAAGAGGACCTTATAGACTACCTGGGGAACAACAGGCTCCAGGATAGTAAACAGCATATTTTCATGGCAGGAAGATCTTGTCAGACTAACCTGATAGTTTTCTTTGACTGGGTGACAAAGGAATGAGACAAGGACCATGCTTTGGATCTGCTCTACTTTGACTTCAGCAAGGCTTTTGACTTGTTACCTCACAAATGATTGCTCAAGAAGATGGAAGACCTGGGTGCAGCTAAATCCGAAGTGAACTGGGCAGGTAACTGACTAGAGGGGGAGGCAGCAGAGGGTGGTGGTCAATGGGGTTAAATCAAGTGGAGAGGGAGGTTATGAGTGGGGTTCCAGAGGGATCAGTCCTGGATCCTGTTGTCTTCAACATGTTCATTAGTGACATTGGAGAAGGAATCCAGGACAGGTTGTGTTTCTTCACAAATGACACAAATATATATGGGAGGGTGTATAGTGATGAGAGAATAAGGGAACTGCAGAGAGACCTACAAAAGCTAGAGGGATGGTCAAAGGTCTGGCAGTTAAAATTCAATGCTAGAAAATGCAAGGTAATGCGCCTAGGGGAAAAAGAGCCCCAAGACAGAGTACTGGATGGGAGGAGAGAGACTTAGCACTACAGCTGAGGAACGGGGTCTGGGAGTTATCTTTAGCAACTCCCTTAAGCAACTGAGTCAGTGCAACAACACCTATAGCAAAACTAACAGGATGCTGGGATGTATTGGGAGGGTTATTGATAGCAGAAGAAAAGAGGTACTACTTCCCCTCTACAGATCCCTGGTGAGGCCTCACCTAGAGTACTGCACCCAGTTCTGGAGTCCTCTCCTCAGAAAGGATAAAGATAGGTTGGCAACAGTACAGCACAGAGTAACAAAAATGATTCAGGGCCAGCAGGGCAGATCCTATGAGGAGCGCCTCAAGGCACTAAATATGTACTCACTGTAGACCAGAAGGGAGAGGGGAGATATGATAGAGACCTTCAAGTTCCCTAAAGGAATTAACAAAGTGAACTGTGGGGAACTATTTAGCCTGAATACCAATTTGTGGTCACGTGGACATGAATGGAAATTTGCAGGAGGTATGATCAGGAGAGATGTGAGGAAGTACTACTTTACGGAAAGGGTGGTAGAACGTTGGAACAGTCTGTCGGCTGAAGTCGTGTGCGTGAAAACAGTCAGGGAATTGAAGCAGGGCTGGGACATAATGAAGAGAATAGTGGTTACCAGAGGTAACAGGACCAAGGAGTAGAATAGAGAGAAGACAGGGAGGGTTAGTACCATGGAGGAACAGTAGGTTCCTGGGATTATAAGTAACTTGGGCAGACTGGATGGACCAATGGTCTTTTTCTGCTGTCATTGTCTGTTTCTATGTTAAACAGGAGAGCAGCAGGACTAGGAGAGCTAAGGCCCGCCCTGTACCAGCCCTGCCCACAACCCCCCACCCAGATCCCCCTGTGATTTTTTTTTTGGGTGTGTGTGTGTGTTTTTATTTATTTTATTTTTTTTAAGTTTTGCTCTGGAGGAATGGTCTACTGTCTGACCTGGCTGAAGACTTTTTTTTCCATATACATTTTCTACTCCTTCATCAGAGCTGGCAGGCGGCTCCAGCCTCTCCCTTTGAAGCCTCACAGAGAAGCAAGGCACTAGAGGTTTGTGTACCTCACATCAGTGAATTTAAACTGTGCATATAGAAGGAATTAAAAGCCTTGAAATGAATATACTAGCAGTAGAATTGTTTTTTTTTTTTTTGGAATCTGTGATACCTGGACATTTTGTCCCTCCCTTGGAGGGGACTTGTCTCTCTGGTGGGCTTTTCCCCACACCCACCCCAACCAGCAATGCCCCAATGATTACCCCCCCATTATGGTGCCGATGGGAAGGGGTGCTGGCCTCCCCCCACCCCCGGAAGCCAACATCTAGATTGCCAGGGGGAGGTGCGGGCACAGTCTGCCATCACAGAGCCTGCCAGCTCTGACATTTTCCATTTTCTCCCCAGACTCACGCATGTGCAGTGGGTGGGGTGACTTTCACCACCTCCGCGGAGGCAGTCTTACACCCTGTGTGTGGGTTCACCCCATTCTAGTGTCGCACCTGTGCTGACACCCAGCTTCCGCTGGGTGTCAGTCTACAGCGCAGTGCTGATTCCCCCCACCCCCAAGGAAGGAGAGCTGTCAGTGGATGCTCAATCCTTCCTCGCCCTGGCCAACCCCTGAGTGACCTGAGTCCATTCCTGAATCCAGATCACCGGCATAGCATGAGGCAAGGTGTCCAGCACCTCACTTGCTGAAGACTCTTGAGTCCTTGAGCCCCACATGTACTGCAGCAGCCCACCACCCACCCAGCACTCCCAGACCCCCTTATGTTTTGTTTTTTGTTTAACTGAGGAGTCCTTTGGTAATCCTCCCTCTGAGTCACCCTCCCCTCCACTCTGCCCCAAACAAATCATTGTTACGCTGAGTCTGTCTGTGTGATTCATAAGCTGTTGCTTTTACTTTAACTTGCTCTGCTCAGCTCACATGTCCGTTTGTGCTGCTAGCACCATGTAATGGTGCTGAGCTAATGTGCGTGAGCTTGTATATACCCTGGTTTCATGCATGTGCATACTGGGGTATACTGCAGGCTCACACATTGGTACACACAAGTACTGAACTCCTCCTCAGCCTCCCATGCATGTCTCATGACAAGCATGCAAGCAGGGAGGCTGGGGGAGCAAAAAATACATGGCAAGATCTGAGCTGAGCTGGCAGTGTTCGTTTCAGGTCTCACATAAACCAAACTATCTCAGTTCAGCGGAGCTCGGTTTAGAGGGCAGGGATTTGGCCCATCCCTACTTTTTTTTTTTAATATGTATTTAAACTTTATTGAAATTTCAAAAAGGAGTTAAATCCAGAAACAAAGAGACAGCTACATACGCAAAACACACTTATCAAAACCAATATAGTATAGCATAATAAACAGAGAGGTTAGATTCAATTCAACAATGTAGCCGATAACAATGTAATAAATAGATAATTTAAAAGATAATACCATCACAAGTTAGATAAAAAAAAATGTATTACATATTTTATGGAACAAAATTAGGTGACACCAATAATTGGTAGTTAATCCATGGCCTCCAAAAAGCTATACAGACCTCCTCCTTGTCCAACTATATATAGGCTGCTTTCTCCAATCCAAAAATAAATTAACAATGTTAAACCAATCCTGGTTATGTGGAACCTGTGTCCTCCACCAAAACTTGGTTAAGGCCTTCTTCGCACACACAACTAAAATCAAAAATAATTTCCTTTGGCGCCTAGTAAGTTTTGGAACCTGTGGGGGAATATGAAACAGAACAGTTTTTATGTCTAAATTAAACTCTACAGCAAACATCTGGGTGATAACAGAGGATATCTCCCCCAGTAGTGGTCTAGGAGTGGACAAGACCAAAACACATATGAATGATCTGCCCAGACCTCAACGCACTTATGCCAACAGCTCACCACCTGGGGGCCTTTAAACTTCGCCACTCGAACTGGCGTTAAGAAAAACCTTGATCGACATTGCCATGAGAATTCCCTTAGATAGGGAGAAATCACTAATGAGAAGCTAGGGAGAGCTGACAACTCCTATTTCTCCAAAGATCAAGGAACTGGCATGTCTTGAAGCCATTTCATGTAAATAGAGTGAGAAGACCCGGCTTTGAGATCTCTAATAAATTAGTACAGGACAGATATTGAGATGAGTCTGAGAAGAACCCTTTTGGATGGCCAGAAAAATCTGTATCCCCAGGGCATTCAACCTGTCCTGGGCCAAAGTTATAAAGAGTAACTCCTGTAAATACTACTGAGTTGCAAATACCTGTAGTGGTCCTTATAGGGTAGACCAAAACAGGCTTGGAGCATAGCAAAACTAAGACGGCCTTCAGCATCAAATAGCTGATGATAGTAGGTAAGACCCATCTTTGCCCA
Source organism: Neoceratodus forsteri (assembly GCA_016271365.2). Lineage (NCBI taxonomy): Eukaryota > Metazoa > Chordata > Ceratodontiformes > Ceratodontidae > Neoceratodus > Neoceratodus forsteri. The sequence continues at coordinate 34,554,066 of CM057453.1, forward strand.
TTGTTGGAGAAAAACATTATGAAACGTCATAATCTTGATATTAATTAACACCTAATAAACTGGATAAACAACTGGCTACACGACAGAACACAAAGAGTCCAAATCAATGGTTTCCTATCCAAATTAGGGAAATGTTTCTAGTGGCGTCCCACAAGGGTCTGTAATGGGCCCTTGCCTTTTTCAAGCCTTTATTGCCAATATGAATACCAACTGCCATTCATCGACCATTAAATATGCAGATGACATTAAAATTGGGGGCCTCTGTACTAACCAAACTCAAGCATCACTTATACAAAAAGATTTAGATACAATAACTACATGGGTCAACACTTGGGGGATAAAGCTTAATACATCGAAATGTAAAATTGTGCATTTAGGACCATGTAATCCATTATACACATACACACTAGCTGATGCTTTATTAAACTCCACAACAGATGAAAAGGATTTGGGCATTGTTATATCTCACGATCTGTCACATTCTAAACATATACATGAGGTAATTAATAAAACAAACAAGGCAGTATGGTCTGTTTTAAGCAACATCAAGTCCAGAGACCCAAAGGTAATGATGCCACTCTTCAGGGCGTATGCTAGGTTGCATTTGGAATATGCATCACAGCTTTAGTGCCCTTATAGAAAAAATGATTGTAAATTATTAGAAAAGGTGCCAAGAAAATTTACAAAACATCTACATGGCCTTCAACATGAATCTTATAAAAATAGATTTTGTTCTCTTAATCTCTTGACTCTTGTCACCCGTCGTATTAGAGGGGACCTTTTGTTCCTGTTTGATTTAATCCAAGATCCATATCTTATGACTGAGCTTGGTCTTGAATTCAAGAATGAAATTCATAATACGAGGGGGCACTTCCTACAGCTGGTAGGCAAACCATTTCATCATATAAGTAGGACATTTTTCTTTACACTTAGATCTGTGGACCCTGGAACAGACTGCCCCTTGAGGTAGTCATAAGCAAAACTAAAAAGCTTATTTAAAGCTTGTCTTGACAAATTAATTAATTCAGGATATGTTCTTTCCCATTACAATTGATATTAAAATAAGTGCTACATGGGCCATTGGCCTCCTTGCTCTTTAACAACCTTAGTATGAACCTTAGTATCTACTGTGCAAAGAGGATTATGTTGATCCCAGGCCAGGGCCGTAACCCACTGAGGAAAGCACTAAAAGATATTTACGCCAAACTGCCAGAACTTCCTTTGAAAAGTCATAAAAATGCGACGAAGGTACCCGAAGTTGAGAAGTGGTGAAACATACTCTATCTATATTATAAAGATCATTCAAAACAATTTCAATATCTTTCCAATAGGCTGAATAGGAGGAGTTATCCCAAAAACAAAGAATCCGGAGTTGCGAGGCATGAGTATACCATTCAAAATCTGGGAGACCCAAGTCTCCTTTCACTGGAGATGACAATAATATAGAACCTTGTATCCTAGAATGTTTCCCATTCCAAATAAAATTCAAAATAAGCTTCCACCAGTCCTTTAAATAAGCCTGAGATGGACATATTGGTAAAGAGTGTAGAAAAAAAAAGAACTTTTGGCAAGATTGTCATACGTAAAATTTCAATACGACGTAAAAAGGTAATGATAGGGTGGACCAGCATTGAAGGTCTTCCTTAATTGATTGAGTAAGAGGTTCCAGATTCACAGTATCCAACAGAGCCAAGGATTTAGAAAGCACTATCCCCAAGTATTTAATAGATGATCTGGTCCACCTCACTGGGTAAAGCTTCCGAATCTCATCTGGAAAGGAATAGTGATATGTTATAATGTCAGTTTTCAATTTATTAAAACAAAATCCAGCCAGTGCCTCAAACTCTTCAAGAACAGTAACTATCCTCTGCAAGGAACGAGATGGATTGGTTAAAGTTATCAAAATATCATCTGCAAAGAGAGCTATCTTGTACTCCCTCCCTCCTATTGGTACTCTCTCTACATTATCTACTAATCGAATATGGGCTACTAAAGGCACTACATTGAGAGCAAACAAAAGAGGAGGGAGGGGACAACCCTGTTGAGTACCTCTTTGAAATGGAAACAGAGAAGAAAGATGACCATTAATTCTGACAAATGCAGAAGAATTATGATAGAGTTTTTAATAATGTAATGAAAGACAATGGAAAATGAAAAGTTTGTAAAGTAGCCCACAAAAAAACCAAGAAACACGATTGAAGGCCTTCTCTGCATCAAGGTTGGCCAGGATCAGGGGGATAGACTGCTTAGTAACATGCTCGAGCAAGAGAAGAGTTCTTCGAATATTATCCTGAACCTGTCTCCTACAAACAAATCCCGCCCGGTCCTGATCCACCAAGAATGGGAGAAGGCCCTCAAGCCTGGCTGCATAAATAGATGTAAAAAACTTACAGTCATAATTTAACATTGGTATGGTCCAATATGATTCTGCTTGAGATGGATCCTTGTCAGGTTTTAAAAGCGCAGCTATGATGACGTAGTTCCACAAGGGAGGCAAAGGTTCCCTATCCTGAACTGCTTGCATTGCCCACAAAAATACAGGGGTAAGTTCCTTCTGCAGTGGAGCTACCTTGTAAAAATCTGAAGGGAAACCATCCACCCCGGACCCTTCCCGGTCTTTGCCCTTTTAATTGCTTGTTGAAGCTCAACCAGTGTAACTGGTTGTTGCAAAAAGGCTACCTGAGATGGTGTCAATGTTGGTAATCTTGCCCTAACTAAAAAGGACTTCATCCTATCCTCACCTAAAGAACTCCCTTCATCGGTATACAGGGAGAGGTAATACAAACGAAAAATCTTCAAAAGGTTGTCTGTTCTGTGAGACATCCGCCCCATAATGAGGTCCTTCATTTTAAGAACTGTTGCTGATGCTTGATGAGATCTAACACGCAAAACTAAATACCTTGCCCCCTTAGCCCCCCCCCAACATAACATAGCTATCTCAAATAAATATACTTCTGTATCTCCACTTGTACCAGACGGACCTGAGGGTGAACCCTGCTATTCCCCCACATTAGCTGCTCCTGAAGAGTGTGAAGTTCCCCATAAAGCTCCTGTAACTTCTTTTGGAGGCTCCATTTCTCCCACGATATGTCTGGGTCCATCAAATCAGCCTGCTGGACAAAATGTCAGCTGTGCAACTTTTGAAAGGCCAAAGCTGGATCCTCAAATAAACAAGGGCCATCCTGAAAAAAATCTTGGATTTTGCTGGATATGATGTAATAAATTTAATGCCCAGTTCCTTCAATAAATATAGTAATGGAGCATAAGCCCTTCTTTGAGATTGCACAGTGGGTGAATAATCATTGTCTAGATAAATTCTGTGCCCTTTTTCCAAGCACGATGTAATACTTCATGTTTAACTGAATAATCCAAGAAGCACACAACTACTGATTGGGGTCAAGCTACATCTGAGACTGGTTTAGCGATCAGGGATCTATGGGCCCATTCTATGTATAAGGGAACCAAATCATCTATGCCCAGTTGGGAAGTGAGAAAATCTTTTATAAATAGGATCATATTGGTGCCTTCAATACCCTCCTGTAAGCCATATATCCTCAAATTATTTCTGCGGGACCTATTTTCTAGGTCCTCGCAGCGCTCCTGTGTGGTCTGTTGATCCTGCAGGAGGTTAGTCATGAGCTGCTCCAGACGATCAATACGAGTGTCAGCAGCCAACACCACTGTTTCCAAGTCCACAATTTCCCCCTGAAGTGCTGGCAATAGAGTTTTCAACTCTCCCTGCAGACCTTGGAATTCCACCCTAAAATTCCCTCAACTCACTCAGACTCACCGAAGTGGAGGTTGCAGAGGCGTCCAAAGAAGCAGGCTGCTCGGGTAGTGAGTGCGCCATGGCTGGATCAGGGAATTGAACAGCCACTGGCGGTAATTCTGGTAAGTCCAAAAATGACTGCTGGATTGTTGACGTCACTCGGTGTTTTCTCCTGCTGATACACCCAAAAAGTAAGAGGGGCATATTGAAGTGGTAAATAGTGATTATGGGGGAAGATACCACAAAAAAATAAACGATTTAGCCCAGGTGGTTGCAGAGCTAGCGAATACCCCTGCATGCTCCACAATGGTGGCACCGGAAGTCCTTTCTCATAGGCACCTTAAACAAAGCTTGTGGCCCATCCCTACTTCTTTTTTTTTTTTTTTTTAAGTTTTGCTCTGGAGGAAAAGTCTGACCTGAAGAGTCCTTGATTGAAGCCCCACTATACCAGCAGGCCACCACCCAACCAGCTCTCCCCAGGCCTACTTTTGTTTCATTCTTTTTTCTTATTCCCAATGTGGAGTCCTCCTGGCATAATCCTCCCTCTGAGTCCCCTTCCCTCAGTCAGAATGAAGTCACTCACAAACAGCTCCCCCTAACACACACACACACGCACACAACCACAGTCACAGAGTAGTGTTGCTCAGATAGTGCTTTGTGTATCCTACCACTATCTCTCAGATAGTGTTGGTAACCTACCTAGGATCCTACCAGAAATCCTACCAAAGACAGATGTTGGATCCAGGGTCAGACAGTGATGGATCCTAGGTCAGATCCAGGGATCCTAGGTCAGATAGTTAGGATCCTAGCTGGATCTGTTGCTAGGATCCACTGGATCCACGTTTGTTGCTAGGATCCATAGGATCCACAGCGTTTGCAGAATCCATGCACTGGATCCTAGAGGGTAGGATCCATGGTCAGATAGCACTGCTAGCCTACCACAGTAACTATCTGGCCAAATGGGAGGTGTCTGTTGGTATCCCAGTTTCTAGGACACTATGTGAGCAACACTATCACAGAGTGGACTTTGCAGTCATTGCTTTCTTGTTGTTCTTTTCTTTCCTTTCACTCTTAAGCTACAGAACAGTAGGGCAGCAGGACTAGGAAAGCTAAGGATTTTATTTATTTTTTTATATATGACTTTGTTAACTGGATAGGTGCACTGACCCCAGGGACTGTTTTCAGGCACGACCCAGGCCACGTAAGGCAGCACAGAGTAAAAACATCAGAATAACAAAAACATAACAAGAGCAGGTATTGCATAGTGAAAGATTACAGTTGTTACATTTGGCAGTACATGGTGGCAGTGGTTGAGGGACAACAAATAACAAAGCAAAGTAAGACTCATGGTGGTGCAGTTTCAGTAAATAAGAGAACCTATTTGGCCCTACCCCTGGAACCTATGAGGGGGGGGTAGTCCTTAAAGCAGTGGCAGTTGGATCACTCTGTACCAGCCCACCCCACAACCACCCACCCAGTATTGTTTTTTTTTTTGTGTATGTTTAAATTTTTTTATTTATTTATTTTTTAAGTTTTGTTCAGGAGGAATGGTTTACCATCTGACCTGGCTGAAGACTCTCAAGTCTTTGAGTACCACATGCACCGCAGCAGCCCACTACCCACCCAGCTCTCCCAGACCACCTAATGTTTTGTTTTTCATTTAACTGAGGAGTCCTTTGGTAATCCTCCCTCTGAGTCTCCCCCTCCCCTCTACCCCAGGAAATCACCGCCTCCGTGCTGAGTCCATCTGTACAATTCAAAAGCTGTTGCTTTTTCTTTAGCTTGCGCTGCTCAACTCACACTCCTGTCTCTACTGCTGGTGCTATGTAATGGCGCCAAGCTAATATGCATGAGCCTGTATATATCCCGGTTTTACACATGTGTATACTGGGGTATACTCCAGGTTCATACACTGGTGCACACACATACTGAGCTCCTCCTCAGCCTCCCGTGCATGTCACATGACAGGCATGCAAGCAGGAGGCTGGGGGAGGAAGAAAATTCATGGCGAGATCCGAGCTGAGCTGACAGTGTTTAGTTTGGATCTTGCATAAACTGAGCCACAGCAGTTTGGCAGGGCTCAGTTTAGAGGGTAGTGATTTGACCCATCCCTACTGCCTTCCTTTCCTGTTTCCATCCATTGTCCCTCCCGTTTTCCTGGTCCCATCCTCCCCTTTTTCATGATCACTGTGCCTACCCTCCTTGACCCCTCTCTTAGATTTACTTCCTCCTCTTGACTGTCCCATTCTGCCCTCACCCTTGTCCTTGTGCCTCTCTATCCCTTGGGAATTAATTTCCTCTGGGCTTTTCCTCTCTGCTGTTTTGTTCTTGGAGGAGCAATCTCTGCCTCCCTCAGTTTTTCTGCCTCCCCCCTTGGCTAATTTAAATGCCCATCAGAGTAGCATGTAAACCTTCCATCCTATACTGCCATTCTCCTTCCAGATGGAGGGAGGCCACCTTCTTTGTACAGGCCTCCATCACCCCAGGTAGGATCTTCAGTCACTTGTTAAAAACCCTGTTGAAGTGTTCACTACTTTCCCCTGGCCATATACAGGAAGCAACTCTGTGAAGGCTACCATGTGAGCTACCTGCATTAGGCCCCTCCCCAGCTCCCTAATCGTATCTTGCCCCACCCCTGCTGCATCCCTTACTATGTCATTAGTCCCCAGATGGACAATGACATCCACCTCAATCTCCTGCATCAGCGCCTTAGTGAGCCTTAGGATTAACTTTCCATTCCTCCAATGCCGAAGCGCCAGACAGGCACCTCACCTCCCTCTTTCCCATCCTTCGTGCTCCTAAAACTACCCACCTAATGATTCAGTCACCCACCAGAAGTTGCTTCTTCCTTTGCTGGGGTCCTCTTCCTCCCATCTTGGGGCCTCCCCTATGGAGGACACTCACTTCCTCCCTGACCACTCTCACAGGTACCCCCACCTGGTAGTCCTGTCCCACCAGAGCTGCAAATGAGTTGTGTAGTGGCATCAGCTGAGGAATGTGCTCTTGTTTGGCACCACAACCCTCCCAGAGCCCACCACAGTCCAGCTGGGCATCCTCCTTGGTGCACTCCGAGGCAGCAGTGATAGACTTGGTGGCCCCTGCAGGGGGAATAGGTCCCTCGAGTCCTAGCCAACTTTGCCAGGAATCTAGTGACCTCCTCCCTCAGTCCAGAGAGGTGCACACAGATAGGGCATCACCTCAGTCTCCAGAAGGTCTGTCTAAAAAAATGCCACTCCACAGCTACTGTGCCACACCCTTCCCAGCATTTGCATTTTTACCCTCCTTATGATCCTAGAAGAACTTTGTGCCCTTACTTCAGAAAGGGTGCTTCTCAGTTTCCACTTTTTTGTTTCTTCTACCCCTTTGTTACCTGACCCTAGATAGGGTGTTTATGTTTTCCCCCTTTTGCTTGTTTTTCTAAAAATTTTTTTGTGGAGCTATTTGGTTCCTGTCACCTCCTCCCACCAACTGGGGACACATAGATATTTTACAGGTTTTCTCCCCTGACCGCCCCCACCAGACCTCCACCCAGTGGGAGTGGAGCTACAGGGGGTGCCAACCCACCCTCACCACCCTCGGGAGAGGATAGCTGCCCATCAGCATGCTCGATCCTGCTCTGCCCTCCCCCCACACCAGCACCCCAACTACCCAAGGTTGTTCCCTAACCCGGTAGCCGGCATAGCGTGAGGTGTGGCATCCAGCGCCTCAACCATCTGCGCCACCGGGCTGGCTCCCTTTTTCTTGTTTTATAAGAATTTTTCTAAATTTCTCTTTTTTGTATTCCTTACCCTTTTGTAACTTGACCCTAAATAGGGTGTTTTAGGTTTTCCCCTTTTGCTTCCTGTATCTACCTTTTTAACCTTTATTAACATGAAACATTTAATTTCTTTTAAGAAAATCATTACAGCAGACAGCAACATAAGGTACATGGTGACAAGGCACAGTTGTTGGTTGGTGTCTGTCACAAACGCACTCCGCATATCAGATCCTCTGCTCCCACAGTGCCAACCTCAGAGCGCAGTAATGTGAACAGGTAACAGACAAGGTAACCCTTCTGTCTGCTTTTGGGTCCAAATCAGCTTTAGTCTCAAGTTCTGGGGGGATTCAAACTGTGAACCTTATGCTAAGCGTACTCCAATATACAGGCTCAGATACGCACTTCTTCGGGATTATGTACAATCTTTCACTAGGCACCAAGCCAGGCTTCCAAAATGAACCCTTAAAACTCTATAGAAGACCTTAGGTATATTCTTACCTTTTCCCCAGTTTGGTAACACCATCAAGCTTTTGAACAGTTTTTGTCAGTCTTAACCCTCTATACGTCACATGCAAAAAGAACTGACAGACACACCCAGGCAGTATCTTTCAAATAAAGATTTTACTAACAGATGATACAAATATGAAAAATGTAAACACAGAACAATATCTCAAAGAGCTCACAATCACATGAAAGAACAAGGGAAGATTACAAAACAAAACTCTTACCACAATACATTTAGACTGTTTCTATCTAATGTATTACCTCTATAAGTGCCTTGAAAGTTAGAGAACTGTGTTTCGTAAGAGCCCAAAAAGATATGACATATTCCCCAGTTACAAGGATACATTTCAGCTCCATCTCTCCATCCCCTTGGTGAGTCATCTAGCTCCTCCTTTTAGAATGTAAAAAAAAATACAAACATGATGTCCTATCAGGAGGTATATTAAATAATGTGACATCAGCAAAAATTCCACTTCCTAAATATGACCCCTTAAATAAACATTTTCTCTTTGATCTTGAGCAGTTCCCAAGGCATATCAAACGGTTTTACAAGTTTTAGCACCATGGTCATATAAAATGTTCTTCCTATAGGAATCATAAAACTTTACGAGCCCTATATCCTGGCAGCTGGGTCAGTTCTAATTAAGACAGAAAAACAGGAGACCCTTAATTAAGTCTTTCTGGTCTTTTAATTACCTCCTGGTTTCAGGTCATTTGTCACTGTAACTTCACTGAAGCCTGGGTGGGGGGCACCCATAAGCACAGACTGTCTTATGTAAGACAATCACCTTCTATGTTTTTATATTATAAACATCATACAACAATCATAACCAGCTGGTCAAGTGTCACATTCCTTCCCACCCAGACTGATTTTGGGGGCTCTATCCCTTGCATGGGATGAGCTTCCCAAGTCGGTTCACTCCTCCTATAGACACTATAAGCCATCTGCATCCTGATTGGTCACTCCAGCCCTATGTAAGATCGTCATGTCATACCATTGCAAGGCAAGACTCCATCTTAATAGTCTACCATTAGTTTTTCCCATTTGGGTCAGCCAAACCAGGGGGTTGTGGTCAGTGTGTAACTCAAAAGGCTGTCCATGTAAGTATGGCTCTAACTTCTTTAGGGCGTACACTATGGCAAGACACTATTTCTCCACAGTAGAGTAAACCTGCTCCCTGGGAAGTAAATTTTTACTCAGGTGCACTACAGTGTGATCTTTCCTTGGTTGGATGTCTGACTTAGTACTGCCCCAATACCCACATCTGAGGTGTCAGTCTGGACTATAAAGGGTCTGCTATAGTCAGGACTTGTCAATACAGGACCACTGCACCATGCAGCTTTTTCACAGACTGGTTCCCAGGTAATTTTCTTAGGTATCTTTTTCTTTACCAGGTCAGATAGGATAGCAGCCAGGGCACTGTAATTGGGTACAAATTTCCTATAGTACCCTGCTGTCCCTAGAAAACTCCTGACCTGCTTATGTGTTTCTGGTCTGTGCCATGCCTTGATCACCAATATCTTTACTTGGTTAGGATGGAGTTGTCCCTGGCCTACAACATGCCTGAGGTATGCCCCTTCAGCCATGGCCACCTGGCACTTCTCAGCTTTGACAGTGAGCTCAGCCCTCTGTATCTTGCACAGCACTTCCCTAAGATGGGAAAGGTGTTCCTCCTAGTTGGCAGTAAAGATGGCAGTGTCATCCAGGTACGCCACGGGGTACTCCTCAGCACCATTTAACACCTGGTTCACCAACCTTTGGAAAGTGGCAGGGGCATTCTTCATTCTGAAAGGAATTACTTTAAATTCAAATAAGCCTATTGGAGTGATGAAGGCTGACCTTTCCCTAGCTCTGTCAGTTAACTCTACCTGCCAATACCCCTTTGTCAGGTCAGTTGTTGTAAGGTATGTCACCCTTCCCAACTTGTCCAGGAGTTCATCCGTCCAGGGCTCTGGGTGGGCATCTGACTTCGTGACTGCATTCAGTCCATGATAGTCCACACAGAAATGAGTAGAGTCATCTGGCTTGGGCACAAGGACTACGGGTGAGGCCCAGGGGCTCTGGAATCTCTGGATTACCACTAAATCCAGCATTTCCCCCACCTCCTTCCTAATGTCCTTTTGAACAGCCTCTGACACTCAATATGCTGCCCACCGTATTGGCATCTGTGTCCCGGTCTCCACATCATGTGTCGCTAAGGGGTTAGTCCAGGCTTGGTGCCAAACAGTGAGGCAAAGTCTGCAAAAACCTCCCTTACTTCCTGGATCTTGCCCGGGGCCAGCTGGGAGGCAATTTAACTGCCTCCACAGATGACTCCCACTTGCTTTCTTCCAGAAAGTCCAGAAGGGTGTCTCCTTCATCCGTCTCCTCCCCAGGACTGCATACTGCAAACACCATGTCAGCCCTATTAGCATATGGCTTCATCATGTTGACATGGTACATTCTTTCTGTATGTCTTTTGTCAGGTAATTCTATGATATAGTTCATGTCATTTACCTTTCTAACTACTTTGTATGGTCCTACCCACTCAGCCTGCAGCTTGTCTTTCCAGACCAGAATAAGGACCATGACTTTCTGACCCACCGTGTATGAGTGAGCTCTGGCTCTGCGGTCATACCACACTTCTTGTTTCTGTTGGGCAGCTGCCAGGTTGCTCTGGGCTGTCCCCATAAGCTCCTTCAGCCTTTCCCGAAACCTAAGGATGTAATCCACTATGGGAGTTCCCTGGGTGGTGTGCCTGCCTTCCCAGTCCTCCCAGATCAAGTCTAGGGTCCCACGTACCCGGCATCCATATAGGAGCTTGAAGGGGGAAAATCCTGTTGACTCTTGGGGCACCTCCCTGTATGCAAACAACAGGTGGGGAAGGTATTTCTCCCAGACCCTCCCATGCTGTTCAGCAAATGC